>SKCR01001394.1:0-671646 GCA_019454045.1 Zanthoxylum bungeanum
ATTAATACGAAGATGAATAAGTTCTTATTACTTATGTCCAATATCGTCATTATTGTGAGGGTATAAGTGGTCTGAACATAGGTCGCTTTTGTAAAATATTAGATGTAGCTTGATGAATTGACATAGTCACCCAATACCATCATTATTGTGAGGGTGTACTTACGAAACTCATTACTGCACATTGACAATGGATTAGGCCCACTTCTATTAAATTATTTAAAACCGTAATTAACATGTGAAACTAGATCCCTACCTCAACTAGATGCTCGAAGTGCGAAGTCGATCTCAACAAATTTACTCGATGTGTCCAAATAGTTTTGTTAAGCAGAAAATTAGTGACATTTTGTTCCGGGACCTATTGGGATGCTTTTCAAGGCTCACGGAGTCCGTTTTGAAAATTGAATTCGATAATCGGAGACTTTCATCTGCAGTAATATTCGGGTACATCCAGATCATCGATGCAACAGTCAGATTTGGAATTCCGAGATGAAATCAAAACTACTCCAACCTAGAAAGAGGAAATTTCTCAAACACTGTCGAATCGGGATGGGATCAGTTGCATTTGAACTAAAATGGCTAGAGGAAGATTACTCACCGGCAGTGACAACAAAGGAGGAGCGGTGGCGACGTGTGTATAGGAGAACAGTGAATTGGCCCGAAATTTTAACAGGTCGTATCATCCTTACAGTGGCTTTGATTACTACACCACTGGTGCCGTTGGAAAGCTGGTGGTGAGAGCTTCTCAGTGGTGTAGTGTGTGACATTGGATGATAGGCGGTAGAGCGATGTCAGCTACGGTAGTCCTTATGTTTAAAAGAGAGAAATGCGAGGAAGGAGAGAGAGAGATGGTTTCAAAAATGGGGAAATGGGTTGCTTTTTAAAGAAAATTGTGGCGCCACGTGGCAGCCCTTTATTTGGCCATGTGGTGCCTCTATGGAAAATATCATTTCAACCCAAAAATTCTTAATCAAACATGAAACTAACCACCCAAGTTTACGATTCCCTCAAAAAAATCCCCAAAAATTCAAATTTGTATCATTTTGGTATTTGTTTTGAAAATTCAAATTTTGACTATTTCACCATTTGATCAAGACTTTTAAGGGAAAAAACAAAAATACCATTATTAAATTTTTAGGTTATTACAGCCTCCACCCTTTAAGAAAATTTCGCCCAAAAAATTGAAATACAAAACAAGTCTAGATACAACAAAGAGTCTACAAATTAAACAAATGAGGATATTGATGAGTGGTATTTATATCACTTATTCCCACTCATTTGACCTAATATTTCGTATATTTTCTCGAGTTTTGTGAACATTTTGATGTATTTTGTGTTATTTTGCAGATAAATAAAGTTTGGAAAGCATTGGAGGCAATTTGGGGCAAAAACGGACAAAAATGCGTCAACAGGGATATTTTGGTCTTAAACGCGTCGCGACGCCAAGCCTTCCGCGTCGCGACGTCTAAAATGCACCGAACAGTGCTAACGTGCGCCAGATCCACAAATCAGAATCTGAGAAAAGTTTGACTTTGCTAAAATGCGCCGTGCCACGTGTCACCATCACAGCCTATCTGCTAACATGCGCCGTGCCACGTGTCAACATCCTACGGTGCCGACAGTCATCATCGCCACGTATTCCACGTGTCACTCCATGTCATCAGCCACATCAGCAAGTCAACAAGTCAACATCGCCACCTCACCGCCACATCATCATTAGCCAATCAAGAAGTGACACGTGTCGCAATTCTACGGTGCCAAAAGTCTATTTCCCACGTGTCGCCACGTCGTCGTCACTTCACCGCCATGTCACCGCCACGTCATCGCCACGTCAGCATCAATAATTGAGTATCTAATCCTTATCTGACACGTGGCGGATAAGAATCTCAGCGAACAAATCAGAAGCCGCCACGTGTCACAATAATTGAAGCCCAACCACCGCGCCACGTGTCACCTTATCAGCTTATCCAGAATCTTCAAACAGACGAACCAAAGCTTGCCACGTCGACAAAAGCTGGCGTAGCGACGCCAGAGGCCTTGGCGTCGCGACGCTGGAAGCTTATCCGCGCCTAAAAATTGAGCTCGAGATTTCAGAATTGAATGCACCACTCTCTCTCTTCTATTCTATCTAAAGAGAGATTTTCTCTCTCTAGATTCTTTAGTTTTTAGTTTTTTTTTTTAGTTTTTTAGTTTTTTAATTTTTATTTTTGTAAATAATTTTAATTACGTTTTGTGATAATAGTAATTTAATTTTTACTTTTTACTTTTTACAGTTTTTACTATTTACCATTACGAGGTAACTTCTCCAGCTAGGGTGAAAGGTAATTCTTTTACTGTTACTATTTAGATTAATCTCCCTTAAAATTAATATATTCACTATTTAAAATATTGACTTAAAAAGGATACCGCCAGATTGGTCGGTTGGTAATTCATTTTAATCTGGTTTAAACCTGACTAATAAAGGATACCGCCAGATTGGTCGGTTGGTAATTTAAATTTTGGTTCCGCCTTTATGGCTGGTTGGACTTAATTTGACTTAATCAGGTTACCGCCTATATGGCTGGTTGGAAAAAGAATCACAAGTTTATATATTATTTTATGGGAGATATCTAAATTAGTAGTAGTAAAAGTAATTCCTTTTACCTTAGCATTTTATTTTATTTTACTTTTCAGTTTTACTTTATGTCTTTTACTTTTCAGTATTTTTACTTTATGTCTTTTACTTTTAAGTTGTTACTAGCCCTAGTCATGTGTTAGTTATCTGGGGTTGTGATGAATTCTAATATCACCGGTTTATAAGGGGTTATTTTATAGTTTGGGTAATTTAAAGGTTTACTTATTAAGTCTTAAGCTTAATGCTTCTTGTTGGCTGATCCCAATAAGATTGATGTGGTAAATCTAAAATGAACTAGACATAGGGATTTTAGGTTTCAGCCTTAGACTTAATAGCCCACGATCTTCCTTGAGGATAGATAACCCTTTAATAGATTTCCTTACAGGATAGACATATACCTGTCGGGCGGGGGTAGCCATAATTGGAACTTAAACTTAATGAATTCAGATAATTTGGTTGACATAGACATATGGTTCAATTGGGTTAAACTGGGTATTTGCGTCTGACCATCGACAGAGGCTTTTGCATAATTTAGTGTTCCAGGTTAGTAAACCGATTTATTACACAAACATAAAATCACAACCCTAGATAGTTTTTAATATTGAATTTTCTTAAAACCTACTTTCGAACAATTTTATTTACTTGTTTTTAAACCTGTTAGATACTAGTAATCATTTGACTTCATAAAATTAATAGATTAGATATTAAGTCCTCGTGGGATCGATATTTTTATACTACTTGAACGATACGTGCGCTTGCGTTATACGTGTGTGTTTACGCCGGTCAAGTTTTTGGCGCCGTTGCCGGGGACTTATATTTCTTGAGTTGTTAATTTTGAAGCTATCTAATTTACTTGTATCTAATTTTCTTTTATCTGTAATTTTTATCTTTTACTTTTGTTTTCAGGTGATTGAAAAATGGAACACTACTGGGAGATTGAGAGATTACGAACCTTACAAGAAGATACACCCCACATCTGGGAGCAACAGTCCGGTTTTCTGAGGCCTGTTGTCCAGCCCAATGATTATCACTGGATGCCAGAACCAAGCAATTCTACATTTGCTCAACAGAACGAAATGGGGAGATGTGTAATATGTGATGGTAACCACCCGAGCGATCAATGTATATACCTTTCAGAGTGGCAGAATTATTGGAATCATTCAAGGTACGAAGAACCATCATATTATCCATCTTATCCACCATCTATCTATGATCTTCATCAACAAACAAAACCATCCGAGGAAGATCAGTTGATTCACACGCTCATACATTGGCTCGAAGAACGGGAAGCTCAATTAGATACAAAAATTAAGAGACAATCAGAATTCATTCAGAGGATGACAGATCAAATGAGACAATTCACAGAAAACCAGAACTACATACCTCAAGAACCAGTTTCGGATGACACTGATGAAGCCTTCGAGTACTAATCATTTCACAATGACACTTCAACAGAGGAGGAGGCTGAGCAGTATCAACAACCAGAGGTATCAGTTCAGGAACCCGAACCGGCAAAGTCTCAATTTGACTTTTATTATTCAGATTCTGACGAGGATGAAGCTGATCTATTTGTACCAACTGCACCAACAACGGAGGATCAAATTTTCAATCCTCAAAATGAAGATCTTGGAGCATGCTTTACCATGATGTTTGATGAAGATCTACCTGAGCCAACCATTCCAGTCATATCAGAGGATGAAGACCTAATGTCAGAAACATCATTACATCCTCAGGTTGACAATTTTGAAGCATGTATTTCACAGATGACAGATTTAGAGCTGAATACAAAAATTTTACAATACATATGTGAAGAAAAGGTGGAACAAGAAGCAGAGCAAATGGAGGAGCAAATGTCTGACCTTAATAAAGATCCAGAGCATTCAGGAGAAACATCGCTGTTTTGGGGAGTACAAATCAAAGATATCACCCAGAAGCTTGACAAAATGGAACTCCCATTCCAAGTTAAGCACCATACGAGACCTCCTGATTTTCTTTCTTTCTTTGCAGGAACCTATGGAGCAATAAGGAGTAAAAAGGTGGCACGAGCACTGAATGAGACACAACTTTTTTTGCCATTTTACCGTTGGAAGAGACCCTTCAAAAGCAACGCTCACGGGATTGTCTTTAATCGGACATCCAAAACGACATTGAAACCTCCTTAACAGATGAATTTCAGTCACGTCTGGCTGAAGACGTAAAATTTAGCGCTAGCAGGGAGGCAACCCATGCAATTTGTTGTAATATTTGTTTTCATATTTTGTGTGAACTTTTTAATTTTATGTGTCATTTTTGTAGGGAAAGGCACAAACGAAGCATTTTAAGACAGAAGGAATTGTGTTTGGCAATCAGGAAGAAAAGAGCTAATTCATTTTTGATGGCTGAGTAAGGAATGAAATCTTGAGACACATCCTAATGAATTTATACTAAGCGAGTGGCGTATTGCGTACACAATTCCGTTGTCTTAATTATTGCTTTGATTCGCTTTTTAGTTGTAATTATCTTTATTTTCGTAGACAGGATCCAGAATTTTTGACCTTTCACGATTTCTTTTGTTGTTTAGCTAACAATCGTCCTCTGGAAGATATTAGTGCTATTATTACTCACCCTTTTTCAGGTAATATAAATTCAGCCCGTCATTGCACTTTTGAAGGCATCCTGATTTGAAAAAGAAATAAATAAAAAATGGAAGCCACTTCAAGAAGACGAGTTGAAAACATCTGTGTGTTTTGCGGTAGTAGTGTTGGAGTTAAGCCGTAATACATAGAAACATCACAGGAATTGGGTCGAGTCTTAGCTGCAAGGAATATGCACTTAATATATGGCGGAGGAAATCTTGGACTTATGGGGATCGTTTCAAAGGCTTTACAGGAAGAAGGCAGTCACATTTTGGGAATCATCCCAAAACCCTTGGCAGAGGCAAATCTTATTGAACCATCAAACGGAGAGGAATTAATCTTGCCAGGTATGTCTGAACGACTAGTGGAAATGATTAACCGTGCTGATGCTTTTATTGCTTTGCCAGGTGGCTTGGGCACATTGGAGGAAATTTTTATTGTACTATCTTGGGCGAACCTGAACATACACCAGAAACCAATTGGGCTGTACAACATTGATGGGTTTTATGATTTTCTTTGTGTGTTTCTTGGTGATGTTCGGAGAAATGGGTTCATATCAAAACCTTTAAAAGAACTCATATTTACTGCCAGAACTGCTCCAGATCTAATTAACCAACTCATAGCCTATGAACCAAAAGTTGACCCTATCATTTCAAAGATAAATTGGTCCGAGGACGATCGTGGTAAGAGACGTCGGATTAATCTGGATCTTAACCTTTAATTTCCTCTAGATTTTCAGCTAACCATGTATTATTTTCTAAACTCTTTTTCTACTGTTTAAGACATTGAGGACAATGTCTCATTTAGGTTTGGGGGAGGGAATTAGTTGATTAATATCTTGTTTTTAATTTTTATGTTGTTTTAATTTTTAGTCCAAAATTTTTCGAAAAATACAAAAAAATTGAAAATTTTTCAAAAATTACAAAAATATTTTGTGTTTTTTTTTATGTTTTTGTTTTGACTAAAAAGGTGAAATTGGTAAGAGATAGCTGAGTAAGGAGTTTCCACTCCTGAGACGTATCTCAAACCTATTTCGAAACAAGTTAATTTTTGTTAATTTCATTTTGAATTATTTAATTTGTGAATTCTCCTTAAAACGGACTAAAATGGATCTTCATATGCTCAGTTGACAGATATTATCAACATATATAGTAACATACAAACATGAGCTAAAATTGAAAGTTTGTAATATTCAGTGCTCTAGTTTAATTGGAGGAAACATCTAAAAAGCAATAGAGTAAAAAAAAAAAACAAAAAACAAAAAACAAAACATCTGAGATCCGAGTTATTAAGTCTGTAAGGGTGTTTTAACACCTAGTGCCCTAAAACCAACTGGTTTGGGAGTCACTGGCCCAAAGCTCGCTACATGGATCAAAGATGCTGCAAAAATATATTTATATCTGAAGTCTGGGTAATTAAGTCCGTAGGGGTGTCTTAACACCTGGTGCCCTAAAGCCAACTGGTTTGGGAGCCACCGACCCAACACTCGTTACATAGATGGAAGATATTGTATATAAAAAAAAAATAGAAAAGTGAAAAATCAAAGAAAAAATCAGAAAATCTGAAAAATTATTCCATTGCTGCAAAAAGGTGTGAAATTTGATAGAACTTTAGGACAAAATTATTACTCTCTTATCAACTGCACTTATGACTGTTGTGGGCAAAAATGAGTTGTTTAATATTTTGTTGGATGTGTATATAAAGAATGGTAAAAATAATCGGAGAATTTACTTATTCAGTAATTTAGAATAAAACAAAACAACTAGTAACTTGGAGTAGAAGTTTCACCTGATTAGTCACTAACATCTTTATTCTCTTTTCGCTTGTCTTTTTGCTTTCGTGTGCATTAGTTTTATTACCTTTTTACTTTTGTAAAATGTTTGTGGGTATCATTGCTGTAAACCCTCACGAGACTACAACTCGTCCACTAGGGACACCTAGGGGTTTAAAGGCTTGTTGCATACGCTAAATGCAATCGTGATCCCTACGAAAGTGGCTTAGTTAATTTATTTATGTTATTTTACTCTATGTTTTGCTCGAGGACTAGCAAAATGTTAGGTTTGGGAGTGTGATGAGTAGTATTTATATCACTTATTCCCTCTCATTTGACCTAATATTTCGTATAGTTTCTCGATTTTTGTGAACGTTTTGATGTATTTTGTGTTATTTTGCAGATAAATAAAGTTTGGAAAGCATTGGAGGCAATTTGGGGCAAAAACGGACAAAAATGCGTCAACAGGGATATTTTGGTCTTAAACGCGTCGCGACGCCAAGCCTTTCGCGTCGCGACGTCTAAAATGCGCCGAATAGTGCCAACGTGCGCCGGGTCCACAAATCAGAATCTGATAAAAGTTTGACTTTGCTAAAATGCGCCGTGCCACGTGTCACCATCCCAGCCGATCTGCTAACATGTGCCATGCCACGTGTCAACATCCTACGGTGTCGACAGTCATCATCGCCACGTGTTCCATGTGTCACTCCATGTCATCAGCCACGTCAGCACAACAAGTCAACATCGCCACCGCACACCCACCTCATATCATCTCAGCCAATCGGGAAGTGACACGTGTCGCAATTCTACGGTGCCGACAGTCTCTTTCCCACGTGTCGCCACGTCGTCGCCACATCACCGCCACGTCATCGCCACATCAGCATCAATAATTGAGTATCAAATCCTTATCTGACACGTGACAGATAAGAATCTCAGCGACCAATCAGAAGCCGCCACGTGTCACAATAATTGAAGCCCAACCACCGCGCCACGTGTCACCTTATCATCAGCTTATCCAGAATCTTCAAACAGACGAACCAGAGCTTGCCACGTCGACAAAAGCTGGCGTAGCGACGCCAGAGGCCTTGGCGTCGCGACGCTGGAAGCTTATCCGCGCCTATAAATTGAGCTCGAGATTTCAGAATTGAATGCACCACTCTCTCTCTTCTATTCTATCTAAAGAGAGATTTTCTCTCTCTAGATTCTTTAGTTTTTAGTTTTTTTAATTTTTTATTTTTAGTTTTGTAATAATTTTAATTACGTTTTGTGATAATAGTAATTAATTTTTACTTTTTACTTTTTACACTTTTTACTATTTACCATGAGGAGGTAACTTCTCTAGCTAGGGTGAAAGGTAATTCTTTTACTGTTACTATTTAGATTAATCTCCCTTAAAAATAATATATTCACTATTTAAAATATTGACTTAAAAAGGATACCGCCAGATTGGTCGGTTGGTAATTCATTTTAATCTGGTTTAAACCTGACTAATAAAGGATACCGCCAGATTGGTCGGTTGGTAATTTAAATTTTGGTTCCGCCTTTATGGCTGGTTGGACTTAATTTGACTTAATCAGGTTACCGCCTATATGGCTGGTTGGAAAAAGAATCACAAGTTTATATATTATTTTATGGGAGATATCTAAAGTAGTAGTAAAAGTAATTCCTTTTACCTTAGCATTTTATTTTATTTTACTTTTCAGTTTTACTTTATGTCTTTTACTTTTCAGTATTTTTACTTTATGTCTTTTACTTTTAAGTTATTACTAGCCTTAGTCATGTGTTAGTTATCTGGGGTTGTGATGAATTCTAATATCACCGGTTTATAAGGAGTTATTTTATAGTTTGGGTAATTTAAAGGTTTACTTATTAAGTCTTAAGCTTAATGCTTCTTGTTGTCAGATCACAAATAAGATTGATGTGGTAAATCTAAAATGAACTAGACATAGGGATTTTAGGTTTCAGCCTTAGACTTAATAGCCCACGATCTTCCTTGAGGATAGATAACCCTTTAATAGATTTCCTTACCGGATAGACATATACCTGTCGGGCGGGAGTAGCCATAATTGGAACTTAAACTTAATGAATCCAGATAATTTGGTTGACAAAGACATATGGTTCAATTGGGTTAAACTGGGTATTTGCGTCTGACCATCGACAAAGGCTTTTGCATAATTTAGTGTTCCAGGTTAGTAAACCGATTTATTACACAAACATAAAATAACCACTTCATCTTTAAAATGATATTGGAAGAAATCACAACCCTAGATAGTTTTTAATATTGAATTTTCTTAAAACCTACTTTCGAACAATTTTATTTACTTGTTTTTAAATTTAGAATCGTCACCATTTCAAATCAATCAATCAAACAACCTGTTAGATACTAGTAATCATTTGACTTCATAAAATTAATAGATTAGATATTAAGTCCTCGTGGGATCGATATTTTTTGTACTACTTGAACGATACGTGCGCTTGCGTTATACGTGTGTGTTTACGCCGGTCAGATATCACTCTATCTTCTCGTATTCGAACTCCCAAATAGCCCCTTCAACACTATGATGCTGCCACAAGTCTTACACAAGTGGAATCTCCCTACTACATATAAAGTTGACTTTTCGGTATAAAATCTGAACTGTTGTCTCTTCATAGATCGCACCCTCATGGATAGGAACTTCAATCCACGAAATGATGTGAGTTGGTTGGGGTAGTACTTCTTCATCGAAACATAAAATATATTGTGCACGTGGGATAATTATGGTGGCAGGGTCAACCTTTACGAAACTGGGCCAATCCTTTCAAGAATTTCAAACGGTCTAGTTTATCTTGGTGCCAACTTACCCTTCACTCCAAATCGAGAAACACCCTTACGTGTAGAAGTTTTCAAGAAAAGATAGTCCCCAACCATAAACTCAAGAAGTCTTCATCTTTGATCAACATAACTCTTCTAACGACTTTAGGCTGCTAGTAAAAAGTCCCTGATCATTTTAATATTCTCGATAGTCTATTGTATCAAATCTGGTCCAAGGGTGACGATTTCCCCTATTTCGGCCCAGAAAAGTGGAGATCTACAAGGTCTCTTTTATATAATGCCTTAAAAAGAGCCATACCGATACTTGACTGGTAGCGTTTATACAAGCAAACTCTACCAAAGGCAAATTATTATTCCAAATACCTAGAAAATCCATAACGAAAGCTCTAAAAATGTTTTCAAGGATATGTATAACTCTATTTGATTGCCAATCTGTCTGAAAGTTAAAAGCAGTAATGAAATTCAACTGTGTCCCTAAGCCATTCTATATACTCCTCCAAAACTAAGATGTGAACAGTGAATCTCGATCTGAAGTTGTATACAAGGGAATCCACTGCAATTGAAGGATCTGATTTGCATATAATTCATCGAGTTTCACTGGAGAATATCTCATACTAATAAGATTGAATTATTATGTCTTCGTCAATCTATCAACAATCACCCAAACAGCATCAAACCCTTACAACATCTTTGGTAAACTTGACATAAAGTAAATGATGATATGGTCTCACTTCCACTCAACAATTGGTATGGGTGACGTCTTTTTTAATACCTACCCTCCAATATTGTCTCTGTCGAGATTCTTATACATCTTAGTGCCTCTGGGGTGTACTGCCAACCTGGAACGATGAGATTCCAACATAATAATCATTGCATTCATTCTTCTACATCTTATTCACCATTCGAAATTATTTATGGATTTCAGCTAGTAACTCCATTAGATTTGTTACCATTACTTGTTGGTGAAGATGCAGGGTAGATGGCAAACGAAAGCTGATTTGGTGAAACACATACATGAGAAAGCAAGAGAGCATATACAGAGGAAGAATGAGAAATATGCTTCTCTTACCAATAAGGGAAGAAAACATGTGGAACAGATTAATGACATGCGCAAGGAGAGATTTCCTGAACAACGTAAATCCAAGCTATAACCTGTGAGGGTTGTCCTTTTCATGTTTTGGAACAGATTAATGACAATGCGTAAAAGCTGGATTTACAAGGTGAGTATGTTGGGTTTTCTAGGTCAAACCAAGATCAATTAAGCGTATGAAATGTGTGAATACAACAAAGTAAGATGGCGGAAATACTCACTTTGATCGGCTAAGTGGATGTGTAGACAATAAAAATTCCTCCTCCAACTTTCGGCCAAGGTGACCTTTGTGTTGATCTTCAAGCTCCAAGCTTTGAGTGTTGATTCCAAACTCAAGGGTTGGTTTCCCTATCACCTTTGAATGACTCCTTGATGTGTGCTAGCACTTGAAAAATTGCAATAATTTTTCTTCATCTTCATTGCAAGATTCGGCCAAGCCAAATGGGAGAGAAAAAGAGAGGGCCATTCGGCCAAGGAGAGGAAAATGAGAGAGAGAGAATTGTGTTTGGTAATTTTGGTTTCTAAAACAATTACACTACTATAAAAGTCAAAGCCAAATTTGGTATATGCTTTTCCAAAAAACATAAATCAAATTGGAGGGAAAAAAGCAATTAAGGCTTCCAACCACTCCCATCATGAAGAGTGACTGGATGTCAATCACAAAAAGGTGACTTAACTTCCATCACTAAAGTGACTGGCGATGTGACTTGCGATGTGACTTGTGGGCCGCACTTTAATTCAAAATGCGAGTGGGCCCGCAAACACATTCCGGGCTCGGGTTCGTTAATTTTGAATCAACGAACTTTCCGTTGCGACGTAATTAAATCAAATTTAATTAAATAATTATGCATAGAAAAATTACTATTCACATCGCTCGCGAATTAATTCTAAATAAATTCGTTAACCCAAATTAAAATTCAATTTTAATTCCACGTTGAAATCTAATTTCGTATAATATATCGAATATATTATGTTGATGGTGTTTTCAGGCACTATGACATTTAAGGCAGCACGACAAGGACAGAAGGGTAATTTCCTGACTGGTTGAGATCATCAAAGCCGACCCGACCACTTTGGTTCGGATGACCGAGCACTATAAGGTCGGCAGAAACACTCTCAGCATAAAAGATTGTCATGACCGACCTCATGAAGACCGACCAGATGGCAAGACGTGTTCAAGATGACGACACCCTATTCTTGCGGATAAGATAAAACGAATTATCCTACTCTCACAAGGAAATGAAGTCAGAATCCGAAAAGGGATAAGAAAAGAGAAGGGAATATCAGACTAGGAATCCTTGCAAGGAGAGGAGACTAAGTTCAATTAGGATTTCTTATGCAAATAGGAGTCTGATTTCTGTGTTATTACAAATAGGAGGGCATAGTATGTGTAAAAGGTATCATCATAAAAAATCAGTGATCAGAATCATCAAGCTCTGATTTGTAAACACAAAAAGACCTGAGAAGCGTATTGGGGTAATAAAAAGTACCATCCTGTTCTTGTCCGTGGACGTAGGTCAGATCCAAAATCCACCGAACCACGTTAAATCTCCTTGTTGATTGGTGTGTTTTATCTGTCTCTCGCTAAATTTGCTTTTGGTCCCCCATAATCAAATAAATTCACCGTTGAAGGAGGATTCCCTCGCAGGTGATATTCCCATATTACCCTGAGACCAAAATCCACCGTCAACAGTTGGCGCCGTCTATGGGGAACTCAACAAAAAGCAACTCGCGTAGTGAGACAATGGCGGAAGACAGAAACCACCAACCATCAGGGAGCTCGGCTGCGGATTGGATGGAAAAGATCGAGGAGAACCTTAGGAAAGAAAGGGAGGAAAGCCAAACTCTGCTAAAAACCATAGTAGACCGGTTGGAAAAGATAGAAGGAGCACACAATGGAAAATTCGAGGTCGGGACTAGACGACGAAGGAACGACATAGCAGAAGGAAAAAGAATTGTCGATACAAGTGAAGACGACAGACCCCGGAGGAGGGAACCCTACAGGGTGAGATCCGTGATAGTGCAGAGAGATTCCCAGACCGAGGACACATGGGAGGGAGGAGATGACAAATCGTCGCCAGACTCCTCCTACGATAGCCCTCATAACACCCGGAGAAGAGGAAAGAATATAATGAAAAGTACGAGAAGATACCGACCCCGAGAAGCACCATTCCCGAGATAGCAGAAAGAAAAAACCACAGAGGGCGGCATGGAACCAAAGACAGCAGCATGAAATCTTGGTTACGGGAGGAGCTGGTCAAATGGGGAGTATACCCCAATGCAGATAGAGGGGATGTCCAGGACAGCAAAGATGAGTCCCCCCTCACAGAAGAAATAAAATCAGAGAAATTCCCAAAAAGATTCAGCATGCCGACCATGACACCATACAGAGGCCATACCGATCCCAAAACCCACATTGAAGGCTTCGTCCTACTAATGGAGGTACAAGGGGTAACAGGGGACGCCATTTGCAAATTGTTCCCCCTAACTATGGCCGGACCGGCCATTCTATGGTATAGAAGCCTAGCCCCAATGAGCATCATCAGCAGCTTCGCACAACTCAGAAAATCATTCATACGACACTTCAAGGGGGCTTGTGTCCCCAGAAAGACAATTGGAGAACTAAGGCTTATGAAACAAGGAGAAGATGAACCATTGAAGATATTCATTGAAAGATACCACAATATGGTACTCGAAGTTGGAGGGTACGAATCCACCGAGGCCCTAGAAAGCTTGAAATGAGCCTTGAAAGTCGGGAGGCTATGGACCCACCTGGATCCAGACACCCCGGACTACGCACCCACACCCGACCCACCGCCCTGGAGGTGGCCCGAAAATTCGTTTTATTAGAGAACGAGGAGAAAGTATCCCGAAAAGGGAGCACCATTAGAGAAAGAACCACAAGAGAGGGCGCCCCCCGCCGTACGGAAAGAGAATCCAGAAGACCACCCCCGAAGCACAAGGAGTTCAAGCCACTGCACCGGGACAATCAAGAGAGAAGGGCACCGACCAAGTAAACCATGTGGTCGGGGAAGATGCATACATTCCCCTAAAGAAACCACTGGGACAAATTGTCATGGAGATCCAGGGGAAGGGCCTCTTAGTAGAGCCCGACCAAAGAAGATTCCCCCCGGACAAAAGGAACCAAAAAGCTTATTGCGTACACCACAACTCCAAAGGACATGCAACAGTCGGATGTAATGATCTGCGAGAACAAATGGAAGATCTAGCACGAAACGGGTATCTAAACAAATACATTGACCACGAGGTTATGACAGCCAGACAAAGAGCACGTGGTCGCCAAATCAATATCATCGCAGGAGGAAGAACACTGGCCGGAAACTCTAACCGGTCAAGGAAAGATTACAGCAGAACCCGAGGACCAGATGTCTTAGAAATAGAGCAGGTCACAGGGCTACAGGGAGGTCGGTCGGTACCAATAATGTTCACTGATGAGGATACCCAAGGAGTAAGTTTCCCTCATGACGATGCATTGATAATCAAGGCAGTCATCAGCGGGTCGGATGTAGACAGAATCCTAGTAGACCCCGGGAGCGCGGTCGACATAATTTCCAGAGAAGCACTGGACGACCTAGGGGTAGAATATGCAACCCTGACCAACGATAGCACTCCTTATACGGTTTCGGAGGATCAGCCGTCATCCCACTAGGAAGGATACAGTTGGCAATAACTGTCGGGACACATCCTCGGACCCGGACGATCATGACATACTTCACTGTAGTAGACTGCATGAGCAGTTACCAGGCCATCGTCGGGCGCCCCTTTATGATGAAAACAAAAGCCGCGATGTCCTGCTACCACCTGAAACTGAAATTCCCCACTCGGGAGGGGATCGGAATTGTGTGCGGAAGCCAGAAAATAGCTTGCAGCTGCTTCGCAACTCTCTCACGAGAAACTCTCTGCATCACAAAAGAAAACCGAAAACGACAAAGGAACCAGGGAGAAGAAGAAGAAGACAGAAACCCAGGGCCCCGGCCAAACAAAAATGCCCGACTCGCTGCAGCTGAGGAAATGGAGGAGATAGAACTTTACGGGCCAGGGAAAAATATAAAGATAGGGGGAGGCCTGAGCAAGTCTATACGACAAGATCTTCTAGAATGCCTGAAGGGATGCCCGGACGTCTTTGCCTGGGGATACAATGACATGTCGGGGATCGACCCGAATTCATATATCACCGCCTAGTAGTAGACTCATCTCACAAGCCGGTCAGGCAAAAGAGAAGGAACTTCAATCAAGAGAGGAGTAAAGTAATAGCAGCCGAGGTCGAGAAGTTACTAAAGGCGGGTCTCATCAGGGAAGCAAGGTACCCGGATTGGGTATCAAACGTGGTATTGGTCAGGAAGAACAATGGCAAGTGGCGAATGTGTGTCGATTTCACCGACTTAAACAAGGCGTGCCCAAAGGACAGCTTTCCTTTGCCGAACATAGACCAGCTAGTAGACACCACAGCCTGTCAAGGCTTACTGAGCTTCATGGATGCTTTCTCCGGATACAACCAGGTCAAAATGTGCCCGGAAGACGAAGAGAAGACAACCTTCATCACAGATCAGGGGCTTTACTGCTATAAAGTGATGCCCTTCGGGCTAAAAAATACTGGGGCCACCTTCCAAAGGTTGGTGAACAAAGTTTTCAAACCACTCATCGGCATTACAATGCTGTTTTATGTCGATGACATGATAACAATGTCAAAAGAACCAAACAACCACATAGACGACCTAAAAATGACCTTCGAGCTTCTAAGAAAACACAACCTGAAACTCAATCCGGAAAAATATACCTTCGGGGTAGCTTCAGGGAAATTTTTAGGCTACATGGTAAGTGCCCAAGGAATTGAAGCAAACCCACAGAAGATCCAGGCAATACTGGCCCTAAAGTCTCCCAAAACAGTAAAAGAAGTACAGAGTCTGACCGGTAGAGTGGCCGCGCTCAACCGGTTCATATCACGAGCAACTGACAAATGCCACCCTTTCTTCAAAGTAATCCAAAACGCAAAAAAGGATGTCGACTGGACGACAGAGTGCGAAGAAGCCTTCCAGCAGTTGAAACAATATCTGGTGCAGCCCCCACTCCTGGCTAAACCACTCCCAGGTGAAACATTATACCTATATCTGGCTGTTTCGGACCGAGCATTTATTTCAGTACTGATACAGGAAACCGACAAGATCCAGAAGCCTGTCTACTATATCAGCAAAGCCCTCTTAGACGTTGAAACCCGGTATCCAGTACACGAACTAGTTGCCCTTTCACTAGTTACGGCAGCTTGAAAATTACGGCCTTACTTCCAGGCCTATCCTATCAGGGTATACACCGGCCACCCCCTAAAACAAATTCTGCAGCGGCCAGAGGTTTCCGAAAGATTAGTAAAGTGGTCGGTAGAACTAAGTGAACATGACATCGCCTATCTCCCAAGAGCAGTAGTAAAGGGACAAGCCTTGGCAGATTTTGTCACCGAATGTACCGACCCCCAGACCTTGGCTATAGACGAGGATAAATGGGAAATGTCCGTAGACGGTTCGGCCAGCACACAAGGCAATGGGGCGGGAGTCATCCTAAAAAGCGACAAAGGAGAAGAAATCCTACTCGCCCTGAAATTCGCTTTAATAGCAACCAACAATGAAGCAGAGTATGAAGCAATACTGGGCGGTTTGAGACTATGAACGGTGCTAGGGATCCAAAATGTGGTAGTAAGGAGTGACTCATAGTTAGCCGTTCAGCAACTGAAAGGAGCATTTCAAGCGAAAGAGCCTAATATGATAGCCTACCTGACTGAAGTACGAAAGCTAACAGGGAAGATGGGGCATGTACGCTTCGAAAAAATCCCCCGAGAAGACAATTGTGAGGCAGACTACCTGGCACGGCTCGCCTCTTCAACAAAAGCCGAACACCCCAAGATAATCCCCTTGATTTACATCCGGGAAAAAAGCGTGGGAGAATCTAAAGTGGAAGTTCTAGATAAAGAAAGCCAAGCATCATGGATGCAACCCATCAGAAAATACTTGGAAACGGGAGAAACACTAGAGGACAAAGCAGAGGCCAGGAAGTTAAGGTACAAAAGCACCAAATTCTCCCTAATCGACGGGGTACTTTACCGACGGGGTTACTCAGTCCCCCTCTTAAGATGTCTTGCCAAAGAAGAGGCAAATTATGTGCTCAGAGAGATACATACGGGCATCTGCGGAAGCCACGCCGGAGGTCGCTCAATTTCTTTCAAAGCCTTAAGACAAGGTTTTTACTGGCCGACCATGCACCAGGACGGCATAGAAGTGGCCCGCAAATGCGAAGGATGTCAGAAAAACACAAACCTCCATCACCAACCAGCAGAACAGTTGACCACGCTATTCAGTCCCTGGCCGTTCTCCCAGTGGGGACTGGACATCATTGGACCAATGCCACAAGGGAAAGGGCAGGCGAAGTATGCCATCGTGGCCATAGACTATTTCACCAAATGGGTGGAGGCAGAGCCATTATCCACCATAACGGAGAAAAGAGCCATGGAATTCCTGAGGAAAAATATCATCTGCGGTTCGGGATTCCCCGAACCATCATCACAGACAACGGGAAGCAATTTGACAGCAAAGGTTTCAGAAAACTCTGCGAGGACCTCCAGATTGCCCTAAGATTTGCCACACCAGCCCATCCCAAATCAAACGGCCAAGTCGAGGCGACGAACAAAACCATCAGGCTAACCTGAAGCTCGGCTCGGATCCAAGCAAAGGCCTATGGTCGAGGAACTACCAGAAGTACTATGGGCACACGACCGACAACCTATAAGGACTCCACGGGAGAAACCCCGTTCTCCTTGGCATACGGATATGAAGCTGTCATCCCGGCAGAAATCGGGGTGACCTCCCACAGGGTTCAGCACTACGAGAGTAAGCAGAATGAAGGACTTATCAGAAACCACCTCGACCTGATCGAAGAAAAGAGAGAGAGGTCGGCCATGAAAACAACAATCTACCAACAAAGGATGGCCCGCTTCTACAATAAAAGAATTCGAACACGCACTTTCATCCCGGGCGACCTGGTGCTAAGAAAGGTCACCCTAAATACTCGAAAGCCAGAGGAGGGCTCCCTGGGCGCCAAATGGGAAGGGCCCTACAAGGTGGTAAAAGTGGTGAAACCGGGAGTGTACATCCTAGAGTGACTGGACGGCAGAAGATTAAAAAAGCCATGGAACGCTGAGATGTTGAGGAAATACTTCCAGTAATCTTTCCCTTCCTCCTATCTGTTTACAGCAAAAAGGACAGGGATCCAAATACATAAAGCCTCTCTCAAAACGACCCACAAGAGCTGTAAGAAGGGCAGTATGTCCCCGAGCATGAATAAAAAACTTTCTTTTTTCCAAACACTCTCAAATAAAACTTTACGAAACCATATTCAAAAAAAAAAAAAAAAACTCGGGGACATGCTCACGACAACGATCCAAAGCTAAAGAACACAAAACTCGCAACTGCCTGACCACAGATACCACCACAAAAATGCACAGAGTCACACCAGAATCATCCGACTCCATACAAAAAAACAGAGAGCACAGATGTTTGAGAAACATAACATGAGGAGGAATGTACCCTTAATGTTTCGATCGGCTCGGGGCTGGATTACGTTCCGCTGAGGCCTCTTCATTATTCGGCTCGGGGCTGGATTATGTTCCGCCGAGGCCTCTTCATTATTCGGCTCGGGGCTGGATTACGTTCCGCCGAGGCCTTTTCATTATTCGGCTCGGGGCTGGATTCCGTTCCGCCGAGGCCGTTTGTTTATACGGCTCGGGGTTGGATTCCGTTTCGCCGAGGCCGTTTGTTTATTCGGCTCGGGGCTGGATTTCGTTCCGCCGAGGCCACTTGGTTAATCGGCTCGGGGTCGGGTTACGTCCCACCGAGTCTACCTCTTTGGACTGGGGACGTAACATTCCCCCAGGTCCAAAGTCTTTCTCAGCTCGGGGTCGGGGTACGTCCCACCGAGTCAGCCCTTCGGACTGGGGACGTAACATTCCCCCAGGTCCAAGTGCCTTTCTCAGCTCGGGGTCGGGTTACGTCCCACCGAGTCAATACTCATTGGACTGGGGACGGAACATTCCCCCAGAACCAAGTATCTCTCTTGTCTCGGGTCCTCAGGGGCAAACTCGATACATAGGATCCGTGAGAAGCATAGCACAGGGAGGGATAATACCCCCGTGACGATTGCTTACTCCAGTGTCACCGAACATAAGGAGGAACATGCCCTTAATGTGTCGAACACTCTTTTGATCCCCCACCTACCCGATGTAATGGATCCGTGGGAAAGCATAGCACGGGGGATGATGACACCCCCGTGACGATTGCTAGCTCCAGTGATACCGGACCTAAAGAGGAATATACCCTTAGTATCCCGGACACTCTTTGATCCATTTATCATCCGGATCTGTGAGAGACACAGCACGGGGATGCGTTATGCCCCTGTGGCGTTTGCCTGCTCCAGCGTGGTAAGGAGGAGCCCTCATACAATACACAGTCTCCCCAGTGAACCAACGTGTAGAGGATGTGCCCTTACCATTCAAACGCTCTTCTGATCCGAATCCTGGTTCGCAGGGACACTGAATTGAAAGATTCAGAATTGCGTTTTGGAGACCTCGGGCAGGACGCTGTTTTGAGGCATCCATGTGACCGGCGTAAACACACACTTATAACGCAAGCGCACGTATCGTTCAAGTAGTATAAAAATATTGATCCCACGAGGACTTAATTCCTACTGTTGTTATTAATTATTGAATCTATTTATTTACAAATATCTAATTAAAGGGAGAATAGAATTGATTGCTTGATTGATTTGGTTGATTGAAGATTTGCTAAATAAATAAATAAAAAGATAAAAGAAAATACTAAGGAAAATAAAAGACACAAAGTTCTTAAGGTTGTGAATTCTTTTAATATCATTTAAAAGATGAAGTGATTATTTTATGTTTGTGTAATAAATCAGTTCATTAACCTGGAACACTAAATTATGTAAAAGCCTCTTCCGATGGTCAATTACAAATACCCAGTATAACCCAATTGAACCATATTCATATGTCAACCACATTACCTGGATTCATTAAGTTTAAGTTCCAATTATGGCTACCCCCGCCCGACAGGTATATTCCTATCCTGTAAGGAAATCTATTAAAGGGTTATCTATCCTCAAGGAAGATCGTGGGCTATTAAATCTAAGGTTGAAACCTAAAATCCCTATGTCTAGTTCATTTTAGATTTACCATTTCAATCTTATTGGTGATCAGACAACAAGAAGCATTAAGCTTAAGATTTAATAAATAAACCTTTAATTACCCAAATATAAAATAATCTCTTATAAACCGGTGATATTAAAAGTCATCACAACCCCTAATTAATTAACACATAACTAGGACTATAAAAATAAAATACATAAAATAAAAATACTGAAAAGTAAAATAAAATAAAATAAAATAAAATAAAATGCTAAGGTAAAAGGAATTACTTTTACTACTACTAATTTAGATATCTCCCATAAAATAAATATAAACTTGTGTTAAATTTACCACCGACCATTCTGGCGGTATCCGGATTAAGTCAAATTAAGTCCAACCAGCCATTAAGGCGGAACCAAAAATAAATTTACCAACCGACCAGTCTGGCGGTATCCTTGATTAGTCAGGTTTAAACCAGATTAAAATTAAATTACCAACCGACCAATATAGCGGTATCCCTTATTAAGTCAATATTTTAAATAGTTAATATATTATTTTTAAGGGAGATTAATCTAAATAGCAATAGTAGAAGAATTACCTTTCACCCTAGTTGAAAAAGTTACTTCACACACATGGTGAATAGTAAAAACTGTAAAAAGTAAAAAGTAAAATTACTATTATTACAAAAAGTAATTAAAATATTTACAAAACTAAAAATAAAAAAAAATAAAAATAAAAATAAAAATTCTAGAGAGAGAAACTCTCTCTAGAGAGAGAAATCAAGAGAGAGAAAAGTGTACTAAAAACTGAAAATTCGCGGCCTATTTATAGCAAAAATTTTTACTGTTCAGGAACTGTTCGCGCGTCGCGACGCCAAGGAGCTGCGCGTCGCGACGCGCAATTTGTCGACGTGGCACAATGATACGACGACACGTAGCAAGGCGGCTGACTGTACATTCGACACGTGTCAAGGCGGCTAATTCTCAATTATTGTGATGACGTCATGCACGTGGCGATGACGTGGCGCTGATGTGGCGAGGCGGCTGACTGTTGACTTGTCGGCACAATAGGATTGCGACACGTGGCGACACGTGTCATGCTCTGATTGGCTGAGGCTGACGTGGCAAGTTGACTCGGTTGACCTGCTGACGTGGACGATGATGTGGCATGACACGTGGCAAGGTTGACTTGTTGACCGATGATGTGGCTGATGACGAGGCGACACATGTCAAGTCTGAGTGTCGGCAGCATATGATGATGACACGTGGCACGGCGCACGTTAGCAGATCGGCTGTGATGGTGACACGTGTCACGGCGCATTTTAGCAAAGTCAAAAAACTTCTCAAATTGTTGACCGTTGACCAGGCGCATGTTAGCAAATCCGGCTCACGCTGGGCGTCGCGTCGCGCAGTGTTCCAGCGTCGCGACGCAAAAGACGGAAATATCCCTGTTGACGCATTTTTGTCCGGTTTTGCCCCAAATTGCCTCCAGTGCTGTCCAAACTTTATTTATCTGCAAAATAAAAATAAAAACACATCAAAACGTTCACAAAACTCAAGAAACTATACAAAATATTAAGTTAAATGAGTGGGAAATAGTGATATAAATACCACTCATCACACCCCCAAACCTAACATTTGCTAGTCCTCGAGCAAAATACAAAATAAAATAACATAATAAAATTTAACTAAGCCACTTTCGTAGGGATCACGGTTGCATTTAGCATATGCAACAAGCCTTTAAACCCCTAGGTGTCCCTAGTGGACGAGTGTAGTCTCGTGAGGGTTTACAGCAATGATACCCACAAACATTTTACAAAAGTAAAAAGTTAGTAAAACTAATGCACACAAAAGCAAAAAGACAAGCAAAAAGAGAATAAAGAAAGTTAGTGACTAATCAGGTGAAAATTCTACTCCAAGTTACTAGTTGTTTTGTTTCTTTCTAAATTACCGAATAAGTAAATTCTCCGATTATTTTTACCATTCTCCATATATACAGCTAACAAAATATTAATCAACTCATTTTTGCCCACAACAGTCGTAAGTGCAGTTGATAAGAAAAGTAATTTTTGTCCTAAAGTTCTATCAGATTTCACACTTTTTGTAGCAATGAAATAATTTTCTGATTTTTCTGATTTTTTTTTTTGATTTTTTTTTAATTTTTTATTTTTATACAATACCTTCCGTCTATGTAGCGAGCTTTGGGTCGGTGGCTCCCAAACCAGTTGGCTTTAGGGCACCAGGTGTTAAGACACCCCTACGAACTTAATTACTCAGACTTCAGATATATATATTTTTGCAGCATCTTTGATCCATGTAGCGAGCTTTGGGCCAATGACTCCCAAACCAGTTGGTTTTAGGGCACTAGATATTAAAATACCCTTACAGACTTAATAACTCGGATCTCGGACGTTTTTTTTTTTTTTTTTTTTTTTTTTTTTTTTTTTCGAGATGCTTCCTCCAATTAAACTATAGCACTGAATATTACAAACTTTTCATTTTAGCTCATGTCCGTATGTTTCCATGTAAGTTCATAATACCTGTCAACTGAACATATGAAGATCCATTTTAGTTAGTTTTAAGGAGAATTCACAAATTAAATAATTCAAAAGGAAATAAACAAAAATTAACTAATTTCAAAATAGGTTTGAGATACGTCTCAGGAGTGGAAATTCCTACTCGGCTATCTTTTACCAATTCCACCTTTTAGTCAAAATAAAAACACAAAAACACAAAATATTTTTGTAATTTTTGAAAATTTTTCAATTTTTTTGTATTTTTCGAAAAATTTTGAACTAAAAATAAAAAACAACATACAAACTAAAAACAAGGTATTAATCAACTAATTAATCAACTAATTCCCTCCCCCAAACCTAAATGAGACATTGTCCCCAATGTCTTAAACAGTAGAAGAAGAGTTAGAAGGTAATACCTGATCAGCTGAAATTTTACAGGAAAAATTACCGATTAAGATTTATGTCCAAATTACGATTCTTACCACGATTGTTATTTGACCATTTTTCATTAAAAATTTTGGCAGAATCACCTCTAAAAACTCAAAATTTCCCCAAAATTCACCCTAAAAAATTATCACCAATCAAATCCCAACTTTGGTATTTTTCAGAAAAATTCGACAGAGTCTCCCCTGAATTTTTGATTATCCAACAAACCTAAATCTACCAAATGCCACAAACACAAACTCCATTCAACTCTTCGCCCCCACAATCTACGAATCAAAAATAACCACAATCCAACCCTTCGTAATTCAAAATTCCCAAATCAAACACACCACAATTCAATTTTTCAATTTACCCAATTACCAAATCAATTTTTTATCAAATCATTACCGTATTTTAGTTTCTGATTCAGCAATTGGTTCGGTTGCTTGGTTGTTTTGGGCGTGGTTGTTCTCGGTAGTGAGGGTGATGGGTCGGTTTTGGAGTATCTCGGCTTGCGGAGGTCGGCTTTGGCAGTCACGGCAAGACACGGCAGTGGGCTCGGCTTGGTGTGGTGATGAAGGTCAGCTTTGATCTTGACAGAATGGCTTGGCAGTGGTTCGGTCGGCAGTGGTGATGGGTTGACTTTGTCGGTTTTTGCGGTTTTGGGTTGGAGATCCGGCAATGGTGCGACTTGGTTCTTTGCAATGGATGTGATTGGTTTGTTGGAGGTCAAGGCTATAGTTCACGGCCTTGTTTTAATCCAGGCGAGGTGGTGGTTCTCTGTTTGGCGGTGGATGGTGGCTTGACACGGCTCAGTTTCGGTTTGTTCTTGGCTCGGCGAAGGTTGCGGTTGTGGTCAGTTTGGATCTCGGTTTGATGGTGGCTGGTGATCTTTGGGTGGATCTTGGCGATGGCTTTCTGGTTTCGTGGCTCTCGGTTGGTTGGCTTGCGGTGGTTGGTGGTGGGGCGATGGTTTCTGGTTTCGTGGTGTTTGAGGAAGAAGAAGGAATAAAAATGAGATCTGTGGTGCCTCTGCTTATGTTCTGTTTTTGAGTCAGCGTCGCGACGCTGATTTTTATTTTTATTTTAATTTTTTTTTTTTTGGGCAAAATCATGTCTTGCAACTGATAAATCCATAGGGACGCCTCTCAAGAGATGACTCCTTACTCGGCCGTCTCTTCTGGATTGACTTTGTATCTTCGTGATTTTGTCAAATTTTTATTTTGAAAATCCCGCTTGTACTGGCCTACTTTGTCCTGAAAAATTCCGTTTTTTAATTTTTCCTGCAAAACTAACACACAAAATTAAAAAGTTCACACAAAATAAATTACAACAAAATTGCATGGGTTGCCTCCCTGCTAGCGCTGAATTTTTCGTCTTCAGCCAGACGTGACTGAAATTCATCTGTTAAGGTGGTTTCAATGTCGTTTTGGATGTCCGATTAAAGACAATCCCGTGAGCGTTGCTTTTGAAGGGTCTCTTCCAACGGTAAAGTGGCAAAAAAATTTTGTCTCATTCAGTGCTCGTGCCACCTTTTTAACTTTTGTTGCTCCAGTGGTACCTGAAAAGAAAGAAAGAAAATTAGGAGGTCTTGTATGGTGTTTGACTTGGAATGGAAGTTCCATTCTGTCAAGCTTCTGGTTGATATCTTTGATTTGTACTCCCCAAAACAGTGATGTTTCTTCTGAATGCTCTGGATCTTTACTAAGTTCTGACAGTTGCTCCTCTATTTGCTCTGCTTCTTGTTCCACCTGAGGATGAAAAGATGAGTCAGACATTAGGTCTTCATCCTCTGATTCGGGTGAATTGATTGGCTCAAGTTGATCTTCTTCAAACATTTGTGCAATGGAATCTCCAAGATCTTCATTTTGAGGATTCAGAATTCTATCCTCAATTTTTGATGCAGTTGTACAAATATTTCAAATCTTCACTCCTCCTCGTCAGAATCTGAATAATAGAAATCAAATCGAGACTTTGCCGGTTCAAGTTCCTGAACTGATACCTCTGGTTGTTGATACTGCTCTCAGCCTCCTCCTCTGTTGACGTGTCATTGTGAAATGATTGGTACTCGAAGGCTTCATCAGTGTCATCTGAAACTGGTTCTTGAGGTATATAGTTCTGGTTTTCTGTTAATTGTCTGATCTGATCTGTCATTCTCTGTATGGATTCTGTTTGACTCTGAAATTGTGCATCAAATCGAGCTGTCTGTTCTTTGAACATGTGAATCAACTGATCTTCCTCGGATGGTTCTGGTTGTTGATAAGGTTCGAAGGAAGATGGTGGATAAGATGGAAAATGTGATTCTGTGAAATGTGATGGCTCGTCATACCATGAAGGATCTTGATAGTTCTGCCACCCTGGATGGTAGTTGTATTCGCAATAATCGCTTGGGTGGTCACCATTACATATGTCACATATCCATATTGAATTCTGTTGAGCAAATGTAGTATTGCTTGGTTCTGGCATCCAGTGATAATCATTGGGCTGGACAACAGGCCTCAGAAAACTGGACTGTTGCTCCCAGATTTGGGGTGTATCTTCTTGTACAGCACGTAATCTTTCAATCTCCCAGTAATGTTCCATTTTAAGTCACCTGAAATCAAAGAAAGAAATAAAAATTATAGATAAAAATAAAGAAAATTAGATACAAGTAAATTAGATAGCTTCAAAATTAACAAGTCAAGAAATATAAGTCCCCGGCAACGGCGCCAAAAACTTGACCGGCGTAACACACACGTATAACGCAAGCGCACGTATCGTTCAAGTAGTATAAAAATATCGATCCCACGAGGACTTAATTCCTACTGTTGTTATTAATTATTGAATCTATTTATTTACAAATATCTAATTAAAGGGAGAATAGAATTGATTGCTTGATTGATTTGGTTGATTGAAGATTTGCTAAATAAATAAATAAAAAGATAAAAGAAAATACTAAGGAAAATAAAGACACAAAGTTCTTAAGGTTGTGAATTCTTTTAATATCATTTAAAAGATGAAGTGATTATTTTATGTTTGTGTAATAAATCAGTTCATTAACCTGGAACACTAAATTATGTAAAAGCCTCTTCCGATGGTCAATTACAAATACCCCCAGTATAACCCAATTGAACCATATTCCTATGTCAACCACATTACCTGGATTCATTAAGTTTAAGTTCCAATTATGGCTACCCCCGCCCGACAGGTATATTCCTATCCTGTAAGGAAATCTATTAAAGGGTTATCTATCCTCAAGGAAGATCGTGGGCTATTAAATCTAAGGCTGAAACCTAAAATCCCTATGTCTAGTTCATTTTAGATTTACCATTTCAATCTTATTGGTGATCAGACAACAAGAAGCATTAACCTTAAGATTTAATAAATAAACCTTTAAATTACCCAAATATAAAATAATCTCTTATAAACCGGTGATATTAAAAGTCATCACAACCCCTAATTAATTAACACATAACTAGGACTATAAAAATAAAATACATAAAATAAAAATACTGAAAAGTAAAATAAAATAAAATAAAATAAAATAAAATGCTAAGGTAAAAGGAATTACTTTTACTACTACTAATTTAGATATCTCCCATAAAATAATATATAAACTTGTGTTAAATTTACCAACCGACCATTCTGGCGGTATCCGGATTAAGTCAAATTAAGTCCAACCAGCCATTAAGGCGGAACCAAAAAATAAATTTACCAACCGACCAGTCTGGCGGTATCCTTGATTAGTCAGGTTTAAACCAGATTAAAATTAAATTACCAACCGACCAATATAGCGGTATCCCTTATTAAGTCAATATTTTAAATAGTTAATATATTATTTTTAAGGGATATTAATCTAAATAGCAATAGTAGAAGAATTACCTTTCACCATAGTTGAAAAAGTTACTTCAACATGGTGAATAGTAAAAACTGTAAAAAGTAAAAATTAAATTACTATTATTACAAAAAGTAATTAAAATATTTACAAAACTAAAAATAAAAAAAATAAAAATAAAATAAAAATTCTAGAGAGAGAAACTCTCTCTAGAGAGAGAAATCAAGAGAGAGAAAGGTGTACTAAAAACTGAAAATTCGCGGCCTATTTATAGCAAAAATTTTTACTGTTCAGGAACTGTTCGCGCGTCGCGACGCCAAGGAGCTGCGCGTCGCGACGCGCAATTTGTCGACGTGGCACAATGATACGGCGACACGTAGCAAGGCGGCTGACTGTACATGCGACACGTGTCAAGGCGGCTAATTCTCAATTATTGTGATGACGTCATTGATGACGTCATGCTGACGTGGCGATGACGTGGCGCTGACGTGGCGAGGCGGCTGACTGTTGACTTGTCGGCACAATAGGATTGCGACACGTGGCGACACGTGTCATGCTCTGATTGGCTGAGGCTGACGTGGCAAGTTGACTCGGTTGACCTGCTGACGTGGACGATGATGTGGCATGACACGTGGCAAGGTTGACTTTTGACCGATGATGTGGCTGATGACGAGGCGACACGTGTCAAGTCTGAGTGTCGGCAGCATATGATGATGACACGTGGCACGGCGCACGTTAGCAGATCGGCTGTGATGGTGACACGTGTCACGGCGCATTTTAGCAAAGTCAAAACTTCTCAAATTGTTGACCGTTGACCAGGCGCATGTTAGCAAATCCGGCTCACGCTGGGCGTCGCGTCGCGCAGTGTTCCAGCGTCGCGACGCGTAAAATACGGAAATATCCCTGTTGACGCATTTTTGTCCGGTTTTGCCCCAAATTGCCTCCAGTGCTGTCCAAACTTTATTTATCTGCAAAATAACAATAAAACACATCAAAACGTTCACAAAACTCAAGAAACTATACAAAATATTAAGTTAAATGAGTGGGAAATAGTGATATAAATACCACTCATCACCATGTTGTTATTTTTGCTTGCAAAAAACGTTTTCATGGGATAGGTGCTAAGTCACCCCCGCCTTTTGATTTTATCTTCGAAAGTTTTGTTTTTTATTTTTTCATCGGTCTAACAAAGGGACGCCCAAGTCAGATTCGATAGGGCTTCAAAGGTGGATACACTTCCCATCTGTATAAGTCCCAAGGATTAACCAGTACTCGGGGCTGGATTCGTTCTGCCGAGGCCACTTGTTAATCAGCTCGGGGTCGGGTTACGTCCCACCGAGTCGTTTTCTTTGGACTGGGGAGGTAACATTCCCCCAGAGCCAAGTGTCTCACTCAACTCGGGGTCGGGTTATGCCCCTCCGGCTCATGATTAAACCTCGAAGGGTCTCAAAGTGTTCGGATAAAAGGAAGCATAGAGAAAAATAGAAAGAGATGAGAAAGACACAATATATAAACATATATACAAGTTTTAATTGTTATTACCAAAAAAAAAAAAGGTTTAAGTGTACACAGGGCCCCGGTCGGGTTACCCTTTCTCATTCAGCCCGCACAGGGGCAGGAATTTCTTCCTCAGCCAGCTCAGACCTCGGGAGGATCGGCTCGACATCGGGAGGAGGGATTGCGGCTTCAACATCGGTAGCATGAGAGACCTCTGCTTCAGGGATGGGAGGAGGGATCTCAAGCAATCCTCACCAGGGGCAGGAACATCAGGTCGCCCTTCTTGGGAAGCCCCGGAAGCCGGAACGACCGAAATTGGGTCGGGATCCATCACCTCCTCGGTAGGAGGAGGGAGCCACTTCCGGAACTCCTCCTCGGAGATCTCCCCCTTACAGAAACTGATGGTCGCATGAATAGGATCCATATTCAGACTTGGTAGCACCATCGGTATCAATTCAGCACAGTCACCAACCCCCTCAAGGCGGATAGCCTCCTTCTCCGTCTCAAGATCGGCCTCTTTCTCCTCAAGCTCGGCCTCTTTCCTCTCAAGATCATCCCGAGCCCGTGCCATTTGCTCATCATTGGCCTTCAATTTGGTTTCAACACTGGCCACCTTCGCCTTCAAAACGCCAATCTCAGACTGAGCAGCCTTCAAATCCTCCCGAGCAGTGTCGGCAAGTTTTCGCTCCAACCCAGCAGCAGCCTTGAGAGCTTTGTTTGTTTTGAAGTTCTCAGTAGCATTCGACTCAAGGTTCTTTATCACCTCCTCCCGATCAGCCAGTTTAGCCTCCACTTCTGTGAGGCGATTCTGAAGTCTCTAAGCCTGACCACACTCGGACAATAGACTCAGAAGGAGGTCCTTATTCTTCGCCATGAGGTAGGTAGCCTGCACGAAAACAAAGATGGTCAAGATATGAGATGAAGAAGACCGAGAACCGAAATCAAAAAAAAGAAGAAGAATAAAACTACCTTTGCCATTTGAGAGCTCATCTCGGTCACCACACCTTCCGGAGAGATATCCTCATATCTCGAAACCTCCCCCGGGGGAATCACCTCGGCCAACTCATTGAAAGCCGGTACTAAATGGGAAGTAGCCTCCCGGATGCCTTCTCCCAAGTCATCCACCCCGAGGATCACGGAACCCTTACGCTTCTTAGAGGAGCCCTCAGAAGACTTCTTCCCCCGACGGGCATCCTGCTTCTTGCCCTGCACAGGCTCCTCCCCCTCCAACTCAGCCTCCTCAGCCCCAAATTGACGCCTCCTTTTCTTAAGAGGCTTCGGCGGACTGACCAACCGAGCAGACCCCGGTGACTGTGCACCAGGAGAAGATGGATCACGAGTAGCCGTTTGAACTTTCCTTTGAGGTGCTCTCCCAACCGTGACAGATTCAGCCGATGCCCGGGAAGTTCCAGTTTCAGCATGGCCGGCCTTCTTCATAGTGCCAGCCAACTTCTCAAGAAACTTAGGCCTCTTTGACATACCTACAAAAAAAGGGGAAAAGGAAATCAGGACCCGAGCATATAATAAAGACATCAAACACACGATAAAAAAACAGGGAAGCCAAACTAAACAGCCAGCAGACATCTACCTATCTGACCTGTGACGTCCGAAGGGATAGCCCGGGTAAGGCCCGACTCAACAAAAGCCACATCATTAACCAATTCCCTCCAGTGAGCGGCATACCGACGAGCCCAGAATACTCGCCGCCGGACCTGGTGGGAAACTTTGGGAGCATCCCTCCAACAGGCTAGGAAGAATAGAAGAAATAGGGTAAGAATCCAAAGAAAGAAACGATAAAGGAAAAAGAAGCTAAAAGGTCTGTCTCCTAACCTCCCGCCCTGAAGATATCCGGTACCAAGATCTCCCCTTCATCCGACCACAGGGTCCGTCCCCAATCCCCAGTGGCCCAGAACCAGAGATCTTTGAAGTTCTTATTGGAGTCAGGCAGCTTCTGGACGACGTTTAACGAACTATTGTAAGCGGAAAGGTAGTACCAACCATGATGAGCCTTTGGGTTGGCCTTCAAACGGTATACCCTCTTCACCTCTTCAAAGGAAGGCTCGCCGAGTCCTGCCCGGTGCCAAGCTACATACAACTCGGCCAGAATCCTCCAACTATTTAAACTCAGCTGACAGGGGGCGATCTCCATCTCGGCCAACATCCAAGCGAAATAAGGTTGAATCGGCAGCCGCAGCCCACACTCAAAGAAGGCAGGAAGAAATGCCACCGAGCCCTCGTCAGGTTGGCTAGCGCGATCCATAAGACCGGGAACTTCAAGGGCGATATCTATAGGAATGTTATATCGTAGTCGAAGAAGGTGAGGTCGTCCTCAGTTATTTTGGAAGGACGGTTCATATCCAGAGCCGACGAGCCGAGTTCACCGGCCTCTGGGTCCTTCCGAGGAACCCTCTGATGATAGGAATCTTGTTCGACCTCAGAAGGAGTAGGGGTAGTGTCAAGGTCTTCTACACTAGGTGCCCCCGAGCCCGAGGAGAGCTCCTCAGCAGGGGGAGTTGAGGTTTTAGCAGGCTTTTCAGGGGAGAAACTGCTGTCAGACATCCCTGACACCCAGAAAAACAAAGAAGGAAGGGGAAGTTAGTCTATAGCTAAAAGAAACTACTCACGGTTTCCATGTTAGCTAAACATGTGGTCTCTAAAGTGCCCTAAAGGCAAAACTCAGCAAACCATAAATCTTTCCCTAGCAAACACTCAAAAATGAACAACAAACACAGATTCATAAACACAAAAAAGGAAGAGGTTGTTCAGAGGACTTACTTGTTCTTCTCGGAAAAAGAAGGAGGTTGCGCAGTACGGTTAAGCCCGTTCCTTATGTTCGTAGCAAAGAAAAAGAAAAAGCCCGCGGTTGAACTTCGAGAACACGGAGTTGGGCGAATCACGGAGATGTTTTCAGGAAAGAAGGAGAAATTACCAAAAAAAGATGGAACAGTGAAAGCCTCGCCTTCTTATAGTCATGGAAAATACGCTCGTGACCGTTGGATCTAAGGGAAGAACCCGGATGAACGCCATGTGTCGACTGCAAAAGAGGTCTCCTAAGTTTAAACAGACGGCTGAGATCAGCCCACTGTGAAGACGCCTCTACACGGTCGATTCGTTCCCTTTTTGGCGGGAACCCGGCGGATGTTTGACAAGTGTCGAACTTAGAAGAAACCCTAAAGTTGATTTGATAGGCATTTAAGCGGACGTGATTGTTGCGTGTCTCAAGACAAAGCGCTTGAAAAGAGGCAATAAAACATTTCTCGACACCGGACCGACCTCCAACAGAGCAAATCAAAAACACCTTCTTTATATAGTTCCCGGCACCAACTTGCACGCTTGTTGGAACCGAGAAATAGGGGACAGATTTTGATGGTGTTTTCAGGCACTATGTTATTTAAGGCAGCACGACAAGGACAGAAGGGTAATTTCCTGACTGGTTGAGATCATCAAAGCCGACCCGACCACAACATGTAAAGACCGACCACTTTGGTTCGGATGACCGAGCACTATAAGGTCGGCAGAAACACTCTCAGCATAAAAGATTGTCATGACCGACCTCATAAAGACCGACCAGATGGCAAGACGTGTTCAAGATGACGACACCCTATTCTTGCGGATAAGATAAAACGAATTATCTTACTCTCACAAGGAAATGAAGTCAGAATCCGAAAAGGGATAAGAAAAGAGAAGGGAATATCAGACTAGGAATCCTTGCAAGGAGAGGAGACTAAGTTCAATTAGGATTTCTTATGCAAATAGGAGTCTGATTTCTGTGTTATTATAAATAGGAGGGCATAATATGTGTAAAAGGTATCATCATAAAAATCAGTGATCAGAATCATCAAGCTCTGATTTGTAAACACAAAAAGACCTGAGAAGCGTATTGGGGTAATAAAAAGTACCATCCTGTTCTTGTCCGTGGACGTAGGTCAGATCCAAAATCCACCGAACCACGTTAAATCTCCTTGTTGATTGGTGTGTTTATCTGTCTCTCGCTAAATTTACTTTTGGTCCCCCATAATCAAACAAATTCACCGTTGAAGGAGGATTCCCTCGGAGGTGATATTCCCGTATTACCCTGAGACCAAAATCCACCGTCAACATATTATTTTATCAATTAATTCCAAACTAATCATTCTCTCTCTTTAAATAGTATTTTATCCCAGATAAAATATCTTCGTAATTAATCCTAGATTAATTTTCTCTCTCTACTAATTAATCCCAGATTAATTATGTGCGAGTCATACGTCATTGGTGAATCTCGGGAAGTGACCCATGATATCCCTGGATATGTTGGCAGTAAATCCGGTCGTCGGACTATCCGAACACGTACGTACCTAGTATACTACGTTTTTACCGATTTACAAGACATGGTTAGCTTCTAGCGCAAAGCACCGTGCCTACCCAATTCTCTATAAATATTCTTAAAGGAATATGTAATCTGTATCAGGCGTAGTATACATATTATTGCGTATAGGGATTCAGTATCGAATGTCACATGCTAGGCCAGAGGCTGGAATAGTGTCTGCCCCGTACGAAGCATATATCGGATCTCTGGTAACTAGTCTCTATAATCGGATAAACATGACCTAGTCAAATTATCCCGATTAGTGCAATACTTAAGAGTACTAGTTCCGTATCCTGCGTGATCATCATCTCCATATGACTGGAGTGATACTTCCATCTTGACATCACACCCAATACGCTACGATTCTCAATATACCCAGAAGAGGCGTACACGGAACCTGTTAAAGTCCCGGATGACCAAAACCAAAGTATATTGATTGTCGCAAGTATTAGCGATGCAAGTCCCAGGTTAAGACCAAATACACCTACCCTGATTCGGACTTCCATAGACACATAGTCATACTACCAATAGAATTTCGAGGGGTCTATCAAGAGCGAAGATGTTTCCGTACCATCGGTAAACACAACCTCCTATCACACTTGCATAAGTATCCAATACTTAAATATATGAGAACTATGCCGTTATGCTCCCATAACACGCACAAGTGTAATACTAGTCTATTCCGCATTATCGATGTCCAATCTCGATAATACTACGACTATGGATATTTTAATGATTAAACCTTAGTGGATTAATAATATCTCATATCTTATTAATCCGGAAATAATCTTATGGACTTATATCATTTATATATCCCGGTAATCCATTTACAAATGATAAAATAGCAATTTCCTTTGTCACATAGTTAATTTGTACACAACACCATGTTCTGTACAAATAGTGATGCTATGGGTCATAATTGTCCAACAATCTCCCACTTGGCCTATATCCAATCACTCAAGTGTCCTACACTTGAACTATGTACGGTTCACTCAAACTTCTGCTGAGAAACTGCTTTCGTCAGCGGATTTGCAAGGTTATCATCTGATACGATTTATTCGATCATCACATCGCCACGATGTATGATCCGACAAATCAGATGAAATAATTGAAGTATATACTTGGATCGTTGATGAGACCATTAATTCTTTAGCCTGTGCTGTAGCCTAGCTCAACTGCTAACAAAACTACTCCTAATCCAATTAGGATTATATAGATCCAAAGTGCTTCTATTGCTGCCGCAGCTGCATCAATATTCCGCTTTTGTTGTTTATTCGGCAATAGTATATTGCTTGGAAGATTTCCCGCTCACTGTTCCGTTATTCAAACTATATAGTACCCTTATTACGACTTATAGTCGTTTTTGTCGGTTAGGAAACTTGCAGCAGTGAACCCAGTCAATTCAAGTTCTTTTTCTCCATAGCTTAAGAAAGCATCCTTAGTTCATCTAAGATACTTAAGGATGTTCTTAACATCAATCCAGTGACCATCACTTGGATTGGCCTGATTGTGACTCCATATGCTCAAAGCATATGAGACACCATGTCGCGTACATAGATTGCAATGTACGAGTTCTCGGAGAGTGCCAACAACTTTTAGATCTATCCCAATAGATCCTTATTCCTAGAATAAAGGTTGTCTCTCCCAAGTATTCTACGGAGAATTTGTCATGTAAGCCAAGCTTTCACCGATTATATTATGGGAATGTCATTTCCAAGAAATGATATATTATCATTATATAGGATAATCACTGTCATTGCGCTCCCACTAACCCTCTTATATACACAAGAATCATTTTCATTTTGAATTAAATCATATACCATTATGATTACATCAAAACTATAGTTCCAAGAACGCAATGCTTGCTTCAAATCTTTGGTAGTCTCGGCCACGTAGGTAATGCCCAGCTAACCTAGCTGATTGATGCCAGCAATCATCTGCGACACCTAGTGCTCGACAGATGTACCCTCTGACATACACGAGCTAAAGAGATTCTTATGCAATTTATACTTCTAAGATATAAGAATAGATCTATGAAGATCCTTTAATTTCAACATCATGGTACAATGATCTAATCCTTAATTTTGATGACGGAATGAAAGTGTCATTGCGGTAAAGCATAATGGATTGAACACTAAAGTTATCATCACATGAATCTTCCAAAGATCATGTTCTACTATTTGCTCAACTCCGGGCTTAGGCCCAAGATGTAATTCTATCAAATAGAATAACTTCTCAATTCCCAGGACTATCCTGAGGTTTTATTCCCAATTTGAAAATTAAAGCCGTTTAATGACATTTTAACCAATGTTTATGTTTTAAACGCTAATCTTTCAGTTATCTTGATTGCTATAGTCCAACTATCCAATCAACGATTTCAGGTACTATTGAATATAATGATTACTATAGTCTAACTATATAATCAACTATAATTTAATTGGTTAAATTCAAATATATTGATTACTATAATCCAATTATATAATCAACTATAATTTGAAGTAGTTTGAAAACAGTCCAACTATTTAATTAAAACAACAATTAAATATTAGTCAACCTAATATATATTTATTTAATGACGAAAAATTGAAATGAGCGCGTATTGGCAAGTATCTAAACGAAATTGCAAATTTAATACTTGCCTCCCACTATTTTTCGGTGAGCCTCTAACCCTCTGTTGAGTACTCGGGAAACTTTGTTTCCTAGTGGGCTAGGATCCCGTTAAATAACACACAACCATGACTTTGGCCAACAAATTGTATGATATTTAACTAGGTAGATCTCTAAGATCAATTGGATCTCATCCAATTCCTAGATCAAGTATGTCCAAGTCCGAAAAATATATCTAATATATGCCAATATATCCGATATATTCCCTAACCTTTTTCCTCTGAATCAACTAAGCCTTGGCTTTGGCACAACAAACTTAATGATTCCAGTTAAGCGAGACCCATTGACCTTAGAAAGCTTCGTAATCGATGTCGATAGACAATAAGTGATCTTGACTTTGGCCAACAAATCACAACATGGACAAGACATGCGATATGGAACAAAGCCTTCATGATTCAAACACATCCGCGATGGACAAATGCCTTGACTTTGGCCAACAAACCAGTGCCAATCTTGGATCTTGAGAATGAATATTTCAATGGAAGGAAAAACGCTTAATATTTTTAGGGTTTTTCGCGTAATTGGCAACCAATTAATTATCTTTGATTAGGTCTCATCATACACCCTTAAGCATGCATTCTAAAAGCATAATAAGGCGCGGTAAAGAAATTATAATGGTATGCGGATGGATATTTAAAACAACTTGTTCCTAGAACAAATCTCTCTCTTTCCTCTCTCCCGCTAGCACAAATCTTACTTCTACTCCTATTACATTACACTTCTAAAGAAACCTCATTTCCATTGAGGGGAATATGTGAGAAGATAATACAAAGAATCAAGAGGTAATAGGCTGGACACGCATGTCCAATTTAATAAATTCTAAATTTATTACAACAATTTCCAAAATTGCCCTCACCCATCTAATATCATCCGATATACATTATTCATACATCACATCCATGTATTCACACAAAACCTGTTATCAATCAATATAATCTAATTAATTAATCTTTGATTAATGATCATCCAATGTTCAAACAACGATTTGATTTGCGCGAGTCCAACTCGTTTAAGAATAAGTACTCAAAGTACGATTTCTTGAATTATATCAAACTACAATATTAAATCCAATTTAATTTGTATTCAATACTAATTCTTTATTTAATTGCAAATTAAATAATTACACTTTATTAATGAGCCTTTGTGACTTAGATTCTAAATCTAATCTAAACGGATCTCAAAGCCCAATTAACATCCAATGTTAATTTAATTAAAGTCCAATGGTCTTTCAATTAATTTATAAGGCATGGACTTTGGCAACCAAAGCCCAATAAGGAATCACCATTTGCCAAAAATCAATTTAGGCCCATTAGGCCCAATTAAAATTTTAAAGGCCCATTATATTATATTTGGACTTTATGGAAATGGTTTTAGGCCCAATTGGATCCAACCAATTAACCTAAACCAAAATTTGGCCCAAACAAGCCCAATAAGCCCAAATACAACTTTATTAGCCCAATTCCAAATTTAGCCCAACTAATTAAATTCCAATATTCCAAATAGCATAATTTAATCAATTAAAGTGTATTACACTAATTAATTATCTAAATTAACATTTCCAAAATATCAATTTAATCAATTAATCATTCTTTAATTTGTTCAACACATGTCCAACATTATTAAAACAAAAAATCATCTCATTTCATGCTTTGAAGCTCATGACATTGAGGGATTTTTAAAATTGATTTCGATTTCAATCCAATTAAATCATTAATCAATTTGTCGCCAAGTCTTTAAACTCATCCAATGATCAAAAGAACAAAAAATACCATGACTTAGGGCATATCACATATTCGGCCAAGCCAAAATAATTGGGGAAAATTAATCCAAAATAAATTTTCATCAAATTGATCACATATAACTCCAATTTATCCATATACAAGCATGCTCAAACAAAAATTTGGTTAAATCATGCTCAAATCAAATTACCCAAATTTTACCCTAAATTCAATTTCATGCTTAATAACCGCTCTGATACCATTGTTGGGTTTTCTAGGTCAAACCAAGATCAATTAAGCATATGAAATGTGTGAATAAAACAAAGTAAGATGTCGGAAATACTCACTTTGATCGGCTAAGTGGATGTGTAGACAAAAAAAATTCCTCCTCCAACTTTCGGCCAAGGTAACCTTTGTGTTGATCTTCAAGCTCCAAACTTTGAGTGTTGATTCCAAGCTCAAGGGTTGGTTTCCCTATCACCTTTGAATGACTCCTTGATGTGTGCTAGCACTTGAAATATTGCAACAATTTTTCTTCATCTTCTTTGCAAGATTCGGCCAAGCCAAATGGGAGAGAAAAAGAGAGGGCCATTCGGCCAAGGAGAGGAAAATGAGAGAGAGAGAATTGTGTTTGGTAATTTTGGTTTCTAAAACAATTACACTACTACAAAAGTCAAAGCCAAATTTGGTATATGATTTTCCAAAAATCATAAATCAAATTGGAGGGAAAAAACAATTAAGGCTTCCAACCACTCCCATCATGAATAGTGACTGGATGTCAATCACAAAAAGGTGACTTGACTTCCATCACTAAAGTGATTGGCGATGTGACTTGTGGGCCGCACTTTAATTCAAAATGTGAGTGGGCCCGCAAACATATTTCAGGCTCAGGTTCGTTAATTCCGAATCAACGAACTTTCCGTTGCGACGTAATTAAACCAAATTTAATTAAATAATTATGCCTAGCAAAATTACTATTCACATCGCTCGTGAATTAATTCTAAATCAATTCGTTAGCCCGAATTAAAATCCAATTTTAATTCCGCGTAGACATCTAATTTCGTATAATATATCGAATATATTATTTTATCGATTAATTCCAAATTAATCCTTCTCTCTCTTTAAATAGTATTTTATCCCAGATAAAATATATTCGTAATTAATCCTAGATTAATTTTCTCTCTCTACTAATTAATCCCAGATTAATTATGTGCGAGTCATACATCATCGGTGAATCTTCGGGAAGCGACCTATGAGATCCCTGGATATGTTGGTAGTAAATCCGGTCGTCGAACTATCCGAACACGTACGTACCTAGTACTACGTTTTTACCGATTTACAAGACATGGTTGGCTTCTAGCAAAGCACCGTGCCTACCCAATTCTCCAGAAATATTCTTAAAAGAATATGTAATCTGTATCAGGCGTAGTACACGTAGTATTGCGTATAGCGATCCAGTATCGAATGTCACATGCTCGGCCTGAGGCTGGAATTGTGTCTGCCCCGAACGAATCATATATCAGATCTTTGGTAACTAGTCTCTATAAGCGGATAAACATGACCTAGTCATATTATCCCGATGACTGCAGTACTTAAAAGTACTAGTTCCGTATCCTGCGTGATCATCATCTCCATATGAATGGAGTGATACTTCCATCTTGACATCACACCCAATACACTACGATTCTCAATATACCCAGAAGAGGCGAACACGGAACCTGTTAAAGTCTCGGACGACCAAAACCAAAGTATATTGATTGTCGCAAGTATTAGCGATGCAAGTCTCAGGTTAAGACCAAATACACTTACCCTGATTCGAACTTCCATAGACACATAGTCATACTACCAATGGAATTCCGAGGGGTCTATCCAGAGCAAAGCTGTTTCCATACTATCGGTAAACACAACCTCCTATCACACTTGCATAAGTATCCAATACTTAAATATATGAGAACTATGTCGTTATGCTCCCATAACACGCACTAGTGCAATACTAGTCTATTCCGCATTATCGATGTCCAATCTCGATAATACTACGACTAGGGATATTTTAATGATTAAACCTTAGTGGATTAATAGTGTCTCATATCTTATTAATCCGGAACTAATCATATGGACTTTTATCATTTATATATCCCAGTAATCCAATTACAAATGATAAAAGAGCAATTTCCTTTGTCACATAGTTAATTTGTACAACAACACCATGTTCTGTACAAATAGTGATGCTATGGGTCATAATTGTCCGACAGAGTATAATATGTCTACAACATTTAATGTTTTGACTCAACTCAATTTGAAGCAGGTACATATTCGAGGTTGAATCCCTTTCAAGATGCAGGGAATGACACGAATCCAGCCACTCAAGGATTATTAGATGTCACGGCCAGCAATATGGTAGATCCTTTGCTAGTGCCAAAATGGCCAATCACACACCAAAGAGCTAAGAAGATCAGAGACATAATGGCGGTGCTAGCATAGAATGCTAATGCCGAATGTAATAGACAACTATAGGGAATATTAACGTCACATGATGGCTTCAATAGAGTGGGCCCAAAGCTATTCCACATGTCCCAAGTCATACCAGAATGATGCCCACAAACCATTTTGAAGATATGATATTTTTGAAGAATTTAGTAATTTTATGCCTTATATGTAATTGGGTCAAGAGGCTTGTAATTTCGACTTTATACTTGACATGTTGACTGTAGTTATTCTATTTGTAACTTAGTTAGTGTCAAACCCTGGAAATTCGGGCATGTGATCTGTATGAGACAGTCTAGCATCACCTGAACCTCTAACATTAACCTGCTAACTTATTGACTGACTGACTATATGAATGGTTGTAATGTAAACATGATCATGATAATATAAACTTATTAAACATAACTACCATACTATACATGAATATAACTGCATATACTTATTATAAACATGTATTACTTCCTGATGCATGCTATTTCCAAGCCACCCAAACCCATGGTAAAACCATCTCAAACTCATGGTTTGGATCAATCATAACCCATGCATGGATCGTGAAAATTGGATATGGCTACATCAAATACAATATATAAACCTAATACTGACTTGAACAATCTATACTAATTTCTGACATTACTTGAATATGATTAATCCCGATCTAAGCTTCATATATTAAAAACTAGTGTATAAGGATCTGACCTTCTACATGAACTAAACCTACATGGTCTGACAACTACATGAGCTGGGATCTGAACTCTTCACCTACTGAACCTGAAAGTGACCTGAAACTATCATGAGCTACATGACCTGAAACTAACATGATCTAAAATGTTATATGCTGACTTGAATTTGAATGACCTAAATCTTTAATCTACAAGAGCTAAACATGACAATCTGGAAACATGACATACATAACTGATATTGTAATATAACATGATGTGGATGCATTATTCACACAAATGTAGGTAAATATATAAGCATGGAAATTATACTTGAAAATCTATATTACATGCCACATGAGCTGGAAATATATAACATACATATAAAAAATACAATCGTAATCTGAGTCCTGAAAATCATAGATTTTTGTGAAAATTATAGCTCATAAAATTAAATACATGAGCTGAAAACAACACAGTATAGTAGTTTGAAGGAGCTAAAATACTATTTAGCGGGACATGACACCACATAAGCAGAGGGAACTGCATTAAAACTGAACTTCTAAGCTTATAGGGTGATCAGTGCCCAATAGGCTATCTGAGCAAACCCGGGATGCTAAAGCTGAAGGGACAACACTAGACTTGATACGAACCCGACAATAACCCACTTTGTGAACCAATGAACAAATCAAACAAAAACCAAAAACACCACTACGATCAGGAACGAATGATTAAATCCGCGTTATGTTTTCCATTAACGTAGAACCGAAAGGTTAAGAAACATCTAAATTACATGCATGTGCAAATATCAAACTTGGATTATATATCATATATCAAGCATGACAAATGTAATGGATGAAGGGTCAGACCTGCTTTGATACCATTTTTGTTGGGGTTTTAGTGCGGGAACAGCGAAAGCTCGCTGTTCGAGCGAAATCGTAACTTTAAAAACTTTTAAAATTACCAAATAAATTATTCAATATCCAATATGAATAATTCATTCATATTTTACCTAAAAATATTTATTCCATATCAAATAACGACATAAATAGGTTAGAAACATCGCGAAACTTTTACGAAAATGTTTTTTCATAAAAGGGCATAAAATGGGTTTTTGTCCGAACCGACCAACCAATACACATGAGGTCTGCCCAGGTCACCCCCAATATTACTTGGGCAGTTCATGGGCTGCCCAAACAGTTACCAATTCACTGTTTGGACAGCGGACACCCGGTAAGCCCGAAACTCACCCGGTAACACCATTTTTCGCCATTTTCGCAAATTTCAACTCCGCAACAATTTTCGGAAATTGTTCCAATGCCTAAAACACATCCAATACATTTATAAAACATAATTTTCATCACCAAAATCACAGAAAATCCAGATCTAATTTGGTAATTAAAAATATCATTTTTCATGCTTTAAATATAATTTTCTCAACATTAATCATATCAACATTAACACCAACCAAAGCCACCACCTATGAAGAACTCAAGAAAAATTCTAGGCGTTACAAGAGTGGTCATAACATTCTAGAATGACAACAAGTCATCAAATGATAAAATTGAATCAATATTACACTAATATCATCCAATCCAACTTCACACATGCATCTAGTCTCCAAATCCATCCTCCAAATCAAAAATCCCCAAAATCTAAGAAAGGAAGAAACCCTAGAACTTTTCTAGATACTCAATAACAAGAAATAAACTTTCTAAGTTTAAGAGTTATGAAGATTACCTCCGAATCTCATAAATTCCTTAAACTTTTTCTTGATTTTCTTCACTTTCTTCATTGATTCTTCAAGAAAATTTCGGTTGCCTTTTCTTTTGGTGGATTTCGGCCATGGCTTCCCTTAGATGAGAAAACAAAATTTTATCCCTTTATAAAGCAAGTATAATCGACTTTGGAGGGGGGGGGTGAAGGGCATTTTGGTCATTTGGTCATTTTAAATCTAATTAAATAATAATAAGCTTTAAGTTAACAAATTCAATTTGTAAACTTCAAGCTTAATATAATCATGCAACATGTAACCAATAATAATCAAACATATTGCATTACATTTATGTAATATTGAAATAATTTAATTATCTAGATATTTAACTTTTAAACATCTAAATAATTAATTAATGCGATTATTATTATATATGTATTTTTATTTACATTAAATAACAAATACATATATTAATAGCATGTGTCAAAGTCTCATTTGAAAATTAATTAATATGTATCAAATCAAATCTAGTATCAAATAGAAATACATATTAATTATTAGTTGACCGAAATGCCCCTAATACATGTATTTTCGTTTAACCTTTTAAACGATCCTTATTAACTCATTTAATTTGAATTTGTGAAGTATTATGAATAATCTATAGTATTCATAACGTGTTGCCCAAGTGTTCAACGAGTACACTTCATATTGTGGGACTCTCTAAGTTTAGGTTTATCCGTCACGGAATCCAATTTCATGTCCATAATCCACACACTCATGAATTATGATGACCACAGATAATCTCGCTTAACTATGTAAGTCGAGGTCATTGCATACGTATAATCCCTTCGTCACAGGCTATCAATATTATACCGGGGATATAGATTAGAACGTCAAATCCCTAAGGTATAGTATAGTCGACTTTTAAATTTATGATCTCTAAATAACAATCGGAACTTGCTTCCGAAGTAATACCACGACCATGGATTTACTAGATCAAAAATACATATCTGATACCTATGCCATGTACACAAGACTGAAAGATTCTATCTGATACTCACAGGATATCATGAGCATCAGTCAACACCCAACGAACAGGCCGAGGTCTGATCTAAATAGATCAGTGACATGACTGTCATCAAAGTGTGGAAGATATCTCATATATCCACAGTGGTATCTCAAGTCGAAAGACCACTATGCTACTCGACTCAAGAAGATTCCTATTGATGTTGGTGTACCATCTATTAGGAAATCTTCAGTGAGTCGTTCAGTGTTTATTAAATAAACACTTACATGTCTCTACGAGTCTCCCAAAATTGATGATTCATTGGGATAAACCATCAAACCAAGTCTCGATATACGACATGTACTGGTCTCAGCAGATTTTACTAACCGACCCGTGTTAGTATATATTGACCAGGAACTTTATTTGATAATATACTTTTAGTATTGACACTTCCCAATGTCAATTACAAACTACTTTGTAACTGCGCACTATGAAATACATTATCGGGTCTTTGTCTAATATATACATATCACTAAACCATATTGTTTCAATCTAATTGTAATTAGATCGAATATGTATATAAAAGCAAGAAGTACTACCATAAATAAGTAATATTATAGGAAAATGGAATTGTTCGTATTCAAGAATCGAACATAAATACGATCCGGATTGGCACTCCGAGCACCAACCCTAACAGGTATCCCCACATCTTATAATGAAGTCACATACAATACCTTTTATAAACCAAACATTATAGCGTAAACACACAAAAAGGTTAATAAAATACTCGTCTGGTTGACCATGGTCTAGTCGGACCTAGTCTGGTCGGCCCTCGTCTGGTCGGACCTAGTCTGGTCGGCCCTAGTCTGGTCGGACCTGGTCTGGTCGGATCTCTTATGGTCGCCTCTGGTCTGGTCGGACCTAATGTGGTCGGATCATGACCCAATGGGGTCGGAATGACCTCATGTGGTCGGATCGTGACCTCATGTGGTCGGACCATGACTTCATGTGGTCGGACCAAGGGCCTTTTGTGGTCGGATTATTACTTCATCTGATTGGATCAAGTATGTGAGTAATGTTTTTGGGTTAAGGTGAAATCCGAATAGATTATTCATATTAGATATTGAATAATTTACTTGATATTTTTGAAAAAGTTTTGAAATACGATTTCTGCCCCGACCCGCGTTTCCGCTGCAACCGACCCATTTTTATAAAAAACCCTTACAGTTCCGACTCGCCTTCCGAAACCCACTTCACTTTCCGCTTCTTCCAAATCCATGTCGAAGGGGAAGAAGACAAAGGGAAAAAAGAATAAAGGTTTCAATGTTCCTCCGCAGGCTTCTGAAGATAAATTCCACCACTGCCAGAAAGTCAGGCATTGGAAAAGGAATTGTTCTGATGACCAGTGCGTAATCACACGCGTATAATGCAAGCACACATATCGTTCAAGTAGTATAAAAAGTATCGATCCCACGAGGACTTAATACCTAAGCTATTAATTAATGAAGCAAAATGTTTACAAGTATCTAATGGATTAGTTGTTTTTATTGGATGGTGACTTTAAATTTAAAACAAGTAAATAAAATAACGTGAAAGTAGTGTGAGAAAATTCAATATTTATAAACTATCCAGGGTTATGAATCTTTCCAATATCTTTTAAAAAATGAAGTGATTATTTTATGTTTGTGTAATATATTAATTTACTAACCTCGAACACGAAATTCTGCAAAAGCCTCTGTCGATGGTCGGATGTAAATACCCAGTGTAACCCAATTAATCATATGTCTATGTCAATCAAGTTACCTGAATTCATTAAGATTAAGTTCCAATTATGGCTACTCCCGCCCGACAGGTATATGTCTATCCTGTAAGGAAATCTATTAAAAGGTCATCTATCCTCAAGGAAGATCGTGGGCTATTAAATCTAAGGCTGAAACCTAAAATTCCTTTGTCAAGTTTATTTTAAGTTTACCAAATCAATCTTATTAATGGCCAGTTAACAAGAAGCATTAAGCTTAAGACTTAATAAGTAAATTTTTATATTACACAAACTATAAAATAACCCATTATAAACCGGTGATATTGGAATTCATCACAACCCCAGATAACTGACTTAGCTACGACACATATTTACGGCTAGTAAAAGCTTAAATAAAATAAAAGACATAAAGTAAATGCTGGAAAGTAAATGCGGAAAAGTAAATGCTGAAAAGTAAATGCTGGAAATTAAAAATGTAAAAATACAATAAAAGAAAATGCTGAGGTTAAAGGATCCACTTTTATCACTACTATTTTAGATATCTCTCTTAATATAATATATTAACTTTGCGTGATATTACCAACCAGCCATATAGGCGGTATCCTGATTAAGTCAAATTAATAATTAATTACCAACCGACCAACCTGGCGGTATCCAGTTTAGTCAAGTTTAAAACCAATTTCAATAATTACCAACCGACCAATAAAGCGGTATCCTTATTAAGTCAGGTTTTAAATAGTTTATATATTATAATTAAGGGAGATTAATCTAAATATTAGTAATAAAAGATTTACCTTTTACCCCAGCAGGGGGAGTTACCTCCCCATTTCTGAAAAGTAAAAACTGAAAAGTAAAGAAAGGAAAGTACTGTGCGTAAAAGTAAATTGCAGAAAGTAAAGACTGAAAAGTAAAGAAAAGAAAGTGCAAATGCGAAAATTAATTACTGAAAGCTGTAAATAAACAAAAAAAATTACAATTCTCTTAGTATTCTTAAGGAATTACACAGAGAAAAGTATGAATTCAATTCTGAAAATTTGGTCTATATTTATAGGGAAAAATTGGCCTTGCGCGTTGCGACTCTTAATGTGTTGCGCGTCATGACGCGCGTTGATCTTCGACGCATGGCTTGCCTTTAGCTGAGATGGTGATACGTGTTAGGGGCTGAATGATTAACTCAATAATTATGATGATGTGGCGACCATTGAATTATTGTGCTGACGTCATTGATGACGTATGTGCTGACATGGCGATGATGATTATCGGCAGCATGTGATGATGACATGTGTCCGGCGCATGTTAGCATGATTTGCTGAGATGTTGACACGTGTCAGGTGCATGTTAGCAAACGGCGCACATTAGCAAGAAGTATTTTAGCAAATGTTCTCTGATTGTGACACGTGTCCCGGTGTATGTTTGCAGACTTCGGCATACGTTAGTGGTCGTGACGCACTGTAGGCACTTCATTTTGCATATAAGTCCCGATGATGAGTCTCGTACGGAGGCATTACTCTTTAGGTTGCGAAAGTCGTGGGAAACGAATGTCGGAAGGGGAAATTCAGAATAAGTATGTCATCGGATTCAATTCACATGTTCACTGCTTTCGTTCGTGCTGCATTCGTGAACTTGTTCGAACGTCAAACAGATTGTGGGCATTCGTGTAGCGTTCGAATCGGCGTTCGAACGGTGTCGGTACTTCTGGTTTTGTTGCTAGCCTCACGCCCAAGCCCAATTAGCCCACCAAAACCCACCCAAAAATAAAAAAACACATATTTAACACATGGTGAAATTAAAACAAATCAAATAAATCCATTCCTAATTTGAACAAATCACCTCCCTAATTTAATTAGATGCTTTCCTTGTGAGATACTAATTAGAAATATTCCCCTATGATTACATGATTCCCTTTCCTATTCACACAAGAGAAACCCTAGCCTTTGCCTATAAAAAGAAGCCTTCACCAACACAACAAATCCCTAGATCATTCTCACAAAAACACAAAAAAAAGTAAACCTAGCTCTACACGCCCAAGACAAGAATAGCAAGAAAAATAATTCTCTTCCCCTCCTCCCTCTAGCAACCGAAAACATCACCCCTAAACACTCTTTCCTTGCGCGCATAAAGCCCTCTAAAACAGCCCTTCAATGACTGAATAAACTGCCTTAAAACACATCACCGTAACCATCGAAAACAGTCCCTGAAACTGCACTGCAGTAACCAAAAAATCACCCCCCAAACAGCAGCCCAAACACCGAAAACAATAGAAAAAAACAGTCCCCTTAATATAGCAAAACAGTGACAAAAAAAACTACACTTTAAAACCCTTAAATTACCGCAAGAAACATCAGTAAAATAGCAGTAAAACAGAGGAAATGTCAGCTCAAAACAGCGAAGCAGCGAACGAGAGTAGTGGACCAATGAACCGGAGGACTTGCGGAGCATCAACCCTTCCGACGGCCGTGTAACGCACTTTCGAGAGACAACCTAAGAGGTTAGACCTGAGGGCACCCTTCTTATTTATTCTCACATTTTTTTGTTGTTTATTAGAATTCCTTAGCATGAGAGTCGTTTGTTGATATATGTTGCGGTCCTTGAATGAATGGAACATGTGTTCTCTCTTGTGGTATATCGGATGGAAACCCGGACGTAAATTTCGTAGCCAAATCCGAATGGACGGTATTGCGGTTTGCACTCGGGATACAATGCCACGTACCACTTGAGAGATTCACACATTTTGTTTCATCCAACCTTTTATTCGAGCATGATTGGGTTGCTAGTATGTTATTTATTTTTTATGCATGATTTAATCGTCAGTATGCTATTACTTTCTGCATTTTACTTTCTATGCATTGTGATGTAATGCGCACGAGCTTAGTATGTTGGTCTAAAGGTTCTCAATTTGAGGGGAGAAAAGTCCAAAAGGCTACCTTTACGACAATACTTTGTCACGCCGGACAAAGTGTGTTTGATTGAATGTGAGATACGTTTAATTGGATATACGGAATTCCACATTATTATCTCATTCATTTGTATGCATTGTGATGTAATGCGCATGGGCTTAGTATGTTGGTATAAAGGTTCTCAATTTGAGGGGAGAAAAGTCCAAAAGGCTACCTTTACGACAATACTTTGTCATGCCGAACGAAGTGTGTTTGATTGAATGTGAGATACGTTTAATCGGATATACGGAATTCCATATTATTGTCTCATTCATTTGTATGCATTGTAATATAATGCACATGGGCTAACTAGGGTGGGTTAAAGGTCCTCTATTCGAGGGAAATGCCTGAAGGCTACCTTTACCACGATGTTTTGGCGCACCTTTTATTATGTCATTTACCCTTTGCATATCATTTCTTTATTTACGCATGCATTGCATTCTTGTGTGCATGGGCTAACTAGGGTGGATTAAAGGTCCTCTATTCAAGGAAAATGCCTAAAAGGCTACCTTTTCCACGATGTTTTGCCGCGCCGGACGAGGTGCACCCGATTGAATGTGAAATGTGTTCCATCGGGCACACGAGGTCCTACATTGTGTATTTGTTTATCCATATATGTGTTTGTGTCATTTCAGATGCCATTTTGTCAATCTCATTCGAACGTGTTTACGAACGCTACACGAACGTATGCATTCTGTCTCATCTCGTTCGAACGCGTTTACGAATGCTACACGAACGTATGTATTCTATATTATTCCGTTCGAACACGTTTATGAACGCTACACAAATGTATGTATTCTGGCTTATTTTCATTTGAACGCGCCTCAGAACGCTACTCGAACGCTTGCCTTCTGTTTACCATTCAAACGCATTTACGAACGCTACTCGAACACGCATGCATTTTATTATACCATGCATCAGGTCTCATACCGTTCGAACACGTTATCAAATGCTATACGAACTCAGACATTATGTTTATCGTTCGAACGCGTTATCAAACGCTACGCGAATGCTTGAATTCTATTTACCGTTCAAACACGTTTACGAACGCTACACGAACGCGCACACACTAGACAGATTCATTTATCATGTTTCATGCATGTTTGTTCCCCTAGTCATTCCCTTCCACATCATATGTTTAGTTAGCTCTCTTCAATATTTATGCACTTAATTGCCTCTCTTTAATATGCATGCTTGTAAAATTATTGTTTATTTACGTCTCTGTGTTTATCAATATAATGTGTTCATGAAATTATATGCTTGCCGTTATTCCAATTCATTTTTTCTATGCATGAACTTAGAAGTAGATTATCCTTGGAAATATATGTTGCTTAGGCTTGGTTAGATTATTTCACAAATCCTTTCATTACAAGTGGCACAAGTAAGGGACCATTCTGAACCCAACGGTTTGAGGTCTTCCCTTGCGAGGGGTGAGTGCGGCCTTAAATCATTTTCCCGGTTCACACCGGGTGGCGACTCCATTTTTAGTTCTCCGGTTTAGTTCCCTCTGCGGGCTATTCCGTAATCCCAATCGGGCCGCGAGCCCAGGACAGCGTCGCCGATTTCTGTGTCTTACACGCGCCAAATGACAGTTTTTCCTTTTTTGTCCATTTTTCACTATTTTAGCCCCGAATCACCTCCAAAGAGTCCTGAAACTTTATTTATCTACAAAATAACACAAAACACATTAAAACATTCACAAAACTCAAGAAATTATACAAAATATTAGGTCAAATGAGTGGGAAAATAGTTATATATTTACCACTCATCACCTAACTACCTCGCACAGATAATGAGGGAAAGAGCATCGACATCAGGTACTTTTATTTTTCCTATTATTGATATCTCATTGGCTTATGAGGCTATTACATCTAATTGTATTTTAGATTCTACTTGTCGTATTCACATTTGCAATTCGTTGCAAGTGTTGACGGAAAGTAGATAGCTGAAATCTGGGGAGATGCAGTTGCGATTCGGGAGTGGCGACTCTCTGGATGCGGTTGCAGTGGGCTTATGTGAGATTCCCCTACCCAATGGGAGACTTTTGTTGAATGAATGCTATTTTATACCAGGATGTGTGGCGAATATTATGTCACTTTTTGTATTAGATACTGAAATAATGTAAATATTAAAAATCATTCTTTGTATTTATATGATAGAAATAATATTCAGATCCTTTGTTGTCCAAATGAGCATGGTCATTACATATTGCGTACCTCACAAGATATCTTTAATACTGGAATTAATAAACGTAAACAATCTAATATAAATAATACTGAACTGTGGCACACGAGGTTGGGTCTTATAGGGGTGAAACCCATAACCCAGTTGGTTAGGAATGGTTTGATTCACGCTCACACTATTGAACATTATCCAACTTGTGAACCTTAGATTCAGGATAAAATGACCAAAGCCCTATTTTCAGATGTAGGACATCATGTCACTGACCTATTGGAACTCATACATTCTGATGTATATGGTCCCATGAGTCAAACTGCTCACAGTGGTTTTTTTTACTTCGTTACCGTTACCGATAATGTGTCACAATAGGGTTATGTTTATTTTATGAAACATAAATCCGAAACCTTTGAAAAGTTCAAAGAATTTCGGAATGAAGTAGAAAAATAGACTGGTCAATATATTAAATGTCTTCGATCTGATCGAGGCGATGTATATATGAGTGGAGAGTTCCCTGATTATTTAAAGGAGAATGAGATTCTCGCTCAATATACTCATCCGGGTACTCCGCATCATAATGAAGTGTCAGAGAGGAGAAATCAGACATTATTAGATATGGTCCGATCGATGTTGAGTTTTACAGATTTGCCCTATTACTTATGGGGTTATGCTTTTTGAACTGCCGCTCATCTTCTGAATAAGATTCCTTCCAAAGCTGTTCCCACGACTCTGTATGAGATATGGACCGGTAGGAAATTGAATCTTAGTTATGTTAAGATTTGAGGTTATCCTGCATACGTCAGGATGGCTCAACATAATAAGCTTTTGCCTCGAGGGCAAAAGTTTAGGTTTGTTGGATATCCTTCAAATACGAAAGGATATTTATTCTATGATACCGATCATCGAAATGTGTTCGTAGCCTGCTTCGTAAAATTTCTAGAGATAGAATTTTTTTTGGAGGTGGTGATCATATACATGTTGAACTTGATGAAGTAAAACCTGATACTAATGAACCAATGGATGAACATGAAGTTCAAGAAGATGAAGAACCTTCAACACACACACTACATAGGTCACAAAGGGTATCTAGGCCTCCTAAATATTTATATTTGATACAAGAAAATAGTCTCGATGTTCTCTTAGTTGAAGACACTGACATTTTTACCTATAGAGAATCGATGTTGGACATCGACTCCGTGAAGTGACAAGACGCCAAGAAATCCGAGTTAGACTCAATGCATGAGAATCAAGTTTAGAACTTGGTTCAGCTTTCTGAAGGAATTGTTCCCATCGGTAAGTACGGGCCTGTCGGAAAGGTTGAAGCCTTTAAGGCCCGACTGGTAGCTAATGGTTACTCGCAGCAACCTGGTCTCGACTACGATGAAAATTTTTCCCCAATTGCGATGCTAAAGTCTATAAGGATTTTGTTGTCTATTGTCGCTTACCACGATTATGTGATTTGGCAAATGGATGTCAAAACAGCTTTTCTAAATGGATTTCTTAATGAAGAAATCTATATGAAACAGCCGGAGGATTTTGCATCCAGTGAGAACTCGGGCTTGGTATGCAAGCTTAAGAAGTCCATTTATGGACTTAAACAGGCTTCACGAAGTTGGAATCTTCGATTCGATGAGATAATCAAGTTGTCTGGTTTTCTTAAGAATTCGAAAGAATCTTGTGTGTATAAGAAGGCCGGTGGGAGTATGATGGTATTTTTAATTCTCTATGTTGAGGACATCCTGATCATTGGGAATGATATCGGTATGATGCAAAGCGTCAAAGCTTATCTCTATAAGAATTTATCCATGAAGGACCTGGGTGAAGCTTCTTATGTCTTAGGCATAAAACTTTATAGAGATAGAGAAAGGAAGCTTATTGGGTTATCCCAATCAACGTACATAGATAAGATCTTAGAACGGTATAATTTTGGTAACTGTAAGACAAACATACCATTCATACATGGCTTATATCTTTCAAAGAAGATGTGTCCACAAACAGAAGATGAGAAGATTAGAATATCTAATCAGCCTTATTCTTCGTGTTTGGGCAGCATCATGTATGCATGTTATGTACTAGGCTTGATATCAGCTTCATAGTTAGTGTGACCAGCAAGTATCAGTCCAATCCAGGTAATGACCATTGGATGGCCATTAAACATATCCTCTAGTATCTCAAAGGTACTAAGGATAAGTTGATTATATATGGAGGAAATGAACTGCAAGTTAATAGGTATACGGATTATGATTTCCAATCGAATTCTGATGATAGAAAGTCTACATCAGGATTCGTGTTTTCCCTTAACAGAGGTGCAGTTTGTTGGAAGAGTTCCAAACAGGGGTCAACAGCTGATTCCACCACAGAGGCAGAATATATTGCTGCTTCTGAAGCTGCAAAGGAAGCTGTATAGTTAGGAACTTTATCACAGAATTGGGAGTAGTCCCAAGTATCAAGAATACGATTCCGTTATACCGTGATAAAACCATATCCATTGCACAAGCAAATGAACCAAGGGCGCATCAGAAGTCGACGCATGTGGAACGAAAGTACCACATCATTCAAGAGATTATGTCGCGATGGGATATTATCGTGTGCCAGGTACTAAGTGAAGATAATTTAGCAAACCCGCTTACCAAGGCCATTCCTCCGAAGTTATTTGATAAACATTTGGAGTCGATGGGTATTAGATACAATCGATATTAGAACTAGAGCAAGTGGGAGAATTTGTTAGGGTTGGTGCCTAGAGTGCCAATTTTCTTATGTATTTTCCTGTAATTAAAGCTCAAATATTACGGGAAACAATAATAAAATAAAAAAAATGAATAAATTAAAAATTAAGATCTAAACTAAAACAAAAAATGAAAAAAAATAAACAAAATAAACAAAAGACTTGAAACAATAAATAAAAAGAATCAATTAAAAATAAAGATCTAAACAAAAACTAAAAATTAAAATAAATAGATAAAAAGAATAAATAAAAGAATAAATTAAAATAAATAAAATAATAATAAAAAAGATAAGGAATGAAGTTACCGCTTTGTGTTTGACCAAGCAAACCTGCTCTTTTAGGTTGTAAACCGTCTCCCTGGCAACGACGCCAAATTTTGATTATGCCCAAAAAGTACTTGCTGTTATTGCAGTATAGTTAGGGTGTCAATTCCTCAGAGAGATGGTTACAAAAAACTGATTTACTTAAGTAAAGACGTTAGCCATAACTAAGGTAGAAAGAGATAGTTTGATTGGTAAAATAAGACAAAAACTATAAGAAAATATTCAAGAATATCAATAGAGAAAGATGGCAAAGCATTGGGAATCCCTCTTGTATTAAACTCCTATGTTCAGTTATTGATTCCTGTTATTACTCAGTTGAATGTTTCATATCCCAAACCAACAACCGGAAGATATTCAATTCTACACATGTCAAATTCTAAGGTAATCAATGATTATTTTCTCTATGTTAACAACACACAAAAGTTATCGTTACGAGCTATCTAACGTCGACAATATACCCTCAGACAATACTACAGTAGAAGACCAACACATAAAACAACTTTACCAGTCACAATTGTTTTCGCAAATCATACATAGATTAAGTATGACTGGATCTATATGGAAGTTGACAAAACACAGTCTCTGGGTTCAAGAATCGTAAGATGATAAAGCATAAAAACCATCAATTTTATTAAACGTTAAAAAGTTCATTCAAGAATCAAAAACATAAACATAAGAAAGGAGAAAGAGATATAGCCTTGATATATTAGAGAGACGTCATGGTTTCCTTGAAGTTCTTCATTCTCCTATCTTGATTTTTGTGTTTGTGGCTCTTTGTTGTATGTTTCTTCCTTTGTTTCTCTCTGATTTTCTGCTCTTTTAGGGAATGGACGAAGTTGGGTTTATATAGGGAGGCCTAGGAATCATAATACGCATAAAAGACGTCAAAAATTAGGGTTCTGGGGCGTCCGGGGCACCGCGGCACTGGTCTTTGGGTGCCGCGATGCCAAAGCTACGAGAAAAGTGTATGGAAGGGTGCAGGTGCCGCGGCACCAAGAAGTTGGGCGCTGTGGCGCCAGTGGTTCTTTCCACTGGTGCTTCGCGTATTGCGTCCTGCTCTTCCCGTGCACATCTGATGCTTCCGTTAGGCTCCGAAACATGTTTAATTGCTCCATTCTTCATATTCCATTCTCCTAATAACAAAGCATTAAACAAACTCTAATGAAGATTAAATATATAATAATTAAGCCGAGTTAGCAGTGTTCTAAGTACACTTTCATGCACTTATCAATGGGCCTGTGGTACACTGTAGAAATTAGCCCTAAATGTTATTAAGAGATTGCTAATAGAAACGTCGACGTGATTATATCTATAGAGATTTGACATTTATATCTATATCTCTGGAATAATCCGGATACCTATGACAAATGGATTATACGTATGCAATGACCTCGACTTGTATGGTTCAGAGAGTTTATATGTGTTCGTCATAATTTATAGGTGGGTAAATTATGGACATGAAATTGATTTAGTGACGGATATGCCTGAACCTAGAGAATCTCACTAATGAAATATACTCGTAGAGCACTAGGGCAACTTTGATGAATAATACTGATTATTTATAAATCGTTTAACGATTAAACGAAAGATATATGCAAAGGGACCTAATGGTCATTTCTTAATTAATGTGTATTTATATTTAATGAATGATTTTATTAAATACACATTAATTAAATGTCAAATTATGATACTTGACATAAATCATTAATATATATGTATTTGAATACTTAAAGTAAATATAATGCATATATTTAAAATATTTATATTGAAATAATTATTTAATTATTTAATTATTAAATAATTAAAGTTATTAAAATATAAATATCTTAAGTTATGATTACATTAGAAAATGACATTATTTGAGTGGTTTGACTTATTGTAATTCATTAAATGTTGTAATGATCAAATACAACAAGTAAACTAGTTTTAATAAATTGAAGCAAAAAAATATCTAGTTATTCATTTTATTTCCAAAATTCGGCCAAGAGGTTGAGGGGAGTATAAATTATTTTGTTTCATTTTCTTTCATGAGGTTAAGCATCCAAAATATTACAAAGGAGAGTTGAGAGAAAAATTTTAAGTGTTGAGAACAAAAGTGAAGAAATCTTCCATTTATGTAAGTTTTTCTAACTTTTCTTAAACTAGAAAGTTGTTTCTATTGTTCGAAGTTACAACATGTGTTGCTTCGAAGTTTTTTCTACTCTTTTGATTTTGTAATAAGTGTTGGACAATTATGACCCATAGCATCACTATTTGTAAAGAACATTGTGTTTTTGTACAAATTATCTATGTGACAAAAGGAAATTACTATTTTATCATTATTGTAATTAGATTACTTGGATATATATTAATGATAAAAGTCCATATGGTTAAATCGGATTAATAAGATATGAGACAATATTAATCCACGAAAGGTTTAATCATTAAATATCCATAGTCGAAGTATTATCGAGACTGTACATTAATAATACAGAATAGACTAGTATTACACTTGTGCGTTATGGAAGCTTAACGAAATAGTTCTCATATATTTGGGTATTTGATACTTATGCAAGTGTAATAAGAGGTTCTGTTAGCCGTTGGACCGAGAACAGTTCGCTCTGGATAGACCCACTCGAAATCTCATTGGTAGTATGACTACGTGTCTATGGGAATCCGAATAATGATAGGTGTATGTGATCTTTAACCTTAGACTTACCCGATAATATTGGAATTAAACGAACCCGATAATATTTCCCGTGACTTTGTGTGTGTCTTTTTGTGTTTTGGGAACACAAAATTTCTTTGAATTTGGTTGGCCCAAGTCAAGTTGTGTGTTGGATAAGCCAACTGAAATTTTGAATTTAAAATGTGGCGGGACCACATGACTTACATCAAATGTCAAATGTTGATGTAAGTAGTTGGCTTAATTAATTTGATGTTTTAAACACACAACCACCAAGTCTTGAATTTTTACACACTCTCTCTTTCTCTCATTGTTTGGTCGAATGCCTCTCAACATGGAAGTGAAATTTTGCTTCAAAATTTCTACAAGCTAGCACTTGGAGGAGTCAAATAAGGTGATAGGGAAACTCGCCCAAGGAATAAACTACACAACAACAAGCTTGGAGCTTCATCCAAAAAGCAAATTTCGATATTTCTCCATTTAACAATGTAAGTGATTTCGTCACTTTTCTTGTTATTTTCACACATATAATCATGTTTAGGATCTTGTGGCATGTCTTAGAGATTAACAATGGAATTAGAGTCTTGCTAAATATGATTTTGAAAACTAGGGTTCATAAACTTTAGTTAGGAATTTTTGCTTGGAGCATGAAAATTGAAAATTGAGTTGTAGGTGTTGGACAATTATGACCAATAGCATCACTATTTTGTAAAGGACATGGTGTTCTTGTACAAAATTAACTATGTGACAAATGAAATTACTCTTTTATCATTTGTAATTGGATTACTTGGATATATAAATTATAAAGTCTATATGATTAGTACCATATTAATAAGATATGAGACAATATTAATCCACGATAGGTTTAATCATTAAATATCCCTAGTCGTAGTATTATCTTGTTAGGGATACGCCCTATACCCAACTTGTGGATGGGCTATATGTACATGTATTTGTAATATTTTCATTAATTAATAAAATGGCAATCTTTATTATACGTGTTTTACATAAATTATATGAATCATCAAACATTGTAATAAAGCCCTTGGAGTAATAAGATGATGGCTTCCACGCCTTATGGGAATCATTACTCTTAAAAATTTCTAGTTATAGTTTTATGAATAATCTGGGCGTTCACAAAACGGAGAGACTATCATGATGATATGATCCGCCCTTAAGTGGGGTAGCCGATCTCATAGGCTACTAGCGGAGATCCGTCCGCTTGGTGTATCACAAGGATGCATGAGTTGCTCGTATCCATCGAACTGACCGCCGAAAGTTTTCACATGGAGTGTTTATCCCATGTGTCTGTGAGAACTTTAATGTATCGATTATATGACTAGTCCTTAGACTTGAGGTCTTTATAATCTTATGTGTGGATCAAATAACTTTGACATTCTCCTTTCCCGGTTCAAAAGATCTGGTCATAAGGGTATGATTGGGTCATTTGTTGAAACACATGAAGTTTGTAAAGATACAACAGAGAATCAGCACTTTCTCAGATAATATTTTCTTATAAGAGTAGTATTCCAGTTCACGGGTTGATATGTGTGATCAGTGCTTGAGACTATGGCCGTAGCGGAAGAATCATGTGAGATTCTTGGGTTAGCACGATTCATGACACTATCAACATCATACCTTTGACCATATGGATAGACACTTTCCGTACCCTAGGTCAGTAGGTGGGGATATAGTGAGGCGATGGACCGTATCATATGTAAATCGCATACAGAATGGGGATATATCTTTCCTTCTCATTTGGGGGTATTGGCATGTTGCTAGATGTCAACCTTGGTCATTGAAATCGAACGACCATCTGATCGGAGGATAATTTATGTTCAATTAAATTATCACGATTCATTTCATGTCCAACTTGAGGGGAACCCAAAAGGTCACACACAACAAAGTCGAAATCAATGGTTAATAGTGCACAATATAAATTTAACAGCATATATTAATGCTATAGGAATTGTTCATAAATGGTTCAATGTGTTTAATTATTGAACAGATCATTTATGAGTTTCCATAGTGGCTTAGGGATTGCTGAATGACGATAGGGGCACTTTGGGAATTGGAATAAATAAATAAAAATATGAATAGTAATTTTTTTTATTTGTTATTTGTTTTGAATTCTAATTCGGCCCAAACTCTTATTAGGGTTTTATAATCTCATTAAACCACTAAATTAAGATCCAATAGCTAAGATTAAATTATCTTTTATCCCACTTCAGATTCTTAATTAATTTTGTTGTCTTTGGAGCACCTATATAAACCCAAAGAATTCTTTACAAATTTTTGCACCAAACCTTTCATATCTTGGGTTTATATAAGTTAGTAACTCTAAAGTTTAAGAGTAAGCCACTGATTTTGAGGATCCTTAAGTCTAATTGACTAGAGGAACCTCGAGTTAAAAGTTTTGAGGTATTTGCCTAGGCTAGCACCAAGGGCAAAATATCCGTGCACTCAAGGCGTAGTCTTGCCGTTGAGTTTTGGATTTGGTGTGTGCACCTTTGGAGGCCACACACTTGGGTGGCTCTTTGGAACGTGGAAGAGCTTGGTGAGTTCGAGAAAAGCTTGTAGATTGGAGGGATGACTGGAGGAGTCTTCGGTTCAAGTAAGTCTTTTTCTTTCTTTATTTTAATTAGAGTTCTTATGATAGTTAGCATGTTTAGGTTTATGTTCTTTGCATGTTTTATGAGTTTTTATGCTTAGAATATATAGTAACATGTATAGGCTTGTAGAATAATCAAAACAAATGGGTCTTGGGCAAATGGATAGCGGCATCATAATTTGAGTTCTTCTTGATTTTCCGCTGCGCACTCGTGGCCGCTTCCCAACATATCGAGACTGGACATCGATAATGCGGAATAGGCTAGTATTGCACTTGTGCTCGTTATGGAAGCGTAACGACATAGTTCTCATATATTTAAGTATTGGATACTTATGCAAGTGTGATAGGAGGTTCTATTTACCGATGGTACGGGAATAGCTTCGCGCTGGATAGACCCCTCAGAATCTCATTGGTAGTATTACTATGCGTCTATGGGAATCCGAATCAGGGTAGGTGTATTTGGTCTTAACCTGAGACTTGCATCGCTATTACTTGCGACAATCAGTACGCTTTGGTTTTGGTCATCTGGGGCTTTAACAGGTTCTGTGTACGCCTCCTCGGGGTTTACTGAGAATCATAGTGTATTGGGTGTGATCTCAAGATGGAAGTATCACTTCAGCCATACGGAGATGATGATCACGCATGGATACGGAACTAGTACTCTTAAGTACTGCAGTCATCTGGATAATATGACTAGGTCATGATTATCCGATTGTAGAGACTAGTTGCCAGTGATCCGATATATGCTTCGTACGGGGCAGACATAATTCCACCCCAAGCCTAGCATGTGACATCCGATAATGGATCGTAATACGCAATACACTGTATACTACGCCTGATAAAGATTATATATTCCTTTAAAGAATATTTCTGGAGAAATGGGTAGGCATAGTGCTTTGCTAGAAGTAAATCATGTCTTGTAAATCGGTAAGAACGTGGTACCGGGTACGCACGTGTTCGGATAGTCCGATGACCGTATTTACTGCCAACATATCCAGGGGTCGCTTCTCGAAGATTCACCGATGACATTTGACTCGAACAGAATTAATTTGGGATTAATTATGAGAGAGAAAATTAATCTGGGATTAATCACGACAATAATTAAACTGGGAATTAATTATCAGAGATAGAATTAATTTGGGATTAATTGCGTCGAGAATTTATCTGGGATTAAATTCATCGAGAAGAGAGAACAGGATTAATTTTGAATTAATCGGCAAAAATAAATTTAATAGTGAAATTGGATTTCTCTTTTTAATTTATTTAATTAGGCTAAAATAATATTTTAGATAAATTAATTGAAATTGGATTTCAATGCGGAATTAAACTTGGATTTTAATTCATGCGAACGAATTAATTTAGAATTAATTTGCGATCGACTTTCGTAATAATTTTGAGAGGCATTATTATTTAATTAAATTGTATTTAATTACATCGCAACGGAAAATTTGTTTTATCGGATTAAACGAACCCGAGCCCGAAGTGTGTTGAGCAAGCCCACTTGAATTTTGAATTTAAAGTGGGGCCCACTTTATTTACATCATCAGTCACCTTTGGTGATAGAAATGATTGATGGGTTTTGTTGGAAACTTGTAACACACACTTTGTTTTTGGAAAAGTATTTATCAACTTTTGGATTTGTTTTTTGGTAATTGATTTTAGAAATCAAAAAGAAAACAAAAAAAAAAACTCTTTCTCTCTCTCTCCCTACCTCCATTGCCGAACATGAAGCTCATTGGAGGAGAAAATTTTCTTTCATTTTCTTGTTCTTGCTAGCACATAAGGAGTCAAGTGAAGGTGATAGGGAAACTCACCCATGAGTTTGAAACACAAAGAAAGCTTGGAGCTTCTTCCACATCCAACAAAGTTTTGAAACTCATCCAATCAAATTAAGTAATTTCCACAACTCATCTTTGATTTATTCACACACGAATCACTCTTAGAGATCCTTGGCATGTTCTAAGAACACTAACAATGGTATCAGAGCCATCCTAAGTTTGATTTGGAATTCTAGGGTTCATGACTTTATTTGGGGATTTTTGCTTGAAGTTTGAAATTGCCCAAATTGGTTGTTGGATTATGTTTATATTATGTTGAATTGGATTTGTACATCTTTGGAATTGAGAAAAATTGATTAGATCAAAAATTCTCAATCCCTTAGACATGACCGAATGTACCATAATGTGTCTTCATGGTGATTTTTTAAAAAATTAGCAATTGGATGTGTTGGTGGCATGAATTGTATGTTAAATGTTGATTTATTTAGATTGAAATCAAATTGCATGATAATTACTTTGCCATTGCCGTGAACCCTAAGTATGTGTAATGAATTGTTTTGCTTCAATTTATGTTGGACATGAATTTGAATTAAAGAACATGATTAATTGGATTAATTAATTATTTTGGAAACATTAGATTAGTTAATTAATTATGTTAATTACACTTAAATTGGATTAATATGTAATTTGAAATAATGTATTAATTTAATTGTTGTAATTGGGCTTAATGGGCTTGGTTGGGCCAAGTTTTGTTTAGGACAATTGAGTTGGATCCAATTGGGCCTAAAACCATTTCCATAAAGTCCAAATATGATAATTGGGACTTTAAATACTTTAATTAGGCCTAATGGGCCTAAATTGATTTTTGGCAAAAAGGGTGATTCCTTAATTGGGCCTTGGCATTTGGGTTTGATCCATATTGGCCAAAACCCATGCCTTAAGAATTAATTAAAAGCCCATTAGACTTTAATTAAATTGACATTGGATGTTAATTGGGCCTTTGAGAGCCGTTAAGATTGGATTTAGAATCTAAGTCTAAAAGACACATTTAAAAGTGTAATTATTTAATTTGGAAATTAATATGAATTAGTATTGGATACAATTTAAATTGGATTTAAAATTTTAGTTGGATAAAATTCAAGAATACGTACTTTGAGTATTTATTCTTAAACGAGTTGGACTCACGCAAATCAAATCGTTGTTTGAACATTGGATTGTCATTAATTTAAAGATTAATTAATTGGATTAGACTGATTGAATAACATGCTTTGTGTGAATACTTGGATGTATTGTATGAATAATGTATATCAGATGGATATTAGAAGGGTGAGGGCAATTTTGGAAATTGTTGTCATAAATTTGGAATTTATTAAATTGGACATGCGTGTCCAGCCTATTATCTATTTTCTATTTGTATTTCTCTTCTCACCAATTCCCCTCAATGTAAATGAGGTTTCTTTAGAAGTATTATGTAATTGGGTATAAGTAAGAATAATGATAGCGGGAGAGAGGAAAGAGAGAGATTTTTTCTAGGAAAAAATTTGTTATATATCCATCCGCATATCATTACTATTTTATTTCGCGCCTTATTATGCTTTTAGAATTCATGCTTAAGGGTGTATGATGAGACCTAATCAAAGATAATAAATTGGTTGCCAATTTACGTGAAAAACCCTCAAACAATATTAAGCATTTTTCCTTCCATTGAGTGGTTCTCTCTCAAGATCCAAGATTGGCATTGGTTTGTTGGCCAAAGTCAAGACCTTTGTCCATCGCGGATGTGTTTAAACCACGTAAGCTTTGTTACTTATCACGTGTCTTGGGCAGTTGTGACTTATTAGCCAAAGTCAAGGTCACTTCTTGTTCATCGACCTCGATTACGAAGCTTTCCCTTTGTCAATGGTTGCGCTTAACTAGAATCATTAAGCTCGTTGAGCCAAAGCCAAGGATTAGTTGATTTAGAGGAAAAAGGTTAGGAAATATATTGGATATATTTACATATATTGGATATATATTTCGGACTTGGAGGTCCACCTACTGGATCTAGGAATTGGATGGGATCCAATTGATCTTAGAGATCTACCTAGTTAAGTTTCATACAGCTTGTTGGCCAAAGTCAAGGTGTTGTGCTATTTAATGGGATTCTAGCCCACTAGGAAACTAGGTTTCCCGAGTACTCCACATAGGGTTAGAGGGTCGCCAAAAAATAGTGGGAGGCAAGTATTAAATTTGCAATTTTGTTTAGATACTTCCAATACGCGCTCTTTTATTTATTTATCATTGTTATAAATATATTAGTTGTACTAATATTTAATATTGCTTTCGTTGAACAGTTAGAGTGTACAACACATTATTTCATTTGTAGTTGGTTATATAGTTGGACTATAGTAATCATTACATTTGAATGTAACCGATCATTTATAGTTGATTATACAGTTGGACTATAGTAATCATTACATTTGATTGTACCCGAAATCATTGATTGGATAGTTGGACTATAACAATCAATATAACTGGAAAGATTAGCGTCAAAGGACATAATCCTAGGTGAAAATATCTTTAACGACATAATTTTCCAGATTGGGAAATGAATCTCAGGATAGTCCTGAGAGCCGAGAAGTTACTCTATTTGATAGAGCGACCTCTCGGGCCTGAGCCCGGAGTTGAGCAAATAGTAGAGCGTGAGCTTTGGAAGAAAAATCGTGATGATAACTTTAGTGCTCAATCCGTTATGCCTGTCGCAATGACTCGTTAATTTCATCGTCAAAACTAAGGATTAGATCCTTATACCATGATAAACACTTCATATGAAAACAGTTCAATGGACACGAGCAACTCATGCATCTATGTGATACACCAAGCGGATGAATCTCCGCTAGTAGCCTATGAGATGACCTACCCCACTTAAGGGCGGATCATATCATCATGCTAGTCTCTTCACTTTGTGAACGCCCAGATTATTCACAAAACTATGACTAGGAACATTTAAGAGTAATGATTCTCATAAGGTGTCGAAGCCATCGTCTTATTACTCCAATGGCTTTATTACAGTGTTGATGATTCATATAAGTTATGTAAGACACATATAATAAAGATTGTCATTTTATTAATTAATGAAAATATTACAAATACATGTACATATAGCCCATCCACAAGTTGGGTATAGGGCATATCCCTAACAATCTCCCACTTGCACTATAACCAACTAGTATGAATCTGGACACCATACTCTCGGGTGTGCCTATCATGCTTTTGTTGAGTCAGCCATTTAGTCAGAGAATTTGCAAGTTTATCTTTTGTGGGTATTTTCTTTATAATAACTTCTTTTCTCTCAACAATCTCCTTGATGAGATGAAATCGCCTGAGTACATGCTTGGATTTCTGGTGGGACCTTGGTTCATTTGATTGAGCAATGGCGCCCGTGTTGTCACAATACATCATGACGTCATTCTTTATCGCGGGAAGCACTTCCAGCTCCGTGATGAACTTCTTTATCCAGACTGCTTCTTTAGCAGCCTCAGATGCTGCAATATACTCGGCTTCAGTGGTGGATTCTGCTGTAGTTGACTGCTTTGAGCTTTTCCAAATCACAGCACTACCATTCAAAGTAAACAGTATCTTGTTTGCGATCTGCTGTCATCCCTATCGGTCTGAAAGCTCGCATCACAGTAACCAATGACTTTCATCTCAGAACAATCTCCGTATGTCAAAAACACATCCTTAGTTCTTCTCAGATACTTGAGGATTGTTTTGACAGCTGCCCAGTGTTGCTCACCAGGATTTTCCTGATACCTGCTCGTTATGCTAAGAGCATAAAATACATCAGGTCTTGTACATATCATGGCGTATATGATCGATCCTATTGCTGAAGCATAAGGGATCCTACTCATACACTCTCTATCTGAATGAGTATGTGGACATTACTCCTTAGATAATTTGATTCCATGATAAATAGGTAAATTACCTCTTTTGGAATCTTCCATTTTGAATCTTTTCAAAACTTTATCTATGTACGTAGATTGAGAAAGTCCTAACAACCTCTTAGATCTATTACGGTAGATCATAATGCCGAGGATGTAGGCTGCTTCTCCCAAATCTTTCATGGAGAAATTCTGAGATAACCATTGCTTGGTGGTCTGCATCATGGGAATATCATTCCCGATGATTAATATGTCATCGACATATAATACAAGAAATACAACATCACTCCCACTACTTTTCCTGTAAAGACAAGGCTCGTCTACATTTTTGATGAAGTCAAATTCTTTGATTGTCTCATCAAATCGTATATTCCAATTTCTGGAGGCTTGCTTGAGTCCATAAATGGATCATTTAAGCTTGCATACTTTATTATGATCATCCTTAGATTCAAACCCCTCAGGCTGTGTCATATAGACTTCCTCTACGAGGTTCCCATTAAGGAAAGTTATTTTGACATCCATCTGCCAAATCTCATAATCAAAGTGTGCAGCTAGTGCCAGTAAAATTCGAATGTACTTTATCATTGCAATAGGCGAGAAGGTTTCGTCATAGTCAATTCCTTGGATTTGTCTATAACCTTTCGCCACCAACCTAGCCTTATAGGTTTGGATGTTGCCTTTTGCATCAGTTTTACGCTTGTAAATCCACTTGCAGCCTATGGGTTTTATCCCTTCAGGTGCATCTACCAAGTCCTAGACTTGATTCTGATACATAGAGTCTATTTCGGATTTCATGGCCTCAAGCCACTTGACTGAATCAATGTCACGCATTACTTCGTCATAACTGGTGGGATCGTCATTATCAATGACCTGATCATGTTCCTCATCATTATAGGAAACCATATCTTTCAGGCTCATGTCTTTCCCTACCAGACCTTCTGAGTTCATAACCTTGTGGTTGTTCCGTCGCTGCCCTTTTGAAGGGCCTGTGGTTTAGTTTTATGTTAGTTTGTTCTTCTCGTACTTCATCGAGGTCAAGTCTACTCCCACTATATTTCTTGAGAAGGAATTCATTCTCTAGAAATTTAGCATTTCGTGAGACAAATGTTCTTTGTTCATTTGGGATGTAGAACACGTATGCTCTTGAGTTCAAGGCATATCCTACAAACTTACATTTAAATGCCCTATCATCCAATTAGTTAGTTTGTGTGAGCTTGACATATGCGTCACATTCCCAAACTCTTAGATAACTAAGACTATGACGTTTCCCAGACCATAACTCATATGGTGTTTGACTAACAGTCTTGGAAGGAACTTGGTTTAGTAGTAGTGTTGCAGTTTCTAAAGCAAGACCCAAAATGAAAGAGGTAGATCCGTGCCTGGCATCATTGATCGGACCATATCTAATAATGTCCGATTTCTCCTTTCGGAGACCCCATTATGATGTGGAGTTCCCGGAGGAGTCCACTGGGAAACAATGCCATTTTCTCTCAAGTAATCTTGAAATTCGCCGCTTAAGTATTCACCATCTCGGTCAGACCTTAGTGACTTAATACTTTTATTAAGCTGGTTTTCTACTTCAGCTTTGAAGTCTTTGAATTTCTCAAAGGCTTCAGATTTGTACCGCATAAGGTACACATACCCATATCGCGAATGATCATCGATATAGGTAATGAAGTAGGAGAATCCACCTCTAGCGGTGACTAACATTGGTCCGCATAGATCAGAGTGTATGAGTTCTAATGTCTCCGCTGCACGTTGTCCTTTACATTTGAAGGGTAATTTGGTCATTTTACCAAGTAAACAAGACTCACAAGTTCCATAAGGTTTATATTTGAAGGGTTTGAAATACCCATCCTTATATAGCTTAGTTAATCTTGTTTCATTGATATGACCTAAGTGACTGTGCCATAGAAGTTATTCATTGAGATTATTCGAGTTAACGTTGTATATATTAGAGGTTTAACATTCTTTGTTAGTTTGTAAGACATAGATACCATTATTCAAAATACCATCTCCATATTTTATTTCATTGAAATAAATAGAACATTCAATACAACTTATTAGGCATGAAAAGCCTTTATTACATAAAGAAGAAATTAAAATGATGTTCTTTACTAGAGAAGGTACATAAACGCAATCTTCTAAGTCTAAAACTAAACCATTCGGCAAAACTAATGAATAAGTCCCCACGCACAATGCAACCAGTTTTTCTCCATGCGTAAGTCAACCTCCCCATGACGGAGTCTCCTACTATTTCTTAGGCCCTGCACATTGTTACACAAGTGAGTCCCACAACCGGTGTCAAACACCCAAGTAGAAGGTTCAGAGTTTTGAGAATATAGTTCAATCATATACAACGTACCTGAAGCATTTGGATTCTTGGCCTCTTGGGCTTCCCTAGCTTCCTTGGCTTTCAATGATCTACAGTCTTTCTTCCAATGACCATTATGTTGGACAATTATGACCCATAACATCACTATTTGTACATAACATGGTGTTGTGGTACAAATTAACTATGCGATAAAGGAAATTGCTCTTTTATCATTTGTAATTGGATTACCGAGATATATAAATGATAAAAGTCCATATGATTAGTACCAGATTAATAAGATATGAGACAATATTAATCCACTAAGGTGTAATCATTAAATATCCATAGTCGTAGTATTATCGAGACTGGAAATCGATAATGCGGAATAGACTAGTATTACACTATTGCGCGTTATGGAAGCGTAACAGCATAGTTCTCATATATTTGGGTATTGGATACTTATGCAAGTGTAATAGGAGGTACTGTTTACCGATGGTACGGAAACAACTTCACTCTGGATAGACCACTCGGAATCCCATTGGTAGTATGACTATGTGTCTATGGGAATCCGAATCAGGGTAGGTGTATTTGGTCTTAACCTGAGACTTGCATCGCTAATACTTGCGACAATCGGTATACTTTGGTTTTGGTCGTCCTGGGCTTTAACAGGTTCTGTGTACGCCTCTTCTGGGTATACTGAGAATCGTAGTGTACTAGGTGTGATGTCAGATGGAAGTATCACTCCAGTCATATGGAGATGATGATCACGCAGGATACAGAACTAGTACTCTTAAGTACTGCAGTCATCGGGATAATATGACTAGGTCATGATTATTCGATTATAGAGACTAGTTACCAGAGATCTGATATATGCTTCGTACGGGGCAGACACAATTCCAGCCCTAGGCCTAGCATGTGATATTGATACTGGATCGCAATACGTAATACAATGTATACTACGTCTAACATATATTATAGATTCCTTAATGAATATTTCTGGAGAATTGGGTAGGCACGATGCTTTGCTAGAAGCCAACCATGTCTTGTAAATTGGTAAGAACGTGGTACGGGGTACGCACGTATTTGGATAGTCCGACGACCAGATTTACTGCCAACATATCCAGGGATCTCATGGGTCGCTTCCGAAGATTCACCGATGACGTATGACTCGAACATAATTAATCTGGGATTAATTATGAGAGAGAGAAAATTTATCTAGGATTAATTACGGCGAGATTTTATCTGGGATAAAATTCAATTATAGAGCGAGAACGATTAATTTGGAATTAATCTATAAAATAATATATTCGATATAATGAATGAAATTTGATTTCATAACGGAATTAAAATTGGATTTTAATTCGGGCGAACGAATTAATTAAGAATTAATTCACAAGCGACTTTAAATAATAATTTTCCTAGGCATTATTATTTAATTAAATTTGATTTAATTAAGTCGCAACGAAAAATTCGTTATTTCGGAATTAACGAACCCAAGCCCGAAATGTGTTTGCGGGCCCACACGGATTTTGAATTAAAGTAGGGCCCACAACAAGTCACATCATTAGTCAAATACTTAGCTTTTGTTGATGGAAGTTAGTAGAGATTTTGAAGTTAACTTGTTAAACACATTACCTTGATTTGTGATAGACTTTTACCAAACTTGGATTTGTTATATATCTTTTAATTTTTAGAAAATTAAAACAGGTCAACACAACACATTCTCTCTCTCTTTCCCTTTGCAAAAACCGTGACTCTCCCTCTCTCTAAAAGCTTCTCACTTTGCCGAGAGTGATAAGAAGATTTGAGGAATTTTGTTGAAAAAATTCTCAAGTGCTAGCACATAATAGTATCATACAAAGGTGATAGGGAAACATCTCTTGAGTTTGGAATTCAAGAATAAAGCTTGGAGCTTAACATACAATCAAAAGGAGGACTTGGATATCTACACAAATGCTTGGCAAATTTTTGTTGTCTCCGCATCCTACTTAGCCGATCAAAGTGAGTACTTTCCGCTATCTTACTTTGTTTATTCACACATCTTTTATGCTTAATAGATCCTATGTTGTTCTTAGAGAACCCAACAATGGTATCAGAGCCTAATTAAGCATGAAATAATTAGGGTTCATAAACTTGAATTTGGGTATTTTTGCTTGGAGCATGATTTCGTCAAATTGGGTGTTTGGTTATGTTTGGATTATGATAACTTAGAGTTATGCATGATGAATTTGGAGAAAAATTGATTAGATATTTTTTCCCTAATTTCTTATGATGGCCGAATATAATGACCCTTGTAGCACTTGGTGATTTTTGATTTTTAGACCATTGGATGTGTTTAAAATGCATGGATATATTGATTTGTGATTTAATTGGATTGAATTCAAAATTGATGAAAAATATCCTACATTGCCGTGAGCTATTGGAAGCATGTTGGAGTTTGATTTTGCTTCAATTATGTTGGACATGAATTGATAATGATTTAGCATGATTAATTAATTAAATTGGTGTTTTGGAAATGTTAATTTAACTAATTAATTATGGCTATACACTTTAATTAAAAAATTATGATATTTGGAATATTGTAATTTAATAAATTAGTCTTTAATTTGGAATTGGGCTATTGATGTTATATTTGGGCCTATGGGCTTGGTTGGGCCAAGTTGGTTTAGGACAATTGGATTGGATCCAAATTGGGCCTCAAACCATTCCATAAAGTTCAAATATAATAAATGGTCCTTTTAAATTTAATTGGGCCTAATGGGCCGAAATTAATTTTATGGCAAATAGGGTGATTCCTTTATTGGGCCTTGGCATTTGGGATATTGGCCAAAACCCATGCCTTATGAATTAATTAAAAGCCCATTGGACTTTAATTAAATTGACATTGGATGTTAATTGGACCTTTGAGACCCATTAAGATTAGATTTAGAATCTAAGTCATAAAGGTGTTGAGTTTCAATCAAGTCCCAAGGATCATTTTAAGCATAAAAACGAGTATGAATACAACCAAAGGAGGTGCAGAATAACTCACATTGAACGGTTTTGGATGCGAAGAACAAGATCCATTTTCCTCTTTGTTGAAGCTCGGTTTTGGACTCCATTGAGCTGCTGTGATGCTCGGTTGGGGCTGTTTTGATGCCTTCAAAATTCGGCCATTGATGACTCCATGGAAGCTCAAAGCTTCAAGCTCCAAAAATAAATCCAAGCTCACAAATTCGTTTCCCTATCACCATAATATAACCCATGTGTGTGCTAGCACTACTCTTCTTCATTTGCTTCTCAAAATTTCGGTCAAACCAGAAATTTTTGGAGAAGAAATCGGCTCCAAGCCGAAAGTGGAAGAAGGAGAGAAAAGAGAGGGAGAGGAAGAGATGCGTAAGTGTGGTGAGAGAGAGAGAAAATGATTTTAGTTTATATATTTATTTTATTTTCCAAAAACAAAACAAATATATAAATCATTTTCATATATATATCAAAAGTCAAAAAGCAAAAGTCTATTAATGCTTTTCCAACAACCATATCACTTCTACTTTTTACTTTAAGTCACATCACATCACTTTAATAAAGTGACATATTGTCAAGTCACATCACTCAAAGTGACAATTGATTTGACGCATGATGTGACTAACGATTTGATGCTTGATATGACTTGCGTGTCGCACTCGAATTCGAAATGCGAATGCGCTCGCAATCACTCTCGGGCTCGGGTTCGCTAATTCCAAATTAACGAATTTTCCGTCGAGTCGTAATTAAATGATTACGCTTAGCGAAATCACTATTCACGTCGCTAACGAATTAATTCTAAATTAATTCGTTCGCCCGAATTAAAATCTAATTTTAATTCCGCGTCGAAATCCAATTTCTAATAATATATCAAATATATTATTTTATCGATTAATTCCAAATTAATCGTTCTCTCTCTTTAATTAATATTTTATCCCAGATAAAATATCTCCGCAATTAATCCCAGATTAATTTTCTCTCTCTTTTAATTAATCCTAGATTAATTAAAGTGCGAGTTATACATCATCGGTGAATCTTCAGGAAGCGACCCATGAGATCTCCGGATATGTTGGCAGTAAATACGGTCGTCGGATTATCCGAACAAGTAAGCACCTCGTACTACGTTTATACCGATTTACAAGACAAGGTTGGCTTCTAGCAAAGCGCCATGCCTACCGAATTCTCCAGAAATATCTTACAGGAATATATAGATCTGTATCAAGCGTAGTATATCGTAGTATTGTGTATATCGGCCCAGTATCGGATAGTCACGTGCTAGGGCTGGGGCTGGATAAGTGTCTGCCCCGTCCGAAGCACATGTCGGATGTCTGGTAACTAGTCTCTATAATCGGATATGCATGACCTAGTCATAATATCCCAATGGTTGCGCAACACTTAAGAGCACTAATACCGTATCCTGCGTGACATCATCTCCACTATGACTGAAGTGATACTTCCGTCTTGACATCACACCCAATACACTACGACTCTCTGATAAACCCAGAAGTGGTGTACGCAGAACCGGTTAAAGCCCTGTACCACCAAGACAAAAGTCTATCGATTATCGTAAGTATTAGCGATGTAAGTCTCAGGTTAAGACTATACACACCTACCTTGATTTCGGCCTCCCATAGACACATAGTCATAATACCAATGGGATTCCGAGGGGTCTATCCAGAGCGAAGCTGTTTCCCGTACCATCGGTGAAACACGACCTCCTATCGCACTTGCATAAGTATCCAATACTATATATATGAGAACTATGCCGTTGTGCCCTCACAACGCACACAAGTGCAATACTAGCCTATTCCGCATTATCGATGTCCAGTCTCGATAATACTCCGGCTAGGGATATTTAATGATTAATCCTTCATGGACTGATACTGTCTCATATCATCTCAATCCAGGAACTAATCATATGGACCTATCTTCATTTATATATCTATGGTGATCTAATCATAAATGATGAGAGTGCAATTTCCTTGTCACATAGTTAATTTGTACAACAACACCGTGATCTGTACAAATAGTGACGCTATGGGTCATATTATCCAACAATCTCCCACTTGGCACATAGCCAGTCACTCGAGTGTCTAACACCTGAACTATGTACAGTTCGCTCAAATTGCTGAGAAAAGATTTTCGTCAGCGGATTTGCATGATTATCGTCTAACGCGATTTACACGATCATCACATCGCCACGATGTATGATCCGAACGAATCAGATGAATATAGAAGTATATATCTGGATCGTCGATAAGACCATTAATTCTTTAGCCTGTGCTGGCACCTAGCTCAGCCGCTAACAGAACTAATCTAATCTAATTAGATTTATTATCGATCCAAATGGCTTCTATTGCTGCCTCAGCTGCAGCAATAATCCGCATTTGTTGTTAATTCGGCAACAATTATCTTGCTCGGATGATTTCCAGCTTACTGTCCCGTTATTCAAACTTTATAGTACCGCAGTTGTAATTGTTTGGAAACTTGCAGCAGTGATCCCAGTCACTTCAAGTTCTCCATCTCCATAGTTTAAGACAACATCTTTAGTTCTCTCAGATACTAACAGATGTTCTTAATCTTCAATCCAGTGACTATCACTTGGATTGACCCGATTGTGACTCCATATGCTCAAAGCGTATGAGAACCAATACAAGTACATTTTAAATGTACAATTTACAGAGAGTGTTAACAATTCCAAATCTATCACTGTAGATCTCATTCCTTGAATAAAGGTTGTTACTCCCCGAATTCCACGGAGAATTTCTTATGAAAGCCAAGCTTTCACCGATTTTTATGGGAATTTAATTATCAGTGCTCTCCCACTAACCTCCTTATATACACACAAGAATCATTTCGTTTTGAATTAAATCTTACTCCATTATGATTACATCAAAACGATAATTCCTATAACCTATGCTTGCTTCATCCAAACATGGATCGAATAACCTGCAAACATTGTTTGTCGGTTATACAAAATCGTCAGGATGTTGTAAGCATCCTCCAAAAGGTTTCTTTTCAGGAAAGCGATTTTGATCTGCAACTGACACATTTCATAAATGAAATATGCAGTTATCAACAAGCATCTTCAAAATGGATTTACCATAGCAACAGGTAAAATGTTGAACGTTATTAACACAATGTTGATAACGATACCTTTCCGTCAAAATCCTAGCTTGTGTACGTTGGTTATGTTGCCTTCCATGTATGTCTTCCTTGAAGACGTTTAATGTACCAATAGGCACAATGCCTTATGGTACAACAACTAGTATCCAAAATAGTTGTTAAACATGGAATCCATTTCGGATTCATGGCACTTTGCCATAATAGGGAGTCGATACCTCGTATCACTTCCTCAAAACGTAGTCGGCGGATATACCTTCATAAGATTGACATCTTTATGAGGTTAGATCAGAAACCCATACCCTATGTTGTTTGATGACTCTATCCGATCTACGAGTGTCTTGTGTATTTGAAGATTAATGGTATAGATTCATCATAGATGAACTATTTGTGTTCCATTAAAGACTTCGTGCCTTGAACAGTATTACTCCGATTTTCATCGAGTATCACTATCCTCCCACTGACCACTGCATATCGGTATTCCTCTCAGGAAAAACCGCATGGTGAGCAACAATCACATTGTTCTCATGTGAGATTTACAAGTACTATACTTATGGTTTCCTTTAGGATAACCAATATAAGCACTTATCCAATTTGGGTCCTTAGTTTGGTATCATCCAAACGTTATGCCTGGCATACCCAAATTGTCAGGAATGAGAAACCCGGTTTCTTTCCCGTTCATATCTAATATGTAATCTGTCAAACAGATTATTATGGAACCTTATTCTAAATAAGTTATTGCACTGTTAAAACTTATCCGTTGAAGAAATGGTAGCTCAGAGCGACTCATGATTAGCCTTATCATGTCTAACATGATTCGGTTAATCCGTTCGGGCACACCGTCACTTTGACGTGTTCCGGGAGGAGTCCTCATTTGAAAGAATATTATACTCTTTCAAGTATATAAGAAACTTACTGCTTAAGTATTTTCCATTACGGTCTTACCGTGACGGTATAATACTATAGTCGATCTGTTTGTCTATTTCGTGTCGAAACTGTAAAAGTTTCTGATTTGTGTTCTTCAAAAGAAACACATAACCATAACGTGATGCCACATCCGTTAAGGTCACGAAATATTCATGTTCACATCTAGCCTAGCTAGATATGGGCCCACTAACTTCACCATGAATAGGGCTAACAGATCGGTGGCACTTACACTATTACCAAGTAAACAGTGTTTTAGGTACTTTACCTAACAAACTAGATTTGTAGACTTTATTTGAATAGTCAAATCAGTTCTAGTACCCACTCTTCAAAAGTGTGGATATACGAGTCTTGTATAATTGTGTCCCAGACAACAATGCCACAAATAAGTCTCTATTGATCAAATCAATTTGAGCTATTTATTTGTCATTTTATATGTTTGAGATTTTAATTATATTCAAAATATAAATTCTGTTATTCACATCTAATGTGTTTATCTCGGTATCATCTTTATATAATGAAACACTTAGTGTTCTAGAATATAAAGGTTTATCCACAATGGATTAAGCACTGATATAGAGATAATGTCTCTAGTCAAACTAGTTACATTATAACAGTTCCTAATTTAAGTACACACCCGAAGGGTAGTTCCTAAACTTAGGTATCTACGGTCGAAACAGCGACTTTCGTCCCGTTTCCGATTCGCAGAGCAATCTCAGCTTGAAGTCAGTATCCTGCTCAAAGCAGATTCTGAACATCAATACATATATTTTATGTACCACACTAAGTATTTAAAATCTAATTTCAATACTAGCTGTGAACATAACTAAGACAAACATTTTTAAAGTAAGAGCCTTGCCCTTTCTTTAATTCCTTCGTGTCTTCCATATCCAAATGGTAGTCACTTTGGGATATGTCAATTATCCTTTTAAATATTTCAGAAACCTTAGGCCAAGCCTTGGGTTTTTTTTAGAATATCGAAACGATGTGCCTCGTCTCACTGCTACATGCCCAATTGCAAACTTTGACTTTATCTCCTATAGAATAGTCAATTAATTCTCCAAGAATTAAAATTGCAATTTTAATACTTCTTAAATCTAAAATTAGATTTATGACAAGTATATTAAATTAAGCATTAAAGTCATCATCACATAAATCTTCCAAAGATTTTATGCTCTACTTATTTTGCTTAATTTTGGGCGTAAGGTGTATACGTATTTTTATCAAAAAAAAGTAACCTATTATTTATTCCCAATTTGAAAATTAAATCATTTAAAATATTTTAATCCCAAATTATATTTTAAATATCCAACTTTTCAATTTTATCTTGATTACAATAGTCCAACTATTTAATCAACGATTAGTGGTACTATATATATTATAATGATTATAATAGTCCAGCTATATAATCAAATATAATCCAAATTAATTAACCTCAATTACATTGATTACTATAATCCAATTATAAAATCAACTGTAAACTGAAATTAATTAATTCAAATATATTGATTAATATAATCCAATTATATATAATCAAGTATAATACAGTCCAACTGTTTATTAAAACAACAATTTAATATTAGTCCAACTAACATTTAATCTAATGACGAAATAATTTAAATGAGCGCGTATGGCGAGTAATTGAACGAATATTGCAAATTCAATTCTTGCCTCCCACTATTTTCGTCAAGCCTCTAACCCTCTGTCGAGTACTCGGGAAACCGTGTTTCCTAGTGGGCTAGGATCCCGTTAAATATCACACAATCTTGACTTTGGCCAACAAATTGTATGATAATTAACAAGGTAGATCTCGAAGATCAATTGGATCTCATCCAACTCATAGATCCAGTAGGTGGACATCCAAGTCCCAAACATATATCTTATATATGCCTATACATCGAATGTATACCCTAACCTTTTTCCTCTGAATCAACTAGGCCTTGGCTTTGGCACAACAAACCTAGTGATCCCAGTCAAGCGCGGACCCATTGACATGGAAGCTTCGTAATCAATGTCAATGGACAAGAAGTGGTCTTGACTTTGGCCCAAAAACCACAACTTGGACACGACACTGATATGGAACAAAGCCTCGTGATTAAAACACATCTTTGACGGACAAGGGCTTGACTTTGGCCAACAACCCCTGCCAATCTCGGATCTTGAGTAAGAATCACTCAATGGAAGGAAAATAAACGCTTGATATTTAACGAGGGTTTTTCGCGTGCAAATTGGCAACCAATTTATTATCTTTGTTAAGGTCTCATCATCATACACCCCTTAAACATGCATTCTAAACACATAATAAAGCGCATATGTAAAATAATAATGATATGCGGATGGATATTTTACATTGATCCTAGATCAAATCTCTCTCTTCTCTCTCCCGCTAGCACATGTATTTACTTCTACCCGTTACACTACACTTCTAAAGAAACCTCATTTACATTGAGGGGAATAGGTGAGAAGAGAATACAAAGAATAGGAGGTGATAAGGCTGGACTCGCAGGTCCAATTAATAAATCAAATTTATTACAATTTCCAAAATCGCCCCACCCAGCTAATATCCATCCGATATACATTATTCAAACATCACAACCATGTATTCATACAAGCATGTTATCAATCAATCTAATCTCAATTAATTAATCTGATAATTAGTGATCATCCAATGTTCAAACAAAGATTTGATTTTGTTCGAGTCAAACTCGTATTGCGAACACGTACTCAAAGTACGATTTCTACGAATTAAATTAAATTACATAATTAAATCCAATTTAATACGCATTTAATTCTAATTCATTATTTAATTTCAAATTAAATATTACACTTTATAAAATAAACCTTTACGACTTAAATTCCAAATTTAATCGTTACGGGTCTCAAAGCCCGATTAATATCCAATATTAATTTAATTAAAGTCCAATGGGCTTTTAATTAATTTCTTGAGGCGTGGACTTTTGGTCAACTCGGGTCAAACCCGCAACCAAAGTCCAATCCGGGAGTTACCCCATAAGCCATAAATTAATTTAGGCCCATTAGACCCAATTAAACGTTAAAGGTTCATTAGTCGCATTTGGGCCTTTTGGAAGCGGTTTTGGGCCTAATTGGATCCAACCAATTTTGGCCTAAACCAACTTTGTACAACAAAGTCCAATAAACCCAATAACAACTTCAAAAGCCCAAATCCAATTTAAGGCCCAATAATTTAATTTCAAAAATTCCAATTTTCCAATTAAATTACCTAAGTGTATAGCATTATTAATTACCCAAATCAAAGTTTCCAAAACATCAAATTTGTCCAATTAATCATGCTTATCATCAATTAATCATATCCAACATAATTAAATCAAAATCAAAACCCATTTCATGCTTCAAGTGTCTCGGCCAAAGAGGGAAATTATGCCCAAATCAAATTCAACCCAATTGAACCAAATTAAACATAAATTCAACATCCCCAAATGATTTCCAAGTCATCCAATGAACAAAAAATCAAAAATCCAAGACATTAGGGCACTTGCCAAATTCGGCAATCACAAGCAAATTAGGGGAAAAATTGTTCCAAAACTTTTCATCAAATTGATCTAATCAATCATCAATTAAACAACATTTAAGCATTCTAAATCATCCAATTTCATTAAACATGCTCAAAATCAAGTTTACCCAAATTGTCATGCCCAAAATTTGGGGAAAAATAGATCCAACCAAATTTCATGAAATTGATTATGCACAACATCAATTCAACCTCATTCAAGCATACTATACTAAACAATTTAATCATTTGATGCTCAAATTGAGTTTACCCAAATTAAAGTTTTGGCCAACAATAAGCAAATTGGGGAAAATCAATCCAATTAATTTTTCATCAAATTGATTACATATAACTCTAATTTATTCATATACAAGCATTCTTAAACAAACAATTTATCAAAATCATGCTTAAATCAAAAAGCCCCAAATTTTGCTCAAGAACCCTAAATTCGTTTTATGCAACCAATAGCTCTGATACCATTGTTGAGTTTCAATCAAGTCCCAAGGATCATTTTAAGCATAAAAAACGAGTATGAATACAACCAAAGGAGGTGCGGAATAACTCACATTGAACGGTTTTGGATGCGAAGAACAAGATCCATTTCCTCTTTGTTGAAGCTCGGTTTTGGACTCCATTGAGCTGCTGTGATGCTCGGTTGGGCTGTTTGATGCCTTCAAAATTCGGCCATTGATGACTCCATGGAAGCTCAAAGCTTCAAGCTCCAAAAATAAATCCAAGCACACAAATTCGTTTCCCTATCACCATAATATAACCCATGTGTGTGCTAGCACTACTCTTCTTCATTTGCTTCTCAAAATTTCGGTCAAACCAGAAAATTTTGGAGAAGAAATCGGCTCTCCAAGCCGAAAGTGGAAGAAGGAGAGAAAAGAGAGGGGAGAGGAAGAGATGCGTAAGTGTGGTGAGAGAGAGAGAGAAAATGATTTTAGTTTATATTTATTTTATTTTCCAAAAACAAAACAAATATATAAATCATTTTCATATATATCAAAAGTCAAAAAGAAAAAGTTTATTAATGCTTTTCCAACAACCATATCACTTCTACTTTTTACTTTAGTCACATCACATCACTTTAATAAAGTGACATGTTGTCAAGTCACATCACTCAAAGTGACAATTGATTTGACGCATGATGTGACTAACGATTTGACGCTTGATGTGACTTGCGTGTCGCGCTCGAATTCGAAATGCGAATGCGCTCGCAATCACTCTCGGGCTCGGGTTCGCTAATTCCAAATTAACGAATTTTCCGTCGCGTCGTAATTAAATGATTACGCCTAGAGAAATCACTATTCACGTCGCTAACGAATTAATTCTAAATTAATTCGTTCGCCCGAATTAAAATCTAATTTTAATTCCGCGTCGAAATCCAATTTCTAATAATATATCAAATATATTATTTTATCGATTAATTCCAAATTAATCGTTCTCTCTCTTTAATTAATATTTTATCCCAGATAAAATATCTCCGCAATTAATCCCAGATTAATTTTCTCTCTCTTTAATTAATCCTAGATTAATTAAAGTGCGAGTTATACATCATCGGTGAATCTTCAGGAAGCGACCCATGAGATCTCCGGATATGTTGGCAGTAAATACGGTCGTCGATTATCCGAACACGTAAGCACCTCGTACTACGTTTATACCGATTTACAAGACAAGGTTGGCTTCTAGCAAAGCGCCATGCCTACCCAATTCTCCAGAAATATTCTTACAGGAATATATAGATCTGTATCAAGCGTAGTATACCATAGTATTGTGTATATCGGCTCAGTATCGGATAGTCACGTGCTAGGGCTGGGGCTGGATAAGTGTCTACCCCGTCCGAAGCACATGTCGGATGTCTGGTAACTAGTCTCTATAATCGGATATACATGACCTAGTCATAATATCCCGATGGTTGCGCAACACTTAAGAGCACTAATACCATATCCTGCGTGACATCATCTCCACTATGACTGAAGTGATACTTCCATCTTGACATCACACCCAATATACTACGACTCTCTGATAAACCCAGAAGTGGTGTACGCAAGAACCGGTTAAAGCCCTGTACCACCAAGACCAAAGTGTATTGATTATCGTAAGTATTAGCGATTGTAAGTCTCAGGTTAAGACTATACACCACCTACCTTGATTTCGGCCTCCCATAGACACATAGTCATAATACCAATGGGATTCCGAGGGGTCTATCCAGAGCGAAGCTGTTTCCCGTACCATCGGTGTGAAACACGACCTCCTATCGCACTTGCATAAGTATCCAATACTTATATATATGAGAACTATGCCGTTGTGCCCTCACAACGCACACAAGTGCAATACTAGCCTATTCCGCATTATTGATGTCCAGTCTCGATAATACTCCGGCTAGGGATATTTAATGATTAATCCTTCATGGACTGATACTGTCTCATATCATCTCAATCCAGGAACTAATCATATGGACCTCTCTTCATTTATATATCTATGGTGATCTAATCACAAATGATGAGAGTGCAATTTCCTTGTCACATAGTTAATTTGTACAACAACACCGTGATCTGTACAAATAGTGACGCTATGGGTCATATTATCCAACAAAAGGCACATTAATAAAGTGTAATTATTTAATTTAGAATTAAATAAGAATTAGTATTGAATACAAATTAAATCGGATTTAAAATTATAGTTCAATATAATTCAAGAATATACACTTTGAGTACTTATTCTTAAACGAGTTGGACTCGTGCAATCAAATAATTTTTTGAACATTGGATGATCACTTAATTCAAAGATTAATTAATTGGATTAGATTGATTGAATAACATGCTTTGTGTGAATACATTGATGTATTGTATGATTTATGTGTATAAGATGGATATTAGATGGGTGAGGAAAATTTTGGAAATTGTTGTAATAAATTTAGAATTTATTAAATTGGACCTGCGTGTCCAGCCTTTATCTCTTGACTCTTTGTACTTCTCTTCTCACCAATTCCCCTCAATGTTAATGAGGTTTCTTTAGAAGTATTATGTAATGGGTAGAAGTATATATAGTGCTAGCGGAGAGAGGAAATGAAGAGATTTATTCTAGGAACAAGTTTTTTATATATCCATCCGCATATCATTATTAAATTATATCGCGCCTTATTATGCTTTTAGAATACATGCTTAAGGGTGTATGATGAGACCTAATTAAAGAAATAATATTGGTTGCCAAATCGCGACAAAAACCCTCATTTTATATTAAGCGTTTTTCCTTCCATTGAGTGATTCTCTCTCAAGATCCAAGATTGGCACTGGTTTGTTGGCCAAAGTCATGAACTTTGTCCATCGCGGATGTGTTTGAATCACGAAAGCTTTGTTCCATATCGTACGCCTTGGGCAAGTTGTGTTTTGTTGGCCAAAGTCAAGGTTACTTCTTGTTCATCGGCCTCGATTACGAAGCTTTCCCACTGTCAATGGGTCACGCTTAACTGGTTTCATTAAGCTTGTTGAGCCAAAGCCAAGGCTTAGTTGATACAGATGAAAAATGTTAGGAAATATATTGGATATATTGGATATATGTTTCGGACTTGGAGGTCCACCTACTGGATCTAGGAATTTGGATGAGATCCAATTGATATTAGAGATCTACCTAGTTAAGTTTCATATAACTTGTTGGCCAAAGTCAAGGTTGTGTGTTATTTAACCGGATCATATCCCACTAGGAAACTAGGTTTCCCGAGTTCTCCACAGAGAGTTAGAGGCTCGCCGAAAAATAGTGGGAGGCAAGTATTAAATTTGCAATTTTGTTTAGATACTTGCCAATACGCGCTCATTTCAATTTTCGTCATTTATTATTAAATATATTAGTTGGACTAATATTCAATTGTTGTTTTAATTTAACAGTTGGACTGTATTCAAACTACTTCATTTATAGTTGATTATATAATTGGATTATAGTAATCAATACATTTGATAGTAACTTATCAATTGTAGTTGATTATATAGTTAGACTATAGTAATCATTACATCTGATTGTACCCGAAATCGTTGATTGGATAGTTGGACTATAACAATCAAGATAACTTGAAAGATTAGCGTCAAAGAACATAATCCTAGGTGAAAATGTCTTTAATGACATAATTTTCTAGAATGGGAAATGAATCTCAGGATAGTCCTGAGAGTTGAGAAGTTAATCTATTTGATAGAGCGACCTCTCAGGCCTGAGCCCGGAGTTGAGAAAATAGTGGAGCATGAGCTTTGGAAGACTCATATTGATGATAACTTTAGAGCTCAATCCGTTATCCTTGCCGCAATGACTCCTTAATTTCTTCGTCAGAACTAAGGATTAAATCCTTATAGTATGATATTGAAATTGAAGGATCTTCATAGATCTAACCTTAGATCTTATAAGTATGAATTGTGAAAGATGCTCTTTCGCTCACGTATGTCAGATGGTACATCTAACGAGCACTAGATGTCGCAGATGATTGCTGACATCGAACAGCTAGGTTAGCTGGGCATTACCTATGAGGCCGAGACTTCCAAAGATTTTATCTTACAGTCTCTACCCAAATGCTGGGGCAGGTTCATAATAAACCAAGAGAAAAATCTTGGAGAGTTGATGGCTATGCTCAAGGAGGCAGAGCTAGAGCTTCTAAAATAGGCAAAGGCAAAATCATCACAGTCTTCTAGGAAGATAAAGGACATATCCCAAGATGTCTACCTAAACTGTCGTAAACAGGGTCACTGTGTTGGACAATTATGACCCATAGCATCACTATTTGTACAGATCATGGTGTTGTTGTACAAATTAACTATGTGACATAGGAGATTGCACTCTTATCATTTGTGATTAGATCACCTAGATATATAAATGATGAGAGGTCCCTATGATTTGTTCCTAGATAGAGAATGATATGAGACAGTATCATTCCACGAAGGATAAATCATTAAATATCCCTAGCCAGAGTATTATCGAGATTGGACATCGATAAATACGTAAAATACTAGTATTACACTTGTGCGCGTTTGTGAGGGCACAACGACATAGTTCTCATATATTTGGGTATAAGATACTCATGCAAGTGTAGTAGGAGGTTGTGTTTCACCGATGGTACGGGAAACAGCTTCGCTCTAGAAAGACCCCCCGCGGAATCCCATTGGTAGTATGATTATGTGTCTATGGGAGTCTGCAATCAGGGTAGGTGTATTTGGTCTTAACCTGAGACTAGCACCGCTAATGCTCACGACAATCGATATACATTAGTTGAGGTCGTCCAGGGCTTTAACCGGTTCTGTGTACGTCGATACTGGGTATATTGGGAATCGTAGTGTGTTGGGTGTGATGTTAAGACGGAAGTATCACTCCAGTCAAATTGAGATGATAGTCACGTAGGATACGGAACTTGTTCTCTTAAATGCTCGAGCTATCGGGATATTATGACAAGGTCATGTATATCCGATTATAGAGACTAGTTACCAGACATCTGATATGTGCTTCGTACGGGGCAGACACAATTCCAGCCCCAGGCCTAGCACGTGAACATCCGATACTGGACAGAAGTAGGCAATACTTCGGTATACTACGCTTGATATAGATCTGATATTCCTATAAGGATATTTCCGGAGAATTGGGTAGGCATGGCGCTTTGCTAGAAGCCAACCTTGTCTTGTAAATCGGTATAAATGTAGTACGAGGTACTTACGTGTTCGGATAGTCCGACGACCGTATTTACTGCCAACATATCCGGGGATCTCATGGGTCGCTTCCCGAAGATTCACCGATGATGTATGACTCGCACTTTAATTAATCTGGGATTAATTAGAAGAGAGAGAAAATTAATCTGGGATTAATTGCGGAGATATTTTATCTGGGATAAAATATAACTAAAAAGAGAGAGAACGATTAATTTGGAATTATCGATAAAATAATATATTCGATATATTATGCGAAATTGGATTTCGACGCGAATTAAAAATAGATTTTAATTCGGGCGAACGAATTAATTTAGAATTAATTCGTTAGCGACGTGAATAGTGATTTCACTAGTCGTTATCATTTAATTACGACGCAACGGAAAATTCGTTAATTTGGAATTAGCGAACCCGAGCCCGTGATTATTTGCGAGCGCATTCGCATTTCGAATTCGAGTGCGGCACGCAAGTCAAATCGAGGGTCAAATCGCGAGTCGCATCAAGCGTCAAATCACATGTCACTTTGAGTGATGTGACAATTTGATTGATTGATTTGAGTGATTGATGTGGTAGTTGAAAAGCATTAAAGGCATTGTTTTTTGACTTTTAATAAATGAGATGTTTTGTGTATTTGATTTTTGTTTTTGGAAATAAAAATAAAAATATAATTAAACATTTTCTTTTATTATTCTCTCTCTCTCACCATTTTTACGTGAATAAGGTTTCATGGAAACCAATTCTTTTCCCTCCTCTCTTTCCTCTCTTCTCTCACGGCTTGGAGCCGAATTCTTGCTTTTGTTTTATGCAGTTCTGCGAGAATTAGAAGAAGAGAAGTGCTAGCACACACATGGATTTATACTATAGTGATATGGAAACTAACACATGAGCATGGAACCATTTTGGAGCTTGAAGCTTGGATCTTCAATGGAGTCTTCAATGGCCGATTTTTGGAGCATCAAAACAGCCCCCCATCGAGCAGTCCCTGCTGTTTTTGGAGGTCAAAACCGAGCTTCAACAAGGAGCAAAATGGATTTTGTTCTCCCTAGCATCAAACCATTCAATGTGAGTATCAATTCCGCCTTATTCCTTTGAAGTATTCATGCGTTTCTTGCTTGATTTTGATGATTCTTGGGCCTTATAAGAACTCAACAATGGTATCTTGAGCTTTAGTCAAACATGAAAAACGTTAGGGTTAAAATTGGGTAAACTTGATTTAAGCATGAATTGGTTGAATTTTTTGATGAAGTATGCTTGAATGAGGTTGAATGATGATTGTGCATGATCAATTTGAAGAAATTGTGTTTGGAACAAATTTCCCCAATTTTATGTGTTAGCCAAAATTGACAAATTTGGGTAAACTTGATTTTGAGCATGGTTAATGAAATTGGATGATTTAGAATGCTTAAAGTAAGTTTAATTGAGGATTGATTGGATCAATTTGTTGAAAATTAGTTTGGAACAATTTTCCCCAAATTGCTTAAGTTGGCCGAATACAATAGCCCATATTATCTTGGAATTTTTTGATTTTTTGTTCATTGGATGACTTGGAAATCATTAGGGGATGTTGATTTTATGTTTGATTGGATTCAATTGGATTGGATTTGAATTTGGACACAAAATCCCCATTTGGCCGAGACTTTAGCATGTATATTTGGGTTTGATTTTGATCAAATTATGTTAGACATGATTCCATGATGTTAAGCATGATTAATTGGACAAATTTGGTGTTTTGGAAACTTTGATTTGGGTAATTAATAATGTTATGCACTTTGTTTAATTGAATTGTAAAATTGGATTTTGTAATTTAATTAAAATGGGCATTAAAATTGGATTTGGGCTTTTAAAGTTGTTAATTGGGTTTATTGGACTTTGTTGTACAAAGTTGGTTTAGGCCAAAATTGGTTGGATCCAATTAGGCCCAAAACCGCTTCCAAAAGGCCTAAATGCGACTAATGAACCTTTAAAGTTTAATTGGGCCTAATGGGCCTAAATTAATTTTTGGGCTTATGGGGTAACTCCCGGATTGGATTTTGGTTATTCAGTTTGACCCGAGTTGACCAAAAGTCCACGCCTTGAAGAAATTAATTAAAAGCCCATTGGACTTTAATCAAATTAATATTGGATATTAATCGGGCTTTGAGACCCGTAACGATTAAATTTGGAATTTAATTCGTAAAGGTTTATTTAATAAAGTGTAATATTTAATTTGGAATTAAATAGAGAATTAGAATTAAATGCGTATTAAATTTGGATTTAATTATGTAATTTAATTTAATTCGTAGAATTTTACTTTGAGTACGTGTTTGCAAAACGAGTTTGACTCGAACAAAATCAAATCATTGTTTGAACATTGGATGATCACTAATTATCAGATTAATTAATTGGATTAGATTGATTGATAACATGCTTGTATGAATACATGGTTGTGATGCATGAATAATGTATATCAGATGGATATTAGTCAGGTGGGACAATTTTGGAAATTGTAATAAATTTGATTTATTAATTGGACCTGCGTGTCCAGCCTTATCACCTCTATTCTCATTGTATTTCTCTTCTCACCTATTCCCCTCAATGTAAATGAGGTTTCTTTAGAAGTGTAGTGTAACAGGTAGAAGTAAATACATGTGCTAGCTTTGGAGAGAGAAAATGAGAGATTTGATCTAGGATCAATGTAAAGTATCCATCCGCATATCATTATTATTTTATTTCATATGCGCTTTATTATGTGTTTAGAATGCTGTTTAAGGGTGTATGAGGATGAGACCTTAACAAAGATAATAAATTGGTTGCCAATTTGCACACGAAAAACCCTCGCTCAATATTAAGCGTCTTTCCTTCCATTGAGTGATTCTCACTCAAGATCCGAGACTGGCATTGGGTTGTTGGCCAAAGTCAAGCCTTTTGTCCGTCGAAGATGTGTTTGAATCACGAGAGTTTTGTTCCATATCAGTGTCTTGTCCAAGTTGTGGTTTGTTGGCCAAAGTCAAGACCACTTCTTGTCCATCGACATTGATTACGAAGCTTTCCATGGTCAATGGGTCGCGCTTGACTGGGATCACTAAGTTTGTATTGCCAAAGCCAAGGCTTAGTTGATTCAGAGGAAAAAGGTTAGGTAATACATTGGATGTATTGGCATATATAAGATATATGTTTCAGATTTGGATATCTCCCTACGGGATCTAGGAATTGGATTGGATCCAATTGATCTTAGAGATCTACCTAGTTAATTATCATACAATTTGTTGGCCAAAGTCAAGATTGTGTGATATTTAACGGGATCCTAGCCCACTAGGAAACGCGGTTTCCCGAGTACTCGACATAGGGTTAGAGGCTCGTCGAAAATAGTGGGAGGCAAGAATTGAATTTGTAATACTCGTTCAATTACTCGCCACACGCGCTCATTTAAATTATTTCGTCGTTAGATTAAATGTTAGTTGGACTAATATTTAAATTGTTGTTTTAATTAACAGTTGGATTGTATTATAGTTGATTATATATAATTGGATTATATTAATCAATATATTTGAATTAATTAATTTCAGTTTACAATTGATTTTATAATTGGATTATAGTAATCAATGTAATTGAGGTTAATTAATTTAGATTATATTGGATTATATAGTTGGACTATTATAATCATTAAAATTAGATTTTAGGTACTAAATGTGGTACATAATAATATAATATTATATATATTATATATATATATATATATATATATATATATTGATGTTCAGAATCTGTTTTGAACAGGATACTGACTTCAATTGAGATTTATTTGCGAATTGTAGACGGGACGAAAGTCGCTGTTTTAACCGTAGATACCTAAGTTTAGGAACTACCTTCGGGTGTGTACCTAAATTTGGAAACTATTATAATGTAACTAGTTTGACTAGAAACATTATCTTCATATCGCGTATAACCCACTGCGGGTGTACCTTTATATTCTAGAACACTAAATTGTTTCATTATATAAAGATGATATTGAGATAATAACATAAGTTGTGAATAGCAGCATTTATATTTTGAATATAAATAATATCTCAAATATATAACATGACAAATAAATAGCTCAAATTGATTTGATCAGTTAAGAAACTCAAATGTGGCATAGTTTTCAAGGACACTATCAAACAAGAATCGTATATCCGCATTTTTGAAGAGCGGGTACCAGGACTAATTTGATTCCATTCAAATAAAGTCTACGAATCTAGTTGATTGGGCAAAGTGCCTAAAACATTATTTACTTGGTAAAAGTGTAACTGCCACCGACCTGCTAGCCCTACTTCATAGTGAAGCAAGTGGGCTCATGTCTAGTTAGGCTAGATATGGATATGAATATTTCGTGACCTTTACGGATGTGGCATCGCGTATGGTTATGTGTTTCTTTTGAAACACAAATCGGAAACTTTCAAGCATCGACACGAAATAGAAAAACAGATCGGCTAAAATATGAAACGTCACGGTAAGACCGTAATGGAAAATACTTAAGCAATAAGTTTCTAGTATACTTGAAAGAGTATAGTATTCTTTCAAATGAAGACTCCTCCCGAAACACGTCAGTTTTACGGTGTGTCCGAACAAGATTAACCGAATTTTGTTAGACATGATAAGGTTAATCACGAGTCGCTCTGAGCTACCATTTCCTTCAACGGATACGCTAAACAGTGTAAGAACTTATTTAGAATAAGGTTCCATAAAAGTCTGTTTGACAGATAACATATTAGATATGAATGGAAAAAGAAACCGGGTTTCACATTCCTATTAGATTTGGGATGCTAAGCATATGTTTGGATGATACCAAACAAGAACCCAAATTGAATAAGTGCCAAATATAAGTTATCCTAGGGATACCATAAGTATTGTACTTATACATCTCACCTGAGAACAATTAGATTGTTGTTCACCATGCGGTTTTCCTGAGAGGAATACCGATATGCAGTGGTAAGTGGGAGGATAGTATAACTCGATGAAAATCAGAGTAATACTGTTCAAGCCACTGAATCCTAATGGAACACAAATAGTTCATCAAGGATGAAACTATTACTATTAATCTTCGAATACACAAGAACCGCGTAAGTCGGAGAGAGTCAGAAAACAACCTGGGGTATGGATTTCTGATCTAACCTCATAAAGATGTCTATCTTAATGAGGAATACCAACTGACTACGTATGTAGAAGTGATACAAGGTATCGACTCCCTAATATGGCAAAGTGCCATATAATCCGAAATGGATTCCATGTATATCAACCAGTTTGGATACTAGTTGATGTACCACAAGGTATTGTGCCTATTGGTACTTTATGAGTCTTCAAGGAAGACGTACATGGATGGAAACATACCAACGTACAAAGCTAGGCTTGTAGCGGAAAGGTATCGTTATCAACATTGTGTTGATTACAATTAAACCTTTTACCTGTTGCCATGGTAAATCCATTTGGATAATGCTTGTTATTCGATCCACGTTTGGATTGAAGCAAGCATTAAGTTCTTGGAATTATCGTTTTGATATAATCATAATGATTTATGATTTAATTCAAAAACGAAAAGATTCTTGTGCATATAAGAGGGTTAGTGGGAGCTCACTGACAGTTGCTGTCCTATAAAATAATGATAATAATATAAGTCATTTCATGGAAATGATATTCCCATAAAATAACTATCGGCGAAAGCTTGGCTTTCGAAATACTCTCCGAGAAACCGTACATTGAAAAATGTACGCGACCTGGTGTCTCATACGCTTTAAGCATATGGATTCACAAACAGGCCAATCCGAGTGAAAGTCACTGGATTGATGTTAAGAACATCCGTTAGTATCTTAGAGAACTAATGATGTTGTCTTAGTCTATTGAGAAGGAGAACTTGAAGTGACTGGGATCACTGTAGCAAGTTTCCTATAACCGATAAAGACGACTAACAGTCACAAACAGTACTATACAGTTTGAATAACAGTACAGTGAGCTTGAAACCTTCCAAGCAAGATACTGTTACCGAATAAACAACAAATGCGGGTTAATTGCAGCAGCTGAAGCAGCAATTGAAGCCATCTGGGTCAATAACAAATCTAATTAGATTAGATATAGTTCTATTAGCAGCTGAGCTAGTCATTAGCACAGGGTAAAGAATTAATGGTCTCATCAACGATCCAGATATATACTTCGATATTCATCTGATTCGTTCGGATCATACATCGTGGCGATGTGATGATCGAATAAATCGCATCAGACAATAATCATGATAATCCGCTGACGAAAGCATTTCTCAGCAATTTGAGCCAACCGTATATAGTTCGGGTGTCAGAGACTCGAGTGACTGGCTATAGGCCAAGTGGGAGATTGTTGGACAATTATGACCCATAGCGTCACTATTTGTACAGATCATGGTGTTGTTGTACAAATTAACTATTTGACATAGGAGATTGCACTCTTATCATTTGTGATTAGATCACCTAGATATATAAATGATGAGAGGTCCCTATGATTGTTCTTGGACAGAGAATGATATGAGACAGTATCAGTCCACGAAGGATAAATCATTAAATATCCCTAGTCAGAGTATTATCGAGATTGGACATCGATAAATACGTAAAAGACTAGTATTACACTTGTGCGTGTTTGTGAGGGCACAACGACATAGTTCTCATATATTTGGGTATAGGATACTCATGCAAGTGTAGTAGGAGGTTGTGTTTCACCGATGGTACGGGAAACAGCTTCGTTCTGGATAGACCCCCCGCGGAATCCCATTGGTAGTATGACTATATGTCTTTGGGAGTCTGCAATCAGGGTAGGTGTATTTGGTCTTAACCTGAGACTTGCACCGCTAATGCTTACGACAATCGATATACTTTAGTTGAGGTCGTCCAGGGCTCTAACCGGTTCTGTGTACGCCGATACTGGATATATTGGGAATCGTAGTGTGTTGGGTGATGTTAAGACAGAAGTATCACTTCAGTCATATGAAGATGATGGTCACGTAGGATACGGAACTTGTTCTCTTAAATGCTCGAGCTATCGGGATATTATGACAAGGTCATGTATATCTGATTATAGAGACTAGTTACCAGACATCTGATATGTGCTTCGTACGGGGAAGACACAATTCAAGCCCCAGGCCTAGCACGTGAACATCCGATACTGGACAGAAGTACGCAATACTTCGGTATACTACGCTTGATATAGATATGATATTCCTATAAGGATATTTTCGGAGAATTGGATAGGCATGGCGCTTTGTTAGAAGCCAACCTTGTCTTGTAAATCGGTATAAACGTAGTACGAGGTACTTACGTGTTCGGATAGTCCGACGACCGTATTTACTGCCAACATATCTGGGGATCTCATGGGTCGCTTCCCGATGATTCACCGATGATGTATGACTCGCACTTTAATTAATCTGGGATTAATTAGAAGAGAGAGAAAATTAATCTGGGATTAATTGCAGAGATATTTTATCTGGGATAAAATATTAACTAAAGAGAGAGAACGATTAATTTGGAATTAATCGATAAAATAATATATTCGATATATTATGCGAAATTGGATTTCGACGCGGAATTAAAATTAGATTTTAATTCGGGCGAACGAATTAATTTAGAATTAATTCGTTAGCGATGTGAATAGTGATTTCGCTAGGCGTGATCATTTAATTACGACGCAACGGAAAATTCGTTAATTTGGAATTAGCGAACCCAAGCCCGCGATTATTTGCGAGCGCATTCGCATTTCGAATTCGAGTGTGACACGCAAGTCAAATCGAGCGTCAAATCGCAAGTCGCATCAAGCGTCAAATCACATGTCACTTTGAGTGATGTGACAATTTGATTGATTGATTTGAGTGATTGATGTGGTAGTTGAAAAGAATTAAAGGCATTTGTTTTTTTTACTTTTGCTTTTTGACTTTTAATAAATGAGATGTTTTGTGTATTTGATTTTTGTTTTTGGAAAATAAAAATAAATATATAAGTAATACATTTTCTTTTATTATTCTCTCTCTCTCACCATTTTTACGTGAATATGGTTTCATGGAAACCAATTTCTTTTTCCCTCCTCTCTTTCCTCTCTTCTCTCACGGCTTGGAGCCGAATTCTTGCTTCTGTTTTCTGCAGTTCTGCCGAGAATTAGAAGAAGAGAAGTGCTAGCACACACATGGATTTATACTATAGTGATATGGAAACTAACACATGAGCATGGAACCATTTTGGAGCTTGAAGCTTGGAGCTTCAATGGAGTCTTCAATGGCCGATTTTTGGAGCATCAAAACAGCCCCCCACCGAGCAGTCCCTGCTGTTTTTGGAGGTGAAAACCGAGCTTCAACAAGGAGCAAAATGGATTTTGTTCTCCCTAGCATCAAACCATTCAATGTGAGTATGAATCCCGCCTTATTCCTTTGAAGTATTCATGCGTTTCTTGCTTGATTTTGATTATTCTTGGGACCTTATAAGAACTCAACACACTGGAAGCGTGACTGCCGTATGGACAAGGCGGGTCAAGGGTCCGGCTTCAAGTATGTTTGTCATAAACATATTCACTACTAGTTTCAAAATTAGATTTTTGATACTATATGTGGTACATAAATATGTACTGATGTGCAGAATCTGCTGATTAGCAGGAGACTGACTTCATATGAGATCGACCTATGAGTTGGAAATGGGACGAGAGTCGCTGTTTTAACCGTAGAAACCTAAGTTTTGGAATTGCCCTTGGGGCATTACTTAAATTAGGAAACGGTTATAATGTACCTAGTTTGACTAGAAACATTATCTCTATATCTAGTATAACCCGTTGCAGGTATACTTTTATTTCTAGTACACTAGATGTTTTGTTTGTAAAGATGATATTGAGATATACACATTAGATGTGAATAACAGTATTTATATTTATAATATAAATGAATCTCAAACATATAATATGACAAAAAAAAAGCTCAAACTTTATAAATCTGTTGAGACTTAAAAGTTGTATTGTTGTCTGGGACACATTAACAAGACTCGTATATCCACACTTTCGAAGAGTGGATACTAGGATGGATTTGATTCTAATTCAAATGATGTCTACGAATCTAGTTTACTAGGCAAAGTGCAAATGCCACCGATCTATTAGCCCTCGTTCACGGTGACTTAAGTGGGCCCATGACTAGCTAGGCTAGAGGTGGATATGTATATTTCGTAACCTTTACGAATGTGGCATCGCATTACGGTTATGTGTATCTTATGAAACACAAGTTAGAAACTTTTGAGTAATTCAAAGAGTTTCGACACAAAGTAAGAAAAAAGACCGGTAAAAGTATTAAAAACATTACGGTCGGACCATAGTGTAAAATACTTAAACATATGAGTTTCAAGATTACATGAACGAGTATGGTATTATTTCACAGTGGACTCCTCCCGGGACACCTCAATTTGACGGTGTGTCCGAACAGAGAAACCGAACTTTGTTGGACATGGTAAGGTTAATGATGAGTCGCTCTGAGCTACCAATTTCCTTCTGAGGATACACATTAAACAGTGCAATACTTATTTTGAATAAGGTTCCATGAAAATCTGTTAGACAGACTTCATATTAGATATGAACAGGAAAGAAACCAGGTTTTCTCATTCCTGAAGATTTGGGAATGTTGGGCATATGTTTGGATGGTACCAAACTAGAACCCAAATCGGATAAGTGCCTAATTTGTAGGTTGTCATAGGGAAACCAAAGTATAGTACTTATACAACTCACAACAGAACAATGTAATTGTTGCTCTCCATGCAATTTTCCTAAGAGGAATACCTATATGCAGTGGTAAGTGGGAGGAAAGTAAAACTCGATGAAAATCAGAGTAATACTTTCCTAGCACCGATCCTTAACGGAACACGAACAGTTCATCAGGGATGAGACTGTTCCACGATCTTCGAATACACAAGATCTGCGTAAGTCGGAGAGAGTCAGAAAATAACCTGGGGGGTATGGGTTTCTGATCTCACCTCATGTAGATGTCAATTTTATTGAGGAAGACGAACCGGCTACGTATGAGGAAGTGATACAAGGTATCGACTCCTTTTATGGCAAAGTACCATGAAGTCTAAAATGGATTCCATGTATACCAACCAAGTTTGGACACTGGTTGATCTACCGAAAGGCATTGTGCCTATTGGTACTAAATGAGTCTTCAAGGAAGACATACATGGATGCAAAATAGCTAGGCTTGTACAGAAAGGGTATCGTCATCAACATGGTGTTGATTAAGACGAAACCTTTTATCCGTTGCCATGATTAAATCCATTCGGATAATGCTTGCTAATGCTGCATGTTTCATTTTTGAAATATGACAGCTAAACATCAAAACCGCTTTCCTTAAACGGAAACCTTTTGGAGGATGTTTATATACAACCTGACGGTTTTGTCATACCAAAAACAACCAAACAAGGTTTGCAAGATCAATCCATTTATGGATTGAAGCAGGCATTGAATTCTTGTAACCATCGTTTTGATGTAATCATAATGGTATATGATTTAATTCAAAACGAAGATGATTCTTGTGTATATAAGAAAGTTAGTGGGAGCGCACTGACTATAGTTGTCCTATATAATGATGACATAACATTTCTTGGAAATGACATTCCCATAAAACAATCGGTGAAAGCTTGGCTTTCATGAAAATTCTCTGTAGACTACTTGGGAGAGGCAACTTTTATTCTATGAATAAGGATCTACTGGGATATATCTAAAAGTTTCTGGCACTCTCCGAGAACTCGTACATTGAAATACATGTACACGACCTGGTGTCTCATAGGCTTTGAGCATATGGAGTCACAATCAGGCCAATCCAGGTGATGGTCACTGGATTGATGTTAAGAACATCCTTAAGTATCTTAGATGAACTAAGGATGCTTTCTTAAGCTATGGAGAAGGAGAACTTGAGGTGACTGGGTTCACTGCTGCAAGTACCCAAACCAACAAAAAATGACTGTAAGTCGTAATAAGGGTACTATTTAGTTTGAATAATGTAACAATGAGCTGGAAATCTTCCAAACAAGATATTGTTGCTGAATAAACAATAAGAACGGAACATTGATGTAGCTGAGGCAGTAATAGAAGCATTTTGGATCTATATAATCCTAATTGGATTAGGAGTAGTTCTGTTAGCAGCTGAGCTAGGCTACAGCACAGGCTAAGGAATCATGGTCTCATCAACGATCCAAGTATATACTTCAACCATTTCATCTGATTCGTAAGATCATACATCGTAACGATGTGATGATCGAATAGAACACATCAGATGATAACATTGCAAATCCACTGACGAAAGTTGTTTCTCAGCAGAAGTTTGATAAGATATGAGACAATATTAATCCACTAAGGTTTAATCATTAAATATCCCTAGTCGTATTATTATCGAGACTGGACATCGATAATGCAGAATAGACTAGTATTACACTTGTGCGCATTATGGAAGCATAACGACATAGTTCTCGTATATTTGGGTATTGGATACTCATGCAAGTGTAATATGAGGTACTGGTTACCGATGGTACGGAAACAGCTTCGCTCTGGATAGACCCCTCGGAATCCCATTGGTAGTATGACTATGTGTCTATCAGAATCTGAATCAGGGTAGGTGTATTTGGTCTTAACCTGAGACTTGCATCACTAATACTTGCGACAATCAGTATACTTTGGTTTTGGTCGTCCTGGGCTTTAACAGGTTATGTGTACGCCTCTTCTGGGTATACTGAGAATCGTAGTGTATTGGGTGTGATGTCAAGATGGAAGTATCACTCCAGTCATATGGAGATGATGATCACGCAGGATACAGAACTAGTACTCTTAAGTACTGCAGTCATCGGGATAATATGACTAGGTCATGATTATCTGATTATAGAGACTAGTTACCAGAGATCCAATATATGCTTCGTACGGGCCAAACACAATTCTAGCCCTAGGCCTAGCATTTGATATTGATACTGGATCGCAATACGCAATACTACGTATACTACGCTTGTCATAGATTATATATTGCTTAAAGAATATTTTTGGAGAATTAATTAGGCACGGTGCTTTGCTAAAAGCCAACCATGTCTTGTAAATCGGTAAGAACGTGGTACGGGGTACGCACGTATTCGGATAGTCCGACGACTGGATTTACTGCCAACATATCAAGGGATCTCATGGGTCACTTCCCGAAGATTCACCGATGACATATGACTCGAACAAAATTAATCTGGGATTAATTATGAGAGAGAGAAAATTAATCTAGGATTAATTACGATGAGATTTTATCTGGGATAAAATTCAATTAAAAGAGAGAGAACGATCAATTCAGAATTAATCGATAAAATAATATATTTGATATATTGAATGAAATTAGATTTCATAACGAAATTAAAATTAGATTTTAATTCGGGCGAACAAATTAATTTAGAATTAATTCGCAAGCGACTTTAAATAATAATTTTGCTAGGCATTATTATTTAATTAAATTTGATTTAATTAAGTCGCAACGAAAAATTCGTTAATTCGGAATTAACGAACCCGAGCCCGGAATGTTTTTGCGGGCCTACTCGGATTTTGAATTAAAGTGGGGCCCACAACAAGTCACATCATTAGTCAAATACTTAGCTTTTGTTTGATGGAAGTTAGTAGAGATTTTGAAGTTAACTTGTTAAACACATTACCTTGATTTGGGATAGACTCTTACCAAACTTGGATTTGGTATATGTCTTTTAATTTTTAGAAAATTAAAACAGGTCAACACAACATATTCTCTCTCTCTTTCCCTTTGCAAAAATCGTGACTCTCTCCCTCTCTAGAAGCTTCTCACTTTGCCGAGAGTGATAAGAAGATTTGAGGAATTTTGTTGCAAAATTCTCAAGTTCTAGCACACAATAATATCATACAAAGGTGATAGGGAAACATCCATTGAGTTTGGAATTCTAGAATCAAGCTTGGAGCTTAACATACAATCAAAATGAGGACTTGGATCTCTACACAAAAGCTTGGCAAATTTTTGCTGTCTCCGCATCCTACTTAGCCGATCAAAGTGAGTACTTTCTGCTATATTGCTTTGTTTATTCACACATCTTTTATGCTTAATAGATCCTAGGTTGTTCTTAGAGAACCTAACACATTCTTTCCACAAAAGAGACATTTCCACTTTCCATTTTTCTTCTCCACCTTAACATTGGGCTTTAGGTGATTTGGAGACTTGGCCTTGCCCTTATTTTTCTTTGGGCCTCGTGTCTTCAGGTCCTTACCCGTAAGCATGACGAAGGTTTTAAGCTCCGGTTTCAAGTCCTTCTCTGCTTGCTTTATCAGATTGTGCAATTCTGCTAAAGTAGCTTCTTTATCAGATAGATGAAACTGCATAATAAAGTAAGAGAATTATTTTGGTAAGGATTGAAGAATTAGATCGTGACCTATCTCATGATCCATGATGAACCCGAGGTTGACCAATTTTTCAATGTGGCCAATCATCTTAAGCACATGTCCACTAATAGATCTTTCCTTAAACTTTGTTTGGAATAAGGCACATGACACTTGGAATCTCACGGTATGAACGGAAGTTGCATACAACTCCTTCAAGTGAAAAATGATGGTTTGAGCATCCATATCTTCGTGAGCTTTCTAAAGTTCGTCCGACATAGAGCCAAGCATTATGCAAACTGCTTGCTCATCATCATCGACGTGTTTCTTCCAAGCATCAAATGTATTTTGGTCAGTATCTTCTGTGGGTTCAGGGGGAAATGGTCTTTCAAGAACATAGAAAATATTTTCTTGTCGTAAGATAATTTTAAGGTTTCTAAACCAGTCATTGTAGTTGTTTCCTTTGAGCTTATGCTCATTAAGGATGGAACGAAGTGATACTCTGTTTGCAATTTGAATGTTTGTGAAATATTTTAACCCACTTGTTAAGAGAAAATGTTAAAATTAGGAATATGTTTTCATTAATTTTTCATAATAACATAGGCTTTTAATATTATGAAGTTGCTCCCACTCAATTGTTTTAAAATTTTAAGGAAATTGCATCAACCTCAATATGATGGATTTCTTGTGGGCAAGGATCCCATTATCATCATTTCATAACTCCGACTAGGGCCGTTCGTTATAAAATATGATAATTAGGTAGGTTCCCAACCAATTTATGATATAAATCACAATTCCTTGATCACTAGGTTGGGCAATCAAACATGCCATAGCTTATGCTAGTCCTTATGAACACCCAATCTTTGCCAAGCGTCTTATGACTCAGAAAAGTCAAACCATTGTCAAAAGTACGATTTAGGGAGAAATTAGTATTGGTCAGTCTGGTAAAGCCTAGTCCTGCCAATACAGTTTAAGCCCTTTGGGTCTATACTTTACAATGGAGGCAAATTTTAGACTTAAATTATTATTGAGTATTTTAGCAAGTTTAAGTGAATAACTGTCAAATGGATTCCTCTATTGAAAATTCCCCAGAGGGAGGGTGGAGCGAACTCTCTTAAATACCTTACCTCTTAGGCTCTTATTGCCTTGGTGACATGAATAAACAATAGATCCTCCAAATTAGTCCAACACTTTAAATATACTTCAAGGTAAGCTTTGAGTAAATGATTATCTAGATGTCTTCACAGCTTTTCCTTTTGACTATAAAAAGGTAGTGAGTGAAGGAAGACACCAAATAATTATCTAACTCTAGTAATACATTTGGTTAAATTAACTTTAGTTTGGAAAGTTTTATTAACCCCTTGGTCCCAACCCACTTGTATCTTTTATAATGTCTTTTATTATAAACAAGTGATTTATATTTATTAGCCTTAAAGGTAATAAATCTCTAAGTTCATCACGGAATAATTAATTAGCTAAGGGATAAGCAATACACTCTCTATTTCTTAGAAAGTCTCTAGATGCTTGCACCCTAAAATAATCATGCCAACTATAATCATACATAGAATCATCAAGCATATGAGTTTTAATGTGTTGGAATTATTTTAGGCATTAAATAACTTTGATTACTATTTAATTATGATATTGCATTTTATTTTATTCAAATAAATTTACTATTCATGTTTTTCTGCAGATGCGTGAACTTTAAATGCAATTTCATAATTCAAATATTAACCAAATCATGTAAAACTTATGCCTAAAATTTTGTTCAGGGTGTTAGCTTTCCAACGAGATTTTAAGAACCCAATTTCGAGTTCAAACGACTGAGAAATAATCAAAATAAAAACGGCGCTCTGATACCACTGTTGGGAAGCGGCCGATAGTGCGCAGCGGAAAATAAAAATTAATATGTCGTTTTCCCTTTGCCCAAGACCCATTTTTTTATTATTCTACAAGCCTAGACATGTTACTATATATTATAAGCATAAAACTCAAAAAACATGCAAAAAACATAAACCTAAACATGCTAACTATCGTAAGAACTCTAAATAAAATAAAGAAAGAAAAAGACTTACTTGAACCGTAGACTCCTTCAGTCCTCCCTCCAATCTACAAGCTTTTCTCGAACTCAGCAAGCTCTTCCACATTCCAAAGAGCCGCCCAAGTTTGTGGCCTCCAAAGATGCACACACCAAAGCCAAAACTCAACGGCAAGACTACGCCTTGAGTGCACAGGTATTTTGCCCTTGGAGCTAGCCTAGGCAATTACCTCAAAACTTTTAACTCGAGGTTCCTCTAGTCAATTAGAATTAAAGATCCTCAAAATCAGTGGCTTACTCTTAAACTTTAGAGTTGCTCACTTATATAAACCCAAAATATGAAAGGTTTGGTGTAAAAAATTTGTGAAGAATTCTTTGGGTTTATATAGTGCTCCAAAGACAACAAAATTAATTAAGAATCCGATGTGGGATAAAAGCTAATTTAATCTTAGCCATTGGATCTTAATTTAGTAGGTTTAAAGAGATTATAAAACCCTAATAAGAGTTTGGGCCGAATTGGAATTCAAAACTAATAACAAAATTTTTTTTTACTATTCACTTGAATCGTAATTTTTTTTATTCCAATTCCCAAAGTGCCCCTATCGTCATTCACCAATCCCTAAGCCACTATGGAACCTCAAAAATGATATGTTCAATAATTAAACACATTGAACCATTTATGAACAATTCCTACAGTAATCATATATGTTGTTACATTTGTACTGTGCACTGTTAACCATTGATTTCGACTTTGTTGTTTGTGACCTTTTGGGTTCCCCTCAAGTTGGACATGAAATGAATCGTGATAATTTAATCGAACATAAATTATCCTCTAATCAGATGGTCGTTCGATTTAAATGACCAAGGTTGACTTCTAGCAACATGCCAAAGCCCCAAAATGAGAAGGAAAATTATATATACCCATTATGTATGCGATTTACATATGATACGGTCCCTCGCCTCACTGCATCCCCACCTATTGACCTAGGGTATGGAAAGTGTCTACCCATATGGTCAAATGTATGATGTTGATAGTGTCATGAATCGTGCTAACCCAAGAATCTCACATGATTCTTCCGCTGTGGCCACAGTTTCAAGCACTGATCACACATATTAACTCGCAAACTTGAATACTACTCTTATAAGAAAATATTATCTTAGAGAGTGGCGATTCTCTGTTGTATCTTTACAAACTTCATGTCTTTCAACAAATGACCCAATCATACCCTTATGACCAGATCTTTTGAACCGAGGAAGGAGAATGTCAAAATTATTTGATCCACACATAAGATTGTAAAGACCTCAAGTCAAAGGACTAGTCATATAATCGATACATGAAAGGTCTCACAGACACATGGGATAAACACTCCATATGAAAACTTTCGGTGGTCAGTTCGATGGACACGAGCAACTCATGCATCCATGTGATACACCAAGCGGACGAATTTCCGCTAGTAGCCTATAAGATCGCCTACCCCACTTAAGGGCAGATCATATCATCATGCTAGTCTCTCCGCTTTGTGAACGCCCAGATTATTCACAAAACTATGACTAGGAACATTTAAGAGTAATGATTCTCATAAGGTGTGGAAGTCATCGTCTTATTACTCCAAGGGCTTTATTTCCATTTTATTAATTAATGAAAATATTACAAATACATGTACATATAGCCTATCTATAAGTTGGGTATAGGGCATATCTCTAACATAGGAAACTAGGTTTCCCGAGTACTCAACTGAGGGTTAGAGGCTCGCCGAAAATTAGTGGGAGGCTAGTATTAAATTTTCAATTTCGTTTAATACTTGCTAATATACGCATTCTATTATTATTATTTCTCGTTATTATATATATTAGTTGGACTAATATTATTATTTTATTTTTTACTTTGAACAGTGAGACTGTACTCAACACTACTCCTTTTGTAGTTGGTTATATAGTTGGACTATAGTAACCATTGCATTTGAGTGTACCCGAAATATTTGATTAAATAGTTGGACTATATCAATCAAAATGGCTGGAAAGATAAGCGTTAGGGACATAATCATGGGTGAGAATGTCTTTAATGGCGCAAATTTTCCAGACTGTGAAATGAACCTCAGGATAGTCCTATGAGTTGAGAAGTTGCTCTATGTTATAGAGAGACCTCTCGGGCCTGAGCCTGGACTTGAACAGCCAGTAGAGCATGAGTTTTAGAATACTCACCATGATGATAACTTTACTGCTCAATCTGTTATGCTTGCTGCAATGACTCCTCAATTTCGACGTCAGAATAAGGGATTGGATCCTTATGCGATGATGTTGAAGTTGAAGGATCTTCATAGATCTAATCTTACATCTCAGAAGTATGATTTGCAGAAGAAGCTTTTTCACTACGTATGTCAGAGAGTACATCTGTCGAACACTACGTGTCGCAGATGATTACTGACATCGAACAGCTGGGTCAGCTGGGCATTACCTTCAAGGTCGAGACTTCCATAGATTTGATCTTACAGTCTCTGCCCGAATGCTGGGGTGGGTTCATCATAAACTATAATATGATGAACCAAGAGAAAAATCTTGGAGAGTTAATGGCTATGCTGAAAGAGGCAGAGGCAGAGCTTCTGAAAGTCAAGAAGCACGAGGCGCATCTTACTTCGACATCCAATGAGGCCAAGGCTTTGCCGAAGAATTCTGGCGGTTTGAAGAAGAAGAATAAAAAGGGCAAGGCTCAATCATCACAGTCTTCTTGGAAGACAAAGGAAAAATCCCAAGACGTCTGCCTACACTGTGGCAAACGAGGTCACTGGAAGTGTGACTGTCATAAGTTCAAGGTGGACCTGAAGGAAGCGAAGACGGGCAAGGCTCCGGCTTCAGGTATGTTTGTTATTCAAATAAACATGTCTACTAATAGTTTTAAAAATTGGATTTTTGATACTGGATGTGGTACTCACATATGTACTGATGTGCAGGATCTCTAGATTAACAGGAGACTGGTTTCAGGGGAGATCGACCTGCGAGTCAGAAATGGGACGGGAGTCGCTGATTTGGTCATTGGCACCTATGTTTTGAATCTGTCCTCAGGGCATGTACTTACATTAGGCGACTGTTATTTTGTACCTAGTTTGACTAGGAATATAATCTCTTTATCTAGTTTAACCCGATGCGGGTATACCTTTGTATTCAGGAACACTGGGTGTTTTGTTTATAAAGATGATATTGAGATATGTACAAAAAATTTGAATAATGGTCTTTATATTTTGAATATAAACGAATCTCAAACATATAACATGTCAAACAAAAAGCTCAAATTGAGTAAAATGGATGAGACTTATTTGTGGCATTGTCGTCTGGGACACATTAACAAAACTCGTATATCCACACTTTCGAAGAATGGATACTTGGACTGATTTGATCCTAATTCATATGATGTCTACAAATCTTGTTTGTTAGGCAAAATGCCTAAAACACCTTTTAGTGGTAAATGTGTACGTGCCACCGAGCTGTTAGCCGTCGTTCATAGTGACATATGCAGGCCCATGTCTAGCCAGGCTAGAGGTGGATATGAATACTTGATAACCTTTACCGATGATGCATCGCGTTATGGTTATATGTATCTTATGAAACATAAGTCAGAAACTTTTGAGAAATTTAAAGAGTTTCGACACGAAGTAGAAAAATAGACTGGTAAAAGTATTAAAACATTGCGGTCAGACCGTGGTGGAGAATACTTAAGCAATGAGTTTCAAGATTACTTGAAAGAATATGGTATTCTTTCACAGTGGACTCCTCCTAGAGCACCTCAATTGAACAGTGGGTCAGAACGGAGAAACTGAACTTTATTAGACATGGTAAGGTCAATGATGAGTCACACAGAGCTACCGATTTCCTTCTGAGGATATGCATTAAACAGTGCAATACTTATTTTAAATAAGGTTCCATCAAAGTCTGTTGAACAGACTCTATATGAGATATTGACAGGAAATAAATCAGGTTTCTTATTCCTGAAGATTTGGGGATGTTGGGCATATGTTAAACGTTTGGATAGTACCAAACTAGAACCCAAATCGGATAAGTGCCTATTTGTAGGTTATCTTAAGGAAACGAAAGGATATTATTTCTACAACCCAAAAGAGAACAAAATATTTGTTGCTCTACATACGGTTTTCCTAGAAAAGGAATTCATGAATGTAGTGGTAAGTGGGAGGAAAGTAGACTCGATGAAAATCAGAGTGATACTATTCCTAGCACCGACCCCCTCACGGAACAGGAACAGTCCATCAGATATGAGACTGTTCCATAATCTTCTGATACACAAGAACCGTGTAAGTTGGAGAGAGTCAGAAAACAACCTGAGAGGTATGGGTTTCTTATCTCACCTCATTTAGACATTAATCTTATTGAGGAAGATGAATCGGCTACGTATAAGGAAGCGATACTAGGTATCGACTCCGCTTTATGGCATAAAGCCATGAAGTCCGAAATGGATTCCATGTATACCAACCAAGTTTGGACACTGGTTGATGTACTATAAGTCATTAAGCCTATTGGTTGTAAATGGGTCTTCAAAAAGAAGACAGACATGGTAGGCAACATACAAACATACAAATCTAGGCTTGTAGCTAAAGGATATCGTCAACGACATGGTGTCGATTATGATGAGACCTTTTAACCCAGTGCCATGATTAAATTCATTTGGATAATGCTTGCTATTGCTGCATATTTCGATTATGAAATATGGCAGATGGATGTCAAAACTGTTTTCCTTAACGAAAACCTTTTGGAGGATGTTTATATGCAACAACCTAATTGTTTTGTCATACCAAGACATGAAAACCACGTTTTCAAGTTAAACCGATCCATTTATGGATTAAAGCAAGCATCGCGTTCTTGGAACCACCGTTTTGATGAGATCATAAAAGAATATGGTTTCATTCAAAACGAAGATTATTCTTGTGTATATAAGAAGGTTAGTGGAAACGCACTGACATTCATTGTTTTATACGTTGATGATGTATTACTTCTTGGAAATGACATTCCCATGCTAAAATTGGTGAATGCTTGGCTTTCATTAAAATTCTCCATGAAAAACCTAAGAGAGACAGCCTTTATTCTAGGAATAAGGATCTACCGGGATAGATCTAGAAAGCTGCTGGCACTCTCCCAGAGCTCGTACATTGACAAAGTGTTGAAGAGATTCAATATAGATCAGTCCAAGAGGGGGCTGGTTCCGGTGCCACATGACGTCTCTCTATCAAAGGATACGTGTCCTAAAACTCAAGATGAGAGAGATGCAAAGATTCGGATCTCGTATGCTTCAGCAGTCGGATCGATCATGTACGCCATGATATGTACGCAACCTGATGTCTCATATGCTTTGAGCATGTGCAGTCACTATCAGGTCGATCCAGGTGATGGTCACTGGATTGCTGTAAAGAACATCCTTAAGTATCATAGACGAACTAAAGATGTTTTCTTAGTCTATAGGGAAGGAGAACTTGAGGTGACCGGGTTCGCCGATGCAAGTTTCCAAACCGACAAAGATGATTGTAAGTCGCAATCAGGGTACATATTTTGTTTAAACAACAGAGTAGTGAGCTGAAAATCTTCCAAGCAAGATTTTCATAATCAACAGAGTAGTGAGCTGAAAAATGCTTTCCTTATGGCAGATACTAGTTACCAGACATCCGATAAGTGCTTCGTACGGGGCAGACACAATTCCAGCCCTAGGCCTAGCACGTGACTATCCGATAATGGATCGACATACACAATACTACGTGTACTACGCCTGATATAGATCACATATTCCTATAAGGATATTTCTGGAGAATTGGGTAGGCATGGCGCTTTACTAGAAGCCAACCTTGTCTTGTAAATCGGTACAAACGCAGTACTAGGTACTTACGTGTTCGGATAGTCCGATGACCGTATTTACTGCTAACATATCCGGGGATCTCATGGGTCGCTTCCCGAAGATTCACCGATGATGTATGACTCGCACTTTATTAATCTGGGATTAATTAGATGAGAGAGGAAATTAATCTGGGATTAATTATGGAGATATTTTATCTGGGATAAAATATTAATTAAAGAGAGAGAACGATTAATTTGGAATTAATCGATAAAATGATATATTTGATATATTATACGAAATTGGATTTCTACGCGGAATTGAAATTAGATTTTAATTCGGGCGAACAAGTTAATTTAGAATTAATTCGTTAGCGACGTGAATAGTGATTTCACTAGGCATAATCATTTAATTACGTCGCAACGGAAAATTCCTTAATTCGGAATTAGCGAACCCAAGCCCGAGTGTGTTTGCGAGCACATTCACATTTCGAATTCGATTGCGGCACGCAAGTCACATCAAGCGTCAAATCGATAGTCACATCAAGCGTCAAATCAAATGTCACTTTGAGTGATGTGACAATTTGATTGATTGATTGAGTGATTGATGTGGTAATTGAAAAGCATTAATGGTTTTTGCTTTTTGACTTTTTGGTAAACGGAAAATGGATTTGTGTATTTATTTTTGTTTTTGGAAAATAAAAATAAATATATATATATAACATTTTCTTTTCTTTCTTTCTCTCTCTCCCAATCGGTTTCTAGGAAACCTTTTCTTCCCTCCACTTCTCTCTCGGCTTTGACCCGTTTCTTCTTCTTCTTCTTCAAGAACTTGGCTTGGCCGTGAGAAGCAAGTAAGAAGACAAAGTGCTAGCACACAAATGGGTTAATACAAAGGTGATAGGCCAGTGAACAAATGTGCATGGAATCGTTTTTGAAGCTTGAAGCTTGGAGCTTCAATGGAGGTCATCAATGGCCGAATCTTGGAGGTGTAAAAGAGACCAAAATTGAGCAGTCCAGTGCAAGGAGAAGCCACTGCCGACCTTCAAGGAGGGCTGTAAAGGCTTGTGTTCTTCGTAGCATCCAAACCGATCATTGTGAGTATGTTTCCGCCATTCTCCTTTGTGTATTCACATGCGTTTTTGTGCTTGATTTCATTCTTGTTACCTAATTAGAAACCAAAAATGGTATCAAAGCTTATATCAAGCATGGAATTTTTAGGGTTTAAAATTGGGCAAAATCGATTTGAGCATGAATTGGTTAAATTTTTTGATTAGGTATACTTGAATGAGGTTGAATTGAAGTTGTGCATGATCAATTTCAAGAAAATTGGATTGGATCAATTTTCCCCAAAAGCTTTGGCTTGGCCGAAAATGGATAAACCCTAATTTTCTTGGTTATTTTTCTGTTTTTTGATCATTGGATGACTTAAAAAAATTGGGTAATGTTGATTTGAGGTTTAATTGGATTGAATTTTGAATTGAATAATTTTTCCCCAAATTATGGCTTGGCCGAATTCATAGTGATATAAAAATTCATGGTGATTTTTTGATTTTGATTCATTGGATGAGTTGAAATGATTTGGGAAATGATGATTGTGGATTCAATTGGATTGAAACCGAATCAGATTGAAAAACCCCTAATTGCCGAGAAGGATTGAACCATGAAAATGGGTTTGATTTTGATTAAATTGAGTTGGAAACTATTTGATGTTAAAGTGCATGATTAATTAGGCTAATTGATGTTTTAGAAATGTTAATTGGGTGATTAATTGTGTATTACACTTAGGTTAATAAATTGTGGAATTTGGAATTTTATAAGTTAATTAATTGGGTTTAAATTGGATTTGGGCCTTAAAGGTTGTAATTGGGCTTTTGGGCTTGGTTGTACCAAGTTAGGTTTAGGCCAATTTGGTTGGATCCAATTGGGCCCAAACCGCATCCATAAAGTCCAATTATGACTTAATGGACCTTAATTATTTAATTGGGCCTAATAGGCCAAAATTGATTTATGGGCTTATGGGGTAAATCCCGGATTGGATTTTGGTTTTTGGGTTTGACCCGAGTTGACCAAAAGTCCACTCCTTAAGAAATTTATTAAAAGCCCATTGGATTTTAATTAAATTAATATTGGATATTAATCGGGCTTTGAGACCCGTAACGATTAAATTTGGAATTTAAATCGTAAAGGTTTATTAATAAAGTGTAATATTTAATTTGGAATTAAATAATGAATTAGGATTAAATACATATTAAATTGGATTTAATTATGTAGTTTAATTTAATTCGAGAATCCGTACTTTAAGTACTTATTCGCAAAACGAGTTTGACTCGAACAAAATCAAATCGTTGTATGAACATTGGATGGTCACTAATTATCAGATTAATTAATTTGATTAGATTGATTGATAACATGCTTGTGTGAATACATTGTTGCGATGCATGAATAATGTATATCGGATGGATATTAGATGGGTGGGGCAATTTTAGACATAATTGTAATAAATTTGATTTATTAATTGGACCTGCGTGTCCAGCCTTATCACCTCTATACTCCTTGTATTCTATTCTCTCCTATTCCCCTCAATGTAAATTAGGTTTCCTTAGAAGTGTAGTGTAACGGGTAGAAGTAAATACTCGTGCTAGCATGAGAGAGGAAATAAAGAGATTTGATCTAGGATTAATGTGTAAAGTATCCATCCGCGTATCATTATTATTTTATCATATGCGCTTTATTATGTGTTTAGAATGCTTGTTTAAGGGTGTATGATGATGAGACCTTAACAAAGATAATAAATTGGTTGCCAATTTGCACGCGAAAACCCCTCACAAATATTAAGCGTTTTTCCTTCCATTGAGTGATTCTTACTCAAGATCTAAGACTGGCATTGGCTTGTTGGCCAAAGTCAAGGCCTTTGTCCATCGAGGATGTGTTTGAATCACGAGAGCTTTGTTACAAATTGGTGTCTTGTCCAAGTTGTGGTTTGTTGGCCAAAGTCAAGGCCACTTCTTATCCATCGACATTGATTACGAAGCTTTCCATGGTCAATGGGTCGCGCTTAACTGGGATCACTAAGTTTGTTGTGCCAAAGCCAAGGCTTAGTTGATTCAGAGGAAAAAGGTTAGGTAATATATTGGATATATTGGCATATATAAGATATATGTTTCGGACTTGGATGTCCCCCTACTGGATCTAGGAATTGGATGGGATCCAATTGATCTTAGAGATCTACCTAGTTAATTATCATACAATTTGTTGGCCAAAGTCAAGATTGTGTGATATTTAACGGGATCCTAGCCCGCTAGGAAACACGGTTTCCCGAGTACTCGACAGAGGGTTAGAGGCTCGCCAAAAAATAGTGGGAGGCAAGAATTGAATTTGCAATATTCGTTTAATTACTTGTCATACGCGCTCATTCAAATATCATTCGTCATATAAATTAAATGTTAGTTGGACTAATATTTAAATTGTTGTTTTAATAAACAGTTTGACCGTATTATAGTTGATTATATAATTGGATTATAGTAATCAATATATTTGAATTAATTAATTTCAATTTATAGTTGATTTTATAGTTGGATTATAGTAATCAATATAATTGAGGTTAATTAATTTAAATTATATTTGATTGTATAGTTGGACTATAATAATCATTATAATATATAGTACCACAAATCGTTGATTAAATAGTTGGACTATTAGAATCAAGATAAATGAAAGATTAGTGTTTAAAACATAATCTTGGGCGAAAATGTATTTAAACGACTATAATTTTCAAATTGGGAATAAAGTTTCAGGAAGGTCCTGGAAACTAATAAGTTACTTTATTTGATAAAATAACATATTATGCCTAAGCCCGGAGTTAAGCAAATAAGTGGAACATGATATTTGGAATATTCATGTAATGATAACTTTAGTGCTTAATCCATTATACTTGTAATAGACTCCTTAATTTCTTTATCAGAACTAAGGATTAGATCCCTAAAGTATGATAATGAAATTAAAGGATCTTCATAGATGAGATCTTAGAAGTACTTTTATTGCAATAGTAAACTCTTGGAGAGTTAATGACTATACTCAAGAGACAAAGCCAAAGTTTGCAATAATGCAAGTAGCGCAAGGCGCATCTTACTTCGATATTCCAAAAGGCCAAGGCTTGGCCAAAGGCTTCTGGAATGTGAAAAAGGCAAAGGGAAAATCATTATAATCTTCTGGGAAGATAAAAGGACATATCCCAATAAGGAATTGAAGACGAGCAAGGCTCTGACTTCAAATATGTTTGTCATAAATATGTTCACAACTAGTATTAAAATTGGATTTTAGATACTTAGTGTGGTACATAAATATGTACTGATATTCAGAATCTGCTATGAGCAGGATACTAACTTCTATTGAGATTAATCTGCGAATTGAAAACGGGACGAAAGTCGCTGTTTTAACCATAGATACCTAAGTTTAGGAACTACCCTTTGGGTATGTACGTAAATTAGGAAACTGTTATAATGTAACTAGTTTGACTAGAAACATTATCTCTATATCAGTGTATAATTCGTTGCGTATATACCTTTATATTCTAGAACACTAAAGTGTTTTATTATATAAAGATGATATTAAGATAAACACATTAGATGTGAGTAACAGAATTTATATTTAGAATATAAATAAATCTCACACATATAACATGACAAACAAATAGCTCAAACTGATTTGATCAGGTTGAAACTTGTATGTGGCATTGTTGTCTGGGACACAATTTAAACATGACTCGTATATCCACACTTTTGAAGAGTGGGTACTAGGACTAATTTGATTCCAATCAAATAAAGTCTACGAATCTAGTTTATTGGGAAAAGTGCCTAAAACACTATTTACTTGGTAAAAGTGCAAGTGCCACCGATCTGTTAGCCCTAGTTCATAGTGAAGCAAGTGGGCCCATGTCTAGCTAGGCTAGATATGGATATGAATATTTCGTGACCTTTACGGATGTGGCATCGCGTATGGTTATGTGTTTCTTTTGAAACATAAATCGGAAACTTTCACAGTTTCGACACGAAATAGACAAACAGATCGGCTAAAGTATTAAACTGTCACGGTAAGACCGTGATGGAAAATACTTAAGCAATGAGTTTCTCACATACATGAGAGAGTATAGTATTCTTTCAATGAGGACTCCTCCCGGAACACGTCAATTTGACGGTGTGTCCGAATTGAGAGACCGAACTTTGTTGGACATGACAAGGTTAATCATGAGTCGCTCTGAGCTACCATTTCCTTCAACGGATACACAAAACAGTGCAGAACTTATTTTGAATAAGGTTCCATAAATATTTGTTTGACATATAACATATTAGATATGAACGGGAAAGAAACCAGGTTTCTCATTCCTGAATATTTGGGTATGTTAGGCATATGTTTGGATGATACCAAACTAAAACCCAAATCGGATAAGTGCCAAAGTTGTAGGTTATCCTAAGGATACCTAAGTATAGTACTTATACAGCTCACAAAAGAACAATGTAATTGTTGCTCGCCATACGGTTTTCCTAAGAGGAATATCTATATGCAGTGGTAAGTGGGAGGATAGTAAAACTCGATGAAAATCGGAGTAATACTGTTCAAGGCACCGAATCATAATGGAACATAAATAGTTCATCAAGGATGAAACTGTACCATTAATCTTTGAATACACAAGAACCACGTAATTCAGAGAGAGTCAGAAAACAACCTGGGGTATGGGTTTCTGATCTCACCTCATAAAGATGTCAATCTTTTGAGGAATACCAACTGACTACGTATGAGGAAGTGATACAAGGTATCGACTCCCTATTATGGCAAAGTGCCATAAAGTCCGAAGTGGATTCCATGTATACCAACTATGTTTAGACACTAGTTGATGTACCGCAAGGCATTGTGCCTATAGGTACTATATAAGTCTTCAAGGAAGATATACATGGATGGCAACATACCATCGTACTAAGCTAGGCTTGTAGCGAAAAGGTAGAGTTACAACATTGTGTTGATTACGACGAAACCATTTACCTGTTGCCACGGAAAATCCATTTCGACAATGCTTGCTAATGCTGCATGTTTCATTCATGAAATGTGGCAGCTGAATGCCAAAACTGTTTTCCTTAACGGAAACCTTTCGGAGGATGTTTACACATCCTGACGGTTTTGTCGAACCATAACAAGTAAACTAGGTTTGCAGGTTATTCGATCCATAGATGGATTGAAGCAAGCATTAAGTTCTTGGAATTATTGTTTTGTTGTATGATTTAATTCAAAACGAAAATAATTATTGTGTATATAAGGAGATTAGTGGGAGCGCATTGACAGTGAATGTCCTGAGTAATGATGATATATCATTTCTTGGAAATGATATTACCATAATATAATCAGTGAAAGCTTGGCTTTCATGATAACGACTATAAGTCGTGACAACGGTACTATAAAGTTTGAATAACGGAACAGTGAGCTGGAAATCTTCCAAGCAAGATACTGTTACCGAAAAAACACAAATGTGGGTTATTGCTGTAGCTGAGGCAGCAATAAAAGCCATCTGGGTCAATAACAAATTTAATAGGCTAGATATAGTTCTGTTAGCAGCTGAGCTAGGCGTCAGCATAGGTTAAAGAATTAATGGTCTCATCACCGATCCAGATACATACTTCGATATTCATCTGATTCGTTCGGATCATACATCGTGGCGATATGATGATCAAATAAATCGCATCAGATGATATTCATATAAATCCGCTGACGAAAGCCTTTTCTCAGCAGTTTGAGCCAACTGTACATAGTTCGGGTGTCAGACACTTAAGTGACTGGCTATAGGCCAAGTGGGAGATTGTTGGACAATTATGACCCATAGCGTCACTATTTGTACAGATCATTGTGTTGTTGTACAAATTAACTATGTGACAAAGGAGATTGCACTCTTATCATTTGTGATTAGATCACCAAGATATATAAATGATATGAGGTCCCTGTGATTTATTGCTGGATTGAGAATGATATGAGACAGTATCAGTCCATGAAGGATAAATCATTAAATATCCCTAGTCAGAGTATTATCGAGATTGGACATCGATAATACGTAAAAGACTAGTATTACACTTGTGCGCGTTGTGAGGGCACAACGACATAGTTTTCATATATTTGGGTATATGATACTCATGCAAGTGTAATAGGAGGTTATGTTTTACCGATGGTACGGGAAACAGCTTCGCTCTGGATAGACCCCCTCGGAATTCCATTGGTAGTATGACTATGTGTCTATGGAAGTCCGAAATCATGGTAGGTGTATTTGGTCTTAACCTGAGACTTACACCGCTAATACTTGCGACAATCAATATACTTTGGTTGCTGTCGTCCAGGACTTTAACAAGTTCTGTGTAGGCCAATGCTGGGTATATTGAGAATCGTAGTGTGTTTGGTGTGATGTCGAGATGGAAGTATCACTCCATTCATAGTGGAGATGATGGTCACATAGGATACGAAACTTGTTCTCTTAAATGCTCGAGCTATCGGGATATTATGACTAGGTCATGTATATCCGATTATAGAGACTAGTTACCAGACATCCGATATGTGCTTCGTACGCGGCAGACACAATTCCAGCCCCAGGCCTAGCATGTGACTATCCGTTATTGGATCGACATACTCAATACTACGTATACTACCCTTATATAGATCACATATTCCTATAAGGATATTTCTGGAGAATTGCGTAGGCATGGCGCTTTGCTAGAAGCCAACCTTGTCTTGTAAATCAGTACAAATGTAGTACTAGGTACTTACGTGTTCGGATAGTCCGACGACCGTATTTACTGCCAACATATCCGGGGATCTCATGGGTCGCTTCCTAAAGATTCACCGATGATGTATGACTCGTACTTTATTAATATGGGATTAAATAGATGAGAGAGAAAATTAATCTGGTAATAATTACGGAGATATTTTATCTGGGATAAAATATTAATTAAAGAGAGAGAACGATTAATTTGGAATTAATCGATAAAATAATATATTTGATATATTATACGAAATTGGATTTCGACACTGAATTGAAATTAGATTTTAATTCGGGCGAACAAGTTAATTTAGAATTAATTCGTTAGCAATGTGAATAGTGATTTCGCTAGGCATAATCATTTAATTACGTTGCAACGGAAAATTCATTAATTCAGAATTAGCGAACCCGAGCCCGAGTGTGTTTATGAGCGCATTCGCATTTCGAATTCGAATGTGGCACGCAAGTCACATCAAGCGTCAAATCGCTAGTCACATCAAGCGTCAAATCACATGTCACTTTGAGTGATGTGAAAATTTGATTGATTGATTGAGTGATTGATGTGGTAGTTGAAAAGCATTAATGGTTTTTGCTTTTCTTTCTCTCTCTCTCTCCCTATCGGTTTCTAGGAAACCTTTTCTTCCCTCCACTTCTCTCTCGGCTTTGAGCCGTTTTTCTTCTTCTTCAAGATCTTGGCTTGGCCGTGAGAAGTAAGGAAGAAGACAAAGTGCTAGCACACAAATGGGTTAATCCAAAGATGATAGGGCAGTGAACACATGTGCATGGAATCGTTTTTGAAGCTTGGAGCTTCAATGGAGGTCATCAATGGCCGAATCTTGGAGGTGTAAAAGAGACCAAAACATAGCAGTCCACTGCAAGGAGAAGCCACTGCCGAGCTTCAAGGAGGGCTGAAAAGGCTTGTGTTATTCGTAGCATCCAAATTGATCATTGTGAGTATGTTTCTCCATTCTCCTTTGTGTATTCACATGCGTTTTTGTGCTTGATTTCATTCTTGGGACCTAATTAGAAACCAACACATTAATAATGCGGAATAGACTAGTATTACACTTGTGCGCGTTATGGAAGCTTAATAGCATATTTCTCATATATTTAGGTATTAGATACTTATGCAAATGTAATAAGAGGTTCTGTTAGCTGTTGGACCGGGAACAGTTCACTCTGGATAGACCCACTCGGAATCTAATTGGTAGTATGACTATGTGTTTATGGGAATCCGAATCAGGGTAGGTGTATGTGATCTTTAACCTGAGACCTACGTTTCTATTACTTGCGACAATCAATTTACTTTAGTATTGGCCGTCTGGAGCTTTAACAGGTTCTGTGTACGCCTGTAATGGGTTTACTGAGAATCGTAGTGTATTGGATGTGATGTCAATATGGGATTATCACTTCAGTCATATGGAGATGATGGTCACACAAGATACGTAACTAGTACTCTAAAAGCTACAACTATCGGGATAGTTTGACTAGGTCATGACTTCCCGATTACATAAATTAGTTACTCGAGATCCGATATATGCTTCGTACGGGGCAGACACAGAGCCAGCCCTAGGCCTAGCATGTTACATCCGATACTGGATCGTATTACGTATTACATAATATTAGTATTACTACGCCTGATACATATGATATTCCTCGACGAATATTTCTGGAGAATTGGGTAGGCACAGTGCTTTGCTAGAAGCCAACATGGTACGAGGTACTCATGTGTTCGGATAGTCCGATAACCATATTTACTGCCAACATATCCAGGAATCTCTTGGGTTGCTTCCCAAAGATTCACCAATGACATTTGACTCAGAAAGAATTAATCTGAGATTAATTCTGAGAGAGAAAATTAATCTGGGATTAATTGCGGCAAGAATTAATCTGGGATTAACTTCGTATAGAAGAGAGAACGCGATTAATTTAGAATTAATCGATAAAATAAATTTAATAGTTAAATTGAATTTTTCTATTTAATTTATTTATTTGTGGCTAAAATAATATATCAGATATATTAATTCAAATCGGATTTCAATACGAAATGAAAATTGGATTTTAATTCGGGCAAACGAATTAATTTATAATTAATTCGAAAGCGACTATCGTAATAATTTTGTGAGGCATAATTATTTAATTAAATTGGATTTAATTATGGCGCGATGGCAAATTCATTTAATTGGAATTAAACGAACCCGATAATTTTGCCCGTGACTTTGCGTGTGTCTTTTTGTGTTTTGGGAACACAAAATATCTTTGACTTTGGTGGGCCCAAGTCAAGTTATGTGTTGGATAAGCCAACTCAAATTTTGAATTTAAAATATGGTGGAACCACATGACTTACATCAAATGTCAAATTTTGATGTAAGTAGTTGGCTTAATTAATTTGATGCTTTAAACACACAACCACCAAGTCTTGAATTTTTACACACTCTCTCTTTCTCTCCTTGTTTGGCCGAATGCCTCTCAACATGGAAGTTAAATTTTGCTTCAAAATTTCAACAAGCTAGCACTTGGAGGAGTCAAATAAGGTGATAGGGAAACTCACCTAAGGAATACACTACACAACAACAAGCTTGGAGCTTCATCCAAAGAGCAAATTTTGATATTTCTCCATTTAACAATGTAAGTGATTCTGCCACTTTTCTTGTTATTTTCATACATATAATTATGTTTAGGATCTTTTGGCATGTCTTAGAGACTAACAATAAGTGTGTTGGAAGTTTGATGAAAGATGTTTGCAGGTTTGTTGAACAAAGTAAGCTTATAATTAGTTATTAAGCTCTTTTTTGATTATTTGATAATCAAGTTGCCATTCTAGAGTTGTTAGGCCACTCATTGATGACCTAGAAATATTCTTATGTTATTTCAAAGAAGTGAGACTTGTTTGGTGTTGTGAAAATTGAATTAAGTGTTGAATTTATTTAATTTGGTGTAATTTGTTCAAATGAAGAATTTTTTAGATTAGGATTCTTAACCCTTTCCAAATTTGGGGCTTTTCATATATTTTTTGTGTATTGATGTAAATATAATGTGTATTAAATTTGGGTTTTATTGGATTTTATCTTGACTTGTTTTGAACAAGATTGGACTAAATTGCACATGTTGAAAAGCTTCATGGCCTTCTCGACAATTTTGGCATTTTATGGATTTTTTGTTGCAATTTGTGTTTTCATGTATTGGACATGTTAAATACATCTTGGTAATGATTTGGAATCATTTAAAATTGTATTTCACAATTTGAGGACCAAAATGAACAAAGTGCAAAGTATTGGGGCAATTCGGCAATTAAGAAGAAATTTGATTTCTTGGGTAAAAATTTCAGATTTTAACTATTGAGTAATTAAAATCAATAAATTTATTTTAATTTCTTGAGAAAAAAATTTTGAAATCGAAATTTATGATTTTCGCGTTCCACTACGTTACCCTGTAATACCCCTAAAAACCCCAACAGTTTGCTCTGCTGAATTTAGGAGAATTTTCATGTGTGAAATAGCCAATGATGCTTGGGACATCCTGTAAACTATGCATGAAGGCACACTGTCTGTTAAAAATAATAGACTCTAGGATCTTGCTACTAGGTTTGAGGTCGCCATAATGAAGGATGATGAAACCTTTGATGAATTTTATACTGAGATTAACGATATCATTAACTCAAGCTTTAACCTAGGTGAGACTATTTCCTATTGTAGGATAGTTAGGAAAATTCTTAGATCCCTACCTGACAAGTTCCTACCTAAGATCACCACCATCGAGGAAAGCAATGACCTTGATCACCTTAAACCCGAGGACCTCGTAGGAAAATTACAGGTATATGAGAAGAAATTTTGGGTTATAAAAAGCCCAAAACTATAGCGATGAAGATCGGGAAGGAAGTTGCTCATGATTCTTCTAGTGATAATGATAGTGATAATCTCACGAATCATGACCTGGCCATGTTTACAAAGAAATTTAAGAAATTTCTTAAGCTGAAGATGAGAGGTCGTGATGAGGATAGAGAGGATAAGCCTAGTGAGAGTAGGCATGGTAGGAGAGAGTCTAGAGAGGATAGGGGTAGCAAACCTTGTGGTATTCGGTGCCATGAATGTGAAGGGTATGGGCACATTATATCTGAGTGTCCCACATACCTTAAGGCTAAAGGTAAAAAAGCCATGGCAGCCTCTCTTAGTGATTCAAAAGTGGCTATACTTTTGATGAGTCTCCTAAAGATAAGAGAAATTTTATGGCCTTTGCTGCTAGCGTGTCTGGTGAGAGAGAAGATAATGTTAGTGCTGCTGATTCAGAATTCTCTCACGATGAGTCTATAGATAAGGATAATCTTCAGATAACATACACTGAATTGTTCAATGAGAGTTTATCTATCAAGAAGATGAACATATAGGTCAATAAGAGGCTGAAAGAAATGGAGCTATAAAAGAACGAAGCTCAAGCTAAGTTTTAGCAGAGCCTTTTAATGATAGATGACCTCGAGGAGAGGAATAAAGGCCTAGTTAATAGAGTCCAATCCTTAGAAACTAAACTTGTAGATGTTAGACTCAATTGTCTGTATTTTCTAGTGGGAACAATAAACTATACCGCATGTTAAGGATTAGAGTAGAGTCAAAATGTTATAAGACGTCATCGTCTAGAGCTGTGCCAATTTCTCATAAACGTGACTTAGGTAAGAAACTTGTTGAATGTAGTCTTATGATTTCTAATTATGTTGCTCGTCCTATGTCCCAACCTCAATCTAGAGGTGTTGTGGGTAAACCTCTCTCTCATCTGAAGTTTGTGTCTGTATGCCATCATTGTGGCAAGGCAAGACACATTAAGCTATGTGTTTCACGCTGTACAAACATAAGAAAAGGCCTAAGAGTGTACCATCTAGGTTTGATTCATCAAATCTATTGTCTCAAGTATCTGCACTAGCTAAACATATGCAATTCCTTAGTGAGAAACTTGTTGTGTTGACTAGGAATTCTCAAGTGGAAGAGATTCCTAAGACAGTTTGGGTGAGGAAGCAAGATGACTTCCCATCTACTTCTGAATGCCTTGATCCTAAAAGGCATGATGAGAGTGTACTTCGGTGTAATTTTTCTTAGAAGTTAAATTTATTTTCCCATTGCATGTGAGTATGTGTTTTATGTTTTTGCACGTCTATTTTTCCACTACATATGGGTGTGTGTTGTTATTTTTTTTTTGTTATATGTCTTTTGGTAAATAGGATGTGTTAGGGTTGGTGCTCGGAGTGCCAATCCGAATCGCATTTATGTTCGATTCATGAATACGAAAAATTCTTTTTTTTCCATAATATCACTTATTTATGGTAGTACTTCTTGCTTTTATATACATATTCAATCTAATTACGATTAGATTGAAACTAAATATGATTTAGTGATATGTATATATTAGAAAAAGACCCTATAATTTATTTTGTAGTGCTCAGTTACAAAATAGTTTTTAATTGACATTGGGAAGTGTCACTACTACAAGTATATTATCAAATAAAGTTCCAGGTCAAGATTTACTGACACGGTTCGCTTAGTAAAATCTGTTGAGACCAGTACATGTCTTATATCGAAACATGGTCTGATGGTTTATCTCAATGAACCATGAGTCTTGGGAGACTCGTATAGACGTGTAGGTGTTTATTTGATAAATACTGAATGACTCACCAAAGATTTCCTAATATATGGTACACCAACGACAATAGGAATCTTCTCGAGTCGAGTAGCATAGTGGTCCTTCGAATTGGGATATCACTGTAGATATATGAGATATCCTCCACACTTTGATGGCAATCACGTCACTGATCTATTTAGATCAGATCTCCGCTTGTTCGTTGGGTGTGGACTTATACTCATGAAACCCTATGAGTATTAGATAAAATCTGTCAGTCCTATGTACATGGCATAGGTATCATGTACATACTTTCGATCTAGTAAATCCATGGTCGTGGTATACTTCAGAAGCGAGTTCCGAGTGTTATTTAGAGATCTTAAATTTAAAAGTCAACTATATTATACCTTAGGGATTTGGCGTTCCTATCTATATCCCCGGTATAATATTGATAGCCTGTGACGGAGGAATTATACGTATGCAATGACCTCGACTTGTATAATTTAGCGAGATTATCTGTGGTCATCATAATTCATAAGTGGGTGAATTATGGACACGAAATTGGATTTTATGACGGATAAACCTAAACTTAGAGAGTCCCACCACATGAAGTATACTCGTTGAGCACTTGGGCAATGTGTTATGAATAATACAGATTATTCATAATATTTCTTCGGATTAAGTGAGTTAATTTGAATCGTTTAAACGGTTAAACGAAAATAAATGCATTATGGGCATTTCGGTCAATTAATAATTAATGTGTATTTGTATTTAATATAAAATTTGATTTGATACATTTTAATTAATTGTCAAATGAGACTTTGAGACATACCATTAATATATTTATTTGTTATTCAATGTAAACAAAATACATATATAATAATAGTCATATTAATTAATTATTTAGGTGTTTAAATGATAAATATCTAAATAATTAAATTATATCAATATTACATAATTGTTATGAAATATGTTTGATTATTATTGGTTACATGTGGCATGATTTTATTAAGCTTAAAGTTTACAACTTGGATTTATTAACTTAAAGCTTATTATTATTAATTAATTAGATTAATTGACCAAATGACCAAAATGCCCTTATTTCCCCCTTAAAGTCGGTTATGCTTATTATTTAAAGTGAGAAAATTTTGTTTTCTCATTAATAAGAAGCCATGGCCGAAACCTCCACCAAAAGAAAAGCACCCAAATTTGTTTGAAGAAATAAGGAAGAAAGTGAAGAAATCAAGAAACAATTTAAGGAAATTATGAGATTTGGAGGTAATCTTCATAACTCTTAAACTTAGAAAGTTTGCTTCTTGTTCTTGAGCATCCAGACAAGTTCTAGGGTTTATTCATTTCTTATATTTTGGGGTTTTTTGATTTTGTGGATGGATTTGGAGGCTTAATGCACGTGTGAAGTTAGATAGGTTAATATTAGTGTAATATTAATTCAATTTTATCATTTGATGACTTGTTGCCTTTCTAGAGTGTTATGACCACTCTTGTAACTCCTAGAATTGTTCTTGAGTTCTTCATTTGTGGTGACTTTGGTTGGTGTAATTATTAATATGATTAACGTTAGAAAATTGGATTTAAAGCATGAAAAATGATATTTTTTGTTACCAAATCAGATCTGGAATTTCTGTGATTTTGGTGATGAAAAGTATGTTGTATAAATGTATTGGATGTGTTTTGGGTATTGGAGCAATTGGCGGAAATTATTTCGGAGTTGAAATATGCAAAAATAATGAAAAACGGCGCTACCGGGTGAGTTTCGGGCTTACCGGATTTCCGCTGTCCAAACTGTGAATTGGTCACTATTCGGGCAGCCCATGAACTACCAAAGTACTATTTGGGCTGACCTGGGCAGTCCCTGTGTGTATTGGGTGGTCGGTTCGAACAAAAAACACATTTTATCCAACTTTGCGGAAAAAACATTTTTCGTAAAAGTTTCGTAGTGTTTCAAACTTATTTATGTCGTTATTTGATATCGAATAAATATGTTTATGTGAAATATGAATGAATTATTCTTATTGGGTATTGAATAATTTATTTGGTAAGTTTAAAAGTTTTAAAGTTACGATTTCGCCCGAACCGCGCGCTTCTGCTGCTCCCGCACTAAAACCCCAACAAAAATGGTATCAGAGCAGGTATGATCCTTCATCCATTACATTTTCCATGCTTGATATATGATATATAATCCAATTTTGATATTTGCACGTGCATGTAATTTAGATGTTTCTTAATTTTTTGGTTCTACGCTAACGGAAAACATAACGAAGATTTAATGATTAAGTTATGTTTTCCAGGTAGAATTGAATTGTTGAGAAATTGATCTAGATTAAATTCTGCATTTGATATAGAGTAAAACCTTCTTTGTGAATATCCCCACTTAAATAAGGCATTAAAGTAACTAGTATTAGGAATACTTATTTCTTAGTCCGCCTTGTCAGTATGGATGCAAATATTTTCTTGATGTTGTAGCTGTATCATGCCAAAGCTGTGCAGTTATGGTTGATGGTAGTTCATTTATGCCGGTAGAACTTATATGATAAGAGACAAATTCAAGTGAAAATGGAAATCCTGAACGTGCCAAAGCTGTCAGGACTGTTGGGTTTTCTAGGTTTTCCCAAGATAAATTAAGCAATGAAAAGTGCGAATACAACAAAGTAAAGTTGCGGAAATACTCACTTTGATCGGATTTGCGATGCGATGAAACACAAAAATCCTCCTTGAAGCTCTCGGCCAAGATCATTCTTTGTGCTCCATGGAATTCGGCCAAGCCCTTAGTTGTCCTCCTTGAGTTGTCTTCAAGCTCCAAGCTTTGATAATGGATTCCATGCTCAAGAGTTGGTTTCCCTATCACCTTTGTAATACCCATTGGATGTGCTAGCATCTTGGAAAATTTGCCACACATCTTCCTTAAGCTTCTTGCATCTCTCGGCCATGAGAGGAAATTAGAGAGAAAATTGCTTCCAAAGCCGTGAGTGAGGAAGAGAGAGAGAGAGAAGAAAATGAGTTGTATTTTTGTGTATTTGGATTTCAAAATCTAATACCAAAATTCAATTACCAAATTCAAAAAAGGGTATAAGGCATTAAAGCCTTCCAACAACTCCCATCAATCACAAAAGTGACAAGCATCACATCACTCAAAGTTGATGTGACTTCTATCACAAGAATTACTAATGATGTGACACGTTATGTGACTTGTGGGCCCTACTTGATTCGAAATGCGAGTGGGCCCGCAAACACTCCCGGGCTAGGGTTCGCTAATTCCGAATTAACGAATTTTCCGTTATGACGTAATTAAATCAAATTTAATTAAATAATTATGCCTAGTAAAATTACTATTCACTTCGCTAGCGAGTTAATTCTAAATTAACTCGTTCGCCCGAATTAAAATCTATTTTAATTCAGCGTCGAAATCTAATTTCGTATAATATATCGAATATATTATTTTATCGATTAATTCCAAATTAATCGTTCTCTCTCTTTTAAATAATATTTTATCCCAGATAAAATATCTCTGTAATTAATACTAGATTTCTCTCTCTACTAATTAATCCCAGATTAATTATTTGCGAGTCATACGTCATTGGTGAATCTTCGGGAAGCGACCCATGAGATCCTCAGATATGTTGGCAGTAAATCCGTTCGTCGGACTATCCGAACACGTACGTACCTAGTACTACGTTTTTACCGATTTACAAGACATGGTTGGCTTCTAGCAAAGCACTGTGCCTACCTAATTCTCCAGAAATATTCTTAAAGGAATATGTAATCTATATCAGGTGTAGTATACGTAGTATTGCGTATTGCGATCCAGTATCGGATGTCACGTGCTAGGCTTGGGGCTGGAATTGTGTCTGCCCCGTACGAAGCACATATCGGATATCTGGTAACTAGTCTCTATAATCGGATAAACATGTCCTAGTCATAATATCCCACTAACCTCCTTATATACACAAGAATCATTTTCGTTTTGAATTAAATCATACACCATTATGATTACATCAAAATGATAATTCCAACTTCAATCCATCAATGGATCGAATAACCTGCAAACCTTGTTTGCTTGTTTAGGTATGACAAAATTGTCAGGATGTTGTAAACATCCTCCAAAAGGTTTCCGTTTAAGGAAAGCGATTTTTGACGTTCAACTGCCACATTTCATAAATGAAACATACAGCATTAGCAAGCATTATCTAAATGGATTTAACTATGGCAACAAGTAAAAGGTTTCGTCGTAATCGACACAATGTTGATAACGATACCTTTTTGCTACAAGCCTAGCTATGTACGTTGATATGTTGCCATCAATGTTTGTCTTCCTTGAAGACACATGTAGTACCAATAGGCACAATGTCTTTCGGTACAACAACCAGTGTCCAAACTTGGTTGGTATATATGGAATCCATTTCGGACTTCATGGCACTTTACCATAATAGGGAGTCGATACCTTGTATCACTTCCTCATACGTAGCCAGTTCGTATTCCTCAATAAGATTGACATCTTTTCGAGGTGAGATCAGAAACCCATACCTCCCAGGTTGTTTTCTGACTCTCTCCGACTTACGCGGTTCTTGTGTATTTGAAGATTGTGGTATAGTTTCATCCCTGATGAACTGTTTGTGTTCCATTAGGACTCGGTGCCTGGAACAGTATTACTCTTATTTTCATCGAGTTTTACTTTCTTCCCACTTACCACTGCATATAGGTATTCCTCTTAGGAAAACCGGATGGAGAGCAACAATTAAATTGTTCTCTTGTGAGTTGTATAAGTACTATACTTTGGTTTCCCTAAGATAACCTACAATTTAAGCACTTATCCGATTTGGGTTCTAGTTTGGTATCATCCAAACATATGCCCAGCATTCCCAAATCTTATGGAATGAGAAAACCCGGTTTCTTTCATGTTCATATCTAATATGAAATCTGTCAAACAGATTTTTATGGAACCTTATTCAAAATAAGTCTTGCATTATATAATGGTAGCTCAGAGAGACTCATAATTAACCTTATTATGTCCAACAAGGTTCGGTTTCTCCATTCGGACACACCGCTCAATTGAGGTGTTCCGGGAGGAGTCCACATTGAAAGAATATTATACTCTTTCAAGTAATTTGAGAAACTTATTGCTTAAGTATTTCCATCATGGTCTAACCGTGATGGATTAATACTTTAGCCGATCTGTCTGTCTACTTTGTGTCAAAACTCTTTGAATTTATCAAAAGTTTCTGATTTGTGTTTCAAACACATAACCATAACGCGATGCCACATCCGTAAAGGTTACGAAGTGTTCATATCCACCTCAAGCCTAGCTAGATATGGGCCCACTTACGTCACTATGAACGAGGGCTAACAGATCGGTGGTACTTGCACTTTTACCAAGTAAAAGGTATTTTAGGCACTTTGCCTAATAAACTAGATTCGTAGACATTATTTGAATAATATCAAATCCATCCTAGTACCCACTCTTCAAAAGTGAGGATATACGAGTCTTGTTTATGTGTCCCAGACAACAATGTCACAAATAAGTCTCATCTGATTAATCAGTTTGAGCTATTTGTTTGTCATGTTATACGTTTGAGATTCATTTATATTCAAAATATAAATACTGTTATTCACATCTAATGTGTTTATCTCAATATCATCTTTATAAAATAAAACACTTTAGTGTTCTAGAATATAAAGGTATACCTACAACGAGTTATACTCTGATATAGAGATAATGTTTCTATTCAAACTAGGTACATTATAACAGTTTCCCAATTTAAGTACACACCCAGAAGGTAGATCCTAATGTTGGGTTTCTACGGTCTAACTGGTTTAAGTAATGAAACAATATACGAATACATCAAGGAGGTGCGGAATACTCACAATGATCGGTTGAGCGATGCGATGAACACAAAAACTTCAAGCTCGCCTCCATGGTGTTCACGGTAGTGGACTGATTTTGTGCTCCTTAAATTCGGCCATCTTGGTCCTTCAAGCTCTAAGCTTTTGTGTTGTGATTCCAAGCTCACAAGTGTGGTTCCCTATCACCTTCGCAAGACCCCGAATGTGCGCTAGCACTTGGTAATTTTTGCCACAAAAATCACCTTGCTTCTCCTCTTCATTCTCGGCAGAAACTATAAAAAATGGAAGAAGAAATGCCCCTTGGGCGTGAGAGAGGGAAGAGGAAAGAGAGAGTTAGATGTGTTAGGTTAAATTGATTTCCAAAATCAATAATAACATATACCAAAATTTGTGAAATGGCTTTCAAAAAGTCAACAAATTTTGGAGGCAAAAATGCATTAAATGCATTCAATAACCCACATCAACTATTCACATCATAAGTGACTTGACATCACATCACTCAAAGTGACAAGTGATTTGGCGCTTGATGTGACTTGTGGCCGTACTTGAATTCGAAATGCGAGTGCGTCCGCAAACATTCCCGGGCTCGGGTTCGTTAATTCCAAATTAACCAATTTTCCTTTGCGTCGTAATTAAATAATTATGCCTAGCAAAATTAATATTCACGTCGCTAACGAATTAATTCCAAATTAACTCGTTCGCCCGAATTAAATTCTAAATTTAATTCCGCGTCGAAATCCAATTTCGTATAATATATCGAATATATTATTTTATCGATTAATTCCAAATTAATCGTTCTCTCTCTTTAATTAATATTTTATCCCAGATAAAATATCTCCGTAATTAATCTCAGATTAATTTTCTCTCTCATCTAATTAATCTCAGATTAATTAAAGTGCGAGTCATACGTCATCGGTGAATCTCCGGGAAGCGACCCATGAGATCCCCGGATATGTTGGCAGAAAATCCGATCGTCGGACTATCCGAACACGTAAGTACCTAGTACTACGTTTATACCGATTTACAAGACAAAGTTGGCTTCTAGCAAAGCGTCATGCCTACCTAATTCTCCAGAAATATCCTTACAGGAATATGTGATCTATATCAGGCGTAGTATACGTAGTATTGCATATTTCGATCCAGTATCGAAAGTCACGTGCTAGACCTGAGGCTGGAAATGTGTCTGCCCCGTACGAAGCACATATTGGATCTCTGGTAACTAGTCTCTATAATCGGATAAATATGACCTAGTCATAATATCTCGATAGCTGCAGCATATAAGAGAACGAGTTCCGTATCCTACGTGATCATCATCTCGACTATTACTGGAGTGATACTTCCATCTCAACATCTGACCGGCGTAAACACACGCGTATAACGCAAGCGCACGTATCGTTAAAGTAGTATAAAAATATTGATCCCACGAGGACTTAATTCCTATTGTTGTTATTAATTATTGATACTATTTATTTACAAATATCTAATTAAGGGAGAAGATAATGATTTTTTGATTGATTTGGTTGATTGTAGATTTGCTAAATAAATAAATAAATAAAAAGACAAAAGAAAATACTAAGGAAAATAACAAAAGACACAAAGATATAGGGTTGTGAATCGTTCTAATATCTTTTAAAATATGAAGTGATTATTTTATTTTTGTGTAATAAATTAGTTTACTAACCTGGAACACGAAATTATGCAAAAGCCTCTGTCGATGGTCAGACGCAAATACCCAATTTAAACCAATTGAACCATATGTCTATGTCAACCAAATTATCTGGATTCATTAAGTTTAAGTTCCAATTATGGCTACCCTCGCCCGACAGGTATATGTCTATCCTGTAAGGAAATCTATTAAAGGGTTATCTATCCTCAAGAAAGATCGTGGGCTATTAAGTCTAAGGCTGAAACCTAAAATCCCTATGTCTAATTCATTTTAGATTTACCACATCAATCTTATTGGTGATCAGACAACAAGAAGCATTAAGCTTAAGACTTAATAAGTAAACCTTTAAATTACCCAAACTATAAAAAAAACCCCTTATAAAATGGTGATTTTAGAATTCATCACAACCCCAGATAACTAACACATAACTAGGGCTAGTAAAAATTAAAAGTAAAAGACATAAAGTAAAAATGCTGAAAAGTAAAAGACATAAAGTAAAAGCTGAAATTAAATACTGAAAAGTAAATGCTGAAAGTAAATTACTAAAAAGTAAATGCTGAAAGTAAATTGCTGAAAAGTAAATGCTGAAAGTAAATTGCTGAAAAGTAAATAAAGTAAAAGTACAATAAAAGAAAATGCTGAGATAAAATGATCCACTTTTATTACTTCTATTTTAGATATCTCCCTTAATATAATATATTAACTTTGCATGATAATTACCAACCAGCCATATAGGCGATATCCAGATTAAGTCAAATTAATAATTAATTACCAACCGACCAATCAGGCGGTATCCAGTTTAGTCAGGTTAAAACCAATTTAAATAATTACCAACCGACCAATATGGCGGCATCCTCGTTAAGTCAGGTTATAACTAGTTATATATTATAATTAAGGGAGATTAATCTAAATATTAGTAATAAAAGTTTTACCTTTTACCCCAGCAAAGGGGAATTACCTCATCATTACTGAAAAGTAAAAACTGAAAATTAAAGAAAGAAAAGTAATGTGCGTAAAAGTAAATTACGGAAAGTAAAAACTGAAAAGTAAAGAAAAGAAATTGCGAAAGCGGAAATTAATTACTAAAAGCTGTAAATAAACAAACAAGATACAATCTTCTTAGTATTCTTAAGAAATTCCTTAGAAGAAAGTATGAATTTTACAAATGAAATGGCTTGCTATTTATAGGTAAAATTTTGCCTCCATCAAATCATCCACCAAATCAATTATTAATTGCTCCACTAATTGCTCCACCAAATCCATTATTAATTGCTCCACTAATCTCTTATCATTTTTGGTGATGATTTGATCATTTTTATTGTTTATTTATTAATTTATTTTTTTGCTTTGAAAATGATTGAAAGTGACTTTAATAATTACACACAACACACTTTTGGATGGTTCATCAATTTCGGGCATGAAATCTTCAGAATTCGAAATTATTTTGTCTGTCAAAGCTGTAGATCTCTGAGTCTTCTTTAATCTGGAACTTGAATCAGTTCAATCCGATATCGGAGTAAAAGGTTATGCCCAAAATACGACAGATGCACAAAACTGGAATTTCCAAAACTGCACTTCGTTAAAACGCCCTTTCAAGTTTTCAATCTCCAAAATTAATATGTCAAGTCTAATTTTTACTCTTATTTGACACAAATTTGGTCCTAAATGATTTCATTAAGTCCCAATATTATTTTATCTGCAAAATAAACTAAAACATATCAAAACGTTTATCAAACCCGAGAAACTAAACAAAATATTAAGTAAAAGGGGCGGTAAATATTGATATATTTTCCGCTCATCACACCCCCAAACCTAACATTTTGCTACTCCTCGAGCAAAACAACAAAATAAAATACAAGAAACAATTAAAATTAAACTAAGCCACTTTCGTAGGGATTACGATTGTATTTAGCATATGCAACAAGCCTTTAAACCCCTAGGTGTCCCTAGTGGATGAGTTATAGTCTCGTGAGGGCTTACAGCAACGTTACCCACAAACATTTTAAAAAAGTAAAAAGATAATAAAACTAATGCGCACAAAAGTAAGAAGACAAGAGAAAAGAGAATAAAGAAGTTAGTGACTAATCAGGTGAAAATTCTACTCCAAGTTACTAGTTGTTTTGTTTCTTTCTAAATTGCTGAATAAGTAAATTCTCCGATTATATTTACCATTCTCCATATGCACAGCCAAAAAAATATTAATCAACTCATTTTTGCCCACAACAGTCACAAGTGCAGTTGATAAGAGAGTAATATTTTTGTCTTAAAGTTTTATCAGAATTCACACTTTTTTGCAGCAATGGAATAATTTTTATGAATTTTCTGAAATTTTTTTGATTTTTGATTTTTTTATTTATATACAATATCTTCCATCTATGTAACGAGCTTTGGGCCGGTGGCTCCCAAACCAGTTGGCTTTAGGGCACCAGGTGTTAAGACACCCCTACGGACTTAATTACTCAAACTGCAGATATATATATATATATATTGCAACATCCTTGATCCATGTAGCGAGCTTTGGGCCAGTGACTCCCAAACCAGTTGGTTTTAGGGTACTAGGTGTTAAAACACCCTTACATACTTAATAACTCGGATCTCAGATGTTTTTTTTTTTTTACTCCATCACATTTTGAGATGCTTCCTCCAATTAAACTAGAGCACTGAATATTACAAACTTTTAAATTTTAGCTCATGTCCGTATGTTATTATATATGTTGATAATATCTGCTAACTGAACATATGAAGATCCATTTTAGTTCGTTTTATGGAGAATTTACAAATTAAATAATTTAAAATGAAATAAACAAAAATTAATTGTTCCGAATTAGGTTTGAGATACGTCACAGGAGTGGAAACTCCTTATTCAGCTATCTCTTACCAATTTCACCTTTTTAGTCAAAATAAAAAAAAAAAAAAAAAACAAATATTTTTGTAATTTTTGAAAAAATTTCAATTTTTTTGTATTTTTTGTAAAATTTTGGACTAAAAATCTAATAAAAATAACACAAAATAAACAAGATACTAATCAACTATTCCCTCCCCCAAACCTAAATGAGACATTATCCCTAATGTCTTAAACAGTAGAGGAGGAGTTAAGAAGGTCGTACCTGGTTAGCTGAAAATCTACGAAAAATTACCGATTAAGATCTATGTCCAATTTACGCTTCTTACCACGATCGCTATCTGACCAGTTCAACTTGGAAAGAATGGGGTCGATTTTTGGTTAAAAGGCTAGGATTTGGTCAATTAATTCTTCGGCCTTTGTCGCAGTCAGGAAATATCTTGTACTGATTTGGTGACGAACTCATGTCTTTTGGCTTCCGCAAGAAAAACAAACAGGAAATCGAAGAAATGCTCAATGTTAAGTAACCCAATGGGCTTCCGATGATGTTTAAGTGTGCCCATGATGCTACGGCGAACATTTCTTCAAATGTTACAAGCCCACCTGGTAACGCAATAAACGCATCCGCAGTATTGATCATTTCATGGATTTGTTCAGACATACCTGATACAATGCGTTCATCTCCATTTGTTGGTCCAATTAATTGTTCGTCTGCCAAAGGTTTTGGAATGATTCCCAAAACATGACCGCCGCCTTCCTGAACGGCTTTTGAAATGCTTCCCATCATTCCAAGATTGCCACCGCCATATACTAGGTGCATATTTTTCTCTGCTATGACTCTCCCCAATTCCTTTGCAGCCTCAATGAATTCTGGTTTATTACCATAATTGGATCCACAGAAAACATAAATTTTTTTGACTCGCTGCTGTGAAGTTGCTTCTATTTTCTTTCTCTTATTTGAATGTATATATGAATGTGTCGAAGAAAGAAATGTAGAGCTGAATTTATAGAACCTGAAAATGGGTGAGTAATAGTAGCACTAGTACCTGCCAAATGACAATTATTAGATGAACGTTAAAATAAATCGTGAAAAAATTAAAAAGTTCAGATCATGTCGGCGAAAATAAAGGAAATAAAAACAGAAAAGCAAATCAAAGCAATCATTAAGGCAACAGCATTGTGTACGCAATACGCCACTAGCTTAGTATAAATTCATAATGATGCGTCTCAAGAATTAATTCCTTACTCATCCATCACAAATGAATTATCTCTGGAACTTGAATCTGGAACTTGAATCAGCTCAATCCGATATTGGAGTAAAACGTTATGCCCAAAATACGACAGATGCACAAAACTGGAATTTCCAAAACTGCAATTCGTTAAAACGCCCTTTCAAGTTTCCAATCTCCAAAATTAATATGTCAAGTCCAATTTTTTCCTTTATTTGACCGAAATTTCATCCTAAATGATTTCATTAAGTCCCAATATTATTTTATCTGCAAAATAAACTAAAACATATCAAAATGTTTATCAAACCCGAGAAACTAAACAAAATTTAAGTAAAAGGGGCGGTAAATATTGATATATTTTCCGCTCATCACACCCCCAAACCTAACATTTTGCTAGTCCTCGAGCAAAACAACAAAATAAAATACAAGAAAAAATTATAATTAAACTAAGCCACTTTTGTAGGGATCACGGTTGTATTTAGCATATGCAACAAGCCTTTAAACCCATAGGTGTCCCCAGTGGACGAGTTATAGTCTCGTGAGGGCTTACAGCAACGATACCAAAAAACATTTTACAAAAGTAAAAAGATAATAAAACTAATGCGCACAAAAGAAAAAAGACAAGAGAAAAGAGAATAAAGAAGTTAGTGACTAATCAGGTGAAAATTCTACTCCAAGTTACTAGTTGTTTTGTTTCAATCTAAATTGCTGAATAAGTAAATTCTCCGATGATATTTACCATTCTCCATATGCACAGCCGACAAAATATTAATCAACTCATTTTTGCCCACAACAGTCACAAGTGCAGTTGATAAGAGAGTAATATTTTTGTCCTAAAGTTTTATCAGAATTCACATTTTTTTGCAGTAATAGAATAATTTTTCTCAATTTTCTGAATTTGTTTTTTGATTTTTTATTTTTGTATTTATATACAATATCTTCCATCTATGTAACGAGCTTTGGGCCGGTGGCTCCCAAACCAGTTGGCTTTAGGCACCAGGTTTAAGACACCCCTACAGACTTAATTACTCAAACTTCAGATATATATATATATATTTGCAACATCCTTGATCCATGTAGCGAGCTTTGGGCCAATGACTCCCAAACCAGTTGGTTTTAGGGCACTAGGTGTTAAAACACCCTTACAGACTTAATAACTCGGATCTCAGATGTTTTTTTTTTACTCCATCACTTTTTGAGATGCTTCCTCCAATTAAAGTAGAGCACTGAATATTACAAACTTTTCAATTTTACCTCATGTCTGTATGTTATTATGTATGTTGATAATATCTGCTAACTGAACTTATGAAGATCCATTTTAGTCCGTTTTATGGAGAATTTACAAATTAAATAATTTAAAATGAAATAAACAAAAGTTAACTTGTTCCAAATAGGTTTGAGATACGTCTCAGGAGTGGAAACTCCTTATTCAGCTATCTCTTACCAATTTCACCTTTTTAGTCAAAATAAAAACACAAAAACAAAACATATATTTTTGTAATTTTTGAAAAAATTTCAATTTTTTGTATTTTTTGAAAAATTTTGGACTAAAAATCTAATAAAAATAAACAAGATACTAATCAACTATTCCATCCCCCAAACCTAAATGAGACATTATCCCCAATGTCTAAACAATAGAAGATGAGTTAAGAAGGTCGTACCTGGTTAGCTGAAAATCTACGAAAAATTACCGATTAAGATCTATGTCCAATTTACGCTTCTTACCACGATCGATATCTGACCAGTTCAACTTGGAAAGAATGGGGTCGATTTTTGGTTAAAAGGCTAGGATTTGGTCAATTAATTCTTCGGCCTTTGTCGCAGTCAGGAAAATATCTACTGATTTGGTGACGAACTCATGTCTTTTGGCTTCCGCAAGAAATACCGGGAAATCGAAGAAATGCTCAATGTTAAGTAACCCAATGGGCTTCCGATGAATGTTTAAGTGTGCCCATGATGCTACGGTGAACATTTATTCAGACGTTCCAAGCTCACCTGGTAACGCAATAAACGCATCCGCAGTATTGATCATTTCATGGATTTTTTCAGACATACCTGATACAATGCGTTCATCTCCATTTGTTGGTCCAATTAATTGTTCGTTTGCCAAAGGTTTTGGAATGATTCCCAAAACATGACTGCCACCTTCCTGAACGGATTTTGAAATGCTTCCCATCATTCCAAGATTGCCACCACCATATACTAGGTGCATATTTTTCTCTGCTATGAATCTCCCCATTTCCTTTGCAGCCTCAATGAATTCTGGTTTATTACCAAAATTGGATCCACAGAAAATACAAATTTGCTTGACTCACTGCTGTGAAGTTGCTTCCATTTTCTTTCTCTTATTTGAATGTATATCTGAATGTGTCGAAGAAAGAAATGTAGAGCTGAATTTATAGAACCTGAAAATGGGTGAGTAATAGTAGCACTAGTACTTGCAGAATGACAATTATTAGATGAACGTTAAAATAAATCGTGAAAAAATTAAAAAGTTTAGATCCTGTCGGCGAAAATAAAGGAAATAAAAACAGAAAAGCAAATCAAAGCAATCATTAAGGTAACAGCATTATGTACGCAATACGCCACTAGCTTAGTATAATTCATAATGATGCGTCTCAAGAATTAATTCTTTACTCAGCCATCACAAATGAATTAGCTTTATCCTTTGTGATTGCCAAACACCATTTCTTCTGTCTTAAAATGCTCCGTTTGTGCTTTTCCCTACAAAAATAACACACAAAATTAAAAACTCTACAACATGTATACACAGAATATGAAAACAAAAATTACAACAAATTGCATGGGTTGCCTCCCTGCTAGCGCTAAATTTTTCGTCTTCAGCCAGACGTGACTGAAATCCATCTATTAAGGAGGTTTCAATGTCGTTTTGGATGTCTGATTAAAGACAATCCCGTGAGCAATGATTTTAAAGGGTCTCTTCCAACGGTAAAGGGGCAAAAAGACTTTTGTCTCATTTAGTGCATGTGCCATCTTTTTTATCTTTGTTCCTCCAGTGGTTCCTGAAAAGAAAGAAAGAAAATCAGGAGGTCTCGTATGGTGCTTGACTTGGAATGGAAGTTCCATTCTGTCAAGCTTCTGGGTGATGTCTTTGATTTGTACTCCCCAAAACAGTGATGTTTCGCCTGAATTCACTGGATCTTCAATTTTGTCTGACAATTGCTCCTCTATTTGCTCTGTTTCTTGTTCCACCTTTTCTTCACAGATGTATTTTAGGATTTTCGCGTTCATTTCTTCATTTGTCATCTGTGAAAAACATGCTCCATAAGTGTCAACCTGAGGATGTAAAGATATGTCTGATTTTAGGTCTTCATCCTCTGATATGACTGAAATGAATGGTTCAGGTAGATCTTCTTCAAACATTAATGCAATGGACTCTCCAAGATCTTCATTTCGAGGATACAAAGTTTCATCCTCAATTACTGTTGGTGCAGTTGGTACAAACAACTCAGCTTCATCTTCGTCAGAGTCAGAATAATAAAAAGAAAATAGAGACTTCGCTGGTTTGGGCTCCTGAACTGATACCTCTGATTCTTGATTCTGCTCAGCCTCTTCCTCTGTTGAAGTGTCATTGTGAAATGATTGGTACTCGAAGGCTTTATCAGTGTCATCTGAAACTGGTTCTTGAGGTATGTAGTTCTGGTTTTCTGTTAATTGTCTCGTTTGTTCTGTCAGTCTCTGAATGAATTCTGACTGTCTCTGAATACTTTCAAATTGCTTCTGGCATGTTTCAAGAATTGTATCCAACTCTTCGTCTTGTTTCTTGACCCAATCTTTGAGCATGTCAACCATCTGATCTTCTTCTGATGGTTCTGATTATTGATGAAGATCGTAGGTAGATGGTGGATAAGATGGAAAATATGATGGTTCTTCGTACCCTGAATGATTCTGATAATTATGCCACTCTGAAAAGTATATGCATTGATCGCTCGAGTGGTTACCATCACAAATTACACATCTCCCCATTTCGTTCTGATGAGCAAATGTAGTATTGCTTGATTCTGACATCCAGTGATAGTTGTTGGGCTGGTCAACAGGCCTCAGAAAATCGGACACTTACTCCCAGATTTGGGGTGTATCTTCTTCTAGTAAAGCTCGAAATCTTTCAATCTCCCAATAATGTTCCATTTTTCAATAACCTGAAAAAAAAAAATAAAGAAATAAAAATTACAGATAAAAGTAAAGAAAATTAGATACAAGTAAATTAGATAGCTTCAAAATTAATAACTCAAGAAAAATAAGTCCCTGGCAACGGCGCCAAAAACATGACCGGCGTAAACACACGCGTATAACGCAAGCGCACGTATCGTTCAGGTAGTATAAAAATATCGATCCCACGAGGACTTAATTCCTATTGTTGTTATTAATTATTGATACTATTTATTTACAAATATCTAATTAAGGAAGAAGAGAATGATTGCTTGATTGATTTGGTTGATTGTAGATTTACTAAATAAATAAATAAATAAAAAGACAAAAGAAAATACTAAGGAAAATAACAAAAGACACAAAGATCTAGGGTTGTGAATCATTCTAATATCTTTTAAAAGATGAAGTGACTATTTTATGTTTGTGTAATAAATTAGTTTACTAACCTAGAACACGAAATTATGCAAAAGCCTTTGTCGATGGTCAGACGTAAATACCCATATTAACCCAATTGAACCATATGTCTATGTCAACCAAATTATCTGGATTCATTAAGTTTAAGTTCCAATTATGGCTACCCTCGCCCGACGGGTATATGTCTATCCAGTAAGGAAATCTATTAAAGGGTGATCTATCCTCAAGGAAGATCGTGGGCTATTAAGTCTTAGGTTGAAACCTAAAATCCCTATGTCTAATTCATTTTAGATTTACCACATCAATCTTATTGGTGATCAGACAACAAGAAGCATTAAGTTTAAGACTTAATAAGTAAACCTTTAAATTACCCAAACTATAAAAAAAAACCCCTTATAAAACGGTGATATTAGAATTCATCACAACCCCAGATAACTAACACATAACTAGGGCTAGTAAAAACTTAAAAGTAAAAGACATAAAGTAAAAGCTGAAATTAAATACTGAAAAGTAAATGCTGAAAGTAAATTTCTGAAAAGTAAATGCTGAAAGTAAATTGCTGAAAGTAAATTTCTGAAAAGTAAATGCTGAAAGTAAATTGCTGAAAAGTAAATAAAGTAAAAGTACAATAAAAGAAAATGCCGAAGTAAAAGGATCCACTTTTATTACTTCTATTTTAGATATCTCCCTTAATATAATATATTAACTTTGCATGATAATTACCAACCAGCCATATAGGCGGTATCCAGATTAAGTCAAATTAATAATTAATTACCAACCGACCAATCAGGCGGTATCTAGTTTAGTCAGGTTAAAACCATTTAAATAATTTCCAACCGACCAATATGGCGGTATCCTCGTTAAGTCAGGTTTTAACTAGTTTATATATTATAATTAAGGGAGATTAATCTAAATATTAGTAATAAAAGTTTTACCTTTTACCCCAGCAAATGGGAGTTACCTTCTCATTACTGAAAAGTAAAAACTGAAAATTAAAGAAAGAAAAGTAATGTGCGTAAAAGTAAATTACGGAAAGTAAAAACTGAAAAGTAAAGAAAAGAAATTGCGAAAGCGGAAATTAATTACTAAAAGATGTAAATAAACAAAAAAGATACAATCTTCTTAGTATTCTTAAGGAATTCCTTAGAAGAAAATATGAATTTTACAAATGAAATGGCTTGGTATTTATAGGCAAAATTTTGCCTCCATCAAATCATCCACCAAATTAATTATTAATTGCTCCACTAATTGCTCCCACCAAATCCATTATTAATTGCTCCACTAATCTCTTATCAGGTTTGGTGATGATTTGATAATTTTTATTATTAATTTATTAATTTATTTTTTTGCTTTGAAAATGATTGAAAGTGACTTTAATAATTACACACAACACACTTCTGGATAGTTCATCAATTGCGGGCATGAAATCTTCAGAATTTGAAATTATCTTGTCTTTCAAAGCTGTAGATCTTTGAGTCTTATTTAATCTGGAACTTGAATAAGCTCAATCCGATATCGGAGTAAAACGTTATGCCTAAATTACGACAGATGCACAAAATTGGAATTTCCAAAACTGTAATTTGTTAAAACGCCCTTTCAAGTTTCCAATCTCCAAAATTAATATGTCAAGTCCAAATTTGCCCTTATTTGACCCACATTTCATCCTAAATAATTTCATTAAGTCCCAATATTATTTTATCTGCAAAATAAACTAAAACATATCAAATCGTTCATCAAACCCGAGAAACTAAACAAAATATTAAGTAAAAGGGGCGGTAAATATTGATATATTTTCCGCTCATCAACATCACACCCAATACACTACGATTCTCAATATACCCAGAAGAGGCATACACAGAACCGGTTAAAGCTCTGGATGACCAAAATCAAAGTAAATTGATTGTCGTAAGTATTAGCGGTGCAAGTCTCAAGTTAAGACCAAATACACCTACCCTGATTCGAATTTCCATAGACACATAGTCATACTACCATTGGAATTCCGAGGGGTATATCCAGAGCGAAGCTGTTTTCCGTACCATCGGTAAAACACAACCGCCTACTACACTTGCATGAGTATCCTATACCCAAATATAAGAGAACTATGCCGTTATGCTCGCACAACTCGCACAAGTGTAATACTACGACTAAGGATATTTAATGATTAAACCTTTATGGATTGATACTGTCTCATATCTTATCAATCCGGAACTAATCATATGGACCTTTCATCATTTATACATCTTGGTGATCTAATCACAAATGATAAAAGAGCAATTTCCTTTGTCACATAGTTAATTTGTACAACAACACCATGATTTGTACAAATAGTGATGCTATTGGCCATAACTGTCCAAAAATCTCCCACTTTGCATATAGCCAATCACTCAAGTGTCCTACACCCGAACTATGTACGGTTCGGTCAAATTTCTGCTGAGAAAATACTTTCGTCAGCGGATTTGCATGACTATCATCTGATGAGATTTATTCGATCATCACATCGCCACGATGTATGATCCGAACGAATCAGATGAATATCAAAGTATTTATCTGGATCTTTGATGAGACCATTAATTCTTTAGCCAGTGCTATAGCCTAGCTCAGCTGCTAACAGAACTACTCCTAATCTGATTAGGATTATTATCAATCCAGAAGGCTTCTATTTCTGCCTCAGCCGCATCAATATTCCGCTTGTGTTGTTTATTCGGTAACAGTAACTTGCTTGGAAGATTTCCAGCTCACTGTTCCGTTATTCAAACTTTGTAGTATCGTTGTTACGACTTACAGTCGTTTATTTATCGGTTAGGAAACATGCAACAGTGAACCTAGTCACTTCAAGTTATCCTTCTCCATAGATTAAGACAGCATCCTTAGTTCCTCTAAGATACTTAAGGATGTTGTTAACATCAATCCAATGACTATCACTTGGATTGGCCCGATTGTGACTCCATATGGTCAAAGCATATGAGACATCAGGTCATGTACATTTATTTCAATGCACGATTTCTCGGAGAGTGTCAAGAACTTTAAATATATCCCAGTAGATCTTTATTCCTAGAATAAAGGTTGTTTCTCCCAAGAATTCTACGGAGAATTTTCATGAAAGCCAAGCTTTCGCTGATTATTATTATGGGAATATCATTTCCAAGAAATGATATGTTATCATTATATATAGGATATTCATTGTCAGTGTGCTCCCACTAACCTTCTTATATACACAAGATTCATTTCCGTTTTGAATCATATCATATATCATTATGATTACATCAAAATGATAATTCCTAGAACGCAATGCTTGCTTCAATCCATCCATGGATCGAATAACCTACAAACCTTGTTTGCTAGTTTTGGTACGATAAAACCGTCAGGATGTTGTAAACATCCTCCAAAAGGTTTCCGTTAAGGAAAGCGGTTTTGGCATTCAGCTGCCATATTTCATGAATGAAACATGCATCATTAACAAACATTATCCAAATGGATTTACCGTGGCAACAGGTAAAAGGTTTCGTCGTTATCGACACAATGTTGATAACGATACCCTTTCGCTACAAGCCTAGCTTAGTACGTTTGTATGTTGCCTTCCATGTATGTCTTCCTTGAAGACTTATATAGTACCAATAGGCACAATGCCTTACGGTACATCAACCAGTATCCAAACATAGTTGGTATATGGAATCCATTTCGGATTTCATGGCACTTTGCCATAATAGGGAGTCGATACCTTGTATCACTTCCTCATACGTAGTCAGTTCGTGTTCCTTAATAAGATTGACATCTTCATGAGGTGAGATCAGAAACCCATACCCCAGGTTGTTTTCTGACTCTCTCCAACTTACGTGGTTCTTGTGTATTCGAAGATTATTGGTATAGTTTCATCCTTGATGAAATATTTGTGTTCCATTAAGGATTCGGTGCCTGAAATAGTATTACTCCGATTTTCATCGAGTTTTACTATCCTCCCACTTACCACTTAATATTGGTATTCCTCTTAGGAAAACCGCATGGTGAACAACAATCTCATTGTTCTATTGTGAGATGTATAAGTACTATACCTTGGTTTCCCTAGGATAACCTACAATTAGGCACTTATCCGATTTGGGTTTTAGTTTGGTATCATCCAAACATATGCCTAGCATTCCCAAATCTTCAGGAATGAGAATAAGTTTTACACTGTATATGCGTATCCGTTGAAGGAAATGGTAGCTCAGAGCGACTCATGATTAACCTTATCATGTCCAACAAAATTCGGTTTCTCTATTCGAACACACCGTCAAATCGACGTGTTCCGGGAGGAGTCCTCATTGAAAGAATACAATACTCTTTCAAGTATTTGAGAAAATTTTTGCTTAAGTATTTTCATCATGGTCTAACCGCGACGGTTTAATACTTTAGCCGATCTATTTGTGTATTTCATGTTGAAACTCTAAAAGTTTTTTATTTGTGTTTCAGAAGAAACACATAACCATAACGCGATGCCACATCCGTAAAGGTCACGAAATATTCATATCCACGTCTAGCCTAGCTAGATATGGTCCCACTTACGTCACTATGAACAAGGGCTAACAGATCGGTGGCACTTGCATTTTTACCAAGTAAAAAGTGTTTTAGGCATTTTGCCCAATAAACTAGATTCGTAGACTTTATTTGAATAGAATCAAATATGTCCTAGTATCCACTCTCCAATAGTGTGGATATACGAGTATTCTTAAATTGTGTGTCCCAGACAATAATGCCACAAATAAGTTTCAACTGATTAATTCAGTTTGAGCTATTTGTTTGTCATGTTATACGTTTGAGATTTATTTATATTCAAAATATAAATACTATTATTCACATTTAATGTGTTTATCTCAATATCATCTTTATAAAATAAAACACTTTAGTGTTCTAGAATATAAAGGTATACCCGCAACGGATTAAACGCTAAAATAGAGATAATGTTTCTAGTCAAACTAGATACATTATACCAGTTTCCTAATTTAAGTACGTACCCAAAGGGTAGTTCCTAAACTTAGGTATCTACGGTTAAAACAGCGACTTTCGTCCTATTTCTGATTCGCAGATAAATCTCATCTGAAGTCAGTATCCTGCTCTCAGCAGATTATGCACATCAGTACATATTTATGTACCACCTTCAGTATCTAAAATCTAATTTTAATACTAGTAGCGAACATGCTTATGACAAATATATTTGAAGTCAGAGCCTCGCCAGTTCTTCAAATCCTTCATGTCTGCATTGTCCAAACGGCAGTCACGCTTCCGCGATCCCGTTTGCCATAATTTATGTAGACATTTTGGGATATGTCTTTTATCTTCCCAGAAGATTATAATGATTTTGCCTTTGCCCTTTTCGGTACCCTAGAAGCCTTTGGCCAAGCCTTGGCCTTCTAGAATGTCGAAGTAAGGTACGTCTTGCGCTTCTTGCCTTATTGCAAACTTTGGCTTTGTCTCCTTGAGAATAGCCATTAACTCTCCAAGAGTTTACTATTGCAATTTATTACTTCTAAGATCTAAGGATAGATCAATGAAGATCCTTCAATTTCATTATCATACTTTAAGGATCTAATCCTTAGTTCTGATTAAGAAATTAAGGAGTCTATTTGGCAAGCATAATGGATTAAGCACCAAAGTTATCATCACATGAATCTTCCAAAGTCATGCTCTACTATTTGCTTAACTCCGGACTTAGGCATAATATGTTATTTTATCAAATAAAGTAACTTATTAGTTTCCAGGACCATCCTGAAATTTTATTCCCAATTTGAAAATTAAAGTCGTTTAAAAAACATTTTAAACAACTATTTAATCATAAATTTATCTTGATTCTAATAGTCCAACTTTTTAATCAACGATTTCAGGTACTATTTATTATAATGATTATTACAGTCTAACTATATAATCAACTATAATTTAATAGGTTAAATTCAATTAGATTGATTACTATAATCCAATTATAAAATCGACTATTAATTGAATTAGTTTGAATACAGTCTAACTGTTTTAATTAAAACAACAATTAATTATTAGTCCAACTAATATATTAATTTAATTGACGAAAAATTTGAATTAGCGCGTATGGCAAGTAACTAAACGAATATTGCAAATTTAATACTTGCCTCCCACTATTTTTCGGCGAGCCTCTAACACTTTGTTGAGTACTCGGGAAACATTGTTTCCTAGTGGGCTAGGATCCCGTTAAATAACACACAATCTTGACTTTAGCCAACAAATTATATGATAATTAACTAGGTAGATCTCTAAGCTCAATTGGATCCCATCCAATTCCTAGATCCAGTAGGTGGACATCCAAGTCCGAAACATATATCTTATATATGCCAATATATCCAATATATTGCCTAACCTTTTTCCTCTGAATCAACTAAGCCTTGGCTTTGGCACAACAAACTTAGTGATCCCAGTTAAGCGGAACCCATTGACCTTGGAAAGCTTCGTAATCAATGTCGATGGACAAGAAGTGATCTTGACTTTGGCCAACAAATCACAACTTGGACAAGACACCAATATGGAACAAATCCTTCATGATTCAAACACATCCTCGACGGACAAAGGTCTTGACTTTGGCCAACAAACCAATGCCAGTCTTGGATCTTGGGTAAGAATCACTCAATGGAAGGAAAAATGCTTAATATGATGTTGATGATTTTTCGGGTGCAATTGGCAACCAATTAATTATCTTTGTTAAGGTCCCATCATCATACACCCTTAAGCATGCATTCTAAACACATAATAAGGCACGTAAGTAAATAAATATAATAATGATATGTGGATGGATACTTAAGCACATTGTTCCTAGAACAAATCTCTCTCTTTCCTCTCTCCCGCTAGCACATGTATTACTTCTACCCCATTACATAACACTTCAAAAGAAACCTCATTTACATTGAGGGGAATATGTGAGAAGAGAAATACAAAGAGTAAGGAGGTAATAGGCTGGACACGCATGTCCAATTTAATAAATTCTAAATTTATTACAACAATTTCCAAAATTGCCCCACCCATCTAATATCCATCCGATATACATTATTCATGCATCGCAACCATGTATTCACACAAGCATGTTATCAATCAATCTAATCCAATTAATTAATCTGATAATTAATGACCATCCAATGTTCAAAAAACGATTTGATTTTGCTCGAGTCAAACTCGTTTTGCGAATAAGTACTCAAAGTACGAATTCTTGAATTAAATTAAACTACAAAATTAAATCCAATTTAATTTGCATTTAATACTAATTCATTATTTAATTCCAAATTAAATATTACACTTTATTAACGAACCTTTACGACTTAGATTCTAAATCTAATCGTTACGAGTCTCAAAGCCCGATTAATATCCAATGTCAATTTAATTTAAAGTCCAATGGCTTTTAATTAATTTCTAAGGCATGGACTTTTGGTCAATATGGGTCAAAACCAAATACCAAAGCCCATTTAAGGAATCACCCTTATAAGCCAAGATACCAATTTAGGCCCATTAGGCCCAATTTAATATTAAAGGTCCTTTTGTCATAATTGGACTTTATGGATATGGTTTTGGGCCCAATTGGATCCAACGAATTTAGCTTAAACCCATCTTGGTACAACCAAGCCCATTAAAGCCCAATTACAACTTTTAAGGCCCAATTTCCAAAATAGGCCCAATTAATTAAATTACCAAATTCCAAATTTTATAACTCAATTAACCAAAGTGTATTCCACAATTAATTACCCAAATTAACATTTCCAAAACATCAATTAGCCTAATTAATTATGCTCATTAACATCAAAACATGTCACATTTTAATCAAAAATCAAACCCATTTCATGCTTACTAGTCTCGGCAATGGTAGGGATTTCTTTGTCCGATTCGGTTTTAATCCAATCAAATCCAATTCAACATTACCCAATTGATTTCAAGTCATCAAATGAATCAAAAATCAAAAATACCAAGACATTTAGGGCATAGTCATTCTTGGCCAAGCCTAGAATTTTGGGGAAAAATGATCCAATCCCATTTTCATGAAATTGATCCAATCCAACTTCAATTAAACATCATTTAAGCATACTCATTCAATTAATTTTATCAAATCATGCTCAAAATCAATTTACCCAATTTTAACTCTAAGTTCAAGTTTCATGCTCAATCTCGCTCTGATACCATTGTTGGGTTTCTACGGTCTAACCGGGATCGTTTTAAGCAATGAAACAATATGCGAATACATCAAGGAGGTGCGGAATACTCACAATGATTGGTTGAGCGATGCGACGAACATAAAAACTTCAAGCTCCCCTCCATGGTGTTCACGGCAGTGGACTGAATTTGTGCTCCTTAAATTCGGCCATCTTGGTCCTCCATGCTCCAAGCTTTTGTGTTGTGATTCCAAGCTCACAAGTGTGGTTCCCTATCACCGTCGCAAGACCCCGAATGTGTGCTAGCACCTGGTAATTTTTGCCACAAAAATCACCTTGCTTCTCCTCTTCATTCTCGGCAGAAACCATAAAAAATGGAAGAAGAAATGCCCCTTGGGCGTAAGAGAGGGAAGAGGAAAGAGAGAGTTAGATGTGTTAGGTTAAATTGATTTCCAAAATCAATAATAACATATACCAAAATTTGTGAAATGGCTTTCAAAAAGTCAACAAATTTTGGAGGCAAAAATGCATTAAATGCATTCAACAACCCACATCAACTATTCACATCATAAGTGACTTGACATCACATCACTGAAAGTGACAAGTGATTTGACGCTTGATGTGACTTGTGGCCGCACTTGAATTCGAAATGCGAGTGCGTCCGCAAACATTCCCGGGCTCAGGTTCGTTAATTCCAAATTAACCAATTTTCCGTTGCGTCGTAATTAAATAATTATGCCTTACTATTCACGTCGCTAACGAATTAATTCCAAATTAACTCGTTCGCCCGAATTAAATTCTAAATTTAATTCCGCGTCAAAATCCAATTTCATATAATATATCGAATATATTATTTTATCGATTAATTCCAAATTAATCGTTCTCTCTCTTTAATTAATATTTTATCCCAGATAAAATATCTCCGCAATTAATCCCAGATTAATTTTCTCTCTCATCTAATTAATCCCAGATTAATTAAAGTGCGAGTCATACGTCATCGGTGAATCTTCGGGAAGTGACCCATGGGACCCCGGATATGTTGGCAGTAAATCCGATCGTCGGACTATCCGAACAAGTAAGTACCTAGTACTATGTTTATACCAATTTACAAGACAAGGTTGGCTTCTAGCAAAGCGCCAGGCCTACCTAATTCTCTAGAAATATCCTTACAGAAATATGTGATCTATATCAGGCCTAGTATACGTAGTATTGCATATTTTGATCCAGTATCGGAAGTCACGTGCTAGGCCTGGGGCTGGAAATGTGTCTGCCCCGTACGAAGCACATATCGGATCTCTGGTAACTAGTCTATATAATCGGATAAACATGACCTAGTCATAATATCCTGATAGCTGCAGCATATAAGAGAACGAGTTATGTATCCTACGTGATCATCATCTCCACTATTACTTGAGTGATACTTACATCTCGACATCACACCCAATACACTACGATTCTCAATATACCCAGAAGCGTACACAGAACCTGTTAAATCCCTGGACGACCAAAACCAAAGTACATCGATTGTCGCAAGTATTAGCGGTGCAAGTCTCAGGTTAAGACCAAATACACCTACCCTGATTCGGACTTCCATAGACACATAATCATACTACCAATGGAATTCCGAGGGGTCTATCCAGAGCGAGGCTGTTTTTCGTACCATCGGTAAAACACAACCTCCTACTACACTTGCATGAGTATCCTATACCCAAATATATGAGAACTATGTCGTTATGCTCCCACAACGCGCACAAGTGTAATACTAGTCTATTCTGCATTATCGATGTCTAATCTCGATAATACTACGACTAGAAATATTTAATGATTAAACCTTTATGGATTGATACTGTCTCATATCTTATCAATCCGGAACTAATCATATGGACCTTTCATCATTTATACATCTTGGTGATCTTATCACAAATGATAAAAGAGCAATTTCCTTTGTCACATAGTTAATTTGTACAATAACACCATGATCTGTACAAATAGTGATGATATGGGCCATAACTGTCCAACACCTAAACTTAGGATTCTATGGTTAAAACAGCGACTCTCGTCCTGTTTCCGACTCGCAGATCAATCTCAACTGAAGTCAGTCTCCTGCTAATCGCAGATTCCGCACATCAGTACATATCTTATGTACCACATCTAGTATCAAAAATCCAATTTTGAAACTAGTAGTGAACATGATTATGACAAACATACTTGAAGTCGGAGCCTTGCCCGTCTTCACTTCCTTCATGTCGGCCTTGTCCATACGGCAGTCATATATCCAGTGACCCCATTTGCCACAATTTAGGCAGACATCTTGGGATATGTCATTTGTCTTCCTAGAAGACTGTGATGATTTTGCCTTTGCCCCTTTAGAATCTCTGGCTCTGCCTCCTAGAGCATAGCCATCAACTCTCCAAGAGTTTACTCTTGGTTCATAATGAACCTGCCCCAGCTTTCGGGTAGAGACTATTAAGATCAAATCTTTGGTAGTCTCGGCCACGTAGGTAATGCCTAGTTAACCTAGCTGATCGATGTTAGCAATCATCTGCGACATCTAGTGATCGCCAGATGTACCCTCTGACATCACGAGCTAAAGAGCTTCTTATGCAATTTGTACTTCTAAGAATAAATCTATGAAGATCTTTAATTTCATCATCATGTTACAAGGATCTAATCCTTAATTTTGACAACGAAATTAAAGTGTCATTGCATTATGCATAATGGATTGAGCACTAATGTTATCATCACATGAATCTTCCAAAGATCATGTTTTACTATTTGCTCAACTCCGGGCTTTGGCCAGAGATGTTTCTCTATCAAATAAAGTAACTCCTCAGTTCCCAGGACTATCCTGAGGTATTATTCCAAAATTGAAAATTAAAGCCGTTTAAAGACATTTTCACCCAGGATTATGTTTAAAACGCTAATCTTTCATTTATCTTGATTGCTATAGTCCAACTATCCAATCAACGATTTCAGGTACAATTAAATATAATGATTACTATAGTCTAACTATATAATCAACTATAATTTGATTGGTTAAATTCAAATATAGTGATTACTATAATCCAATTATATAATCAACTATTATTTGAAGTAGTATGAATACAGTCCAACTGTTTAATTTAAAACAACAATTAAATATAAGTCCAACTAATATATATAAGTAATGACGAAAAATTGAAACGAGCGCGTATTGGCAAGTATCTAAACGAAATTGCAAATTTAATACTGGCCTCCCACTATTTTTCGGCGAGCCTCTAACCCTCTGTTGAGTACTCGGGAAACCTTGTTTCCTAGTGGGCTACGATCCCGTTAAATAACACACAACCTTGACTTTGGCCAACAAGCTGTATGATATTTAACTAGGTAGATCTCTAAGATCAATTGGATCTCATCCAATTCCTAGATCCAGTAGGTGGACATCCAAGTCCGAAATATATATCTAATATATGCCAATATATCCAATATATTCCCTAACTTTTTTCCTATGAATCAATTAAGCCTTGGCTTTGGCACAACAAAATTAATGTTTGACACTCAAACTGACATGATTTGACGCTTGATGTGACTAGCGATTTGACACTTGATTTGACTTGCATGCCGCACTCGAATTCGAAATGCGAATGCGCTCGCAAACAATCCCGGGCTCGGGTTCGCTAATTCCAAATTAACGAAATTTCCGTTGCGACGTAATTAAATGATTTTGCCTAGCGAAATCACTATTCCTACCGCTAATGAATTAATTCTAATTAACTCGTTCGCCCGAATTAAAATCTAATTTTAATTCCGCGTCGAAATCCAATTTCGTATAATATATCTAATATATTAATTTATCGATTAATTCCAAATTAATCATTATCTCTCTTTAAATGATATTTTATCCTAGATAAAATATCTTCGTAATTAATCACAGATTAATTTTCTCTCTCATCATTAATTAATCCCAGATTAATAAAAGTGAGTCATACGTCATCGGTGAATCTTCGGGAAGCGACCCATGAGATCCCCGGATATGTTGGCAGTAAAGTCGGTCGTCGAACTATCCGAACACGTAAGTACCTCATACTACGTTTGTACCGATTTACAAGACAAGGTTGGCTTCTAGCAAAGCGCCATGCCTACCCAATTCTCCAGAAATATCCTTACAAGAATAAGGATCTATATCAGACGTAGTATACGTAGTATTGCGTATATCGATCCAGTATCGGATGATCACATGCAAGGCCTAGGGCTGATACAGTTATTGCCCCGTACGAAACATATATCGGATTACGAGCAACTAGTCTCTTTAATATCGGATAATCATGACCAAGTCATATTATCCCGACGGTTGTAACCTTTTTAGAGAACCAGTTCTGTATCCATGCGCGATCATCAACTCCATATGACTGGAGTGACATTTCTGTCTCGACAACACACTACGATTCTCGATATACCCAGAAGAGGCGTACACAGAAACCGGTTAAAGCCCTGGACGACCAAAACCAAAGTATATTGATTGTCGAAAGTATTAGCGGTGCAAGTCTCAGGTTAAGACCAAATACACCTACCCTGATTTCGGACTTCCATAGACACATAGTCATACTACCAATGGAATTCCGAGGGGGTCTATCCAGAGCGAAGCTGTTTCTCGTACCATCGGTAAAACAAAACCTCATATTACACTTGCATGAGTATCCTATACCCAAATATATGTGAACTATGCAGTTATGCCCTCACAATGCGCACAAGTGTAATACTAGTCTTTTACGTATTTATCGATGTCCAATCTCGATAATACTCTGACTAGGGATATTTAATGATTTATCCTTCGTGGAATGATACTGTCTCATATCATTCTCAATCCAGGAACAAATCATAGGGACCTCCTATCATTTATACATCTTGGTGATCTAATCACAAATGATAAGAGTGCAATCTCATTTGTCACATAGTTAATTTGTACAACAATAGCATGATCTGTACAAATAGTGACGCTATGGGTCATAATTGTCCAAAAAATGTCCCTAGTCAAACTAGTTACATTGTAACAGTTTCCTAATTTAAGTACATACCCGAAGGGTTGTTCCTAAACTTAGGTTTCTACGGTTAAAACATCGACTGTCATCCCGTTTCCGATTCATAGATCAATCTCATCTGAAGTCAGTCTCCTACTCTCAGCAGATTCTGCACATCAGTACATATTTATATACCACATCCAGTATCTAAAATCCAATTTTAATACTAGTAGTGAACATGTTGATGACAAACATATTTGAAGTCAGAGCCTTGCACCATCTTCAATTCCTTCATGTCTGCCTAGTCCATACGGCAGTCACGCTTCAGTGACCCCGTTTGCCACAATTTAGATAGACATCTTGGGATATGTCCTTTGTCTTCCTAGAAGATTATAATGACTTTGCCTTTGCCCATTTTCCACACCCCAGAAGCCTTTGGCCAAGCCTTGGCCTTCTAGAATATCGAAGTAAGATGTGCCTTGCGCTTCTTGCCCTATTGCAAACTTTGGCTTTGTCTCCTTGAGTATAGCCATTAACTCTCCAAGAGTTTACTATTGCAATTAGTACTTCTAAGATCTAAGGATAGATCTATGAAGATCCTTTAATTTCAATATCATACTATAAGGATCTAATCCTTAGTTCTGACTAAGAAATTAAGGAGTCTATTTGGCAAGAATAATGGATTAAGCACTAAAGTTATCATCACATGAATATTCCAAATATCATGTTCTATTATTTGCTTAACTCCAGGCTTAGGCCTAAGATGTTATTTTATCAAATAAAGTAACTTCTTAGTTTTTAGGACTATCCTGAAGTTTTATTCCCAATTTGAAAATTAAAGTCGTTTAAATACATTTTTCACTCATGATATGTTTTAAACGTTAATCTTTCAGTTATCTTGATTCCAATAGTTCAACTATCGAATCAACGATTTTAGGTACTATTTATTATAATGATTACTATAGTCTAACTATATAATCAACTATAATTTGTTTGGTTAATTCAAATATATTGATTACTATAATCCAATTATATAATGAACTATAATTTGAAGTAGTTTGAATACATTCAAACAGTTTAATTTAAACAACATTAAATATTAGTCCAACTAATATATTAATTTATTTGACGAAAAATTTGAAATGAGCGCGTATGGCAAGTAACTAAACAAATATTGCAAATTTAATACTTGCCTCCCACTATTTTTCGGCGAGCCTTTAACCCTCTCTTGAGTACTCGGGAAACCTTATTTCCTAGTGGGCTAGGATCCCGTTAAATAACACACAATCTTGACTTTGGCCAACAAATTGTATGATAATTAACTAGGTAGATCTCTAAGATCAATTGGATCCCATCCAATTCCTAGATCCAGTAGGTGGACATCCAAGTCTGAAACATATATCTTATATATGCCAATATATCCAATATATTTCCTAACCTTTTTCCTCTGAATCAACTAAGCCTTGGCTTTGGCACAACAAACTTAGTGATCCCAGTTAAGTGGAACCCATTGACCTTGGAAAGCTTCGTAATCAATGTCGATGGACAAGAAGTGATATTGACTTTGGCCAACAAATCACAACTTGAACAAGACACCGATATGAAACAAAGCACTCATGATTCAAACACATCCGCGATGGACAAAGGTCTTGACTTTGGCCAACAAACCAATGCCAGTCTTGGATCTTGAGTAAGAATCACTCAATGGAAGGAAAAACGCTTAATATGTTTTGAGGGTTTTTTTTCACGTGTAATTGGCAACCAATTAATATCTTTGTTAAGGTCTCATCATCATACACCCTTGAACATGCATTCTAAACACATAATAAGGCGCGTAAATAAATATAATAATGATATGCGGATGGATACTTAAACACATTGTTCCTAGAACAAATCTCTCTCTTTCCTCTCTCCCGCTAGCACAAGTATTACTTCTACCCAATTACATAACACTTCTAAAGAAACCTCATTTACATTGAGGGGAATATGTGAGAAGAGAAATACAGAGAGTAAGGAGGTAATAGGCTGGACACGCAGGTCCAATTTAATAAATTCTAAATTTATTACAACAATTTCCAAAATTGCCCTCACCCATCTAATATTCATCTGATATACATTATTCATACATCGCATCCATGTATTCACACAAGCATGTTATCAATCAATCTAATCCAATTAATTAATCTGAATATTAATGACCATCCAATGTTCAAACAACGATTTGATTTTGTGCGAGTCCAACTCGTTTTGCGAATAAGTACTCAAAGTACGAATTCTTGAATTATATCAAACTACAAAATTAAATCCAATTCAATTTGTATTTAATACTAATTTATTTATTTAATTCCAAATTAAATATTACACTTTTTAAAGAACCTTTAGCGACTTAGATTCTAAATCTAATCTTTACGGGTCTCCAAGCCCAATTAACATCCAATGTCAATTTAATTTAAAGGCCAATGGGCTTTCAATTAATTTCTAAAGGCATGGACTTTTGGTCAATATGGGTCAAACCCAAATACCAAAGCCCATTTAAGGAATCACCCTTATTTGCCATGAAACCAATTTAGGCCCATTAGGCCCAATTAAAGTTAAAGGTCCATTAGTTATATTTGGACTTTATGGTTATGGTTTTGGGCCCAATTGGATCCAACCAATTTTTCTAAACCAAACTTGGCCCAACCAAGCCCATTAAGCCCAATTACAACTTTAAAAGCCCAATTCCAAATTTAAGCCCATTTAATTTAATTTCAAAATTCCAAATTTCATAATTAAATTAACCAAAGTGTATGCCATAATTAATTAACCAAATTAAAATTTCCAAAATACTAATTCACTCAATTAATTATGCTCATTATCATCAACATATGTCCAACACAATTGAATCAAAAAATCAACTCATTTTCCATGCTATTAATCCACGGCAATTTAGGGTTTTGTTATTCGATTCTGAATTCAATCCAATTAAATCCTAAATCAACACTACCCAATGTTTTCCAACTCATCCAATGATCAAAAACACAAAAAATCACCATGAATTAGGGCAAGCTTAGATTCGACCAAGCCTAACCAATTGGGAAAAATTGATCCAATCAATATTTCATGAAATTGATCATATACAACTTCAATACAACATCATTCAAACATACTCAATCTATTAATTTTATCAAATCATGCTCAAATTGATTTTACCCAAATTTTACCATAAATTCATTTCATGCTCAACCTGGCTCTGATACCATTGTTGGGTTTCTCTAAGGTCCCGGGATCGATTTCAAGCAATGGAACATATATGTGAATACTCGTAAAAGCATGGAGGAATCATACTTACAACGATCGGCTTTTGCGACGTGAGGAACAACAAAATCTTCAAGCTTTTCCTTCCTTGAAGTCTCGGCTTTGGGCTGATTTTTCTTCTCCAATTTCGGTCAAAGCTCCAAGCTTTCGAATGGTGATTCCAAGCTCACAAGTCAGTTTCCTATCACATTCACAAGACCCCGAATGTGTGCTAACACTCCGGAAAAATTTGCCGTAAATCTTTCCTTGCTTCTCCTTTGTTCTCGGCAAAACCAGAAAAAAAATGAAGAAGAATGGCCCAAGGCCGTGAGAGGGAAGAGGAAAGAGAGAAGGAACACGTGTTAGGCTTTTGGTTGTTGGAGAGTTATGTATCTAATACACAAGAAAATGAATTTCAAAAATCCATTTACCAAATTTTTGCTTTCCAAAAGTCAAAAGGCATTAAAGCCATCCAACTACCACCATCAATCACAAGTGACAAGTTGTCACATCACTCAAAGTGACTAGACATCACATCAATCGATTGACTAGTGATTTGACGCTTGATGTGACTTGTGGGCCGCACTTGAATTCGAAATGTGAGTGCGCCCGCAAACACTCCCGGGCTCGGGTTCGCTAATTCCAAATTAACGAATTTTCCGTTGCGACGTAATTAAATCTAATTTAATTAAATAATTATGCCTAGCAGAATAACTATTCACGTCGCTAACGAATTAATTCTAAATTAACTCGTTCGCCCGAATTAAAATCTAATTTTAATTCCGCATCGAAATCTAATTTCGTATAATATATCGGATATTTTATTTTATCGATTAATTCCAAATTAATCGTTCTCTCTCTTTAAATAATATTTTATCCCATATAAAATATCTCTGCAATTAATCCAAAATTAATTTTCTCTCATACGTCATCGGTGAATCTTCGGGAAGCGACCCATGAGATCCCTGGATATGTTGGCAGTAAATCCGGTAGTCGGACTATCCGAACACGTGCGTACTTTGTACTACATTTTTACCGATTTACAAGACATGGTTGGCTTCTAGCAAAACACCGTGCCTACCCAATTCTCCAGAAATATTCTTACTGGAATATGTGATCTATATCAGGCGTAGTATACATAGTATTGCGTATTACGATCCAGTATCGGATGTCACGTCCAAGGCCTGGGGCTGGAATTGTGTCTGCCCCGTACAAAGCACATATCGAATCTCCGGTAACTAGTCTCCCAAATCATCTCCACTATGACTGGAGTGATACTTCCATCTCGACATCACACCTAATACACTATGATTCTCAATATACCCAGAAGAGGCTTACATAGAACCGGTTAAAGCCTTGGACGACCAAAACCAAAGTATGTTGATTGTCGCAAGTATTAGCGGTGCTAGTCTCAGGTTAAGACTAAATACACCTACCCTGATTCAGACTTCCATAGACACATAGTCATACTACCAATGGAATTCTGAGGGGTCTATCCAGAGCGAAGCTGTTTCCGTACCATCGGTAAACAAAACCTCCTATTACACTTGCATGAGTATCATATACCCAAATATATGAGAACTCTGTCGTTATGCTCCCACAACGCCTATAAGTGTAATACTAGTCTATTCTGCATTATCGATGTCCATTCTCAATAATACTACGACTAGGGATATTGAATGATTAAACCTTCATGGATTGATACTGTCTCATATATTATCAATCCGGAACTAATCATATGGACCTTCTATCATTTATACATCTTGGTAATCTAATTACAAATGATAAAAAAGCAATTTCCTTTGTCACATAGTTAATTTGTACAACAACACCATGATCTGTACAAATAATGATGCTATGGGCCATAACTGTCCAACAATTAATAAGATTAAAAGACCCTTACACCACTTCCATGTAAGTCCAATATGATGTCTGAATCATCGTGAAGTATTTGATACTTAATGGTTCTGTTTTTTTCTTATCGAAGAAAATTATATGGTAGCATTAAACCATAGATCTAAGATTATTCATAGCTTACTATGATCAAGTTTGGAACTTGATTGGACTTTTATTATGAATCATTCATAAAATATGTAAATTGTTTGCGCAGCAAAAGAAAAGTGAGCTTATTAAAGGTTTGACCTTTATAGTATGACAGTGAGAAAACTTATACTCAGCAATCTATTGTAGATTCTTTAGAAACTTGTCTTTAGTCACACTAATTGAATAATTAAATATCCGTTGGTTAATGCTGATGTTAAACTATGTATTTTAGCTAGGAATGAAAAGTGGCATTTTTGAATGGTTTCTTCGGATAAGAGATCCATTTTGATTTTTTTGTTTGAAGAGTTCATTCTGGAATGGCCCTAGTGTTAGTATTTTTCTAGTATACTAGCTTAAAGAGCCTATTGTAGACTTAGATGAGCTATCCGAAAATCTGTGTTCTCTAATTTTGATATTAGTCAGATTGTCTGATTTTATCAAAGCATAGAGAATACATATGTGATAATAGAGTTAGTGGGAGCGTACATATTTTTTTCTAGTGTTGTATATCCTAACGACATTATCATTGTTAATGTAATAATGAAATGTTTATGAGGTAAAATGTTTACCTACGTCTTCTTTTCTCCGTGAAAGCAGTGGGAGTAGTCTTTGTTATATTTGATATAAAGTTTTTATATATGATATAAAACACGAGACTTGTGAGACACTTTCATTAGTCATGCATTAGATATGATCTAATGAAGGGCACAACAAGACTATTTGTATGAAAGTTAGTGTAACTGTTTGACAGTTAGTGTGTCTTTTGTATATAGTATTTATTTTTCGTAAAGGATGGTTCCTTTATCGAAAGAGAAATTGATTAGAATGTCTAGTCAATCTTATGCAACATAGGATGATGGCATAATGAATACTATATTATATACGATTAAAGATATCAATTTAATCGTAATTATTACGAGCTATTTTGATACACTGTTGACCATAGGATGGGTCTTGAAACATGTTCTTTGTCATCTTTAAGATATTAAGAACGAGTTTCTTATTCATGGAGAATATAATCCGCAACCATTAGGGTCATATTAGTTTTGAGTCTAATTATGACATTAGATAGTCTATGTCATATAGAGTCAAAAAAGATGCAATGGGAGTGTCATAATTGATTCTACTATATTAGTTGAATTAGTTGTAACTTATAAAGTATTGACTTATGAAGTTACAAAGCGACCTTATAGATTAAAATTTTTGATATTAGTGTTGTGTTTGCGGTTGTCTCATAGTATTTGGATTTGATCCCTAAATACATAGACAACTCAATAGTTGTAGTAAAATATTGATGTCGCATATGAGTCATATTGATGTATAACTTGGGTTATATAATATATGAATGATTCTGGCTAAGGACAAACTCAATATATTATAGCGGACCTACTTGTTATTGTCAACCTCTTGAGTGCTAGGTCAGCTCTTCAGGACCATGTGTATGTAATACATATTAAGATATGTATATGATACCGTGGATTGGCACTAGAGCAAGTGGGATAAATTATTAGGGTTGCTACTCGGAGTGCCAATCCGGACCGTATTTATGTCCGATTCATGAATACGAACAATTCCTTTTTCCATAATATTACTTATTTATGGTATTACTTCTTGCTTTTATTTACATATTCGATCTAATTACGATTAGATTGAAACTAAATATGATTTAGTAATATGTATATATTAGACAAAGACCCGATAATATATTTTATAGTGCACAGTTACAAAATAGTTTGTAATTGACATTGGGAAGTGTCACTACTACAAGTATATTATCAAATAAAATTCATGGTCAATATTTATTGACACGGGTCGGTTAGTAAAATCCACTGAGACTAGTACATGTCGTATATCGAGAATTGGTCTGATGGTTTATCCCAATGAACCATGAGTCTTTGGAGACTCATATAGACGTGTAGGTGTTTATTTAATAAACATCGAATGACTCACTGAAGATTTCCTAATAAATGGTACACCAACGTCAATAGGAATCTTCTCGAGTCGAGTAGCATATTGGTCCTTCGACTTGAGATACCATTGTGGATATATGAGATATCCTCCACACTTTAATGGCAGTTACATCACTGATATATTTAGATCAGACCTCCGCTTGTTCGTTGGGTGTGGACTTATGCTCATGATATCCTGTCAGTATCAGATAGAATCTGTCAGTCCTGTATACAGGGCATAGGTATCATATATATATTTTCGATCTAGTAAATCCATGGTCGTGGTATACTTCAGAAGAGAGTTCCGAGTGTTATTTAGAGATCGTAAATTTAAAAGTCAACTATATTATACCTTAGGGATTTGACATTCCTATCTATATCCCCGGTATAATATTGATAGCCTGTGATAGAGTGATTTTACGTATGCAATGACCTCGACTTGCATAGTTTAGTGAGATTATCTGTGGTCATCATAACTCATAAGTGGGTGAATTATGGACATAATTGGATTCCGTGACAGATAAACCCAAACTTAAAGAGCCCCACAATATGAAGTGTACTCGTTGAGCAATTGGACAATGCGTTATGAATAATACAGATTATTTATAATATTTCATCAGATTAAATGAGTTAATTCGAATCCTTTAAACGGTTAAACGAAAATAAATACATTAGGGGCATTTCGGTTAATTAATAATTAATTTGTATTTGTATTTGATACATAATTTGATTTGATACATATTAATTAATTGTCAAATAATACTTTGACACATGCCATTAATATATGTATTTGTTATTTAATGTAAACAAAATACATATATAATAATAGTCATATTAATTAATTATTTAGGTGTTTAAATGTTAAATATCTAAATAATTAAATTATATTTATATTACATAATTGTTATGAAATATGTTTAATTATTATTGGTTACATGTGGCATGATTTTATTAAGCTTAAAGTTTACAAATTGGATTTGTTAACTTAAAACTTATTATTATTAATTAATTAGATTAATTAACCAAATGACCAAAATACCCTCATTTCCCCCCTAAAGTCGGTTATGCTTATTATTTAAAGTGAGAAAATTTTGTTTTCTCATTAATAAAAAGCCATGGCTGAAACCTCCACTAAAAGAAAAGCTCCCAAATTTGCTTGAAGAAAAATGGAAGAAAGTGAAGAAATGAAGAAAAAATTGAAAGAAATTAGGAGATTTGGAGGTAATATTCATAACTTTTAAACTTAGAAAGTTTGTTTCTTGTTCTTGTGCATCTACAAAAGTTCTAGGGTTTCTTCATTTCTTATATTTTGGGGCTTTTTTATTTTGTGGATGGATTTGGAGGCTTAATGCATGTGTGAAGTTAGATTGGATAATATTAGTGTATTATTAATTCAATTTTATCATTTGATGACTTGTTGTCATTCTAGAGTGTTATGACCACTCTTTTAACTCCTAGAATTGTTGTTGAGTTCTTCATTTGTGGTGAATTTGGTTGGTGTAATTATTAATATGATTAATGTTGAGAAAATTGGATTTAAAGCATGAAAAATGATATTTTTGGTTACCAAATCCGATCTAGAATTTTTGTGATTTTGGTGATGAAAATTATGTTTTATAAATGTATTGGATGTGTTTTGGGCATTGGAACAATTGCCAAAAATTATTTCGGAGTTCAAATATGTGAAAACGGTGAAAAACGGCGTTACCGGGTGAGTTTCGGGCTTACCGGGTGTCCACTGTCCAAACAATGAATTGGTCACTGTTTAGGCAGCCCATGAACTGCCCAAGTACTATTAGGTCTTCCAGGGTAGCCCCCGTGTGTATTGGGTGGTCGGTTCGGATAAAAACGCGTTTTATGCAACTTTGCGGAAAAATATTTTTCGTAAATATTTCGCAGTGTTTCATACTTATTTATATCGTTATTTGATATCGAATAAATATGTTTAGGTGAAATATGAATGAATTATTCATATTGGATATTTAAAAATTTATTTGGTAACTTTAAAAGTTTTAAAGTTATGATTTCGCCCGAACCACGGGCTTCCCTTCTCCCGCGCTAAAACCCCAACAGGATGGAAACCCATACATAAATTTTATAGCCGATTTTGAATAGATGGTAGTATGATCTACACTCGGGATACAACTCCATGTACCATTGGATATTGACAAGCCTTGTTGTGTCTTTTCTTATTTTCGTGTTAAAAATGAAAAATATAAAAAAATTTAAATTAAATTAAAAGACCAAAAATACTTTTGTGTCTTGTTATAGCATGGAAAGCTCGTTGCATGTGATCCTAGTATGTAGGATATATGATTATGCATGTATAATATTCTTTTATTTTTCTTGATGCTCCATGTGTATGAGTGTTTGTGATAAAAACCCTTGGTATATCTTGTACTTGTATTTCACATAGACATTTTTTTGCTGTCAAGGCTTGGTGGCATGTATGATTTTTTGGAAGGGCAATCTAATATCTACCATACTTTTCTCACTAAATAGTGTGACCTTTGACTATATGACCTAATGTTATCCTCTTGAAAAAAAGATTCAGTTTACATGAGTCTCAAATGCAAAAGAGCTAATGGGCCAAATTCAAATGATAAGGGCAAACACCCTTCACTCGAAATAGTTTTTATTATGAGCTCATCTTATTTATGGGAGATTATTATAGCATGCAACCAATGTTACTTATTTTCAAGTCCTATTGGTGTTGGGTTTGAACACATATTTTGTGGACTTGGTGTGTCAAGAGATGAGATTTCTTTAACTGTGTCCCGCTAATAAAATAATGTCTTAAGCCATGATTTATTATGCACTTAATTTTCACACAAGTACTTCATATGCCTTGGTGTTTATGTCATATGCATGTGTGTCATATATAGCAAAATCTAAAATGATGCATATTATTTCATGTCATAAACTGTTGAATACTAACTGGGTATCGTTGTACTTGCTTACAGTACTGTTTCAGTCATTTTTGTTGATTTTTTTATTTTTAACTCATAATGTACTTGTGTGTGTTTCATGTCATTGCATACCTTTATTTTTTGTGCATATTTATGAGTGTTTACTTCTCATATGTTATCTTTACTAACTAAGTAAGGTTGTTAGTGAGAGAGAGTGTGTTATCATTTTATCTTGCATATATTGTCTTTATTTATGTTACCATTCATTTATGTTACCTTTCCCATTGTCATTTCGTGACAAAAAGGGAGAGAGTAGGTTGGTAGTTTGGGAGTAGTATATCCATTTGTTTTGATACCTCTGTTTTAAGGGGAGTATGATTAAGGGGGAGTTGGATATCTACCTGTAAATGCATAAGAGTTGTATGAATTTTATCTGCTTTATCTTTTACTTATAATCTTTGTGCTTTTCATGGTATGTTGTTGTTTGTGGATGTTTAAGGTAAGTAGGTTATTTACTGAGGTGGCATTGATTTCAAGACTTATTGGTTGGGTATTAGATCGAGTGGTATTGTAGTAAATCATTGTCTTAATGGTTAGCAGTTGGCTATTTTTTTGGTCTTTTACTATAGTCTTTGTATTAGGTAGTTTTTTATCAGGAAATGCCAAAGAGGAAGATTGTTAGTTCCATTTTTATTGGCAATGTCCATAACAAAACAAGTTCAATTGAGTTGTAAAAAGTCTTGAAGAACTTGGTGTAATTGGACTGGTTTTTGGCCAAGCTATGGATGAAGATCAGACATGCCTTGGTGCTGCGTTCGTGTTTGGGTTCAAATGTGTGGTGTTAGTGTCACGTTCGTATTTGGGTTCTAATGACACTTGGCCGAAGGATCTCGTGCATAGTGCGTTCAAACGAAACCTTCAGTGAGTATGCGTTTGTGTTGTGTTTGAGTATGTGTTCGGACGAACCTTTCCAAATAGTACGCGTTCGACAAGCGTTTAAGTGGCGTTCAAATACCCGTGTGTAAGTGACCTATTTTGGATGTGTTTTTAACCTATTTTGCTCTTGGAAAACCCCTTATTTTGCCCTCTTATTTAAAGAACATTAAACCAAATTTCTCCATATTGAAAATATATTTCTTTGAGCCAAAAATATTCATAGCTTTCAACCTTCTTCATTTCACATTGAAGACTCCTTATTTCTCATGTCTTCTGTATGTTTGGTGAAACTTTTCTTTGATTTACCATCAACACAACCAAACCCAAGTTCCTAACCCTTCAGAGTTCTCTAAGAGAAAGATTGGTAGTTGGAGTTCTGGCGTTCAGATTTGAAGAGTTGATACGCTGAGAGACTTCAGAGGTTCTGAAGAAAATCGTGGGGTACGAACTCGAGGATGTTATATCTCAAATTTTCATAACGATTTTGGAAGCTTTCCGAATTGAAGTTTAGAATTTAGAACTGAATGATAGTCGGAAATAGGATTTTATGTGTTGGAAAATAGATAAAATATTTTTAAGTGAAGTTTAATCGCGTCAAAAAACGTGTGGTTTCGAGAACCGGTTATGCGGTTTCTATTTATATCATTTTACGCGTGAAAGTTTATTATTTCGGCTATAAAAGTGCAAATAAACTTTTATTGAGCTTATTTTTGAACCATTAGACTTGTTTTTCGGAGACGAACAACTTTTGTGTTGAATACTTTTTTGAAATTTATATCATAAGAGCTTCCAAAATATGAATTTTCGAGAACATTCCATAGCAGGGACCTGATTGTAATATTTGGGGGTCTAAACGTAAATTTCAGAAATGTTTCTATAAATACCCTGGAATTTCCCCTTATTTTCAAAAATGGCAAGTCTCACAAAACACACACGATCGCACATCCCCAATATCACATTCTTAACTTCCTAGTCGTGCCGGTGGCTTGCCGACCGTCGCCGGCTGGCACGATAGGACAGAGGGGTGCGCCGGCCACCCCTCCACCTTGTGGTGGCCGACAGCAATCGCGGATCGTCATCGAATGACAAGAAAAGAATGAGACGCGCGTGGCTATGGGTATCTCTATTCTGGCTCGTCGGTTTGTTTCACGGCCCGAGCCACCCTCCAAATTGAAGCAATCAGAGAGTACTACAAGATGACGGTGACAATTTTTCCGATCCGTGCTCGGTTGCACGCAAAATGAGAAAAAATACTTCAGATGAATAGTGACCCATGGTGAACAGTAGCTCCGATAAAAATTTCATCGATTCCAGCGCATTCGTGGGATCATTTGGAGTTTTTATATGGCCTCGAAATCTCGGTAAGAACTCCCGATAAAAATCCGCAAATTTCAAGTTTATAGTTAAATGTTCGGATGTATCCAGTAGCTTTGTAGAGTAAAGTATTGATATAAATTGAACTGTTTGAGTATTGATATATTCAATATGAGCATTCGGTAGAATCCGAGTAAAAATGGAACGAGTTTGATCGATCCGATGGAATATGTAAGTTTCCGGTAAAAGTGGGTTTTTACGAATAATGATGTGTTTTGATTTTAGCGATAGTTATGAATTATATGATATTACGAACATGTATGGATAAATCAAGGTAGGTTAGGAGGATTTGGGACCCTTCCGTGGCACTTGAGGAAACGTTTTCAGAAGATTTTCAACAACCGCGTAAACCGAGAATTTTGGTGAACTAGTAGCCTGGAATAGTTTGTAACGGTGTTTTAAGATTATCGAAACTGAAAACATTAAAAACGGACTTGATTTGGCTATTCCAAAAAGATCCTGGATTTTATAATAGTTTAGTCGAGAACTCCGTAAGTTGCGATTCTGACGGTATTTCGCCATTTATTTTGACAGATGTGACTAGGATCTGGAGTGCTCGTGAAGCCAGGTAAGTAAACCATGCAATGATAACTTAAATTGGTGATTTCGTGTTTGATTTTATAAATATATATATGATTGATATGTTAGGTTAAAAGATGATAGTTAAGAAATATTCTTGAGAACGAAGTTTGAGATTACGTATGGTTAGGATAATTGACTACCCAGGTATGGATCGTTATTATTGATATGATATAAAGAGAGACATGAAATGAGCTTAATATATATGTGTATGTATGGATATATGGAAGTGTTTGAATCAGAACAAATATGTATCTGTGTATGTAAATGTATGAATATGTATAAGTATGTGTATAAGCATATGAACGCATATTTGGATATGTATGATTTAAGTATAAAAGATAAATAAATGAAATAAGTTATGACTTCATAATTTGTAATAGTACGTGTAGATGTGCGTCATTATGATAAGTTTGTTATTGATTAATGTATACTATTTAGAGGTATAGAGGTTGGAATAGTGAAGTGTGATGAGAAATATGGTATAGGCTAAGTCATTCATGAATGGGTATGTTTAAACGATGAGCTTTAGTATCAGATATTTTCAGATAGAAACTCGAAAACTGAGTGTGTTTGATCTATAAGGGAAAGAAATAAAAGTTGTTAAAGATAAAGCGTTTGAATTAGTAGTAATGTGTATGAGTGTTTGGATGATGACTTGGGGTGTTTGTCATGTAAGTGTTTGTGTATGGGAAATCATGTGATGAGTTTATGTTATATGGTATGAGCACCTGTGTGTATATTTAATTGTATGATTTATGGTGTAGTAGTTAAGCTGGTTAGGAATGAGTTCAGACGGAATTCATCTCATACCAATTCTAAAATATATAGTAAGTCTCGTAAGAGCATTGTATAAGTAAGCCAGCCATATATATGTATTATTTGATGGTAAGTTCTTTGATGTATTGATTGTTATGTGTGCTTCGTGGTTGGTTGCATGAAGATTGTATGTGTGATTGTGTGTATATGTGTGTACGGTAGAACTCGTAGAATATATGGATAGTGTATGCTTATGTGAAATGAATGAATGAATGAATTTGGAAGCTAATGTAAGTATTAGATGTTATAAAGCATGTTTGTTAAGTTGTATTGGTGTGTATGTATATGTGTAAACTTGGAAATTATTTTTACATGTATATAAGAGAGGTGTGCCACGGTATGTGTAAATGCATATGAATCCTGAATGTTAAGCCATTGAGGAAGTTTGCATTGAATTGAAAGAGTTTGTTTCAAAATAAAGAAAGTTTGTTTAACTTGTCAATTTGACGATATTTCAAATATGGATATTTGTGATAAAAGGGTAGATATATGACTTCATGTTTCACATGATTGAAGTGAGATTGATGTTAACAATATACTCTATGATATTTGAGCTTTGCTTTATATACTTTGAACGTTAGCTATGAGATTGACACACATATATACATGTTAATATAAAAATTTGACATGGGTTAAGATTAAATGATAATAACAAGTTAATAATTTCGAACTTATAACAATTAAATAATTCTGATAAACTGCTGATATTTTGGTTTGTTTGGTTGTAGTTTATTTTTGACTTGGTTGTCGTAATAATAGTATGGTTACTTACTAAGTTTTAAAACTCACACCAAACTAGTTTGCTAGTTTTGCAGGTTGGCTTCTAGAATGGTTAACTACGACAATTTTGGAAGTCATGCTCGAGAGCGGATCACCCAAACGGCAGTCACCCTCGCGAGTGTCTTGGGAGAAGATATAGGCACGGAGACCTTACGTGATGATTTTGATTTGTTGATGTGGACCTGAGGTCTATTTTGATATATGAGGTTTATTTCAGGATCATTTTGATGCTGGACTAAGATCCAGGTTGTCCAGTTTTAGGATATATCATGCCAGATTTTTTTATAAATTTATAGACTTATAAAGATAGGTCAATCCTGTCTCATGCCGGTAGCATCCTACCTCTGACGGAATGTTATATTTGTGGTATTATAGTGAAGATTTAGGTATCGGTGACTGCATCTACAAGGTATCTGATCGTCTGAGTAAGTTTTCTATTGTGAATAGACTATATAGGTCTAATGTTTGCAATTTGATTTGATTTTGGTATATGGTATGATATGTTATGATTTTGATTGATATAGGTGATTTGGATTATCTGTATTTGTTTGTGTACTATGATTATATGTACGGGTATAGGTGTACTAAGTTAAAGTATATGGTTTATATAGATATATATATAAGTAATGTGAATTCAATGTGTTTTGAGGTACGAGAGATTCTATGATGTTGATAGTCTGAATTGTGTACTGATATTTTGAATTATGTCTTGAAAACATGGTATTTGATTTTTGGCACAAAAATGTTTTGAAAAGAAAGAAAGATCGAAAACATGAAAGTTTTTAGATATTTCAATTTTGATTATAAATAATAAAGAAAAAATTTATGCCTCGATGCTTGATTAAATTTTTCATGTTTTTAGATTTATCGATATGTTTTCATCGAGGCACTTGATAATATGTTTCTATCTCGATGCTCTAAAATAATTTTGATATTTTTAAACTATAAAACTTGTTTCCGCCGAGACGCTCGAAAATCTGTTTATGTCATGGTGCTTGATGGTTTTATATTATTGACCATTTGTGGCGCATGTATATGTTTCATTCCGGCAAGGCCGGAGCACTTGTTTTGGGGTCGAGACCATCAGAAAATGGCTTGCCCACTACCTTGTCGACATGGTCCTTAAACAGTCCGGTCTGTGCCCGCGACTGAACAGTGGACGATTGATATATATTTTGAAAACTTTTCTTCAAAGATTTATTTTTGATTTACACATATTTATATTTTGGGGGGAAAATGATTTCAAAAGAATTAAATTTTGATTTTGATGCATTTCGACATTGTTAATGACATTATACGATATGATATGTTTCCATCACGGCGCTTGTATATGGTTTTTTCAATTTAATAATTTGATATGGCATGTTTCTGTCGTGATATTTGTATAGGGGTTTTTCCATTTCCAGTGGGCCGACCTGAACCTCTGTCGACGGGGGTTCGTTTCATTTATTGTCCGATCTATACGCGCGATTTAGGCATTGGGCGCCTGTTTATGTTTCGTCCAGTTGAATTATGCTGGATGCTCGATATGGTTTTATGATAATGGATTTTGAAACTGATTTTGTTTACAGTAAAAGAGTTTTTCAAATGTATTTTCGAAATAGTTTTCGAAAGAGATCGTTTTATGATTTCTATTTTGAATGATGACAGAGATTGACAAATTTCAAACTATCATCATCATAAGAGTATTATGATTATGGGTCACTTCTAGCCGTATCAATGGATGTATTGGTTGATATAAAAGATTATGTTTGTAATGCGAATATGTATGTAAGCTTATAGTTAGTCATGAACCTTTTCAGTGTTGTGATGGTTATGTATGCTATGTAGTCAACCATACAATGTTGTATGTGCGATTGGATATGTACGTATGCAAACATTGATGTTGGTATCAGTTATAGATGTGATATGAAATGATGTGATATGAATTGAATGAGTTTCATTTTGTATTGTAGACGAAATACATGGTATGAAATTCATGTTATGTTTCCGTTTTGATAATGTATTTGGTTGCGTGTAAAGAACTGTTAGGGTTGGTGCTCGAAGTGCCAATCCGGATCGTATTTATATCTGATTCATGAATACGAAAAATGCCTTTTTTTCCATAATATTACTTATTTAATGGTAGCACCTCTTGTCTTTTATATACATATTCGATATAATTACGATTAGATATCTAATTATGATTAGATTGAAACTAAATCTAATTTAGTGATACGTGTATATTAGACAAAGACCCTAGGATTTACAACGTAGTTTGTAATTGACATTGGGAAGCGTCAGTATAAGTTGTATATCCTTAAATAAAGTTCATGGTCAAGATTTACTAACACGGGTCGGTTAGTAAAATCCGCTGAGACCGGTACATATCGTATATCGTGACTTGGTCCGATGGTTTATCCCAATGAACCATGAGTCTCGGAAACTCGTATAGACATGTAGGTGTTTATTTGATAAACACTGAACGACTCACTGAAGATTTCCTAATAGATGGTACACCAACGTCAATAGGAATCTTCTGAAGTTGAGCGAGCATAATGGTTCTTCGACTTGAGATACCTATATGAGTTATCCTCCACACTTTGATGGCAGTCATGTCACCGATCTATTTAGATCATACCTCCGTCTGTTCGTTGGGTGTGGACTGATGCTCATGATATCCAGTGCGTATCATGATAGAATCTGTCAGTTCTGTGTACAAGGCATAGGTATCCTATACTTGTTTGCGATCAAGTAAATCCATGGCCGTGGTATAACTTCAGAAGCAAGTTTCGAGTGTTATTTAGAGATTGTAAATTTGAAAGTCGACTATAATATACCATAATGATTTGACATTCTTATATATATCCCAGGTATAATATGGATAGCCTGTGACAGAGGGATTATACGTATGCAATGAACTCGAGTGGGTGAATTATGGACACAAAATTGGATTTCGTGACGGATAAACCTAAACTTAGAGAGTCCCACAATATGAAGTGTACTCGTTGAGCACTTGGGCAACGAGTTATGAATAATACAAATTATTCATAATACTTCACCGGATTAAATGAGTTAATTCGAATCGTTTAAATAGTTAAACGAAAATACATATATAGGGGCATTTTTTGGTCAATCGTAATTATTTTGTATTTGTATTTGATACATAATTCGATTAGATACACATTAATTAATTGTCAAATGAGATTTTGACACATGTAACTTCTATAGGTATTTTATTTAATGTAAATAAAATACATATGGATTAATAATTATATTAATTAATTATTTAGATATTTAAATGTTAAATATTTAAATGATTAATTGATATATATATATATATATATATATATATATATATATATATATATATTTCGTAATTGTTATGGAATATATGTTTAATTATTATTAGTTACACTTGGCATTAAATTTAAGGTTAAAGTGTTAAATTTGATTTTTTACTACTTTAACTTTATATTTAATTTATTTAGATAATTTTCATTTGTGATAATTGTTATCACACATGCTTATTATTTAATGGTAACATGTGGCATGATTTATTAATTTGATTTTGGATCAAATTATTTTTTCCAAAAATTGACAAAAATACCCCTTTATGTCGGCAATATGGTTATTAAAGAGGAAAAAAAATTCTTTTTCCTAACAAAGCATACCATGGCAGAAACCCTTTCTTCCAAAATAATACTCTCAAATTGTTTGATGATTTAAGAAGGAAAAAGAAGAAAATCAAGAAAAAGCTTTAAGAAATTAAGAGAATTAAAGGTAATCCTCAATATCCCTAAGCTTGGAATGTTGGACAGTTATGACTTATAGCATCACTATTTGTACAGATCATGGTGTTGTTGTACAAATTAACTATGTGACAAAGGAAATTGCTATTTTATCATTTGTGATTAGATCACCAAGATGTATAAATGATAGAAGGTCCATATGATTAGTTCCGGATTGATAAGATATGAGACAGTATCAATCCATGAAGGTTTAATCATTAAATATCCCTAGTCGTGGTATTATCGAGACAGGACATCAATAATGCAGAATAGACTAGTATTGCACTTGTGCGTGTTATGGGAGCATAACGACATAGTTCTCATATATTTGGGTATAGGATACTCATGCAAGTGTAATAGGAGGTTGTGTTTACCGATGGTAAGGAAAACAGCTTCGCTCTGGATAGACCCCTCAGAATTCCATTGGTAGTATGACTATGTGTCTATGGAAGTCCGAATCAGGGTAGGTGTATTTGGTCTTAACCTGAGACTTGCACCGCTAATACTTGCGACAATCAATGTACTTTTATTTAGGTCGTCCAGGGCTTTAACATGTTCTGTGTACGCCTCTTCTGGGTATATTGAGAATCGTAGTGTATTGGGTGTGATGTCGAGATGGAAGTATCACTCCAGTCATAGTGGAGATGATGATCACATAGGATAAGGAACTTGTTCGTTTATATGCTGCAGCTATCGGGATATTATGACTAGGTCATGTTTATTCGATTATAGAGACTAGTTACTAGAGATCCGATATGTGCTTCGTACGGGGCAAACACATTTCCAGCCTCAGGCCTTGCACGTGACATCCGATACTGGATCGAAATACGCAATTCTACGTATACTACGCCTGATATAGATCACATATTCCAGTAAGAATATTTCTGGAGAATTGGGTAGGCATGATGCTTTGCTAGAAGCCAACCATTTCTTGTAAATCGGTAAAAACGTAGTACTAGATACGTACGTGTTCGGATAGTCCGACGACTGTATTTACTGCCAACATATCCGGGGATCTCATGGGTCGCTTCCCGAAGATTCATCGATGACGTATGACTCGCACTTTATTAATCTGGGATTAATTAGATGAGAGAGAAAATTAATCTGGGATTAATTACGGAGATATTTTATCTGGGATAAAATATTTATTAAAGAGAGAAAACGATTAATTTGGAATTAATCGATAAAAATAATATATTCGATATATTATACGAAATTGGATTTCGAAGCAGAATTAAATTTAGAATTTAATTCGGGCGAACGAGTTAATTTAGAATTAATTCGTTAGCGACGTGAATAGTAATTTTGCTAAGCATAATTATTTAATTACGTCGCAATGGAAAAATTCGTTAATTTGGAATTAGCTAACCCGAGCCCGGGAGTGTTTGCGGGGGCACTCGCATTGCGAATTTAAGTACGGCCCACAAGTCACATCAAGCGTCAAATCACTAGTCAATCAAGTGATATAAGTCACATCATTTTGAGTGAAGTGATGTCTAGTCACTTTTGATGTGAATATATGATGGAGGTGGTTGGCTTTAATTGCCTTTGACTTTTGGAAAGCCAGACATAAATTTCGTAGCCGAATCCAAATGGACGGTAGTACGGTCTGTACTTGGGATACAACTCCACGTCCGCTTGAGAAACATTCGCGCATGTGTTTGTGTCATTTTAGATACCATTTTTGTTATCTCGTTCAAACACATTCTCAAACGCTACTCGAACGCATGCATTTGGCCTTATCCCATTCGAACGCGTTTCCAAACGCTACTCGAACGCATGCATTCTGTTTACCGTTCGAACGTGTTTCCGAATGCTACATGAACGTGCATGCAGTGAATTGACTTCTCTTCCTCATATTTCATGCATGCTTGCTTCTTTGGTCATTTCTTTTGCATTACATACTTAATCATCTCACTTTATTATTGACGCTTTTTACCGTTATTATTTATTTATAGTTTTGCATTTCTTTATTTGATATGTTTATGGAATTATGCGCTCGTTTTTATTTTATTTACTTTTATAGGTGTGCAAACTTGGGTGTTAATTAAATTATCTTGCATGTGTTTCATAAGACTTGGTTACACTATTGCATAAATCCTTTCATTACAATTGGCATAAGTAAGGGACCATTCCGAACCCAACGGTTTGAGGTCTTCCCTTTCGAGGGGTGAGTGCGGTCTTAAATCATTTCCCAGTTCACACTGGGTGGCGACTCCATTTATTCTCCAATTTAGTCCCCCTCGGGCTATTCCGTACTCCCAACGGGCCACGAGCCCGGACAACGTCGCTACAGTCTGGCGACTCCACTGGGGATAGAGAATCGGCCCCGAAATAATGTCTTGTAATGTTTGTGATTTTTTCTTTAGTTAACATTGTCTCATATATTTTGCATACCCTTTCTTACCTTGATGGCATCATGTATCGTGAAGTCATTTTCGCTCGAACCGTCGGATTGTTATATGGTATCATCACTAGTTGGCACGTACCTTAGGGTATAAAAAAGGTGCGCTCACTTGGTCGCTCGAACCCTTGAGTGGGGAGACCTAGTTGTGGGCAACCCTTCACCGGCGGGAGCCTTTTTCTATACTCCTATAAACCCGCATGTGAACCATAGTTGTATGACATATAGAAGCCATCCTTTTATGCTTGTGTTTGGGACCATCATCATTTGGATCCAGTTGGACGTCTCGTCATAAGATACGAACTTGTTGGGCCATTTAAACTGGGACGAGTTTATGTCTTATGACGATTGGGCCAAAAGCTTCCAAAATACCGATGGGCCACTTTATGTTTGGGCCCCATATCATTTGAAGTTGTTTAGCCACGTTATCGCAAAAGTGTAAACCTATTGGGCCTTTTTCAACTGGGACAAGTTTGCACCTCGCAATAATATGATTGAATGCTTTGAAATGATAATGGGCCAACTTGTATGAAAACCTTGATGGACTTAGAAAATCCAATCATGATATAAATATGCTAGAAGCATGAGTCCGATATCCACATTGGCTTTCATCCAGGAAGGATAAGCCTTGTTACGGTATATTTAGGGATACCTCCAAGTTCATCCCCATGACCGCGGTTGTTGAAAGCCCAATTCGTTTCTAGACAATGGCATGATCCCATAATAGGCTTAGTCCATGTTGTAAATGGGTGGTCTTTATCTTTTACCGATGGAAAGGGAAATAAACGACCAAGGTTCACCCCATAGCATAAGAGAGAATGATTTTGTGTACCCACATCGGTGCATAAAGTAAGCCATACTTAGAACCCAAAAATAGACTTACCACGGGTGCTGGAGAAATAAGGTTGGAAGGATATATTCTGTTTTGGTAACCACATGCATCTTATATATCTCATGCATCACACGCATACATGCATCATGCTAACTCATAGTTTCAAACAGCCATCATAGATATCCGTTGGGTTAAAGAAGAAGGACGACTCGTTAAAAAACAGTCAACAAACATGAGTGAGTCAGATAATGAGGTTTCCCGCATGGATCAATTAGAGACCAACATCACTAAGATTACTGAGCAGTTGCAAGCTTTAGCCACCACCGTGGCCAATCTGGCAGTGCCCCGCACAGGGAGAATAGAAAATAATGAGAATGTCAGGCGTGAGGAGCCTATGAATAGGGTGAGTGATGAGATCCATACTTTTGATGATGACTTGGCAGAGTATGCCATGGGAAAGGTAGCCGGGTCTCAGGCAGAATTATAGAAACTCAGGGATGAGGTAGAGTCAGTTACCCGTAAGCTGAAAGGTAAACATGAAGATTTGCTAGACTATGATGCAATGACTTTCGAAGAGCAGCTGCCTTCGCAGTTCAAGATGTCTGGCATAGCCAAGTTCAACGGGAACGGGGATCCGAGGGTCCATCTCCGACGGTATGTTTCTGTGATGAGTTCAGTGGGTCTGTCGAAGCGTCAGGTTCAGAAGATGTTCGGGATGTCACTAGAGGGGGCGCCCGTAGTATGGTAGAACGACCTGGAGAGAAAGGTCAATGATGATTGGAGGGCATTAGTAGAAGCCTTTCTGAATCAGTATGTCATAGACTTGGAGATTGAATTGTCGCTCCGTGACTTGGAGAATACCAAACAGAAGAGGGAAGAGAGCTTCAAAAATTATGTAGATCGCTGGAGAAGCCAGCTCTTGAAAATGCAGACTCGGCCCTCGGAGAATGACCAAATCAAGATGATCATTAAGGGCACCAAACCCTTTATTTATAACAAGCTATGGAGGATGACCTCTATGATTAGCGATTTTCGGCAGTTGAGGGAAATGTCATGGATATCGAGGATGAGGAAACCGAGAATCAAAAGTTTTACAGCCAGAATAAAAGGACCATTGGGGGGCCTTCAGTGACAATGCCCGCTACTATTGAGGTCGCTGCTGTCAGAAACAGGTAATTCTCCAATCTTGGTAAACCTTTGTCAAAGGTATTTGAAAAGCTGAAGATGCAAGGACTCCTAAAACCTTTAGAACCTAGACCATTTCCAAACCCTGTGCCACCTCACCTCAACCTAAACCTGTACTGTTACTTCCATCATGAAAAAGGCCATGACACCGACAACTGCACCCGCCTTAGACATGAGATCCAAAACCTCATTGACGCTCATAAGATACCCGACCCAGAAAAAGAACAGCCCAACGCACACAGAAACCTTCTACCCAACTACCACTCTGTTCCACCACCCACTTACATGATCAACTCTGGCCTACCTGAAGGTCTTGTCCTTCGAACCCTCAACCACCAAGCCTTTTGCATGGAGATATGGAACAGAAATAGTGAAGATGTAATGGAGAAGGGGATAGATTCTTGGAAAAACTTCTTGGGCAATGACAAATAGAAGAAGTAATAGAAAGAAGAACTACTACAGTCGGAGAATCTGACACTCGAATAAGACAAAAGAAGACAAGACTGCAGATGACGAAGACGTTTATTTTTGTAATCTTGCATTTATTAGTCATAAAGACATTGTTTTGCTTACTTGTTTGAACCTTTTCGGTTTTGCGACCTGACATGCTTGACATGAGCGTATTTGACATTAACTTGACAAAGACAAATGTGTTAAATCTCGGTACATGTGAAAACCCCGAGGGAATTTCAATTACAAGTAAGGAGCATAATAGAATTGATAGAAAGAAACTGTAAGCAGGCCTTGGGGGCGACCAAAGACATTTGTAGGCAAATGACACCAAAAAGCACCAAAAATGCCTAACCCATCGGAATAGGAAATACATCCATACATACATGTAAGGGTGGCAGTTTAGACCGCGGCCCGGCCCGGCGGGCTTTTGCCCAGCCCTGGGTGGAAAAAGCCCGGTCGGGCCTTAAAATGAAAGCCCGGCACGGGCTCGGGGCCGGGCCTTAAAATGAAAGCCCGACACGGGCTCGGGCCCGGGCCGGGCTTTCCTATTTTGACCCGAGCCCGGCCCGGCCCGGGCCAAAATTTTAAAAAAAAACATAAATATATATATATATATATATATATATATATATATATATATTTAATATGTTTGTATCATTTTTATTTATTTTTAATATTTAAATTGTTAATTTATCAATGAAACTTGTGATTTATTTATAAATTATCTTTGTATATAGTGTAAATATATTTTATATTTATATATTTTTAAATTTTAAATTTTTTTTTTAAATTCGGGCCCAAAAAAAACCCGGGCCGGTCTTTTCCCGGGCCCGGGCTTTTTTTTTTGGTTGGCCGGGCTCGGGCCGGGCTTGCAAAAGCCCGGCCCGGCCTATTGCCACCCTTACATACATGCATACACGTCACATGCACGAAATTGTTGTCTTGTTTTTGTTCGCAGGTTTTGAAGAAAAGCGGCCAAGACACACAGTTCGGGAATAAAGCCCCCAATCAATACAGTTCGGGAATAAAGCCCACAATTTTGGGAACAAAGCCCATAATCAATTCAGTTTGGGAATAAAGCCCACAATCAACAAAGGTTTGGGAACAAAGGCCAGAGAATAAAACCCACAATCAACATAAGTTCGGGAACAAAGCCCAGAGAATAAAGCCCACAATCAATACAGTTCAGGAATAAAACCCACAATCAACAAAGTTTTGGGAACAAAGCCCACAATCGACATAAGTTCGGGAACAAACCCCATGGAATAAAGCCCACAATCAATACAGTTCGGGAATAAAGCCCACAGTCAACAAAAGTTCGGGAACAAAGTCCAGGGAATAAAGCCCATAATCAAAACAGTTCGGGAATAAAGCCCATAATCAACATAAGTTTGGGAACAAAGCCCAGGGAATAAAGCCAATAATCAATACAGTTCGGGAATAAAGCCCACAATCAACCTAAGTTTGGGAACAAAGCTAATGAATAAAGCCCACATTCAATTCAGCTCGGGAATAAAGTCCACTCTCAACACAGTTCGGGAACAAAGCCCAGAGATGGTTCGGGAACAAAGCACAGGGGTCAAGGAACCTCACCATCAATTCAATTCAGCTCGGGAATAAAGCCTAGGGAATAAAGCCCACTCTCAACACAGTCCGGGAACAAAGCCCATAGATGGTTCGGGAACAAAACCATGGGTCAAAACACCTCGCCATCCATTTAATTCAGTTTGGGAACAAAGCCCAGAAATCAAAACCAGCTCACTCGGTGGTTCAAGAACAAAGCCCAGGGGTCGAAGCACCTCGCCACCAGATCAACTTAGTTTAAAGAACAACCGGTAAGTTCAGCAACAGCTGGCGAGCCATGTAAGTAAAAAATGCATGCATGACTTTGATAGGATTGTCACTGTCACACACTACACAAGTCCCATCAAAGTGGGGGTGACTGTAGACACTGTATTTTTGCATAAAGCCCGATGATGAGCCTCATATGGAGGCATTACCCGATAAGTTGTGAAGTCGTGGAAAACAGACGTCGGAAGGGAAAATTCAGAAAATAAATACCTTGCCAAATTTAATTCCATTGTTAAGCCTCGGGTTCGCTCAATCGATCTTTGTTTTAAATTTTAGTCTCGGCCCAAAATCCCGCAACCCACAAAAGCCCACATGCCTATACGCACATATCCAAAACCTATGCAACCCACAAAGGGCCATACGCCCAAGCCCACACACGCCCAAGGCCTATTAAATCCAATCCAAATTATTCAAATCACATTTAACACATGCCAAAATCCAAATAAATCACCTTCAAAATTAAAGATATTCCCCCACCAAAAATACAGAATATTCTTTCCTTAAACAGATTAATTAAATGCACCCTTTTATTGCATGATTTTGTTTCCTTGTTTTGAAATCTCATGCACATGAGAAACCCTAGCTCACCATTATAAAAAGAGACATAACCCAAACCATATTTTTTTCTTCCTTGGCTCTCATCTCTCACAAAAACACACACAAACCCTAGCGAAAACTCACGGCAACAAACACTAAACACCAAAGAAACCGACCAAGAAAATAACAACCCTAGACCATCACTAATCTCTCTCTATCCTCTCTTTCGGCCACCCTCTCTAATTTAGTCTTCTCCATTCCCTCTTCACCCTTCTCTCATCTCTTCTCTACAAGAAACTATGAACAATAAATACACAGAGACATAACGAAATAACATGGAATAATTCTTCAACAGCTACACTCTCACTCTCATTCACAACAGTTCACAAACAAACCTTAAGGTAAAAAGACAAACCCTTTGCACCGAATACACTTCAACGCACACACAGGCCACTCACTCTTCACATTCAACCAACACAACTTCAACACACCGACACACTGACCTGCACTAAGCCCTCAATCTCTCAAAAAACACACACTCACATCAGCCCCTAACCCAAACCTTCACCCAAAACCACATGAAACCTACGGCAAACACACAACCATCACACGTCAAAACCCTAGACCTTAGACTTCTCCACGCATCCCACCTCACGCCACTAGCAAAATAGTCGAGACACAAACCACAAATGCCACTCCTCACACAGCAAACCAATGAACCCTCAAACCATACACAAAATATAGACCCTCAAACCAAAACAAAACCCTAACCCTGGCCGACTATAACTCACCACAAAATAGCCCCTTAACCGACCCCTTCACTGCCACAAATTAAGCCTTAAACCGACAACCAAACAATAAACAAACTGCCCTCAGCCGAGAGTAATACACCCCAAAACAGTCCCCAAAAAATCACAAAACAACCCCATAACCGAACAACAAATAATCCTAAACCAAATCCTAAAAAACAGCGGTCAAAACAGCAAATGAAGACAGCGGAAACAGCAGCAAAACCGAATAAAAAAACTAGAAAATTGATGGAGCATTAACCCTTCCGGTGACGGTATAACGCACTTCCGAGAAGCAACTTAAAAGGTAAGACCTGATGGCACCCTTTAAAATTTTTCATTCATCTTTTCGGTTGTCTATTATTATTTCCTTGCATACGTCTTGATGGTTCATGTCTATTATTGATTTAATGATTGTGTGTTATCTCTTGCGGTATATCGGATGGAAACCCATACGTAAATTTCGTAGCCGAATCCAAATGGACGGTAGTGCGGTCTGTACTTGGGATACAACTCCACGTATCATTTGAGAAACTTTCAAGCATGTGTTTCATTTTGTCATTTGATTTTGTGTTCATTCATTGTTTGTGTTTATTGTTCCGCTATTTATTTTCTACATATTGCTTTATTCATTTACGCATTGCTAATCTAGTGCGCTTGGATTAAAGGTCCTCTATTTGAGGGAAATGCCTAAAGGCTACCTTTACCACAATGTTTTGCCGCGCCGGACGAAGTATACTTGATTGAATGTGAAATACATTTAGTCGGGCATACAAAGTCCCATAAAGATGTCAGCCTTAGTCGCATCTTATTTATTATTATACTATTTACTTTTTGCATATTATTGCTTTGTTTATTCATGCATAGTTATCTCGTGCGCATGGGCTAATCATGTTGGATTAAAGGTCCTCTATTCTAGGGAAATGCCTAAAGGCTAGCTTTACAATAGTTTGACGTGCCCTTCTTCTATTGATTTCGCTATTCATATTTTTTTTTCATTTTTCATTTTCGCATTCATGTCGTGTTAATGCTTGAGTGTTGCCTCTCACGGTATATAGGATTGAAACCCAAACATAAATTCCGTAGCTGAATCCGAATGGATGGTAGTACGGTCTGTACTTGGGATACAAATCCACGTACCGTTTGAGAAACATTCACGTATGTGTTTGTGTCATTTTAGATACCACTTTGGTAATCTCGTTTGAACGCGTTCTCAAATGCTACTCGAACGCATGCATTTCGCTTTATCCCATTCGAACGCGTTTCCAAACACTACTCGAACACATGCATTCTGTTTACCATTCGAACACATTTCCGAACGCTACACGAACGTGCATGCAGTGAATCGACTTCTCTTCCTCATATTTCATGCATGTTTGCTTCTTTGGTCATTTCTTTTACATTACATACTTAATCATCTCACTTTATTACTGACGCTTTTTACCGTTATTATTTATTTATATTTTTGCATTTCTTTATTTGATATGTTTATGGAATTATACGCTCGTTTTTATTTTATTTACTTTTATGGGTGTGCAAACTTGGGTGTTGATTAAATTATCTTGCATGTGTTTCATAAAACTTGGTTACACTATTGCATAAATCCTTTCATTACATTTGGCATAAGTAAGGGACCATTCTGAACCCAACGGTTTGAGGTTTTCCCTTGCAAGGGGTGAGTGCGGCCTTAAATCATTTCCCAGTTCACACTGGGTGGTGACTCCATTTATTCTCCGGTTTATTCCCCCACGTGCTATTCCGTTCACCCAACGGGTCGCGAGCCCGGACAGCGTCGCTACACAGATTTACTTACTGACCAAGTAATTGTAATCCTTGACCAGAAACAGTTAAAGAATGATATTGTTATGATACTGCTCAATGTTAGTTGCGACGCTTTTGTAACTGTATCATAACCAATCACTCTATGGTCATTTAAGTCTTTACCATATAATAAAATAATTTATATTATAGAAACTGTTTATTTTATTCACTAATAAAATATTTATAAGAGTATTTACATGGAAATACATAAGAAATTGGCACTCAGAGCACCAATCCTAACAATTTCAAATATGGATATTTGTGATAAAGGGTAGATATATGACTTCATGTTTCACGTGATTGAAGTGAGATTGATGTTAACAACATACTCTATGATATTTGAGCTTTGTTTTGTATGTTTTGTACGTTAGCTATGAGATTGACACACATGTAGACATGTTAATATGAAAATTTGACATGGGTTAAGATTAAAGGATAATATCAAGTAATAATTTCGAACTTATAAGAATTTAATAATCCTAATGAACTGCTGATATTTTGGTTTGTTTGGTTGTAGTTTATTTTTGACTTGTTTATCGTAATATTAACATGGTTACTTAATGAGTTTTAAAACTCACACCAAACTAGTTTGCTAGTTTTACAGGTTGGCTTCCAAAATAGTTAACCACAACAACTTTGGAAGTCATGCTCGAGATGCGGATCACCCAAGCGGCAGTCACCTTCGCAAGTGTCCTGGGAGAAGTTTTAGAAGTTTAGGATATTTGATTTACTGTTTCATTTGTCGTGATGAGCATGCCGTTTATATTAAGTAAATATTTTGATTATTTATGATGTTGTGGGCACAGAGCCCTTGAGTGTTGATAGATGATATGGGCATGAAGTCTTTAGATGATGATTTTGATGTGTTGGTATGGGCCTGAGGTCCATTTTGATATATGAGGTTTATTTCAGGATCGTTTTGATGTTGGACTGAGATCTAGGTTGTCCAGTTTTAGGATACATCATGCCAGATTTTTAATAAATTTCAAGGCTTATGGAGATGGGTCAATCCTGTCTCCTGCCGGTAGCATCATGTCTCTAGCGGGGTGTTACAGAGAAGTTCTTCGAATTCTTGCATTCTAGAGGTACTAGAATCGGTGGAGTTACCACCATAAGTCTTTTACCATCACTGTAAGTTTTTCGCTTTATAGTGGATTTGAACTGGTAGCCGAGATTGTTCGGGTTGGTGCTCTGAGGGCCAATTTTTTTATGTATTTTCTTGTAAATACTTATGTAACATTTTATTATGAATAAAATAAACAGTTTCTTTTATATAACTTTTTCTTTAATATGGTAAAGACGTAACCGACCTTAGAATGATTAATTATGATACTGTTACAAAAGCGTCGCAATTGACATTGAGATGTATCATGATATTGTCATTCATAGACAGTTCCGAGTCAAGGTTTACACTACTTGGTCATTAAAGTAAACCCATAGAGACTAGTACATGTCGTATATTGGAATCTTGGATTCCGATGGTTTCTCAGTGAACCATGAGTTTTGGAGACTAGAATAGATGTGTAGGTGTTTATAACGGATAGACACTGAACGACTCATCGAAGATTCTTAATGGATGGTACACCAACGTCAATAAAAATCTTCTCGGGTTGAGTCAGTATAATGATTCTTTGACTTGAGATACCACTGTGGATATATGAGTTATCCTCCACACTTAGATGGCAGTCACGTCGCCGATCTATTTAGATTAGACCTCCGCCATTTCGTTGGGTGTGGACTGATGCTCAGGATATCTTGTATGTATCAAGAAAAGATCAGCCAGCTCTGTGTACAGAGCATATGTATTCAAATATGGAATTAGCAATCTGTTAAATCCATGGGCCCATGGTACACTGTAGAAATTAGTTCTAAGTATTTTTTGAGAGATTGCTAATAGAAACGTCGACATGATTATATCTATAGAGATTTGACGTTTGTATCTATAACTCTGGAATAATCCAGATACCTGTGACGGAGGTGTTATACGTATGCAGTGACATCGACCTGTATGATTCAGAGAGTTTATCCTTGTTCGTCATAATTAACGGGTGAGTGAATTATGGACACGAAATTTGATTTCGTGACGGATATGTCTGAATCTAGAAAGTCTCACTAATGAAATATACTCGTAGAGCACTAGGACAACTGTTATGAATAATACTGATTATTTATAACTCGTTTAATGGTTAAATGAAAAATACATGCAATCGCGACTAACGGTCATTTCTGAATTAATGTGTATTTGTATTTAATACTTGATTTTATTAAATACACATTAATAAAATATCAAATTGTGATATTTGATATATATCATTAATATATGTATTTGAGATATTTATTGTATATATAATACATATATTTAAGATATTTATATTTATTATTTAATTATTAAATAATTAAATTAATTAATAAATTAAATATCTTTTGTAATGATTTTAACTTTATTAAAGTTGGAAATGGCATGGTTTTATTGGAACACATTTTGTTTTCTTTATTAAAGAAAAAGTGTTAACTTTAATTTTGCAAAATGTGTGCCAATTAAAATGGAACGAAAATCAAATAATTGTTATTTAGTTTTCCTTTTATTAAATTCGGCCAAGGTGATGAATTAACAAAATGGTTTTGTTTTTCATTTTATAAAATATTACACAAGTTTAACAAAAAAGATTACAAAGTGAGTTGAGAGCATTTGAAGGAAAATCAAAAGAGAAAGCTTAAATTTTTGGAAATTTTGTAAGTATTTCTCAATTTTCTTCAACATAGAAATTGATTCTATTATTCTTAACTTCAAATTGTGTTGTTAAGATCATGTTTATACTCTTTTAGTTTGAAATTAAATTTGTTGGAAGCTTGTTGGATGTGTTTAAGTATGTATAATTAATTTATAAGCTTATTAGTGTAATTAAGCTTAATAGATTAATTAGAATTTAAAGTTGTCATTCTAGAATTGATTAGCTATTCATAATTAACCTAGAATTTTTCTTGATTAATTTCATGATGGTGAGACTTGATTGGTGTGGTAATTGAATGATTAAAGTGTTGAATTAATTCAATTTAATGTAAATTGTGTAATTGAACTCATTTATGAAATTAGGGTTCTAAACACATTCCAATTTTGGGGCTTTTCATTATGATATAATTTGATGTATCTTTGATGTATGTCAAATTTGGGATTGATTGGATTTGATCTTGATGTGTTTTGAACAAATTGGGCCAAATTAAAATTAATTAAAATACTGGGCAGTTTCGGTAATTATGGAAAAATCTGGGCTGTTTCGGTAATTCTGGAAAAGTTTTTTTTTTTTTGTTACAAATTATTAATTCATGTATTAGACATATATAAATTATTTTGGGATTGACTTGGAATCAATTAAATATGTATTTGACATTTTAAGGACAAAAATGATTAATTTGTAAAAATTTGGGGTAAATCGGCAATTAAAAGAAATAAGATTTCTTGGGTTAAAATTTCAGATTTTAAGTATTTGTTAATTAAATAAATATGTTTATTTAATTAATACAAGAATTTTTGAAATCAGAAAATAAGTTTTCCGCGTTCCGCTGCGCTAACCCTGTAATTCCGTATAAAACCCTACAGAGATACCCGAAATAATTTTTTACACGCACGAGTTTTCCACTTCGTCAAAAAAATTACTATGTTGATTTATTTATTGTATTAATTTTATTTGCTTGGATTTATAAACTGTTAAACTTAAGAGTGGTTGTTAATTAGATTAATCCATAGAAAAATATTTAGAAATTATCTTAAAATATTGTGTTAAATTTCGTATAGGGTAAGAACCTTTAATAAATATGAACTTTCAAGAACCATGCTTGTTTGTTGGAGCGAATTGGATGATTGGACCGAGGTTTGACGCAATTGACTCTTCCCTTCACCTTGAAAATTATTCTTTTTTCTTTCTCTTCTTGTGAAGAGCTTTTTCTCCTTTTATTCAATAGGCTCCTCAAGGACAACCTCTTGCGGTTCGTAACCTAGATATAGTCAACTTGACCCAATGACAAATGAATGAGTATCAAGAGGGAGCCTGGTCACCATCTCCCTCAATCCACCAAACCAAGCCTATCCCCTTGAAGGATTCTACCTTAGGCCACAACCAAATAACCAGAAACATGTGGGTAATCAGACCTTCGCCAACCAATCTTGGCTGGTTAGACCAAAAGTCTACTCCTATTAATCTGCTCACATATCTATATTTTTATGTCTATTCGAATAATGATATTCGACCCATCGGGCGAAAGGTTGGAGATAGAATTTGTGAATTATTCAATAGAAAGTATCTCTTTTTATGCTATGCTTGACACTGTTAATTAAACAGTGCTCAAAATAGGTTTATCTTTATCGTCTTTTGAGCTAAATATCATTACTCTGTTTATTTATAAATCCATATTTTCACATTTTTATGAGTTATGAATAATATAGATAATCGAACTTTTTAAATATGTGGAGGAGTAATTTTTAATTTGAGGTGAATTTAGGGATGGCAGTGGGTAGGGTATGGTGCGGGTTTGCCATTACCAAACCCGCACCCGCATATGTAAATGAATTACCAAACCCGCACCATATCCGTTGCGGGTTTTAATTTTCATTACCAAACCCGCACCACATATAAAAATAAATTACCAAACCCGCAATGGTACCCAACAGATTTTTTGCGGGTTTTTAAAATATTGAATTATTTTGTGTTCTTAATAATATATTTTTTAATTAAATAATTTATTTTTAATTGCTAGCTGTAGTTTTCACATTTATTTTTCATTTGACATATACAACATGCAATGTATGTATATACAATACATAGATAATATAATGTATGAAAGACTCGGTACCATATGTTTATTTTTTCATATAAACATAATTAAAACGAGTTCTTCCTTTCATAATTATAATGATCTAAGTTTTCCAACTCAATCGACAATAAGCTAAAAAGTAATCACCAACCTTTGGTCATATTTTTATGCTAAGTGTAATGAAAATGATGCTTACAAGACTCAAGTGGTGTAAGTGTAATGAAGAAGCAGGAAAGCTAATGAAGTTGCAGCAAACACTAGCTTATTTTGCTTCTCTCCCGTTTCTGATCATGTGAACTTAATCAAAATTTTTGTATTATAATTTTATTAATAAGTGTGATAAAAAAAAACAATAATAGTCATGCAAAAAATCTCCAGTTGGGCAGGTTGCGGGTTGCGGCTGAGTGGGAGTGTGGAACTGTGGATTAATGTTTTAGGTTTAGGTTTTGTTAGCTGTTTTTGTATGAAGGTTTTTTTATATTGTCCTAAAAATATTAATTAATAAAAAATAATATTGCGGGTATGTGGATACCCGCAGCGGATACCCGTATTTTTTTTTTAAATACCAAACCCGCACCGCACCCGCAGCGGGTTTTGCTTTAAATTACCAAACCCGCACCGCACCCGCAGCGGGTTTTGCTTTAAATTACCAAACCCGCACCGCACCCACTAATATATTTACCAAATCCTATCCATTGCGGGCGGGTTTTTGCGGGTTTGCGGGTTTGTGGGTAAAATTGCCATCCCTAGGTGAATTGTTAATTTCTCGTTGTGGAACTTATATTTTTATGTACTTTCAAAGTAAGCCTTTTATTTCACAATTATTCTTTTTTGGGCTCACTTTTATTTCCTAGATTTTATTTATGCCCTTCCATGCGTAAAAGCAATCATATTTCGTAGTAGCTGGGTATCCTAACCTTGATTATTATCTCCATCTTATATTACCTTGATTAGTCATAGATCAATCTTATATAAAGGAATTTCATGGTTCAATTCCCCTCAAAAATAATTATTATGAAAAACTAATGTGGAATATGCTATAAGCTCGATAATCACTCTCATGTGGGGATGCCCCATAAGGGTTAAAATCATATGGACTATTAAGAGAATAGCTCTAAGTATTTCTATCGAAATCCAAAATGGACAATTGACCTCATAGATTTGAGAGGTGTAATAAACTACACCTTCATAAAAAGTCTTGTGATGAACACTAAAAGGTGTACATCTAATAATAGAGAAATTAATATTTTACACTTATTATTTCATTAATCCTCTTAACTTAGTACATTTTTTAAAAAATAATTAAATTTATGTTTTATATATTTTTATTGCGATTTTTAATTCTTGTATAGGCAAAATATTATTTTGGATGCTCAACAGGAAAATGGACATGAAATCTATATTTCGAAGGCCTACAAGCCCAAAAAAGCATGAAAATTGAGTTTGAAAAAGATATAAAAATACTGTTAATGTGTGTTTTTTTGTTGGATGAGCTTATGGTAGAACTGGCGACACAAGATATCATTCATTAAAAAAACAAAAAAATATATATATAATAATGCAGAAAGGGACAATCCACCGAGCATGCTATTTGCATGCAACTTGCATGTAAATTGAAGGAGGCTGTTGTACACCTTCTATAAATAGATGATGTTCAACACCTCATTTCTTAACTTCCTTCATATTCCTTCTTTGAGATTTTGTGAAGGGTCTCAGCTCTTATATGTTTTATTCATCAATCTTTGTTGTAATTTCTCTTTCTTTTATTAATAAATATCTTTGTGAGTGTGTCATATTTTTGGCGTCGTTACCGGGGAATATAATTTAGTAGATAGAATAATAATTTGATATCTTTGCCTTTTGTATTTTTTTTTCCTGCATCTCACTTTTTTCTTTTTCTCATTTTTTTTGAATCTTTTTTTTATTTTTTCTTTCCCACCATGCATTGATTGATGCTAACATATCTGAATCTAAATGTCACATGGTTAGACAAACCCTGTAAAAAATATTTCAGGACTACATAGAACATAAAATTGAATTGAAATGTGGTTTGCATATTGCCAATGAATTTGTTGAACCATCTCCATCTCGAGACTATTTCATAATTTTTGCTGAAAATCGAATTCGATAAATTCAGACATTCGAATGAGAAATTCAATTGAGATATGAATTAAAAAGAATTAGAGGATGTTTTCAGGATTTAATCACTATATTTGTGCTATTTTCTATTGTTATTTTTTGACTTTTTGTTCGTCACTTGTTTTTTTTTATTATTATTATTAATTTTATAAGTATTGCTTTCGCATATTTAAATTTTAACATATATTTTTCATTGAGGTTGCATGAGACATTGGTCTCGATCATTTAGTGGTAGATTAAATAGTGAGTCCCAATCACGTTCATCGTTAGTCAAAAGATCTGATAACCGAGATGAAAATTTCATTGATCTGGTAGAACATGAGTCACAGCATGGTGATCTTATCATCATAGGACACTCAGAGAATACATTAATCTAACTAGGACAGGATCACCATCTTGCATTGCATTTTCCCAAAATGCATCACGTTTAAATTTCAAACCGGGTGTCACCCAACTTCTTCCCACATTCTATGGTCTAGAATTAGAAACCCCTTTTAACACTTAAGATAATTCGAAGAGGTATGTAATACATGCACAGTCCAAAATTAGAGTATGAATATAATTCGACTTAAGTTTTTTCCTTTTTCTTTAAAGGGTAAAGCAAAAATTTGGATACAAAACCTTAGGTCAGGATCCATCGGAACATGAGATGATTTACAAGAGCAATTTCTGAAAAAAAAATTTATTTCCTCTGCATAGGGAAAACTCATTTAAGAGGAGAATCATAATTTTCACATAAGAGTTGGGGAAACACTTTACTAATATTGAGAGAGATTTAAAGAAATATTAAATGTTTGCTCACATCAAGGGTTTGAAATATGGAGGCTAGTTTTTTTCTTCTACGAGGGTTTAACACCGCCAAAGTAGATAAGTTGTGGAAATGATGTATAATAATGAATTTAGGGATAAAAGTCCCCGAAGATGTATTAAATTAATTAGAACTTATAGTAGAGAATGCATAACACTATAGCATAGTTGGCACTTATGAGTTGTCTATTAAACTACAATCATCTGGTATAGGCATTTAAATTTAGGGAAGACCATAACCTTTATGCTAAATATGCATATCTAACTAAAAACGTTGAGGCATTAGAAATGAGGAATAATGATAATATTAAGTCAATTCAAAAAGTTAGATGTCATATCTCTAACTCAAATGAACATGTCACACAAACTTACCAACCTTGCCAGCTTTGCAAGAATGTCTCAATGACCAAGTCAATTCCGTAAACACCTTTAAGAGACCAAATTCAAACCCATACTCCCAAACCTACAATTATGGTTGGAGAAACCATCCAAACTTCAGTTGGAGGAATGATAACCATGTTGGACAATTATGACCCATATCATCACTATTTGTACAGAATATGGTGTTGTTGTACAAATTAACTATGTGACAAAGGAAATTGCTCCTTTATCATTTGTAATTAGATTACCAAGATACATAAATGATAAAAGTCAATATGATTAGTTCCGGATTAATAAGATATGAGACAGTATTAATCCACTAAGGTTTAATAATTAAAATATCTCTAGTCGTAGTATTATCGAGACTGGACATCGATAATGCGGAATAGACTAGTATTGCACTTGTGCCCGTTGTGGGAGCATAACGGCATAGTTCTCATATATTTAAGTATTGGATACTTATGCAAGTGTGATAGCAGGTTTTTTTTTACCGATGGTACGGAAACAGCTTCGCTCTGGATAGACCCCTCGGAATTCCATTGGTAGTATGACTATGTGTCTATGGAAGTTCGAATCAGGGTAGGTGTATTTGGTCTTAAACTGAGACTTACATCGCTAATACTTGCGACAATCAATATACTTTGGTTTTGGTCATCCAGGGCTTTAACAGGTTCTGTGTACGCCTCTTCTGGGTATATTGAGAATCGTAGTGTATTGGGTGTGATGTCAAGATGGAAGTATCACTTCAGTCATATGGAGATGATGGTCACGTAGGATACGGAACTAGTACTCTTGTATGCTGCAGCTATCGGGATAATATGACTAGTTCATGTTTATCCGATTATAGATACTAGTTACTAGAGATCCGATATGTGCTTCGTACGGGGCAGACACAATTCCAATCCCAGGCCTAACTCGTAACATCCGATACTGGATCGCAATACGCAATACTACGTATACTATTCCTGATACAGATTACATATTTCTTTAAGAATATTTCTGGAGAATTGGGTAGGCACAGTGCTTTGCTAGAAGCCAACCATGTCTTGTAAATCGGTAAAAATGTAGTACTAGGTACGTACGTATTCGGATAGTCCGATGGCCGGATTTACTGCCAACATATCTAGGGATCTCATGGGTCGCTTCCCGAAGATTCACCGATGACGTATGACTCGAACATAATTAATCTAGGATTAATTATAAGAGAGAGAAAATTAATCTAGGATTAATTACGGAGATATTTTATCTGAGATAAAATACTATTTAAAGAGAGAGAACGATTAATTTGGAAATAATCGATAAAATAATATATTCGATATATTATACGAAATTAGATTTCGACACTGAATTAAAATTATATTTTAATTCCGGAAAATTAGTTAATTTAGAATTAATTCGCTAGCGACGTGAATAGTAATTTTGCTAGGCATAATTATTTAATTAAATTTGATTTAATTACGTATCAACGGAAAATTCGTTAATTCGAAATTAGTGAACCCGAGCCCGGGAGTGTTTGCGGGCCCACTCACATTTTAAATCAAGTGGAGCCCACAAGTCACATCACGCGTCACATCATTAGTCATTCTTGTGATGGAAGTCACATAAACTTGGAGTGATGTGATGCTTGTCACTTTTGTGATTGATGGGAGTTGTTGGAAGACTTTAAAGCCTTGTACCACTTTTTGGAAAAGTGTAAGAAGTATTTGATTTTTGAAATCAAAAACCACACAACACATCTTCTCTCACTCTCTCTCCCTCAAGGCACTTGGTGTCATTTTCTCTCAAAATTTCTCTCATTGGTCGAGAGTTAGAAGAAGCAAATGGAGGATTTGTTGCAAATTTTTCATGGTGCTAGCACACTCAAAGAAGTTTTACAAAGGTGATAGGGAAACACATCTATGAGCTTGGAATCTCAAATCAAGGCTTGGAGCTTGAAGACCACACAAGGATGGCTTGGCCGAATTCATCAATAAGAAGAAAAGCTTGGAGCAGAATTTTTGTTGTCTTCGCATCGCAAAAGCCGATCAAAGTTAGTATTTCCGCAACTTTACTTTGATGTATTCACACGTTTATATGCTTAATATGATCTTGGTTTGACCTAGAAAACCCAACAATGGTATCAGAACCATGATTAAGCATGAAATTGATTTAGGGTAAAATTTGGGTAAAATTGATTTGATCATGATTTGATAAAATTGATTGTTTGAATATGCTTGAATGATGATAACTTAGAGTTATGCCTGATCAATTTGATGAAAATTGAATTGGATTATTTTTTCCCCAAAATTTTGGCTTGGCCGAAAGTTTGAGATGCCTTAAAGTAATGGTGATTTTTGTTCTTTTGATCATTGGATGAGTTGAAAGACTTAGGATAAATTGATTTAGGATTTAATTAGATTAAAATCGAAATCAGATTTAAAATCCTTCTAATTGCCGTGAGCTTCAAAGCATGAATGGGATTGATTTTGCTTCAATTATGTCGGACATGAATTGATAATTAGAAAGCATGATTAATTATGTAAATTGGTATTTTGGAAATGTTGATTTAAGTAGTTAATTATGGCTAATACACTTTAGTTAATTGAATTGTGAAATTTGGAATTTTAGAATTTAATTAGTTGGGATAAATTTGGAATTGGGCTAATAAAGTTGTATTTGGGCTTGGTTGGGCCAAATTTGGTTTAGGATAATTGGTTGGATCCAATTGGGCCTAAAACCATTTCCATAAAATCCAAATATAATAAAATGGGCCTTTAAAATTTTAATTGGGCCTAATGGGCCTAAATTGATTTTGACAAAAGGGTGATTCCTTATAGGGCTTTGGTTGCCAAAGTCCATGCCTTATAAATTAATTGAAAGCCCATTGGACTTTAATTAAATTGACATTAGATGTTAATTGGGCTTTGAGACCCGTAAAGATTAGATTTAGAATCTAAGTCGCAAAGGCTCATTAATAAAGTGTAATTATTTAATTTGGAATTAAATAAAGAATTAGTATTGATTACAAATTAAATTGGATTTAATATTGTAGTTTAATATAATTCAAGAATTCGTACTTTGAGTACTTATTCTTAAAACGAGTTGGACTCGCGCAAATCAAATCGTTGTTTGAACATTGGATGGTCACTAATTTCAGATTAATTAATTGGATTAGATTGATTGATAACATGCTTTGTGTGAATACATGGATGCGATGTATGAATAATGTATATCAGATTGATATTAAATGGGTGAGGGCAATTTTGGAAATTGTTGTAATAAATTTAGAATTTATTAAATTGGACCTGCGTGTCCAGTCTATTACCTCATGATTCTTTGTATTTCTCTTCTCACCTATTCCCCTCAATGTAAATGATGTTTCTTTAGAAGTGTTATGTAATTGGGTAGAAGTAAGATTTGTGCTAGCGGGAGAGAGGAAATGGAGAGATTTGTTCTAGGAACAAATTGTTTTAAATACTCATCCGCATATCTGTTGGGTTTCTACTATATTGCCAAGATCATTCAAGCAATGAAAATATGTGAATACAATAAAGAAGTATGGCGGAATCATACTTACAATGAACGGATTTGCGATGCGTTGAACACAAAAAAAATTTGCTCCTTCCATGAAGCTCTCGGCTTTGCCCCTCTTTGTGCTCCATTATTTTCGGTCAAGCTCCAAGCTTGGGAATGGATTCCATGCTCAAGGGTTTTTTTCCCTATCCCATTTGGATGACTCTTTAGTGTGCTAGCACTTGGAAAAATTTGCCACAAATCCTTCATTTGCTTCTTCTTGTTCTCGGCATTTTCAGAAAATGGAGAAGGAGAGAAATGGCCCTTGGCTGAATGGGATAAGAGGAAGAGAGAAAGAGTTGTGTGTGTGTTGTGTAATCTAATAAACAAAAAATGAAAGTCAAATATCAAAATAATAAAATATGATATATGTCTTTCAACCATCACATTAGTGTGTTTCACACTCAACCATCAACCAACAACTTTTATCACATTAAAGTGATAAAGTTGACTAGTGATGTGACACTTGATGTGACTTGTGGGCCCCACTTGATTCGAAATATGAGTGGACCCGCAAACACTCTCGGGCTCGGGTTTGCTAATTCCGAATTAACGAATTTTCCTTTGCGACGTAATTAAATCAAATTTAATTAAATAATTATAAATAGCAAAATTACTATTCACATCGCTAGCGAATTAATTCTAAATTAACTCGTTCGCCCCAATTAAAATTCAATTTTAATTCCGCGTCGAAATCTAATTTCGTATAATATATCGAATATATTATTTTATCGATTAATTCCAAATTAATCGTTCTCTCTCTTTAAATAATATTTTATCCCAGATAAAATATCTCCGTAATTAATCCTAGATTAATTTTCTCTCTATTAATTAATCCCAGATTAATAATGTCTGAGTCATACGTCATCGGTGAATCTTGAGAAGGGACACATGAGATCACCGGATATGTTGGCAGTAAATCCGGTCGTCGGACTATCCGAACACGTACGTACCTAGTACTACGTTTTTACCGATTTACAAGACATGGTTGGCTTCTAACAAAGCACCGTGCCTACCCAATTCTCCAGAAATATTCTTAAAAGAATATGTGATCTATACCAGGCGTAGTATACGTAGTATGCATTTTTTGATCCAGTATCGGATGTCACGTGCTAGGCCTAGGGCTGGAATTGTGTCTGCCTACGAAGCACATGTCGGATCTCTGGTAACTAGTCTCTATAATCGGATAAACATGACCTAGTCAAATTATCCCGATGACTGCAGTTCTAAAGAGTACTAGTTTCGTATCCTACGTGATCATCATCTCCACTATGACTGAAGTGATACTTCCATCTTTACATCACACCCAATACACTACGATTCTCAATATACCCAGAAGAGGCGTACACAGAACCGGTTAAAGCTCTGGACGACCAAAACCAAAGTATATTGATTTTCGCAAGTATTAGCGGTGCAAGTCTCAAGTTAAGACCAAATACACCTACCCTGATTCGTACTTCCATAGACACATAGTCATACTACCAATGGAATTCCGAGGGGTCTATCCAGAGCGAAGCTGTTTTCGTACTATCGGTAAACACAACCTCATATTACACTTGCATGAGTATCCAATACCTAAATATATAAGAACTATGTCGTTATGCTCCCATAACACGCACAAGTGCAATACTAGTCTATTCCGCATTATCGATGTCCAATCTCGATAATACTCTGACTATGGATATTTTAATGATTAAACCTTCATAGATTGATACTGCCTCATATCTTATCAATCCGGAACTAATCATATGGACTTTTATCATTTATATATCCCGGTAATCTAATTACAAATGATAAAAGAGCAATTTCCTTTGTCACATAGTTAATTTGTACAACAACACCCTGTTCTGTACAAATAGTGATGCTATGGGTCATAATTGTCCAATAATCTCCCACTTGGCCTATAGCCAATCACTCAAGTGTCTTACACATGAACTATGTACGATTCGCTCAAACTTCTGCTGAGAAAAATGCTTTCGTCAGCGGATTTGCAAAGTTATCATCTGACACGATTTATTCGATCATCACATCACCACGATGTATGATCCGAACGAATCAGATGAATAGTTGAAGTATATACTTGGATCGTTGATGAGACCATTAATTCTTTAGCTTGTGCTGTAGCCTAGCTTAGCTGCTAACAGAACTACTCCTAATCCAATTAGGATTATTAAGATCCAAATGGCTTCTATTGTTGCCTCAGCTGCAGTAATATTTCATTTTTGTTGTTTATTCGGCAACAGTATCTTGCTTGGAAGATTTCCAGCTCATTGTTCCGGTATTCAAACTATATAGTACCCTTTATTATGACTTATAGTCATTTTTGTCGGTTTGGAAACTTGCAGTAGTGAACCGAGTCACTTCAAGTTCTCCTTCTCCAAAGTATAAGAAAGCATCCTTAGATCATCTAAGATACTTAAGGATGTTCTTAACATCAATCCAGTGACCATCACATGGATTTGCCTGATTGTGACTCCATATGCTCAAAACATATGAGACACCAGGTTGCGTACATTTATTTCAATGTACGAGTTCTCGGAGAGTGCCAAAAATTTTTAGATCGATCCCAGTAGATCCTTATTCCTAGAATAAAGGTTGTCTCTCCCAAGAATTCTACGGAGAATTTTTATGAAAGCCAAGCTTTCACCGATTGTACTATGGGAATATAATTTCCAATAAATTATATATCATCATTTTATAGGACAGTCACTGTCAGTGCGCTCCCACTAACTTCCTTATATACACAAGAATTATTATCGTTTTGAATTAAATCATACACCATTATGATTACATCAAAACGATATAGTTCCAAGAACGCAATGCTTGTTTCAATCCATAAATGGATCGAATTAACTTGCAAACCTTGTTTGCTTGTTTTGGTACGACAAAATCGTCAGGATGTTGTAAATATCCTCCAAAAGGTTTCCGTTAAGGAAAGTAATTTTGACATTCAGCTGCCATATTTCATAAATGAAACATGCAGCATTAGCAAGCATTATCCAAATGGATTTAATCATGGCAATAAGTAAAAGGTTTTGTCGTAATCGACACAATGTTGATAACGATACATTTTCGCTACAAGCCTAGCTTTATACGTTGGTATGTTTCCATCCATGTTTGTCTTCCTTGAAGACATATACAGTACCAATAGGCACAATACCTTCCAGTACAACAACTAGTGTCCAAACTTGGTTGGTATACATGGAATCCATTTTCGGATATCATGGCACTTTGCCATAATAGGGAGTTGATACCTTGTATCATTTCCTCATACGTAGTCGGTTTGTCTTCCTCAATAAGATTGACATCTTTACGAGGTGAGATCAGAAACCCATACCTCATATGTTGTTTTTTGACTTTCTCTGACTTACGCGGTTCTTGTGTATTCAAAGATTATGGTACAGTTTCATCCTTGATGAACTGTTTGTGTTCCATTAGGACTCGGTGTCTGGAACAGTATTACTCCGATTTTCATCGAGTTTTACTTTCCTCCCACTTACCACTGCATATAGGTATTCCTTTTAGGAAAACCGCATGGAGAGCAACAATTACATTATTCTCTTGTGAGTTGTATAAGTACTATACTTTAGTCACCCTAGGACAACCTACAATTTAGGCACTTATCCGATTTGGGTTCTAGTTTGGTATCATCCAAACATATGCCTAGCATTCCCAAATCTTCAGGAATGAGAAACATAGTTTCTTTCCTGTTCATATCTAATATGATGTCTGTATAACAGATTTTCATGGAACCTTATTCAAAATAAGTTTTGCACTGTTTAATGCGTATCCCTTGAAGGAAAATGGTAGCTTAGAGCGACTCATAATTAACCTTACTATGTCTAACAAGGTTCGGTTTCTCAGTTCGGACACATCGTCAAATTGAGGTGTTCCGTGAAGAGTCCACATTGAAAGAATTCTATACTCTTTCAAGTAATTGAGAAACTTATTGCTTAAGTATTTTCCACCATGGTATAACCGTGACGGTTTAATACTCTTGCCGATCTGTTTTTATACTTCGTACCGAAACTCTTTGAATTTATCAAAAGTTTTCGATTCGTGTTTCAAAAGAAACACATAACCATAACGCGATGCCACATCCGTAAAGGTTACGAAGTGTTCATATCCACCTCTAGCCTAGTTATACATGGGCCCACTTACGTCACTATGAACGAGGGCTAACAGATCGGTGGCATTTGCACTTTTACCAAGTAAAAAGTGTTTTAGGCACTTTGCCTAATAAACTAGATTCTTATACATCATTTGAATTGGATCAAATCCGTCCTAGTATCCACTCTTCAAAAGTGTGGATATACGAGTCTTGTTTATATGTCCCAGACAACAATGCCACTAATAAGTATCAACTGATTTATTCAGTTTGAGCTATTTGTTTGTCATGTTATGCGTTTGAGATTTATTTATATTCAAAATATAAATACTGTTATTCACATTTAATGTGTTTATCTCAATATCATCTTTATAAAATAAAACACTTTAGTGTTCTAGAATATAAAGGTATACCTGCAATGAGTTAAACTCTGATATATATATAACGTTTCTAGTCAAACTAGTTACATTTTTACAGTTTCCTAATTTAGGTACACACCCAAAGGGTAGTTCCTAAACTTAGGTTTCTACGGTTAAAACAGCGACTGTTGTCCCGTTTCGGATTCACAGATAAATCTCAACTGAAGTCAGTCTCATGTTAATTAGCAGATTCTGCACATCAATACATATTTATGTACCACATCTAGTATCAAAAATCCAATTTTGAAACTAGTAGTGAACATGTTTATGACAAACATACTTGAAGCCGGAGCCTTGCCCCGTATTCTCTTCCTTCATGTATGCCTTGTCCATACGGCAGTCACGCTTCCAGTGACTCCGTTTGCGACAGTTTAGGCAGACATCTTGGTATATGTCCTTTGTCTTCCCAGAAGACTGTGATGATTTTACCTTTGCCCATTTTAGAAGCTCTGGCTTTGCCTCCTAGAGTATAGCCTTCAACTCTCAAAGAGTTTTCTCTTGGTTCATAAAGAACTTGCCCCGGCTTTCGAGTAGAGACTATTGTTGGACAATTATGACCCATAGCGTCACTATTTGTACATATTATGGTGTTGTACAAATTAACTATGTGACAAAGGAGATTGCACTCTTATCATTTGTGATTAGATCACCAAGATGTATAAATGAGGTCCCTATGATTTGTTCCTGGATTGAGAATGATATAAGACAGTATCAATCCACGAAGGATAAATCATTAAATATCCTTAGTCAGAGTATTATCGAGATTGGACATCGATAAATACGTAAAAGACTAGTATTACACTTGTGCGCGTTGTGAGGGCACAACATTATAGTTCTCATATATTTGGGTATAGGATACTCATGCAAGTGTAATAGGAAGTTGTGTTTTACCGATGGTACGGGAAACAGCTTCGCTCTGGATAGATCCCCTCGAAATTCCATTGGTAGTATGACTATGTGTCTATGGAAGTCCCAAATCAGGGTAGGTGTATTTGGTCTTAACTTGAGACATGCACCGCTAACACTTGCGACAATCAATATACTTTGGTTGCGGTCGTCCAGGGATTTAACAGGTTCTGTGTACGCCTATGTTGGGTATATTGAGAATCGTAGTGTGTTGGGTGTGATGTCAAGACGGAAGTGTCACTCCAGTCATATGGAGATGATGATCGCGTAGGGATACAGAACTGGTTCTCTAAAAAGGTTGCAACCGTTGGGATAATATGACTTGGTCATGATTATCCGATATAAATAGACTAGTTGCTCGTTATCCAATATATGCTTCGTACGGGGCAGACACTGTACCAGCCTTAGGCCTTGCATGTGATCATCCGATACTGGACAGAAATACGCAATACTACGTATACTACGCCTGATATAGATCCTTTATTCCTATAAGGATATTTATGGAGAATTGGGTAGGCATGGCGCTTTGCTAGAAGCTAACCTTGTCTTGTAAATCGGTACAAACGTAGTACTTGGTACTTACGGGTTCGGATAGTCCGATGACCGAATTTACTGACAACATATCTGGGGATCTCATGGGTCGCTTCCCAAAGATTCACCTATGACGTATGACTCGCACCTTTAATTAATCTGGGATTAATAAGATGAGAGAGAAAATTAATCTGGGATTAATTGCAGAGTTATCTTATCTAGGATAAAATATCAATTAAAGAGAGATAACGATTAATTAGGAATTAATCGATTAATTAATATATTCGATATATTAAAGGAAATTGGATTTCGACGCAGAATGAAAATTAGATTTTAATTCGGGCGAATGAGTTAATTTAGAATTAATTCGTTAGCGACGTGAATAGTGACTTCGCTAGGCGTAATCATTTAATTGCGTCGCAACGGAAAATTCGTTAATTTGGAATTAGCGAACCCGAGTGTAGGCATTGCATTTTTTTGCATACCAAACCCGATGAGGAGTCTTGAAGGAAGTATTACTTTTAAGTCGTGGAAGTCGTTGAAAATGGTCGACGGAAAGGAGAAGTCAAGAGTTGGCATATTTGGTTTTGATTCACTAAGTTCGCTCGGAGTTCGCATGTTGAATCTTCGTTTCGAGGTACATCTTTGGCCCTAAATTCCCGCAAACCACTCTAAGCCCACCTAAACACCTAAACCCACATCCAAAGCCCATGAAACCAAAATAGATTAAACACCAAGCCCACCACCCATGAGGCCCACGACCATGACACCAAAATTCACCCTCCTTGCACTTTTCAAACATGATTTATCCTTCCACCAATTTACTTTACACCTTTGATCTCACCTTTTACCTTGACACCTAATTTCCAAGACATTATTAGATCAACCCCACATCATTTAGCCATCACACCCCACGCCCATCACCATCCCCTCTCATTTTCTTCATTTTCAATCACTTTTTTTTTGAATTTTCAACAAAGGATCACAATTATACATAACCTTTCTTCCATTTTTCAACAAAACTTGTCATTTCATTTCCTTTCCTTTCAAACTTTATTGAATTTTCAACAAAGGATCACAATTATACATTACCTTCCTTCCATTTCCAAACAAAACTTGTCATCAAATTGATTACCTTTCATAATCACTTGCCAATCTCATTAATGCCCTCCATTTGCCTATTTAAACCCTCATTTTTCTGCCTTGGAACACCTAATACACATCAAGAAAAGATCAAGCATTTTAGAAGATCAAAACAACCCTCTATCATCTCCACACATTCAAGCCCAAGCCCTTCCTTCACTGCCTCTAATCAGTTCAAGCATCCATTCAGCCCCTCACCAATTTCATTCACACGCCCACTAGCCACATTAAATAGCCTTCACGTTGCACCACTCTGATTCACCACAAACAACACTAACCCTTCACAAACTCACACGTTCAGCGCATCAAGATACACCGCTCGCAGCCATCTGCCCTTGTCCACCAAGCTTCACGCCACCTGCAAATTCACAAAGCCATCAATGCCCGATTACCTCACGCCAATCACAACTTTCAGCAGCCCTTGCCCTCATCATGTCCACAGTCGTTCACAATCAACGCCTCTCATCTCACATTCGTCAGCCCCAAACCTCATAAGCGCCCAGCTCACAAGCCATCAACAAACCTTCATCAGCCCAAAACGCAGCTGTGCCCCTTACCCACAAAGCTTCCTTCACAAGCCCCTAAGATTCACGCCACTGCACTCTCATTTCAGCCCCAAGAAACACACAAAACAGCCCCTAGTTAGGCCTGCAGTTCATTCCATTTTGCCCCTCTGGAAATAGCACCCAAATCACCCTAATTTTAGCCCACAAACCAGTGAAAAAACTACCCTAAACACCCTCTAAAATTTTCCCAAAACAGCAGATCAAACACACTCAAAACAGTCCCCAAATTCACCGAAACAGTGAATAAAAAAACTGCACTTGAAAGTCTTCGAGAAACCAAACAAACGGCAGTCCAATACCCCTCAAAATTCACCAAAACAGCCCATAATTCATTGCAAACTAGTGAGAAAAGTGTGGAGATTTAAATTGTAGTGAAACAAAGTGGAAACAGCGGACAAAACAGCGAAACAGTGAGCAAAACGTCGAAACAGTGAACCGGTGGAATCGTGGTGTCTTAGCCTTTCCGACGGCCATATAATGCACCTCCAAAGAACGATAAAAAAAGGTTAGACCTGAGGGTTTATATTATTAAATTTATTCACATAAAATAATGATTTAAAAAAAATGTGTTTAGCATGAATAGTTAGTTTGGCATGTTATTTGGAATTTGTTCACATGAAATAATGATTTAGTGTATGGTGTGATTTTGGGTGAATGGAATATGTGTTCTTTCTTGTGGTATATTGGATAGAAACCCGGACATAAATTCCATAGCCGAATCCGAATGGACGATATTATGGTTTGCACTCGGGATACAATGCCCCGTACCACTTGAAGGATTCATGTATTCCATTTCATCCAACTTGTATTTGAGGATGATTAGGTCATTAGAACGTTATTTTATTTCAAGCATGTTTTAGTTATTTATCTTTTGTATGAGGAATTTAAGTTTAGGTATGTTTAGATTACTATGTATGTAGCATGTTTGATGTGTGATGCCGAATGTTTGCCATTGTAAAAATTTACTTTCAAAGCATGCGAATTTAGATTTAGGCCTATAGGAATTTAAAGTAGTTTTACCAATGTATGCCTTGTAGACTTGGTTAATATTACACAAATCCATCCATTACAATTGACATAAGTAAGGAACCATTCCAAACCCAACGGTTTGAGGTCTTCCCTTGCGAGGGGTGAGTGCGGCCTTAAATCATTTTCCCGGTTCACACCGGGTGGTGACTCATTTATTCTCCGGTTTAGTCCTTTGTTGGCTACTCCGTACTCTCAACTAGGCCCTGAGTCTAGAACAGCATGCGTCGCCCAGCTCATGTGTCCTACAGTCTGGCGACTACACTGGGGATAGAGAATCGGCCCCGAAATAATGTCTTGTAATGTTTGGATTTGTGTTTTTATTAACCATGACTACTGTGGGTTTAAGGAGTTTAATCAAAGGCATTGTTAAAGCTACGTGATGGTTTGGTGTCTTCCTTCACTCACTACCTTTCTATAAGGAAAAGCTGTGAAGGCACCTAGATAATCATCACCCGTAGCTTGTTGTGATAGACTAGATTGGAGGACTCGTTGTTTATTCCTGTCACCAAGCGATAAGAGCCTAAGGGGCTTGGGTACTTAAGAGAGCCTCGCTCCACCCTCCCTCTGGGGAATCTACAACGGGAATTTCATTCGATAGTTAGTCACACACCATAACTTGTTGGCACGTACCATAAGGTATAAAAAAGGTGCGCTCACTTGGTAGCTTGAACCCTTGAGTGTGGAGTCCTAGTTGTGGGCAATCCTTCGTCAGCAAGAGCCTTTGTTTACACTCCTGAAATCTAAACATGAACCTTAGTTTTGTGACCCTTAGAAATTGTTTATTTATGCTTGTATTTGGGACCATTGTCATTTGGAATCAATTGGACTTTTTGTCAAGAGACATAAACTTGTTGGGCCATTTAAACAGGGACAAGTTCATGTCCTTTGACAATTAGGCCAAAAGCTTCTAAAATACCGATGGGACATTTTGTGTTTAGGCCTCTTATTATTTGAAGTCGTTTAGCCATGTTATCGCAAAAGTATAAACTTGTTGGGCCTTTTCAACTGGGACAAGTTTGCACCCAACGATATTATGATTGAATACTTTAAAATGACGATAGGCCAACTTATATATGTATTTTCCGCATCACACGCATCTTACGCATTTCATGCATACACGCATCATGTTAACCCTTTTTTGTCTTAAAAGCCATCATAGACTCCCGTTGGGTTAGGAAAGTAGAGAGACTCGTCAAGAGACCGTCAGTCAACATGAGCAAGTCAGCCAACGAGGGATCCCACCTGGATCGATTGGAGATTAAAGTAACCGAAATTGCTGAACAGTTGCAATTTTTTATCAATGTTGTGTCCAGTTTGACCGTACCCGGTATAGCCGATAATAGAAAGTTGTACAATCAGAATAGAAAAACCATCGGGGAATCCTCGGAATAAGCAAGCAGAAAAGACGGGATAGCCATTCAGAAATTGGGAAACGGAGCAGTGAAACTGTCAGACTTGGAAGGGAATAAGTTCACCGAATCGATCTATGTTGACAAATTGAAGTTGTATTTAGCCTGAGGAAGAGAAGACTGATCAGTCACCAAGAGAATTGGCAGAAGACCTAACCTGACGGGATAGGAAGTTCATCCATGCATACACATAACTTGCATCCCTTGTTTTGTGTTTTATGTTTGTAGATTTCAGACAAAAGAGAACCAGCAGGGGGCGACCAGAGACATATGACGCCAATGAGCACAACGATGGTCTAACCCATCATGAACATGGAAGAACTCTACACTTGCATACGTACACATCACATGCACGTGTTTTATTCTGTTGTTTTTTTTTTGTATTCGCAGGTTTTAGAGAAGAAAAAAGGGAAAGCAACAAAAATCAAAAAGCGGAACAATCACTAAGAACGACGTTGAAGCCACCTTGACAGATGGATTTCGGTCATGTCTGGCTGAAGACGATGAATTTAACGCTAACAGTGAGGCAACCCAAGCACTTTGTTGTGATTTCTGTTTTCATGCTTTGTGTATACATGTTGTAGAGTCTTTAATTTTGTGTGTTATTTTTGTAGGTAAAAGCAAAGACGAAGCATGTTTAAACAGAAGGAATGGTGTTTGGGTAATCACACAAATGGGAGATAATTCATTAGCGGTTGCAGAGTAAGGAAAGAATTCCTGAGACGCATCCTAATGAATTTATACAAGCAAAAGGCGTATTGAGTACACAATTCATTTGCTTTAATTATTGCTTTGGTTTGCCTTCTTTTGTTATTTTCTGTTATTTTCGTAGACAAGATCCCATACTTTTTGACCTTTCATGACTTGTTGTGGTGGACAGGATCCATAACTTTTTGACCTTTTAGGACTTCTTTTGGTATTTTCTTTTATTTTCATGGATAGAATCCATGACCTTTTGACCGCTCACGATTTCTTTTGTTGTTTTCTCTTATTGTCGTAGACAGGATCCGAAACTTTTTGACCTCTGACCAATTCTTTTGTGGTTTAGCTAACAACCATTCGGTGTGAAAGTATTACAATTATTACTCATCCCTTTTTAAGTACTATAAATTCAGCTCAATATTTCTCTCCTCAACACATTCAAATATACATCCGAGTAAAAGAGAGAAAATGGAAGCCACTGCAAGAAGACGAGTTGAAACCATTTGTGTGTTTTGCGGCGGTACTAGTGTGGGTACTAAATTGTTGGTTTAAATCTAGGTCCCAAGATCATACAAGACATGAAAACATGCATGAATACACCAACGGAGGTAGCGGAATACTCACATCGATCGGTTGAGTCGATTTGGAGACGAACGAAGGCCAAAAATGCACTGCCTTGGCTCATAAACTGCAGCAGTCCACTGTCTCCAAAAACAGAAATTTGAGATGCGAAACGGAGCTCCTAGCTTCGTCGGACGGATCCCGGCTCATGGTCGAACCTCCCTACCACCTTCGCAAGACTCGTAGTGTGCTAGCACTTGGATTTCTCACCATGAAAACCCAACTCTTGCTTCCCTAAAGCTCACGTTTTTCTGGTTCAAAACCAGTGAAGAAATGCCTATTATTGGCGTGAGAGAGTGAGAGAGAATTGAGAGAGATGAAAGATGTGTGTTATGTCTCAAATGTGTAAAAGACTTTTACTTATATATTTTCCAAAAATATATAACAATTACCATTTATTTTCTTTTTCAAAAATCAAAATAAGAGGTAATAGTCTCCCACCAAACAACATCAACTATTCCAACAACTACCATCACTCAAAGTGACTAGTTGTCTTTTCAATCAATCAATCAATCACATCAATCAATCACATCACTCAAAGTGACATTTGATTTGACGCTTGATGTGACGAATGATTTGACGCTTGATACGACTTGCGTTGCCGCACTCGAATTCGAAATATGAATGCGCTCGCAATCACACTCGGGCTCGGGTTCGCTAATTCCAAATTAACGATTTTTCCGTCGTGTCGTAATTAGATGATTACGCCTAGCGAATTCACTATTCACGTCGCTAACGAATTAATTCTAAATTAATTTATTCGCCCGAATTAAAATCTAATTTTAATTTCGCGTCGAAATCTAATTTCGTTTAATATATCGAATATATTAATTTAATCGATTAATTCCAAATTAATCGTTATCTCTCTCTAGACGATATTTTATCCTAGATAAAATATCTCCGTTATTAATCCTAGATTAATTTTCTCTCTCTTCTATATAATCCCAGATTATTCAAGAGTGCGAGTTGTGCGTCATCGGTGGATTATCGGGAAGCGACCCATGAGATCTCCAGATAAGTTGGCAGTAAATACGGTCGTCGGAGTATCCGAATCACGTACGTACCAAGTACTACGTTCTACCGATTTACGAGACAAGGTCGACTCCTAGCAAAGCACCAAGTCTACCCAATTCTCCGGACATATCCATCTAAGAATATTAAGATCTGTATCAAGCGTAGTATACGATTGTATTGTGTATATCGGCCCAGTATCGGATAGTCACGTGCTAGGCCTGGGGCTGGATAAGTGTCTGCCCCGTACGAAGCACATGTCGGATGTCTGGTAACTAGTCTCTATAATTGGATATACATGACCTTGTCATAATATCCCGATGGCCGCGCAACACTTAAGAGCACTAATACCGTATCCTGCGTGACATCATCTCCACTATGACTGGAGTGATACTTCCGTCTTGACATCACATCCAATACACCACGATTCTCAATATACCCGGCATTGGCGTACACAGAACCGGTTAGAGTCCTAGACGACCTCAACTAAAGTATATCGATTGTCGTAAGCATTAGCGATGTAAGTCTCAGGTTAAGACTATACACACCTACCTTGATTTCGGCCTCCCATAGACACATATTCATAATACCAATGGGATTCCGAGGGGTCTATCCAGAGCGAAGCTGTTTCCCGTACCATCGGTGAAACACGACCTCCTATCGCACTTGCATAAGTATCCAATACATATATATATGAGAATTATGCCATTGTTCCCTCACAACGCGCACAAGTGCAATACTAGCCTATTCCGCATTATCGATGTCCAGTCTCGATAATACTCCGGCTAGGGATATTTAATGATTAATCCTTCGGGGACTGATACTGTCTCATATCATTCTCAGTCCAGGAACTAATCATAGGGACCTCTCTTCATTTATATATCTAAGGTGATCTAATCACAAATGATGAGAGTGCAATTTCCTCGTCACATAGTTATTTTGCTACAACACACTATGATCTGTACAAATAGTGACGCTATGGGTCATATTATCCAACAAAAACCGCAATACATAGAGACATCACAAGAATTGGGTCGAGTTATTGCTGAACGGAATATGCACTTAATATACGGTGGAGGCAATCTTGGACTGATGGGGATTGTTTCAAAGGCTGTACGTGACGGAGGCAGTCCAGTTCTGGGAATCATCCCAAAACCTTTGGCGGAGGCGAATCTGATAGGACCATCAAACGAAGAAGAATTGCTCGTGTCGGGAATGTCAGAGCGACTGGTGGAAATGATTAACCGTGCAGATGCTTTTATTGCTCTACCAGGAGGCTTGGGCACGTTGGAGGAAATTTTTATAGTGCTATCTTGGGCGAACCTGAACATACACCAGAAACCTCTTGGATTGTTGAACGTTGATGGATTTTATGATTTTCTTTATGTGTTTCTTGAAGACAACCGAAGAAATGGGTTCGTAACAAAACCTGTGAACGAACTCCTTTTCACAGCCAGAACTGCCCAGGATTTAATTGACCAAATCTTGGCCTTTGAACCGGATACGGACCCTATCCTTTCCACGATCAAATGGTCCGAGGACGATCGTGGTAAAAAGCGTAAGCTGAACCTGGATCTTAACCTCTAGTCTTCTGTATTAGTATCTTGTTTATTTTTTATTATTTTTAAAAAAAAAATTAAAAATTAATGAAAAAATGAAAAACAATGAGTGAGAGAAGTCTTTGATAGTTAGACATATGTCCGGTGATGACATTGTTTGCTGTAGGGAGAAACCCTAGAAACGATAAGTGCGAGACGTGCTCTCGTCCGATATTCTGAATGGATTGATCTCAGCTAGACCCATGAGCACTTGATTACGGGATCCTAGCAGTAGAAGCCTGAGTGGTTGGCAAGGTGACCAGTTGAAGAGATAAGGGATCGGTGAATGACCATTTGCCTTGGTGTCCACACTTGTTTACTGATGCTATGATATATGATATGGTTGGAAATAAAGAAAAAAGTCTCTGAAAAAAGTAATAATATAGACCACCTATAACCGATAAGCGTGAAGCTAACCATGGGTGAGTATTAGGACCACCATGAGGAGAAATGCTACCTTAAAGGGTAGGTGTGTCAGAAAAAAACAAAAACAAAAAAACAAAAAAAAAAGGGAGAAAAGAAAAGAAACGAAAACTATATCATATTGAGTATGCAGAAGTAATCACAAACTGTGATTAAGACATCCAGGTTGGTTAGACCCACTGGTATGATTCTCCGAAGCAAAATCACCGAGTTAGCCTATTTAAGGAACAAGCTGCGAAAGAGCCTTAGCACACACACACTAGGAGTCTAGTTCAGATTACTTATTCAGACAATCGGAGTTGAGTATATCGAGTACTTTGAAGGTTCTCTGGCTTTGACACGAAGCATTCGTTGAGGACGAAAATATGTTTAGCTATTGAGATTGTCTCGACGAGAGCAATAAAGAATGTTGAAATAAATCATTTGTATCCCTATTAGTCTTTGGTGGAAATGGCACTCCGGGTATGGAGACACATCAGTTCAGATCAGTTTCTGCCGAGTACGGTATTCTGGGGGTGAGGCCCACATTACATCAGATCAGTATTGCCGGGTATGGTATTCTGGGGGCGAATCCCATATTACATCAATTTCAGTTTCTGTCGGGAATGACACTCCGAGAATGGAGATTTAGTCCGGGAATGGACAGCTCGAGAATGAGCAGGCCGAGAATGGCACGCCGGGAATGGCACTCTGAGAATGGAGATTTAGTCCGGGAATGGACAGCTCGAGAATGAGCACGCCGAGAATTGCACGCCGGGAATGGCACTCCGAGAATGGAGATTTAGTCCGGGAATGGACAACTCGAGAATGAGCACGCCGAGAATGGCACGCCAGGAATGGCACTCCGAGAATGGAGATTTAGTCCGAGAATAGACAGCTCGACAATGAGCACGCCGGGAATGGCACTCCGGGAATGGACCACAACACGGTGACAGTTCGGGAATGGACTTCATCACATCACATCACAGCAACACTCCGGGAATGGAGATTGGTTCAGGAATGGACCACAACACGGTGACAGTTCGGGAATGGACTTCATCACATCACATCATCGGTTCGGGAGTGGACCACATCACGGTGACGGTTCGGAAAGGACCTCATCACATCACCTCACATCATCGGTTCGGGAATGCACCACAACATGGTGACGGTTCGGGAATGGACTTCAACATACCACATCACAACAACGGTTCGGGAATGGACCAGGGGTCGAAGCACCTCAACACCATCAACTCAACAACAGCAGGCGGACCATGCGGCAGCTGGCGAGCCAGGTAAGTAAAAATGCATTGCACGAACTTTTATAGGATTGTCACTATCACACACTGAACAAATCCCATCAAAGTGGGGGCGACTGTAGGCATTGCATTGTTTTGCATACCAAACCCGATGAGGAGTCTTGAAGGAAGTATTACTTTTAAGTCATGGAAGTCGTTGAAAATGGTCGACGGAAAGGAGAAGTCAAGAGTTGGCATATTTGGTATTGATTCACTAAGTTCGCTCAAAGTTCGCATGTTGAATCTTCGTTTCGAGGTACATCTTTGGCCCTAAATTCCCGCAAACCACTCTAAGCCCACCTAAACACCTAAACCCACATCCAAAGCCATGAAACCAAAATAGATCAAACACCAAGCCCACCACCCATGAGGCCCACGACCATGACACCAAAATTCACCCTCATTGCACTATTCAAACATGATTTATCCTTCCACCAATTTACTTTACACCTTTGATCTCACCTTTTACCTTGACACCTAATTTCCAAGGCATTATTAGATCAACCCCACATCATTTAGCCATCACACCCCACGCCCATCACCATCCCCTCTCATTTTCTTCATTTTCCATCACATTTTTTTGAATTTTCAATAAAGGATCACAATTATACATAACCTTTCTTCCATTTTTCAAACAAAACTTGTCATAAAATTGATTACCTTTCACTATCACTTTCCAATCTCATTAATGCCCTCCATTTGCCTATTTAAACCCTCATTTTTCTGCCTTGGAACACCTAATACACATCAAGAAAAGATCAAGCATTTTAGAAGATCAAAACAGCCCTCTATCCTCTCCATACATTCACGCCCAAGCCCTTCCTTCACTGCCTCTAATCAGTTCAAGCATCCATTCAGCCCCTCACCAAATTCATTCACACGCCCACTAGCCACATTAAATAGCCTTCACGTTGCACCACTCTGATTCACCACAAACAACACTAACCCTTCACAAACTCACACGTTCAGCGCATCAAGATACACCGCTCGCAGCCACCTGCCCTTGTCCACCAAGCTTCACGCCACCTGCAAATTCACGAAGCCATCAACGCCCCACTACCTCACGCCAATCACAACTTTCAGCAGCCCTTGCCCTCATCACGTCCACAGCCGTTCACAATCAACGCCTCTCATCTCACATTCATCAGCCCAAAACCTCACAAGCGCCCAGCTCACAAGCCATCAACACACCTTCATCAGCCCAAAACGCAGCTGTGCTCCTTACCCACAAAGCTTCTTTCACGAGCCCCTAAGATTCACTCCACTGCACTCTCTTTTCAGCCCCAAGAAACACACAAAACAGCCCCTAATTAGGACTGCAGTTCATGCCATTTTGCCCCCTGGAAATAGCACCCAAATCGTCCTAATTTTAGCCCCAAACAAGTGAATATACTTCCCTAAACACCCTCTAAAATTCGCCCAAAACAGCAGCTCAAACACACTCAAAACAGTCCCCAAATTCACCGAAACAGTGAATAAAAAAACTACACTTGAAAGTCTTCGAGAAACCAAACAAACGGCAGTCCAATACCCCTCAAAATTCACCAAAACAGCCCATAATTCATTGCAAACCAGTGAGCAAACTGTGGATATTTAAATTGCAGCGAAACGAAGTGGAAACAGCAGACGAAACAGCAAAACAGTGAGCAAAACGTCGAAACAGTGAACCGGTGGAATCGTGGTGTCTTAGCCTTTCCGACGGCCATATAACGCACCTCCAAAGAACGAAAAAAAAGGTTAGACCTGAGGGTTTATATTATTAAATTTATTCACATAAAATAATGATTTAAAAACATGTGTTTAGCATGAATAGTTAGTTTGGCATGTTATTTGGAATTTGTTCACATGAAATAATGATTTAGTGTATTAGGTGATTTTGGGTGAATGAAATATGTGTTATTTCTTGTGGTATATTGGATAGAAACCCGGACATAAATTCCATAGCCGAATCCGAATGGACGGTATTATGGTTTGCACTCGGGATACAATGCCCCGTACCACTTGAAGGATTCATGTATTTCATTTCATCCAACTTGTATTTGAGCATGATTAGGTCATTAGAACGTTATTTTATTTCAAGCATGTTTTAGTTATTTATCTTTTGTATGAGGAATTTAAGTTTGGATTCGGCTACGGAATTTACGTTTGGGTTTCCATCCGATATACCGCAAAGGATAACACATACAATCATTAACATAATGTAAACGGACATGAAAGTACACAAAACATAAATAAAATAAAAAAAACATAACATTAAAATGACAATAAAAGCGAATAAATAAATAAAAAGATAAATAACGTTGAATATAAATGCGAAATAAAATAACGATGAAATAAATAACGACATAAAATACAAATAATAAAATAATGATGAATTAAAAAGGATAAGCAACGAAATAAATACGAAATAAAGAAAAGTGTGACCAAAGAATTTGACCGTTTTTAATGTAGGACTTCGCATACCCGGTTGGACGTAATTCACGTCCAACCAAGCATGCCGCGTCCAAAACGACAAAATAAAATATAGTAAAAGGGTGCTCTCAGGTCTTACCTTTTAAGTCGCTTCTCGGGAGTGCGTTGGGACGTCACCGGAAGGGTTAATGCTTCACTGTTTTTTTTTTCTGGTTTACCGGTTCAATGTTTTTACGCACTGTTTCACTGTTTTGCTGCTGTTTTTTTTGGTGATGGGGCTGCTGTTTTGGCCGCTATTTTTGGGTATTTTCGGTGGTGGTTTCACTGGTTCAGGGGCTGGTTTTTGTGTCCGTTTTGGACTATTTTAGGGATTTTTTTTTTGGATTGATTTTGTCTCGGTTTAGGGATTGTTTTTGGGTTATTTGGCCACTGTTTTTTGGTCTCGGTTTTGTTGTATTTTTTTTTGGTTGTTTTGTGTTGGTGGTGGAGCAGTTTGTGTGAGTCGGTTTGGCTTATTTGTGTTGTTTGCTGGATGGGTTCACAACTTCCTGAGTTTGAATCGGTGGAGAGGGGGGTCTTGATTGCTGTCGTGTGTCTTGTGTGTTTAGTGTGTATGTGGTGTCAAGTTGAGAGAGAAGAGACGTGTGTGCGTGCGTTTTGTGAGTGGGCTGCTGTTAGTGGCTTGTATGTGCGTGTGCCGAGAGGGGTGAGTGGGTGCTTTGATTTTGGGTTTGTTGCTGAGTGCAAGTGTATTTTTCCAAAAAAAAAAAATGAGGAATTTAAGTTTAGATATGTTTAGATTACTATGTATGTAGCATGTTTGATGTGTGATGCCGAATGTTTTCCGTTGTAAAAATTTACTTTCAAAGCATGCGAATTTAGATTTAGGCATATAGGAATTTAGAGTAGTTTTACCAATGTATGTCTTGTAGACTTGGTTAATATTACACAAATCCATCCATTACAATTGACATAAGTAAGGGACCATTCCGAACCCAACGGTTTGAGGTCTTCCCTTGCGAGGGGTGAGTGCGGCCTTAAATCATTTTCCCGGTTCACACCGGGTGGCGACTCCTTTATTCTCCGGTTTAGTCCTCCGTTGGCTACTCCGTACTCTCAACTAGGCCCTGAGTCTAGAACAGCATGCGTCGCCCAGCTCCTGTGTCCTACACCGAGCTCGGGATTATTTACAAGCGCATTCGCATTTCGAATTCGAGTGTGGCACGCAAGTCAAATCAAGCGTCAAATCATTAGTCGCATCAAGCGTCAAATCACTTGTCACTTTGAGTGATGTGACTTGACAACTTGATTGATGTGATTGATTGATTGATTGATGTAGTGGTTAAAGGCTTTAATGGTTTGACTTTTTAAAGCCAAAATTTGGTATATGTTTTTTGAAAATGATTTAACAAAATACATTACACATTTTTCATCTCTCTCACTCTCATTTCTTCTCTCATTTTCAAGCCCAAGGGGTTGAAAATTTTCTGGTTTATGGTTTGTAAAAACCGTGAACAGGGGAAGCTAAAGGTCATGCTTTTGTGGCGAAATCAAGAGTGCTAGCACACTCCGGGATCATGCGAAGGTGATAGGGAAGTCCACCCATGAGCCGGGAATCGTTTGACGAAACTTGGAGCTTGACGAAGACATCCATGGCTGAAACCAGTGAGCTGTGACAGTGCTCACTGCCGAGCAATCCAATGGGCAGAAGTTTGAGTTTTTTTCGTTGCCGCGTCGCTCAACCGATCGATGTGAGTATTCCGCAACTCCCTCGTATGTATTCACATGTGTTTCATGCTTGTTTATTGATCCTTGGGACCTTAGTAAACTCCAACATTGGTATCAAGAGTAAGGAAAAGCATGAAATTGGTTTAGGGCTTAAAATTTGGGCAAAATTGATTTTGAGCATGATTAATGAAATTGGATGAATTAGTATGCTTAAATATGTTTTAATTGAGGATTGATTGGATCAATTTGTTGAAATTGTGTTTGGAACAAATTTCCCCAATTTTTTTGGTGTTTGCCGAAAGTTATGCCCTATTTTGTCTTGGTGATTTTTTGATTTTTTTATCATTGGATGTGTAGGAAATCATTTGGGATGTTGATTTAATGTCGATTGTGGAATTAATTGGATTGAATTCGAATCGGACATAAAATCCCCAATATTGCCGAGACATAAAGAAACATGAATGGGTTTGATTTTTTGTTAAATTGTGTTGGACATGATTTAATGATGAAAAGCATGATTAATTAGGCTAATTTGATGTTTTGGAAATATTGATTTGGGTAATTAATAATGTTATACACTTTAGTGTAATTAAATTGGAAAATTGGATTTTTGGAAATTTATTATTTGGGCCTTAAAATAGGATTTGGGCTTGTTGTGTTGTAATTGGGCTTATCGGGCTTAGTTGTACTAAGTTGGGTTTAGGAAAATTTGGTTGGATCCAATTGGGCCCAAAACCGCATCCATAAAGCCCAAATGCGACTAATGGACCTTTAATGTTTAATTGGGCCTAATGGGCCTAAATTGTTTTCTTGGCTTATGGGGTAACTCCCAGATTGGACTTTGGTTATTGGGTTCGACCCGAGTTGACCAAAAGTCCACGCCTTAAGAAATTAATTAAAAGCTCATTGGACTTTAATTGAATTGACGTTGGACGTTAATCGGGCTTTGAGACCCGTAACGGTTAAATTTGGAATTTAAGTCGTAAAAGTTCATTAACAAAGTGTAGTATTTAATTTGGAATTAAATAGCGAATTAGTATTAAATACAAATTGAATTGGATTTCATTATTTAGTTTAATTTAATTCGAGAATTTGTACTTTGAGTACTTATTCGCAAAACGAGTTTGACTCGAGCAAAATCAAATCGTTGTTTGATCATTGGATGATCACTAATTATCAGATTAATTAATTTGATTATATTGATTGATAACATGCTTGTGTGAATACATGGTTGCGATGCATGAATAATGTATATCGGATGGATATTAGATGGGTGGGACAATTTTAGAAATTGTTGTAATAAATTTGATTTATTAATTGGACTTACTGTTGGATAATATGACCCATAGCGTCACTATTTGTACAGATCATGGTGTTGTTGTACAAATTAACTATGTGACAAGGAAATTGCACTCTCATCATTTATGATTAGATCACCATATATGTGTAAATGAAGAGAGGTCCATATGATTAGTTCCTGGATTGAGATGATATGAGACAGTATCAGTCCACGAAGGATTAATCATTAAATATCCCTAGCCGGAGTATTATCGAGACAGGACATCGATAATGCGGAATAGGCTAGTATTGCACTTGTGCGCGTTGTGAGGGCACAACGGCATAGTTCTCATATATTTAAGTATTGGATACTTATGCAAGTGCGATAGGAGGTTGTGCTTCACCGATGGTACGGGAAACAGCTTCGCTCTGGATAGACCCCTCGGAATCCCATTGGTATTATGACTATGTGTCTATGGGAGGCCGAAATCAAGGTAGGTATGTATAGTCTTAACCTGAGACTTGCATCGCTAATACTTGCGATAATCGGTAGACTTTGGTCTTGGTGGTACAGGGCTTTAACCGGCTCTGCGTACACCGCTTCTGGGTCTATCAGAGAGTCGTAGTGTATTGGGTGTGATGTCGAGACGGAAGTATCACTTCAGTTATAGTGGAGATGATGTCACGCAGGATACGGTATTAGTGCTCTTAAGTGCTGGCCGGCCATCGGGATATTATGACAAGGTCATATATATCCGATTATAGAGACTAGTTACCAGACATCCGACAGGTGCTTCGGACGGGGCAAACACTTATCCAGCCCCAGCCCTGGCACGTGACTATCCGATACTGGGCTGATATACACAATACTACGGTATACTACGCTTGATACAGATCTATATATTCCTGTAAGAATATTTCTGGAGAATTGGGTAGGCATGGCGCTTTGCTAGAAGCCAACCTTGTCTTGTAAATCGGTATAAACGTAGTACGAGGTACTTACGTGTTCGGATAGTCCGACGACCGTATTTACTGCCAACATATCCGGAGATCTCATGGGTCGCTTCCTGAAGATTCACCGATGATGTATAACTCGCACTATAATTAATCTGGGATTAATTAGTAGAGAGAAAAGATTAATTAGAAGAGAGAGAAAATTAATCTGGGATTAATTACGGAGATATTTTATCTCGGATAAAATATCGTTAAAGAGAGAGAACGATTAATTTGGAATTAATCGGTAAAATTAATATATTCGATATATTAATCGAAATTAGATTTCGACGCGGAATTGAAATTGGATTTTAATACGGGCGAACGAATTAATTTAGAATTAATTCGTTAGCGACGTGAATAGTGATTTCGCTAGGCGTAATCATTTAATTACGACGCGACGGAAAATTCATTAATTTAGAATTAGCGAACCCGAGCCCGAGAGTGATTGCGAGCGCATTCGCATTTCGAATTCGAGCGCGGCACGCAAGTCACATCAAGCGTCCAATCGTTAGTCACATCATGCGTCAAATCAATTGTCACTTTGAGTGATGTGACTTGACAACATGTCACTTTATTAAAGTAATGTGATGTGACTTAAAGTAAAAAGTAGAAATGATGAAAAGCATTAATAGACTTTTGCTTTTTAAACTTTTGATATATGAAATATGATTTATATATTTGTTTTTGTTTTTGGAAAATAAAAATAAATATATAAACCAAATATCATTTTCTCTCTCTCACTCACCATTCACGATCTCTCATCTCCCTCTCTTTTCCTCTTCTTTTTCACGGCTTCAAGCCGATTTCTTCTTTATTTTTTCTGGTTTCACCGAAAATCTGAGAAGCAAATTAAGATGAAGAGTGCTAGCACACATATGGGTTATACTTAGGTGATAGGGAAACGAATTTGTGAGCATGGAAAAGCTTGAAGCTTGGAGCTTCAATGGTGACATCCATGGCCGAATGAACAAGGAGTTCAAACGCCCAAAACCGAGCAGCCCACTGTCAAGGAGAGCTACTGCCGAACTCAATGGAGGACGAAAATGGCTTGTGTTCTTCTTCGCATCAAAACCGACCATTGTGAGTATATTCCGCACCTCATATGTTGTGTATTCATGCGTTTTCTTGCTTGATTTGTTGATCTTGGGACATATATTAGAACTCAACACCTGCGTGTCCAGCCTTATTACCTCCATATTCTTTGTATTCTCTTCTCACCTATTCCCCTCAATGTAAATGAGGTTTCTTTAGATGTGTAGTGTAACGGGTAGAAGTAATACATGTGCTAGCGGGAGAGAGAAAGTGAGAGATTTGATCTAGGATCAATGTGTAAAGTATCCATCCGCATATCATTATTATTTTATCATATGCACTTTATTATGTTTTTAGAATACATGTTTAAGGGTGTATGATGATGAGACCTTAACAAAGATAATAAATTGGTTGCCATTTTGTACGTGAAAAACCCTCGCAAAATTAAGCGTCTTTCCTTCCATTGAGTGATTCTCACTCAAGATCCGAGACTGGCATTGGCTTGTTGGCCAAAGTCAAGGCCTTTGTCCGTCGAAGATGTGTTTGAATCACGAGAGCTTTGTTCCATATCAGTGTCTTGTCCAAGTTGTGGTTTGTTGCCAAAGTCAAGACCATTTCTTGTCCATCGACATTGATTACGAAGCTTTCCATGGTCAATGGGTCGCGCTTGACTGGGATCACTAAGTTTGTTGTGCCAAAGCCAAGGCGTAGTTGATTCAGAGGAAAAAGGTTATGTAATACATTGGATGTATTGGCATATATAAGATATATGTTTCGGACTTGGATGTCCCCCTACTGGATCTAAGATTGGATCGGATCCAATCGATCTTAGAGATCTACCTAGTTAATTATCATACAATTTGTTGGCCAAAGTCAAGATTGTGTGATATTTAACAGGATCCTAGCCACTAGGAAACATGGTTTGCCGAGTACTCGACAGAGGGTTAGAGGCTCGCCGAAAAATAGTGGGAGGCACGAATTGAATTTGCAATATTCGTTTAATTACTAGCCATACGCGCTCAAACAAATATCATTCGTCAAATAAATTAAATGTTAGTTGGACTAATATTTAAATTGTTGTTTTAATTAATAGTTGGACTATATTCAAACTATTCATTTATAGTTGATTTTATAATTGGATTATAGTAATCAATATAATTATTTTTAATCTATTAAATTATAGTTGATTAATAGTTGGACTATTGTAATCATTATAATAAAGTACCGAAATCGTTGATTAAATAGTTGGACTATTAAAATCAAGATAAAATTGAAAGATTGACATTTAAAACATAATCATAGGGAAAATGTATTTAAATGGTTTAATTTTCAAATTGGGAATAATTTCAGGATGGTCCTTGAAACTAATAAGTTACTTTATTTGATAAAATAACATATTATGCCTAAACCCGGAGTTAAGCAAACAGTAGAGCATAATCTTTAGAAGATCATGTGATGATAACTTAAGTGCTTAATCCATTAAGCTTGTCGCAGTAGACTCTTTAATTTCCGAATCAGAACAAAGGATTAGATCCTTAAAGTATGATAATGAAATTGAAGGATCTTCATAAATCTATATTTAGATTTTAGAAGTACTAAATTGAAATAGTAAACTCTTGGAGAGTTAATGACTATTCTCAAGGAGACAAAGTCAAAATTTGCAATAAGGCAAGTAGCGCCAGACGCACCTTACTTCGATATTCTAGAAACCCGAGCTACTGGAATGTGAAAAAGGGCAAAGGCAAAATCATTATAATCTTCTAGGAAGATAAATGACATATCCCAAAATGTCTGCTTAATATGGCAAACGGGATCGCGGAAGTGTAACTGCAGTTTGGACAAAACAGACATGAAGGAATTGAAGACGAGCAAGGCCTTGACTTCAAATATGTTTGTCATAAATATGTTAACTACAAGTATTAAAATTGGATTTTAGATACTTGTGTGATACATAAATATATATTGATGTGCAGAATCTGCTATGAGCAGGATATTGACTTCAGTTGAGATTTTATCTGCGAATTGGAAACGGGACGAAAGTCGCTATTTTAACCGTAGATACCTAATTTTAGGCACTACCCTCGGGTGTGTACTTAAATTAGGGAACTGTTATAATGTAACTAGTTTGACTAGAAACATTATCTTTATATCAGTGTTTAACCCACTGCGGCTGAACCTTTATATTTTAGAACACTAAAGTGTTTCATTATATAAAGATGATATTGAGATAAACACATTAGATGTGAATAACAGCATTTATATTTTCAATATAAATAAATCTCAAAAGAATATAACATGACAAACAAATAGCTCAAACTGATTTGATCAGAAGAAACTTAATTGTGGCATTGTTTTCTGGGACACAATAAACCAGACTCGTATATCCACACTTTCGAAGAGTGGGTACTCGGACTGATTTGACTCTAATCAAATAAAGTCTACGAATCTAGTTTATTGGGCAAAGTGCCTATAACACATTTACTTGCTAAAAGTGAAAATGCCACCGATCTGATAGCCCTAGTTCATAGTGAAGCAAGTGGGCCCATGTCTAGCTAGGCTAGAGGTGGATAATGAATATTTCGTGACCTTTACGGATGTGGCATCGCGTTATGGTTATGTGTTTCTTTTGAAACACAAATCGGAAAATTTTAAAGTTTCGACACGTAAATAGACAAATAGATCGGCTATAATATTATACCATCACGGTAAGACCGTGATGGAAAATACTTAAGCAATAAGTTTCTAAAATACTTGAAAGAGTATAGTATTCTTTCAATGAGGACTTCTCCCGGAACACATCAGTTTGACGGTGTGTCTGAAATGACTAACCGGATTTTGTTGGACATGATAAGGTTAATCATGAGTCGCTCTGAGCTACCATTTCCTTCAACGGATACGCATAAATAGTGCAGAACTTATTTAGAATAAGGCCTCATAAAGATGTCTATCTTATTGAGGTATACCAACTAACTACGTATGAGGAAGTGATACAAGGCATCGACTCCCTATTATGAAAAAGTGTCATGAAATTCGAAATGGATCCCATATATATCAACAAGTTTGGATACTAATGGATGTACCACAAGGCATTGTGCCTAATGGTACTATATAAGTCTTCAAGGAAGACATACATGGAAGGAAACATACCAACGTGTAAAGCTAGGCTTTTAGAGGAAAGGTATCGTTATCAACATTGTGTTGATTATGATCCAACCTTTTACCTGTTGCCACGGTAAATCCATTTGGATAATACTTGCGAAAGCTGCATGTTTCATGTATGAAATATGACAGCTTAACGGGAAAATCGCTTTCCTGAAAAGGAAACCTTTTGGAGGATGTTTACAACATCCTGTCGGTTTTGTCATACCATAACAAGCAAACAAGGTTTGCAGGTTATTCGATTCCTGTTTGGATTGAAGCAAGCATAGGTTCTTGGAATTATCGTTTTGATGTAATCATAATAGTTTATGATTTAATTCAAAACGAAATGATTCTTGTGTATATAAGAGGTTTAGTGGGAGCGCACTGACAGTGGTTGTCCTATAAATAATGATAATATGTCATTTCTTGGAAATGATATTCCCATAATAATAATCGGTGAAAGCTTGGCTTTCATAAAACTCTCCGAGAACTCGTACATTGAAAAATGTACGTGACCTGATGTCTCATACGCTTTGAGTATATGGATTCACAATCAGGCCAATCCAAGTGATAGTCACTGGATTGATGTTCAGAACATCCGTTAGTTTCTTAGAGAACTAAGGATGCTGCCTTAAACTATGGAGATGGAGAACTTGAAGTGACTGGGATCACTGTAGCAAGTTTCCTAACCGATAAAGACGACTAAAAGTCGCAAACGGTACTATACAGTTTGAATAATGGGACAGTGAACTGGAAATCTTCCAAGCAAGATACTGTTACCGAATAAACAACAAATGCGGGTTATTGCTACAACTGAAGCGGCAATAGAAGCCATTTGGGTCGATAACAAATCTAATTAGATTAGATATAATTCTGTTAGCAGCTAAGCTAGGCTGCAGCGCAGGCTAAAGAATTAATGGTCTCATCAACGATCCAGATACATACTTCGATATTCATCTGATTCGTTCGGATCATACATCGTGGCGATGTGATGATCGTATAAATCACATCAGATGATAATCATGCAAATCGGCTGACGAAAGCATTTCTCAACAAATTGAGCCAACCGTACATAGTTCGGGTGTAAGACACTCGAGTGACTGGCTATAGGCCAAGTGGGAGATTTTTGGACAATTATGACCCATAGTGTCACTATTTGTACAGATCATGGTGTTGTTGTACAAATTAACTATGTGACAAAGGAGATTGCACTCTTATCATTTGTGATTAGATCACCAAGATGTATAAATGATAGGAGGTCCCTATGATTTGTTCCTGGATTGAGAATGATACGAGACAGTATCAATCCACGAAGGATAAATCATTAAATATCCCTAGTCATAGTATTATTTAGATTGGACATCGATAAATACGTAAAATACTAGTATTACACTTGTGCGCGTTGTGAGGGCACAACGACATAGTTCTCATATATTTGGGTATAGGATACTCATGCAAGTGTAATAGGAGGTTGTGTTTTACCGATGGTACGGGAAATAGCTTCGCTCTGGATAGACCCCCTCGGAATTCCATTGGTAGTATGACTATGTGTCTATGGAAGTCTGAAATCAGGGTAGGTGTATTTGGTCTTAACCTGAGACTTGCACCGCTAACACTTGCGACAATCAATATACTTTGGTTGCCATCGTCCAGGGCTTTAACAGGTTGTGTGTACGCCTATGCTGGTTATATTGAGAATCGTAGTGTGTTGGGTGTGATGTCAAGAAGGAAGTGTCACTCTAGTCATATGGAGATGATGATCGCGTAGGGATACAGAACTGGTTCTCTAAAAAGGTTGCAACCGTCGGGATAATATGACTTGGTCATGATTATCCGATATTAAAGAGCCTAGTTGCTCGTTATCCGATATATGCTTCGTACGGGGCAGACACTGTACCAGCCCTAGGCCTTGCATGTGATCATCCGATACTGGACATAAATACACAATACTACGTATACTACGCCTGATATAGATCCTTTATTCCTGTAAGTATATTTCTGGAGAATTGGGTAGGCAGAGAGCTTTGCTAGAAGCCAACCTTGTCTTGTAAATCGGTACAAACGTAGTACTTGGTACTTAGGTGTTCGGATAGTCCGACGACCGAATTTACTGCCAACATATCCGGGGATCTCATGGGTCGCTTCCCAAAGATTCACCGATGACGTATGACTCGCACCTTTAATTAATCTGGGATTAATAAGATGAGAGAGAAAATTAATCTGGGATTAATTGCGGAGATATTTTATTTAGGATAAAATATCAATTAAAGAGAGATAACGATTAATTTGGAATTAATCGATTAGTTAATATATTCGATATATTAAACGAAATTGGATTTCGACGCGGAATTAAAATTAGATTTTAATTCGGGCGAACGAGTTAATTTAGAATTAATTCGTTAGCGACATGAATAGTGACTTCACTAGGCGTAATCATTTAATTGCGTCGCAACAGAAAATTTGTTAATTTGGAATTAGCGAACCCGAGCCCGGGATTATTTGCGAGCGCATTCGCATTTCGAATTCGAGTGCGACACGCAAGTCAAATCAAGCGTCAAATCATTAGTCGCATCAAGCGTCAAATCATTAGTCGCATCAAGTGATGTGACTTGACAACTTGATTGATGTGATTGATTGATTGATTGATGTAGTGGTTAAAGGCTTTAATGGTTTGACTTTTTAATGCAAAAATTTGGTATATGTTTTTTGGAAAATGATTTACCAAAATACATTACACATTTTTCATCTCTCTCACTCTATTTTCTTCTCTCATTTTCACGCCCAAGGGGGTGAATATTTTCTGGTTTCTGGTTTGTAAGAACCGCGAACAAGGGAAGCTAAAGGTCATGATTTTATGGCAAAATCAAGAGTGCTAGCACACTCCAGGATCATGCGAAGGTGATAGGGAATTCCACCCATGAGCCGGGAATCATTTGACGAAGCTTGGAGCTTGACGAAGACATATATGGCCGAAACCAGTGAGCTATGACAGTGCTCACTGCCGAGCAGTGCAATGGGTAGAAGTTTGAGTTTTGTTCGTTGCCGCGTCACTTAACTGATCGATGTGAGTATTCCGTAACTCCCTCGTATGTATTCACATGTGTTTCATGCTTTTTTATTGATCCTTAGGACCTTAGTAAACTCCAACAACTATAAGATCAAATATTTGGTAGTCGCAGCCACGCAGGTAATGCCCAGTTAACCTAGCTGATCGATGTCAGCAATCATCTGTGACACCTAGTGCTCAACAGATGTACCCTCTGACATACACGAGCTTAAGAGCTTCTTATGCAATTTATACTTCTAAGATCTAAAAATAGATCTATGAAGATCTTTAATTTCATCATCATGGTACAAGGATCTAATCCTTAATTCTGATGACGGAATTAAAGTGTCATTGTTACAAGTATAAAGGAATGAGCACTAAAGTTATCATCACATGAATCTTCCAAAGATCATGTTCTACTATTTGCTCAACTCCGGGCTTAGGCCCGGGATGTTTCTTTATCAAATAAAGAAACTCCTCAGTTCCCAGGACTATCCTGAGGTTTTATTCCAAATTTGAAAATTAAAGCCGTTTAAATACATTTTCTTCCAGGATTATGTTTTAAACACTAATCTTTCAGTTATCTTGATTGCTATAATCTAACTATCCAATAAACGATTTTAGGTAATATTAAATACAATGATTACTATAGTCTAACTATATAATCAACTATAATTTGATTAATTAAATTCAAATATATTGATTACTATAATCCAATTATATAATCAACTATAATTTGAAATAGTTTAAATACAGTCCAACTGTTTAATTAAAACAACGATATTAGTCCAATTAATATTTATTAATGTATTGACAAAAAATGAAATGAGCGCGTATTGGAAAGTATCTAAACGAAATTGCAAATTTAATACTTGCCTCCCACTATTTTTCGGCGAGCTTCTAACCCTCTGTTGATTACTCGGGAAACCTTGTTTCCTAGTGGGATAGGATCCCGTTAAATAACACACAACCTTGACTTTGGTCAACAAGCTGTATGATATTTAACTAGGTAGATCTCTAAGATCAATTAGATCTCATCCAATTCCTAAATCCAGTATATGGACATCCAAGTCCGAAACATATATCTTATATATGCCAATATATCCAATATATTCCCTAACCTTTTTCCTCTGAATCAACTAAGCCTTGGCTTTGGCACAACAAACTTAGTGATTCCGGTTAAGCGGGACCCATTGACTTTGGAAAGCTTCGTAATCGATGTCGATGGACAAGAAGTGATCTTGACATTGGCCAACAAATCACAACTTGGACAAGACATGCGATATGGAACAGAGCCTTCATGATTCAAACACATCCGCGATGGACAAAGGTCTTGACTTTGGCCAACAAACCAGTGCCAATCTTGGAACTTGAGAATGAATCACTCAATGGAAGGAAAACGCTTAATATATGTTGAGGGTTTTTCGCGTAATTGGCAACCAATTAATTATCTTTGTTAAGGTCTCATCATACACCCTTAAACATGCATTCTAAAAACATAATAAGTAGCGTAAATAAATTAATAATGATATGCTGATGGATATTTAAAACAACTTGTTCCTAGAACAAATCTCTCACTTTCCTCTCTCCCGCTAGCACAAATCTTACTTCTACCTAATTACGTAACACTTCTAAAGAAACCTCATTTACATTGAGGGGAATAGGTGAGAAGAGAAATACAAAGAGTCAAGTGGTAATAGGCTGGACACGTAGGTCCAATTTAATAAATTCTAAATTTATTACAACAATTTCCAAAATTGCCCTCACCCATCTAATATCCATATGAAATACATTATTCATACATCACATCCATGTATTCACACAAAGCATGTTATCAATCAATCTAATCCAATTAATTAATCTGAAATTAATGACCATCCAATGTTCAAACAACGATTTGATTTGTGCTAGTCAAACTCGTTTTAAAAATAAGTACTCAAAGTATGAATTCTTGAATTATATCAAACAACAACATTAAATCCAATTTAATTTGTATTCAATACTAATTCTTTATTTAATTCCAAATTAAATAATTACACTTTTTATTGTGCCTTTACGACTTAGATTCTAAATCTAATCTAAATGGGTCTCAAAGCCCAATTAACATCCAATCTCAATTTAATTGATGTCCAATAGGCTTTCAATTAATTTATAAGCCATGGACTTTGGTCAATATGGGTCAAACCCAAATACCAAAGCCCAATTAAGGAATCACCCTTATTTGCCAAAATCAATTTAGGCCCATTAGGCCAAATTAAAATTTTAAAGGTCCATTTTATTATATTTGAACTTTATGGATATGGTTTTGGGCCTAATTGGATCCAACCAATTAACCTAAACCGTACTTGGCCCAACCAAGCCCATTAAGCCCAAATACAACTTTAAAAGCCCAATTCAAAATTTAGACCAACTAATTAAATTACAAAATTCCAAATTTCACAATTCAATTAACTAAAGTGTATAAGCCATAATTAATTACTCAAATTAACATTTCCAAAATAATAATTTACATAATTAATCATGCTTACTAATTATCAATTCATGTCCTACACAATTGAAGCAAAATCAATCCCATTTCCATGCTTATAAGTCACATCATTTTAGGATTTTTGTCCGATTTCGATTTTAATCCAATTAAATCATAAATCAACATTTCCCAAGTCATTCAAACTCATCCAATGATTCAAAAAACAAAAATCGCCATGACATTTATGGCACACAACTTTCGGCCAAGCCAATAATTTGGGGAAAATTTGATCCAATTCAATTTTCATCAAATTGATCACAAATAACTCTAAGTTATCACCATTCAAGCATACTCAAACAATTAATTTCATCCAAACGTGCTCAAATCAATTTTACCCAATTTGACCCTAAATCAATTTCATGCTTAAATAAGGCTCTGATACCATTGTTGGGTTTCCACTATAGTCCCAAGATCATTCAAGAAATGAAAATATGTGAATACAATAAAGAAGTATGGCAGAATCATACTTACAATGAACGGATTTGCGATGCGTTGAACAAAAAAAAATTGCTCCTTCAATTAAGCTCTCGGCTTTGCCCCTCTTTGTGCTCCATTATTTTCGGTCAAGCTCCAAGCTTGGGAATGGATTCCATGCTCAAGAGTTTGTTTCCCTATCACCTTTTGATGACTCTTTAGTGTGCTAGCACTTGGAAAAATTTGCCACAAATCCTTCATTTGCTTCTTCTTGTTCTCGTCATTTTCAGAAAATGGAGAAGGAGAGAAATGGCCCTTGGCCGAATGGGAGAGGAGGAAGAGAGAAAGAGTTGTGTGTGTGTTGTGTAATCTAATACACAAAAAATGAAAGTCAAATATCAAAATAATAAAATATGATATATGTCTTTCTACCATCACATTAGTGTGTTTCACACTCAACCATCAACCAACAACTTCCATCACATTAAAGTGATAAAGTTGACTAGCGATGTGACACTTGATGTGACTTGTGGGCCCCACTTGATTCGAAATGCGAGTGGGCCCGCAAACACTTCCGGGCTCCGGTTCGCTAATTCCGAATTAACGAATTTTCCGTTGTGACGTAATTAAATCAAATTTAATTAAATAATTATGGCTAGAAAAAATACTATTCACGTCGCTAGCGAATTAATTATAAATTAACTCGTTCGCCCGAATTAAAATTCAATTTTAATTCCGCGTCGAAATCTAATTTCGTATAATATATCGAATATATTATTTTATCGATTAATTCCAAATTAATCGTTCTATCTCTTTAAATAATATTTTATCCCAGATAAAATATCTCCGTAATTAATCCTAGATTAATTTTCTCTCTCTATTAATTAATCCCAGATTAATAATGTCTGAGTCAAACGTCATCGGTGATCCTTTGGGAAGCGACCCATGAGATCCCCGGATATATTGGCAGTAAATCCGATCTTCGGACTATCCGAACACGTACGTACCTAATACTACATTTTTACCGATTTACAAGACATGGTTGGCTTCTAGCAAAGCACCGTGCCTACCCAATTCTCCAGAAATATTCTTAAAGGAATATGTGATCTATATCAGGCGTAGTATACGTAGTATTGCATATTTCGATCCAGTATTGGATGTCACGTGCTAGGCCTGGGGTTGGAATTGTGTCTGCCCCGTACGAAGCATATGTCGGATCTTTGGTAACTAGTCTCTATAATCGGATAATCATGACCTAGTCATATTATCCCGTTGAATGCAGTACTAAAGAGTACTAGTTCTGTATCCTACGTGACCATCATCTCCACTATGACTGAAGTGATACTTCCATCTTGACATCACACCCAATACACTACTATTCTCAATATACCCAGAAGAGGCGTACACAGAACCGGTTAAAGCCCTGGATGACCAAAACCAAAGTATATTGATTGTCGCAAGTATTAGCGGTGCAAGTCTCAAGTTAAGTCCAAATACACCTACCCTGATTCGAACTTCCATAAACACATAGTCATACTACCAATGGAATTCTGAGGGGTCTATCCAGAGCGAAGCTGTTTCCGTACCATCGATAAACACAACCTCCTATTACACTTGCATGAGTATACAATACCCAAATATATGAGAACTATGTCGTTATGCTCTCATAACACGCACAAGTGCAATACTAGTCTATTCCACATTATCGATGTCTAATCTCGATAATACTCCGACTAGGGATGTTTTAATGATTAAACCGTCATGGATTGATACTGTCTCATATCTTATCAATCCGGAACTAATCATATGGACTTTTATCATTTATATATCTCGGTAATCTAATTACAAATGATAAAAGAGCAATTTCCTTTGTCACATAGTTAATTTGTACAACAACACCATGTTATGGTCAAATAGTGATGCTATGGGTCATAATTGTCCAACAATATCATTATTAATTTTTTATAGCGCTTTATTATGCTTTTAGAGTGCATGTTTAAGGGTGTATGATGAGACCTAATCAAAGATAATTAATTAGTTGCCAATTACGCGAAAAACCCTCAATAAATATTAAGTGTTTTCCTTCCATTGAATGATTCATTCTCAATATCCAAGATTGGCACTGGTTTGTTGGCCAAAGTAAATACCTTTGTCCATCGCGGATGTGTTTGAATCATGAAGGCTTTGTTCCATATCGCATGTCTTGTCCAAGTTGTGATTTGTTGGCCAAAGTCAAGATCACTTCTTGTCCATCGACATCGATTACGAAGCTTTCCAAGGTCAATGGGTCCCGCTTAACTGGAATCATTAAGTTTATTGTGCCAAAGCCAAGGCTTAGTTGATTCAGAGGAAAAATGTTAGGGAATATATCAGATATATTGGCATATATTAGATATATGTTTCGGACTTGGATGTCCACCTACTGGATCTAGGAATTGGATGAGATCCAATTGATCTTAGAGATCTACCTACTTAAATATCATACAGCTTGTTGGCCATAGTCAAGGTTGTGTGATATTTAACGGGATCCTAGCCCACTAGGAAACTAGGTTTCCCGAGTACTCAACAGAGGGTTAAAGGTTCGCCGAAAAATCGTGGGAGGCAAGTATTAAATTTGTAATTTCGTTTAGATACTTGCCAATATGCGCTCATTTCAATTTTTCGTCATTAATTTAAATATATATTAGTTGGACTAATATTTAATTGTTGTTTTAAATTAAACAGTTGGACTGTATTCAAACTATTTCAAATTATAGTTGATTATATAATTGGATTATAGTAATCAATATATTTGAATTTAACCAATCAAATTATAGTTGATTATATAGTTAGACTATAGTAATCATTATATTCAATAGTACCTGAAATCATTGATTGGATAGTTGGACTATAGCAATCAAGATAAATGAAAGATTAGCATTTAAAACATAATCCTAGGAGAAAATGTCTTTAAACGGCTCTAATTTTCAGATTGGGAATAAAATCTCAGGATAGTCCTGGAAACTAAGAAGTTACTCTATTTGATAGAGGAACCTCTTGGGCCTAAGCTCGGAGTTGAGCAAATAGTAGAGCATGAGTTTTGGATGACTCATGGTGATGATAACTTTAATGCTCAATCCTTTATGCTTGATGCAATGACCTAATTACCAACCATTATCTAGAATTCTAAGATCACGAAACATAATCCCTCAATTATGTTCATTCACAAATAAACCTAATTCAGTGCTAATATCATCAAAACACTTATCAAAACACATACCAACAACTTATTAAAACCAAATCTAACAATTAATTGGCTAGGGTACGCTAAATTCGAATTGGGGGTTTGGTTTTTCCTTGTTCAAACTGAAAAATAAGGAAAAGAAAAGAAATTAGAAGCTTACTTGCCATGGATTATGCTTGGAAACATCATCAATCTCTCCAAAGGTAGCATGAGAAAAGAAAATAAGTGAGAAAATTTTCCCCAAATTTTCCCTGATCTCCCTCACGTTTTTTCTCTCCTCCAAATGATGAGTGAATAGTGCTCTATTTATAGAGAAAGAGTTGATTTTTGGATTGCAAATGAATGGTCCACACTTTGCCACATCACCAAATTCTAGTTGATTCCCGAAATTACTATAGCAGTTGCAGAAATTGTAATTTGTGACCCATTTCTGTTTCGATTTTGGAAAATGGTTCAATGCATAAGTCGTATCCCTCTGTCTAAGCTTTCCAACAATATAAAATTCATAAAAATCAGAGATTGTATGAAAACATTACGGCCCGATTACTAAATGATGTTCGAGGTGGAACGAGTTCCGCGTCAAAATTCCATGGAATCTTCCGAATGTCCCAAATGCCATTATATGAGCATGTAATTAAAAATGATTTAGATTAAGTATTATACCTCTGAATCGTAGTAATCATTAGGCTCTGGTATTATAAGAGTCGTCAGGTTCACCGGATGTTACAAATTTTTCCCTCCTTAAATATGATTCGTCCTCGAATCCTCTTTTAATCTGAAATTTTGGAGTCTGTCTAGATCTTAAATTCTCGATACAGAAAGTCTTGTCACAAGTTACATGATTTATATGTTATGTCTTAGATTACCAACTTTGAACTGTCTTCATACTCATTATCCACTTACTCCGTCAATTGTATCGTAACCTAGAAGGTACTCTATTTCTGTCTGCATGGCCTGATACTTTACTTTATTTCTAAAGCTCATAGGTAAGCATTACTCTTCTTCACCTCTTAATATCTCTCCATGCATGATACCTTTTGAATTTCTTGATTAAAAGGCGACTCCTTACCCTTGCTCTGTAAGAGTTCTACTCAGTACTTAATACTATCGTTAAGTTATGACCATGTTTACGTCTTACGAAAATCTTATCCTTTGATTCCTAACTATGACTAACTTTATTTGTCTCCATATGCTTCTTTCCAACATGTACCTTCGAACTTCTCTAAACTACTAGCGTTATCCATTGGTAAGCCTCTCGTGTGTATTTATTCAATTCTGATGTAAGTGTAAGAAGAATAATCTCTTGTATCTTCCCTTAATGTTGCTTACATATCACAAATTATTGTTCGTCTCCATAACTTAACTATTTAACTTTCTATTTTCTCACCAAGCTTCAAATTCTTATAGGTTCTGTTCTTCCAAGTTCTCACTTCTTTGATTATCTATGGAGATTAGCACTTCATCATATAATGTCAAAGTCTTTTTGTAGTTCTTGCTAACTAGTATTATTTACTAAATGGCTTGTATTAGGAAGGTTAATTCTAGGTAGCTTCTTTGGAATATTTCTTATTCGGATAATGACTTAGAAACAAAGCTCCTAAGCTGAGTCTAATCGTATACATATTTTTACTTAAATTGTATTCCCTTTCTCGATGTTATTTCTGGCGATTTGGTTCTAGTTATAGTTTATATTATGTCTTGTACCCTCTACTATCATAACTCAGATACTCACAAACTTGTAAATTTCATTCTTATCCAATGACCATTTATGTAACTTATAGCTTGAATTTTCACCTGTTGTACTAAATGTAATATTATAGTAACTTATCTTTTCATTTTCATACTATACTACGCATGTACCAAAAGCAACCTTGAAGTGAACTTCTCTCCTCGGTTCCAATACTATTGTGTGGCTAGGGTTGGGAGGGTGGGGCTTTGGGTCCTAAAGCCTTTTCTAGTTGCGGTGTTCTCGCTAGCTAACCACACTGTAGTTGTATGTGCCGCTTATCTATGAACTTAGGACTCTCCAATCTGCATATCTGGTGTTAGCTTCCAATTTAGGTTCTTTTGTTAACAACCATTTGAACCACCTCTTTCAACTTACCCATAATTTCTCTAGGGTTATTGGTTATACTACCTCTTACTGAGAACTTTCATAAACTTCATACTCTCTCAAACTCCCATCATATTGCCTATGTTTTACTTCCTTACTAAGTTTTTCTCTGTTACTTTAGCTTTCCTTTTTATCTCATTTTCTTGACTTTCTTAGGCCACCCTTCCCTTGGAACTAATTATGATATTAATAATGTATCTTTAGAGTGGGTAATACATTCTTACTAATCCTGTCTTTTAGATACTATTTCTATGTGGTGTGTACTTTATTCCCTCACTCTTTTAAGCCTTTACTTCCTTGAAAGCTTTCCGCCTTACTATATATCAGGTTATCCTTTCTGTATATGTCTAAACTTATTGTAACTACAAACTACTCCATCTTTTTCAAGTTATTACAATCTTCTGATTCTTATCTAGGTCTTGCTACGCTTCTGGGTTTGACTATCACATGATCTGTTTATCTTGTCCAATACTCATCTTTATTTATTCATCTGCTCATTGGACTCTAAATTGGGGGTCAATGCCCGATTTCTTTGTACATCTGAAAGTACAAGTTTCTGTTAAATTTCTAAGTCCAACGATGGTCTAGTTGGGTGTCTACATACTTACTGGTGTCGGAGTTACTGAACGAAAGAGCCATCACTCATTCTACTGGGGTTGCACCAACTATTCTAAGTCTTAAGGTTTTCACCACCTTCTTTAATTATGTCGAGGTTCTCATCTACGTATTTAAATTTCATTATCTCTGCTACTATAGATACTGGTCTTTCTTACTACTTTCTATTTCCCTATTCTATCTCTTGGCTTTATGCTACACTACTATGACTGGTAATGGTTTATTCTTATGGGATATTTTCTAGGTCTTTACTCTCTACTCTCATTATCGGCTACAGCTATGCCATTTAATGTTTATTTGTTCGTGCTAGTAATCTTGTTAACTTCTGAGTACCTTCAATCTCATGGTCTGTCTTTTCTAAATTCACTTAGGTTTCTATTGGTATTTGTCTGACCTATGAGTTCTACTTCTGTAAACTATACTAAGTTCTCTATTTATAACTTCGGAGGCTTCTTTGGTCCTTTCTGGGTAATTTATCTTCTCAATTTACTACTTTTATCTTAAAATAATGATGCTATGTGAAATGAGCTTTCGTGTGGCTATTTTTTTTCTATGCTGGCACAGGCAGAGATTATCATTTTACGTCTCAACAAATATTGACGTTCATCCACTCTAACTCCTACGAGTCTGAGTTTGGGTGTCTAGAACCCTACGTCCTTGATGACACCTTGTGTCCATTGAAAACTTCACGTCTACTTTTGACTTCCTGTTTCTTTTGTCTCTCTGTCTATTCTTCACGATTCGGGGGAAAACTGGCTATCTCCACCAGATATTCGAAAGCTATTGGATTCGTTTGGAAGAGTTTTCTAAGTAGAGAAGAAATCTTATAAAATGGAAGAAAAGTTACTTGGGTCTACTAGGCATTTTCTCTTGTTCGGGCTTGTTCCCTTTTCTTATTACCATAGGTTTTGGCATTTTCTTACCTATCTACTATATACCTCTATCTCTATTTGCTTCTGATTGTTTAAGTATCTACATTCCATCTTTTACCTCTATTTCTATCTTTTCTTTCTCTCACTACTTTCCTAAGTAGGTATTCCTGGAACTTTACTATCTCTTTGTGTCTCTTAACCTTTCTTTGTCTCTGCTGTCTAAACATCTATGCATTCTTCCTCACATTCTTATAACTTTACTTTCCCACTCCCTTAGGTAACATTTCTTATATCTTTACTATCTAATTTCATAGCTTGTTCCGAATTTCCGGTGACAGGCCATGATAGCTACAGGGAAATTCTCAACTTGGATCTAGAGTATAGTTGTTATCGTAATGAATAATATTTGCATAGTCTGGGAAAGCTTACTAATCTGTCTATGAATCTTAAGGATGTACTCGAGGATCAGATACTGTAGAGGTAGTGCCTTGCGTACGAGTATCTCAGACATATTTTATATACCAGACCCCAACACTCTGCCCACTGTAGTCACTGACTCCATAGACTATGCTCTGATACCATCTTTGTAAAATCACTGATCTGGGGATGCCACTGGCATGGAATAGGCCGTCTCATTCCCATGAGCCTCTGACTATGGACAACATTAATACTATATCTGGAACATAAACTCATGCATGAGACCATTACCTGAAAATAATAACATGAAATGCAACTTGATAATTATGGCTTGTGTACTCAATAATGATTCTATTTACAACTCTATTCATGGACAATTTATCTTTTACATGTACAGATTATGCTATAGATAATTCATGATTCATGACTTTACTTGACTCTGGCTGAACTATAACTCTACACTCGATCTGGTGGACTCAAACACCCTAGTGACTACCATTAGTATCCGTCCTCTCAAGCTCGTCCTCCAAGGTCCTGCAAAATAAAACACTAGGAGGGGGTTAGATTGTTTGGGTGATCTAAGTGAGTGGACGATATATAAAATTAAATATGAAATATTGTTACGAAGATGTTGGGTTTTAAAATCAAAGTTCAGAAATAGCTTAAATAGAAAATCTATTTTCTAGTCTGAAAACTCTGAACTCATCTCTGAAAATCTTTCTGAAAACTCTTCTGTAAAACTTACTTTTCTAGAATCTCTTTCATAAACTAAAAACGATTTCTTTTCTTTCTAGAAAACTTTTCTAAACCTGTTTTTCTGAATGTTTCTTATAAAACTGTTATTTTTGGAAAATTTTCTTCTCTAAAAACTTTTTCTGAAAACTGTAACTGAAAAACTATTTCTATAATCTGTATATGTCTCTGAAAAATCAAACGAATTGGGGTGTTACGTATCGCCATCCCCCCATATGCCTAACTAGAGCTAGGAGTGCAAATCCATGACTTTGGGACGTTACGTATTGTCGTCCCCCAAAGCATGTCACTCCTGTCCCTGAAACTAGTGGTCTTGGGGCATTACGTATCGCCGACCCCCAAGCCATTGAACTATAACTGGGGGTGCGGATCTATGCTACCCTCCAAGGTCTGAAACTAGGATCTAGGGCATCTGTCATCACTAGTCCTGAACTAGGATCTGGGGGCGTTACATATCATCGTCCCCCCAGTCCTCTACATGTGCATATGCGTTGTCCGTCAATTCCAAGTCTGTAATAAGTTACATACTGAGGTGGGTTTTTCCCTCATGCCTCGAAAACCATAAAATTCATGTTCTGAAAATATTTCTTTTCTAAATCATTCTCAAAACATGCTAAAAAAATATAACTGATAATAAAATCGGCTAACGCCCTAAGAGCGAAAACTAAGTCTGATATGAACATTAATATAATGAAAATCAACATAAAAGAAAGTATCCACTCACATATTTGATGTTTCGCTAGCATAGCGTCACTTTGCCGAAACATTTTGTGGTTCCTGCGATAACCCTCCAAGGAAATTTCTATTAGAATTCATGTCGTAGGATACATTCCATAATTATCGTCACTATACGATGTTTTACATTTGTGTTATGGTAATTGACATGTATATAGAATGATACGAAGCCCTTCGGGTGGTCTCGAATGTTCTGGGTTAAAATGAATAGGATAAAAAAATTTATCCTGTGAAATGGTATCGCGTCGTGACGTACAGACTTGCGCGTCGCGACGTGACCTGGAAAGGGTGAGAGAGTGGTCTGGTTTTTGGTTCGCGTCGCGACTCGAGTCTATGCGCGTCACGACGCGCACATGATAAAATAAAATTTGGCCTTATTTTTTCAGAACGTGTCATGACGCGTGGTGATTGGCGTCGCGACGCGAAGCCAGTTTCAAGGCCTAATTTTCCACCTCTCTAAGCCATACTCAACAATCCTAATGTCTTTAAGCTAAAACCATCACAAATGAACTTTTCCAACTTCAATAAACTCACCTCATATCATCACCCAATTACCAACCATTATCTAGAATCCTAAGATCACCAAGCATAATCCCTCAATTATGTTCATACACAAATAAACCTTATTCAATGCTAATATCATCAATACACTTATCAAAGCACATACCAACAACTTATTAATGCCAATTCTAAGAATTCTCATGGCTAGGGTATGCTAAATTCGAATTGGGGCTTTGGTTTTTCCTTACCCAAACTGAAAAATAAGGAAAAGAAAAGAATTTATAAGCTTAATTGTCATGGATTATGCTTGGAAACATCATCAATCTCTTTAAAGGTAACATGAGAAAAGAAAATAAGTGAGAAAATTTTCCCCAAATTTTCCCTCATCTCCCTCACGTTTTTTTATCCTCCAAAGGATGAGTGAATAATGCTCTATTTATAGAGAAAGAGTTGATTTTTGGATTGCAAATGAATGGTCCAAACTTTGCCACATCACCAAATTCTAGTTGATTCCCGAAATTACTGTAGCAGTTGCGGAAATTGTAATTTCTGACCCATTTCTGTTTCAATTTTGGAAAATGGTTCAATGTATAAGTCGTATCCCTCGGTCTAAGCTTTCCAACGACATCAAAATTGGAGATCGTATGAAAATGTTATGGCCTGATTACGAAAAATTGTTCGAGGTTGAACGTAAACTAAGTTTCGCGTCAAAATTTCATGGAACCTTCCGAATATCCCAAATACCATTATATGAGCACGTACTTACTTAAACATGATTTATATTAAGTATTATGCCTCCGAATCATAATAATCACCAGGCTCTGGTATCATATAAGTCGTCAGGTTTACCAGGTGTTACACTCATTGGCGTAAAACTCGTTACATAGGCTAAAGAGAAAACTAAAAGAGATCAGTCACTTTTTCTTTTTGACATATGAGATCCGAGCAATTAAGTCCATATGGGTGTCTTAACACCCATTGCTCTAAAGCCAACTGGTTTGGGAGTCATTGGCTCAAAGCTCGTTACAAGATGTGAAGATATGTTATTTAAATATATATATATATATACACACACACACACATTGTATGTCTGACCGGATAAAATTTGTAAACCAGAAAGTCTGAAGCTACAATATCATATGCATCTAACAATAATAATAAAAATAATGGCATTATAACAACATAACAGTAAATGAATGACTAATGAAACATATTAATAATAAAAATTGCCAATAATGTAAGAAGGATAGAATACATGTCTCGCCGATCCGGCTTCGTGGAAGCCTGACTGAATGTTCTTTAAGAAATCAATGTCTGACTGGACTTAGAGCAAGTCTGACTAGATAGACTGGTAAATCAGAAAGTTAGGAAACACATGCAAAGCTAACAGTAATAATTAAAACAATATTAATAACAACATAAATAACATAACAATAAGTAAGTAAATGACTTATAAAATAGATCAACAATAAAGAAAAAGAAAATAACTGAGCCAATTAGAGTACATGTCTCCTCGCCCTCGCTTCGGGGTTCTTAGGATGGATATAAAGATGTCTGGCAGGATATGAACTTAGTCTGGTCGGACATTATAGATGAACCAGACAGAGAACATAGAAATATGCATTAAAACTAAACAACATGATAACAATGAAATAAAAAGATTTGTAAAATCGACATTTTATATAATCATTTCCCTGTGGTACATAAAATTGTATCTTGAGTGTAAACAATATTACCATCCATTTGGAATCAGTTATGAAATTTATGTCCGGGTTTCCATCATATATACTTGCAAAGAACCACCATATAAGACTGGATATGTTTTGACTTGTGTATATCCGACCAAGAGTGAATCAAGTATGATCGGACATATTGTGTCAGGATAATATTGTAAAACGAGTAGAATTAGCGATTAGGGTGCCCACAGGTCATGCCTTATGTGTTATTGTCTCGTAAGACACCTCTAAAAATTGGACAATTGTCAGATCACTCGTCGGAAGAGGGGAATCCCCAGGGACTTCTCATTATATTTTTCTCTCGATTCTCTATTTTTCTCTCTCAACTCATTGTCTTTTGCTCTATTGTATGTCTTTCCTCATTCTCCCCACTCTTTTTCCTCTCACGAGCTTTAAATAGGCATTAGCCTTACAAGATAATAACAAAATGATTTAAAATAAAATAATCTTAAGATAAATCCATTAGTAGTTTGGCATAATCCAACTACTTTATTAGATAACTTGCACGTGCATCTGTTACTCCACATTCACCTATCGACATATGTCCAACCGAATTTATATTGGTTGGGTATGTCTGTTGGGATATATGCCCTAGAGCTTCATGTAATATAAACGAAATTATATTTTATGAAATAAAATGATACATTATTTATTTATCAAAGTGTTTGTTTAATATCGCATATTGTAAATTATCTTGTTTACCATAGATTACTCATGTACCTCCAGACTTAGTGTATAAGTGTCATACACAAGAGGATTTAAGTCTGAAGTTTGTAATCTAAAATAGTCCAAATAGAGCAAACAAATTGGGTACTTTATGGTTTATATATAGCCGCGGTCCATTCTATATTTGTATGGTGACCTTGATATGGGATCGTCCATGTGGAGACATGAGAATGAAGGCACCTTATATGATAAGATCGTATAGGACTAGACCCAGATAAAACTGAGTTTCTTATAATATCTGTAAATAAAGAAATTCATTTGGATATACTAGATGGTCATATATAGATTCATCTTAATCCTGGGTATACTACGAACTCCAGCATGGCATGCTATGTCATTTTATTTACAAAGGTGAGGTTGGTGTAGTAAGCCCGACCAATAGCTACGTACTTTGGGACATTATTTGGTATGTAGCTGGGGACGTTTTACATAGATATGAAATTCACTCATTCTTATGAAAAGTAGATGAGTATTTTCCTTAAGGGTTGATTCGGTACTTGAACGGTTAGAGCGCTCAAGTCTTTCTATTACGAATAGAAAGATTAACATTCATAATGGTTATGAATAAATCGTTCATTAGAGAATCAACGGTTCTTAAGGTAAAAATATTTAGAGAGGTATAACGAACATTATGAGCCGGCTCTAATTATGAGATACTCGTGAATGGCAGATTCGTATATAACGACTATATCGATGGACACCGACGTGGTTCAGCTTAATTTATCTATTTGCGGCAACAAGAGAGCATATTCGGGTTTTTAGTGGAATAACCCGAAGTTAATAATTCAGAATATTTAATTAAGAGCTTAATTAATATTACGAGATTATTGGAGCTCAGAATCGTAGGTCTATTTGGTCTTTGTGCTAGCTCGATATACTATAGCAGATTAAATATAATTGGACAGTTCAATAGATGTGGGATGTGAGATGCCATAAGGATGCATAGATTCTAGATTCCCCAAACCCAGGCCCGCATGCAAATAAGATGAATGACGTCAGAAAAATGATTAGTTGCCATAACCAATGAATCCAATAGATAAGGCCCCGACCTATCCAGATCATCACCCATTTGTGATGCCAGTCAAGGAAGCTGTCCTGATGGAGCCTAGCTCATACCTACCTTACATGAGAAATAGATTCTACCAGGACACATGCCAAATCTATGAGCCGAAACATATTTATATGGTCTATTTTCCACTATGGATTTCAATTTAATTATTTAGTTCTCATTTTTCATTGGGGATTACGGTATTACATGAAGTAGTGGGAGACACTTCTAGGTTAAAAATCCTTGATATAGATAGTGACTAATATTATGGAAATTGACTACTAATGTTTCCCTTATTCTATCATATACATAAAATTAAATTTTTAATCCACTGCATGCATACTTTATATCTGTTTTCTAACTCTACTTTGTTTGTAGGTTTCTAGAATATTTTCTATATTAGATTAGAGTATGATATAATATAGATTAGTCTAAACCATCGGGAACTGTTGTTCCAATTCTCTTGGAAAATTAAGATGGTTACTAACTTAATTGCTAAGTCATAATAGATAATCTAGATAAATATTCGATTTTAGGATATAATCGTACAGAGAGAATATTTTTTGTGCTTAAATGATTGAATGAATTGGTTCATGTCTCCAGATTCTTGACTAGGATTAAGAAAACCTCATTACGTATTTATTTATCTAACAATGACGTTTCTTGGGTTTTGTAACCTTCAGAGGTCACGTGTCTGACACAATTTGCTTATCATTCATTTGCAACTGTTACAAATATTTAAAGGCAAATTAGAAGGCTAAAGAAATGAGATTTGTATAGTTATGTGTACAAAATATTGATTCTCCTAACACGACAGCTATGAGTATTAGATACTGGATCTCATGTCTAGTTATTAAAATATTGATTGAATGACTATTTTGATATACAATATTAGGACTTGTATAAAAAACGTTATCATTCTCTACTAACCAGCAAATGTTATTGTGTACATATTTAGAATGGTTTATTTATGTCTATATAATAGTGCTAATGTTTTGGTTGGTTATTTTTTTTATATAAATAATTGTTACATATTTGATCTAACTAATTGTGTCATTGACGTAGAGATAAACATTAAAAAAATATATGGTAATGTGAATAACTTAGAACAACAGTTTATGGGATTTTATCACTTGAACACTCGGTGTTTACTCCGTATGATAAATGATGGTCTCATAAGAGATCACACCACATATCCATATCCATTGAATAAATAACGTATTTGAGGATTGTGACCAAATCTTATTTAACCGATGATCGTCATTGGACAATAAATTGATTGAACTAATACATTAGATATATAAAGTTTAATAAATCAAATTATTCTAGGTAGTTCTCAGAAGAATCGATGACTGCATATTTGATACTTGCTAATGCATCTGAGAATTTTTAATTGACTTAGATATATATTTCTGAAAAAAAAATAAAAAATGGATAACTTGAGAAATTCGAGGAATTTTTAATCTATTTTGGTAAGACTCAGATCGAATACTTTGACTTGTTTAAAAAGAGATTCAATCTAAATTTTGAAAAGTTACCATAAAATTCATCACAATCTTTTGAATTGTTCAAAGATGTTTGATAAATCAAACATATGAATTTATGAGCAATCAGTTCTAGGTTATTTAATAAAAGAATATTATTCTTACTCAATATTATCTTTATATGATTCCATCGTGATGGAATGGATGAGTGGGATGAATCGAATCCTATTTGATTTGATTCATTTTATATTGAGAACTACCAAATTATTCTCGATACTCTTAGGGTTAAGCTTCATTAATGATTATTCATCTTTTTTTATTTAGGTTCCATTAGTTTCTATAGTTATATATACGATATGTATAAGTAGAAATCCAAATCTTATAAGGTTTAAGGTTTGAATCTTCTTTTGTATAACAGTTATACAATTGGAAGTACTTGCACTGCGGATGTATGAGTAAATTTTATCATTTATTCTATTTAATAGGATTGTGTATTCTATTTAATAGAATATATTTTATATGATTTCAAGTAATAAAATGGTTTCGTTACTTAATGTGTGACATCAGATATTGACAATTGTGGATTAGACTTGACTTATTGAAGTCAGTTGTGAGAATGATAAACTGAAAATAGAACTACATAATTAATTGGATGAAAAGACCCTTATACACCTTCTATAAAAGTCCACTAGGATGTTAGATTCATTTGGGAAGTAATTGATACTCAATGGTTCCGATATTTTCTTATCAAAAAAAATTATTCTATAACTTATACTAGAGTGATACTTGATATCGATTCTGAAACATAGCATAGAACCATATATCTAAAATTGCTTTTAGCTTGCTACAATCAAGTTTGGACTTGATTGAGGTTTCATTATAATTTGTTTATAAAAATGTGTAAATAGTTTGCACAAAGTAAGCTGACAAAAAGTTTGGCCTTTATAGTCTGATTATGTGTGAAAGGTTATACTCAAGAATCTATTATAGATTTTGAGAAAATATTTCTCTAGTCACACTAATAGAACAATTAAGATTTGTTGGTTATTGCTTATACTAGATTGTGACTTTGGCTAAAGAATGCAAAATGATATTCCTAAATAGATATCTGTGTTAAGAGATCTATTGTGGAATAACCTTGTGTTTGGTGTATTGCTGATTTCATATTTTAATATTTTGGCTTATAAAGTCTGTTTGTAGACTCATATGAGCTTTCCGGAAATATAGTCTCTATTTTGATAAGGTAATCACTTTGTTTGATTCTATCAAAATATAATGAATATATATTTGTTAGTAGGGTTAGTGGGAGTATACATAATTGTGTCTAATATTATATCTTGACGAAATATTTAATATTTAGGCAATAATGATATGTTTGTCACGTAAAATGTTTACTAAACTTACTTTTTCTTTGTAAATGAAGTTGGAGTAATCTCTGTTATATTCGATATAAAATTTTATATCTGATATAAAATTAAGAGACTTGTGAGATACTTGCATTAGTTGTACATTGAATATGATCTAATAAATGACACAACTTGATTATCTGTGTGATAGTTAGTATAACAATTTGACATTTAGTGTGTCTTTTATTTATAGTATTCATCTTTCATAAAGGATGATACCTCAGTCGAAAGAGGAATTGATTAGAAAATCTAATAAATCTTATGCATCATAGGATGATGGCATAATAAATACTGTATTATGTATGATTATAGAGATCAATTTAGACGTAAATTTTACGAGCTATCTTGGTATGCTATAGACTATAGGATGACCTTAAAACACATTTTGTAGTATCTTTGAGATGTTAAGAACGGTTTCTAATTCATTGAGATAATAATCTGCAATCATCGGGGTCATTGAGTTCAAATTTTGAGTCTGATAATGATGGTAGATGGTCTACGTCATAAAGAGTCAAAAAATATGCATTGGGAGTGTCCCAAATAATTCCACTATACAAGTGGAATTATTTGCCATTTACAAGGTATTGACTTAAGAATTTTCAATGTGACTTCAATGATTAGAAGTATTAATCTTACAGTTATCTACAGAGTATTGTGGACTAAATCCTTAAATACTTGAACAACTTAGTAGATGAAGTGCAATATTATTGCCGCATGTAGAACTTAGGTTCTACAAGTATAAGTGATGATGACCAAGGGAGACACATGAGTTTTTTTTTTTAATAAAATCAAAGTTATATATAATGGACCTACTCTCTAATGCCTACCTTTTAAGTGCTAGGTGAGCTTTTAAGGGCTTTGAGTATATAATACACCTCGGAATGTGCATATGATACAATGGATTGATACTAGAGCAAGTGAGAGAAATTATTGTGCTATGAGTGCCAATCCATAGCGTATTTATGACATATTCATAAATGCAAACAATCATTTTTTCCATAATATTATACATTTAATGGTAACACCTCTTGTCTTTTAAAAACATATTCGATCTATTTTAGTTTAAATTGAAACTAATTGGAGTTTAATGATGTATATATATTATACCAAGACCCGAGAATATACAATAGTCATACAGTTACAACGAGACTTGTAATTGACATTGGGAGGTGTAACTACTTGTAGTATATTCTCAAATAATGTTACTGGTTGAGATTTTCTAACACTAGTTGGGTAGTAAAATATGTTTTGACTAGTACATGTCGTATATCGAGATTTGGTCCGATGATTTATTCCAATGAACCATGAGTCTTAGGAGACTCATATAGACATGTATATGTTTATTTGCTAACCATTGAATGATTAACTGAAATAATTCATAATAGATAGCACAGCAACATCAAAAGAAATATTCCCGAGTCGAGTTGCATATCTAATCATTTGACTTTAGATACCATTGTGGATGTATGAGTGATCATCCACACTTTGAAAACAATATTGTCACCAGTCAATCTAGACCACACCTCTATCTGGTCATTGGGTGTAGACTAATTCTCATGATATCATGTGATGTATCGAGAGAGGATTCATTAGTCACGTGTATGAAATTCAGGCATTCACTTCGTGATCCTTTAATCTTTGGGCATAGTACATTCTAGAAACGAGTTTTGAATATTAATTGAGAGATCATGAATATGTCGCGACAAATATAAAAATTATATTATTGGAGATTTGACGTTTTATCTATATCTCCAATACAATTTGGATAGCCTATGACTGAGGGACTATACAGTATGTTTATATCTTGATTTTTATGGTTCAAAACAGTTATTTTTGGTCATCATAATTTGTGAATGGGTGAATAGACACGGAATGTGTTCCGTGACAGATATTGTTATGTTTCTAAAGTGTCCCAAGATCAATTTAAGTAAGAAATCATGTGAATACAAGAAGAAGTATAGCGGAAATATATTTAAAACGAACATATTTTGGATGTGTTGATAACAAAAATCTTGCCTTTGAGAAGTCCTCCAAGATCTCCTCTTTGAAGTTGAATCCAAGCTCCAAGCTTTGATGTTGAATCCAAGCTCAAGGGATTAGTTTCCCTAACACCTTATATGATTCTTTGTGTGCTAGCACCTTTGAAAATTTGCAACAAATTTTCTTCTTTTGAAAGTGATGAATTCGGCCAAGCCTAAGGGAGAGAGTTTGGGCGTGAACTTGAGAAGAGAGAAGAAGTGTGAATGACTTGTGTATTTGATTTATAAAATCAAAAATAAAAGATATACCAAACCAAGTTTAGGTAATAGTCAATCAACTTTACTTTGAGTGTAAAACAATTTTCCATCATTTCCTACACTAACTTACATCACCAAAAAGGTGAATGAATGACTATTGATGTGACTTGATGTGACTTATGGGCCCCACTTGAATTCAAAATCCTAGTGGGCCCGCAAACACTTTCGGGCTCGGGTTCGCTAATTCCGAATTAACGAATTTTCGTTGCGACGTAATTAAATCAAATTTAATTAAATAATTATGCCTAGCAAAATTACTATTCACGTCGCTAGCGAATTAATTCTAAATTAACTCGTTCGCCCGAATTAAAATCTACTTTTAATTTCGTTATGAAATCTAATTTCATTTAATATATCGAATATATTATTTTATTGATTAATTCCAAATTAATAGTTCTCTCTCTTCAAATAGTATTTTATCATAGATAAAATCTCTCCGTAATTAATCCTAGATTAATTATGTTCGAATCATACGTCATCGGTGAATCTTCGGGAAGCGACCCATGAGATCCCTGGATATGTTGGCAGTAAATCCGGTCATTGGACTATCCGAACACGTACGTACCTAGTACTATGTTTTTACTGATTTACGAGACATGGTTGGCTTCTATCAAAGCACCGTGCCTACCTAATTCTCCAGAAATATTCTTAAAGAAATATATAATCTATGTCAGGCGTAGTATACGTAGTATTGCGTATTGCGATCTAGTATCGGATGTCACATGCAAGGCCTGAGGCTGGAATAGTGTCTGCCCTATATGAAGCATATATCGGATCACAAGTGTAGGCATTGCATTTTTGCATGTGAGTCCCTATGATGAGTCTCATTTGGAGGCACTACCTTTTTAGTTGAGGAAGTTGCGGGAAACGGTTGTCGGAAGGGAATCGGTATTTCGTTAAATTTTATCCTCATGTTTAGCTCCAAGCTCGCTCGTTGGACCTCCGTTTTAAAGCACCTTTGGCCTAAAAAAAACCCAGAACCATTTAACCTTGGCCCAAACCCACTCACCAAACCAACACAACACCTAGCCCACCACACTTGGCCCACAAGCCCAAGGCCCTCAAAATACAACCCAATTGAATTAAATATTAATTAAATAATATACCAAACTAAAGAAAATATTAAAACATATACCAAATTAAATTAAATATTAATTAAGTCATATACCAAATATAAAAAAACATGAAATATAATCATACCAAGTTAAAATCAATCAATCAAATATTATTTCTAATTAAAAATATATTATTCCTAACTTAAAATATTGTATGCCTAATCAACACAAACTAAATATACTAACTTCCTAATCAAGCCTAAATTTGTCCCCCATCAATCTTGTATTTACCTTACTTGAAACCAAATCATATCTCCCTTTAATGAGAAGATCTCTTCCTTGTCAAGCAAGGACTCACCTATTCCATTTGTCTATAAAAGCAAGCCAAAACCAAAGCCATCCCCCTCTCTCTCACACACGCAATACACTCACAAAATTCAAACCCTAAACACTCTCTCATCACCACCCTTTGTTGGAAATGGTGATCGAGCACCATTCATTTTTGTATGAATATTTGATATTTATGCAATATAATATTTATTTTATCATCACTTTTTGTATGAATATTTGATATTTATGCAATATAATATTTATTTTATCATGGTTATTTATTTATTATATGGTAAAACTCTTACTTTATTTATATAATGTAAATCTAATTGTTAGATTACTCTAAGAGTTAGAGATTTCGAGTTACACTCGGAACCTATATGAATTTAGTAAAGACCCGAGAGTTACTACATATGGTGATATAGTTGCAAGAGTTGCAAATGGTGTTGAGAAATATCACGCATTCTCTCGAATATAAATTATTCCTAGTCTAGATATATTGACATGGGTCGGTCATTATATTGGTAAGACTACTGCATTGTCTATATATGTAATGGACATATGGTTTGTCTCAACAGACTGTGAGCTTAGCGGAAGTTCGTATAGAAATGCATATATTCATTAGTTGAATGAATGTTGAATTAACTCATAAAAGATGACTAATAGATATTCCATAAAACTGTCAATAGTTATCTTTTCGAGTTGAGTAGTTATTGTGGTCCTTTGACTTGAGACACCACGGTGGTCTTGTGAGTGATCCTCTGTGCCTGATACCATGCATGTCAGAGACCTTTCATGGTCTGGCCTCTGGATGACTGTTAGGTATAGACCGATGCTCACGAAGATCGGTGTGTGTTAATATGAGGATTCGTCAGTCCATATGGTTGGATTTTGTTTCCAGAAATTTTTAGAATATATTCCGGAAATCTTTTGGCCGAAAGTTCGTTGAAGAAATTATTTCTTTAACATTATAAATAATATTCAAAAAGAGTTTTACTATATTATTTATTAATGGAATATAAGGATAAAAATTTCATATATTGAGTAGATAAGGTTTTGACAGTATAACTATAACCTTACTCAATTGGAAATGCTAATGACGAAGGATTATACATTAGCGTTTTAACCTCGACTTGTATGGTTCGACGTGTCGTGTTGTTTAGTCATGATTTGTAGGTGGACAGGCCTTCATGAAATATGTATAAAGTATATGAGATATATATGTATATATATAAATAACAACCGAACGTGAGTCTAGAGAGTTCCATTATATTGAGTTTACTCGTTGAGCACTAGGGCGACCTTTCGTCAAATGTTGACAAAATATTTTTTGGATTTTTAGGATTAAATTATTAATCTGATAATTCATGAGATGAATTGAATTAATTATTTTATATCAAGAGTTGATATAATTTTTATTGTATAATAAATGTAAATTTGATTTACATTAAATTAGTAATTATTTTGTGAAATTAATTAATTGTTAAATTAATATATAAAATTAGTTACTTGGTTTATACAAATAAATGTTTTAATTAATTAAAGTAACTTTAGTTAATGTAATTTAATGTTTTTAGTTAAAGTAACTAAAATCTTTTAATTGCAATTTAGTTACCTTGGTTGGTGAGATAATTTAACTATGGTTGAGTTGTTTTTTTGAAACAAGTGGTGTAGATAAAAGATTCCTTAAACCATGGTTATATTATATGGCTTGGCTTAGGTTTTCTTTATTTTCTTTTAATAAAAACAAAAAGCAAAAATTGAAAAAGAACTTCACTTTTTCCTTCTCTGCCTCTCTGCCGAAGTAACAAAGAAGAAAACAAGTGGTATATATATATTTTATTCGCTCGCGATTTGATCTCGGGCGGGTTTTCCGCTGCACTCGGGTTTGTCCGTTCCTCACTCAACAAGTGGTATCAGAGCGATACGTGCTTTTAATTGTTCATCTTCCTTACAATTTTTCTCAATGTTATAAAATGCCCATGCATACATTTAATTGTGAATTACATGTTTTAGGCATTTTTGGACATGCATACATTTTATATATTTGTATGCATTTGACTTTGGAAAAATCTCTACGCTAGATCATTAATTGTTATTATTTTGGTTGAAAATATGACATGGTCCGGCTTGTCTATACGGTGTTAGTGAAACCATTGTAATTATTCCCAATATTGCTAAAGCGTGAGGGATTGGTTATAATGTTTTGTACTATTCCGGTTAAGCATGAGATGAGTCGAATTTAAGAGAAAGTATTATCCAATATTAAAGCGTAAGGTTAATATTAGTATCTTACTTTCGGCAATAGACAAGTTGATCTAAAAATTGAACTATCCAATATTGCTAAAGCGTGAAATTGAGATTTGATTTAGGACCGAATATAAGAGTTGTATGAAGATGCAATTGACAATAGTTGTCTACCTTCTCGAATTTACAAAGGTCAATATTGCAAAAGCGTGAGATTTGCGTAAATGTCAAGAAGGATCTACTTTGCTTTGTGAGATTTAAGAGTTCAATTTTCGTATTCTTGTTTGTAGAGATTATAAAGAATATGTAAAACAATGCGAGGGCACTTTATAGAAAAAGTAAATCCATATTCTATTTAGTGTTTTTATCATGATATTTAAATATTAATTTCTGCTTTATTTTATCATTGTGTAGTTAGAATGTCTGTGTCGAACCCGCTTTCGCGTATACTTGATACGCATAGGCTCCAAGGTGCTGTTAACTATAATATTTGGCTCATGAATCTCTGAATTCTTTGCCAAGCGGAGCAACTTGAATATGTTCTTGATCGTCCAATGCCCGCAAGGGTTTCGGATGATGCTTTAGATGAAGAACGTGAGACGTTCATCAAATGGAAGGATGATGATCGGAAAGTCCGGTCATACATCTTGGGATCTATGGTGCTGGAACTACAGAGGAAGTATATGCCGATGCCTGATTCTGGATCCATTTTGATGCATATGAAGGAACTATTCAGTGATCGACCACAGGAGAGATGCATACGGTGGCTGTCGAGCTTTTCCATACTTTCCTCCCGGAGGGAAAAACTGTTAGCCCACATGTGATGAGGCTAATAGACTGTATCGAAGAGCTTGAAAGGATGGATATTCCTATTGATAACCGCCTCGGGAATAGTGTGATTCTCGCATCTCTTCCTAAGTCTTTCAATGACCTTATCGTTAACTTTAACATGCATAAGATGCTTCCCACCTATTATGAGTTGCACAATATGTTGCTGAAGGCTCAAGAAGACATGAATAAGAATAGTTCTGCTTTCATGGTCACTGGTGGTTTCTCTCTGGACCTTCTCAGGCTTCTCATAAGCCGGCAGGGAAGAAACAGAAAAAGAAGAAGAAAGTTAAAGGTAAAGGTCCAAAGGTTGCTTCCGCAGGGGTTTCTAAGCCAAAGGTGAAGACAGATGCTGCAAAAGGAAAATGTTTCCACTGCGACATGCTTGGACACTGGAAACGCAACTGTCCGAAATATTTAGCCTCTTTGAAGAAAGCTCCCTCAGGTATTTGTTTTCCTATTATTGACATTACACTTGCTTTTGATTCTAGTTCTACTTGGGTGTTAGACACTGCTTGTCCTTCTCATATCTGCAATTCGTTGCAGGATCTGAGGGAAACTAGAAGATTGAAGCCATGAGAGATCCAGCTGCAAGTAGGGAATGAGATTCTCTACAAGTTGAAGCAGTAGGAATTTTGTTTTTGAAACTCTCTGATGAATGTAATATTAAACTTAATGACTGTTATTTTGTGCCGACTATGATACGGCAAATCATCTCACTTCCTGTACTTGACAGCGAAGGATTTCATGTAAATATTAAAGATGGTCTTTTGAATTTATATGATAATGTGAATGTTTTGCTTGTTTCATGTCCCATGGTTGATGGTCATTACATTCTTACCAAAAATCGTGATGTTTTTAATATAGAGAAATCTAAAAGGAAAAGATCGGAAGAAATAAATAACACAGAACTTTGGCATATGAGATTAGGTCATATAGGCATAAAACGCCTAACCAAACTAGTTAAGGATGGTGTGATATCGGATCTAACCATAGAACCTTTACCAGTTTGCGAATATTGTATTCAAGGTAAAATGACCAAATCCTCATTTAGTGGTGTTGGACACCGTGCTAATGATTTATTGGAACTTGTACATTCCGATGTATGTGGTCCTTAAATCATGCTACCATGGGTGGGTTTCAATACTTTGTAACTTTTCGATGATTTGTCACGATATGGTTATGTGTTTCTTATGAAACACAAATCGGAAACTTTTGAAAAGTTCAAAGAATACCGATTTGAAGTAGAGAAACAAACCGGAAAACTCTTGAAATGCCTTCGATCAGATCGGGGCAGTGAGTACATGAGCAGTGAGTTCATGAGTTATTTAAAAGAGAATGGGATTCTCGCTCAGTATGCTCCTCCAGGCACTCCTCAACACAATGGTGTTTCGGAGAGGAGGAATCGAACTTTATTAGATATGGTTCGATCGATGATGAGTTTTACTGATCTACCAATATACTTGTGGGGCCATGCTCTAGACACTGCCGCTCATCTTTTGAACAAAGTTCCATCGAAAGTTGTTCCGACTACTCCGTATGAGTTATGGACTGGAAAGAAACCGAGTCTTAATATGTTAAGATTTGGGGTTGTCCTACCTATGTAAGAGTTGCACAGCGGGATAAACTTTCACCTAGAGGGTACAAGTATCGATTCATTGGATATCCTAAAAATTCCATGGGATATCAGTTCTATGATCCCGAGAATCGAAATGTGTTCGTTGCTCGGAATGCAACTTTCTTAGAAACACAATTTGTGTTAGAAAGTGCAGATCATAGAATGATTGATTTAGATGAATTCAATCAAAGTAACATTGAATCGACGATAGAACCAGAAGTTCAAGAAGATGAGATACCTTTGACACAACCACCTCGTAGGTCACAAAGGATATCGAGACCCCCTGTCAGGTACAGGACGTCATCTGATGATACGCTCGATGTTTTCTAATTGAAGAAAAAGATCCTTTAACTTACAGAGAGGCGATGTTAGACATCGATGTGGAGAAATGGCTGGAAGCTATGAAATCCGAGATTGCCTCAATGCATGATAATCAAGTCTGGGACTTGGTTCCGCTTCCCGACGGAATTGTTCCTATCGGTTGTAAATGGGTTTACAAGAGGAAGCGGGGGCCCGATGGAAAGGTTGAAACCTTTAAGGCCCGACTAGTAGCAAAAGGATATACTCAGAAATCAGGTATTGATTATGAGGAAACCTTTTCTCCTGTAGCCATACTTAAGTCAATCAGGATTTTATTAGCTATTGCCGCACACTATGATTATGAAATTTGGCAGATGGATGTGAAAACGGCTTTTCTGAATGGAAATCTTGAGGAAGATATCCATATGGAACAACCCGAGGGATTCACATTCGCCAAAGATCCTAATCTGGTATGTAAGCTTAAAAGGTCTATTTATGGACTTAAACAAGTTTCCCGTAGTTGGAATCTTCATTTTGACGATGTGATCAGATCGTCTGGTTTCATTAAAAACGAAGAGGAATCATGTGTCTATAAAAAGGTTAGTGGGAGCATGATAATATTCTTAGTGCTTTATGTTGATGATTTACTTATTATCGGAAACGATATAGTATGTTACAATCTGTCAAAGCCCATCTTAGTAAGAATTTCTCCATGAAGGATTTGGGATAGGCCTCTATATACTAGGTATAAAGCTTTATAGAGATAGAGCGAGGAGGTTGATAGGACTCTCTCAGTCCAAGTACATTGATTGATCTTAGAAAGGTACAACTTTATTGACTGTAATACAGTCAATGTGCCTTTCAAATACGGTATTCATCTGTCTAAGAAAATGTGTCCTAAGACAGATGATGAAAGGGCTAAAATGCTTAGCCAGCCTTATGCTTCCGCTGTAGGTAGCATAATATATGACATGTTATGTACTAGAACTGATATCAGCATGGCTATAAGTGTTACAAGTCGTTATCAGTTTGATCCGGGTCAGGACCATTGGATGGCTGTGAAACATATCCTGAAATACCTTTAGGGTGCAAAGGATAAGTTTCTCATATATGGAGAAAATAACTTACAGTTGAGAGGTTACACGGATTCAGATTTTCAATCTGATCCAGATGATAGAAAGTCTACATTTGGGTTTGTGTTTTCTCACAATGGCGGTGCCATTAAAGTTTGTAAAGTTCAAACTGAACAAAATATAGCGGATCCATTGACTAAAGCCTTAACTCCCAAGGTGTTTGAGAAACACGTGGAGTCTATGGGTATTAGATACCATCGTGAATGGCACTAGATCAAGTGGGAGTGTTGGAAATGGTGATCGAGCACCATTCACTTTTTGTATGAATATTTGATATTTATGCAATATAATATTTATTTTATCATGGTTATTTATTTATTAATATGGTAAAACTCTTACTTTATTTATATAATGTAAATCTAATTGTTAGATTACTCTAAGAGTTAGAGATTTCGAGTTACACTCGGAACCTTATATGAATTTAGTAAAGACCCGAGAGTTACTACATATGGTGATATAGTTGCAAGAGTTGCAAATGGTGTTGAGAAATATCACGCATTCTCTCGAATATAAATTATTCCTAGTCTAGATATATTGACATGGGTCGGTCATTATATTGGTAAGACTAGTGCATTGTCTATATATGTAATGGACATATGGTTTGTCTCAACAGACTGTGAGCTTAGCGGAAGTTCGTATAGAAATGCATATATTCATTAGTTGAATGAATGTTGAATTAACTCATAAAAGATGACTAATAGATATTCCATAAAACTGTCAATAGTTATCTTTTCGAGTTGAGTAGTTATTGTGGTCCTTTGACTTGAGACACAACGGTGGTCTTGTGAGTGATCATCTGTGCCTGATACCATGCATGTCAGAGACCTTTCATGGTCTGGCCTCTGGATGACTGTAGGTATAGACCAATGCTCACGAAGATCGGTGTGTGTTAATATGAGGATTCGTCAGTCCATATGGTTGGATTTTGTTTCCAGAAATTTTTAGAATATATTCCATAAATCTTTTGGCCGAAAGTTCGTTGAAGAAATTGTTTCATTAACATTATAAATAATATTCAAAAAGAGTTTTGCTATATTATTTATTAAAGGAATATAAGGATAAAAATTTCATATATTGAGTAGATAAGGTTTTGACAGTATATCTATAACCTTACTCAATTGGAAATGCTAATGACGAAGGGATTATACATTAGCGTTTTAACCTCGACTTGTATGGTTCGACGTGTCGTGTTGTTTAGTCATGATTTGTAGGTGGACAGGCCTTCATGAAATATGTATATAAGTATATGAGATATATATGTATATATATAAATAACAACTGAACGTGAGTCTAGAGAGTTCCATTATATTGAGTTTACTCGTTGAGCACTAGGGCGACCTTTCGTCAAATGTTGACAAAAATTTTTTGGGTTTTTAGGATTAAATTGTTTAATCTGATAATTCATGAGATGAATTGAATTAATTAATTTTATATCAAGGGTTGATATAATTTTTATTGTATAATAAATGTAAATTTGATTTACATTAAATTAGTAATTTTTTGTGAAATTAATTTAATTGTTAAATTAATATATAAAATTAGTTACTTGGTTTATACAAATAAATGTTTTAATTAATTAAAGTAACTTTAGTTAATGTAATTGAATGTTTTTAGTTAAAGTAACTAAAATCTTTTAATTGCAATTTAGTTACCTTGGTTGGTGAGATAATTTAACTATGGTTGAGTTGTTTTTTTGAAACAAGTGGTGTAGATAAAAGATTCCTTAAACCATGGTTATATTATATGGCTTGGGTTAGGTTTTCTTTATTTTCTTTTAATAAAAACAAAAAGCAAAAATTGAAAAAGAACTTCACTTTTTCCTTCTCTGCCTCTCTGCCGAAGTAACAAAGAAGAAAAGAAAAAATTAGTTTTAGTTTTTGCTTGGTTACTCTCTGCTTGCCGAAATCAGAGAACAAGAGAACAAAAGAAAAACAATTTTTTTTGAAGAAGCAGCAAGCTACAGTCGAACCAAGAGGAAAGAAAAGCTTTGGTTTTGCTCTCAAATCCAAGCCTATAATCTCACCAAATATTACCCTACATATAATCAAGTCCATGGAATTAATCCCTAAGTGTTAAGGGTTAATTTATGTTCTTGAGATTTTCTTTTTCCTAGGGTTTTAAGAGTTAAAATTTGGGGAAAAGTTGGTTGCTACTCTTGAGTGATCAAACCACCTTTTGATCACCAAGATTTGTTCCTTGAGTTGCTTAATTTGGTGGAGGAAGAAGAGATTTGGAGAAAGCTTAAAGCTTGGAAAATTTGGAAAAGCTTGAAGGAAGGATCAATTGACAAAGCTTGTTGGTACATTTAATTTGTGAATTTATTTGTTCAATTTGTTGATTAATTTAGTTGAGAAAAATTGTTATGGAAGTGTTGGATAAATTGGTAGCATGTATGTGAGGAATTAGAAGCATTTAAGTGTTGAAAATTAGTATATAGTTGATATGTTAATTTGAATGCTTGGATTAATTTTTTCAAGAGTTGGAAAATTATATTGTATGCTTGAATTAATTTTTCAAATGTTGGAAAATTAATTTTAGTATGTTTGGATTATTTTCAAGTGTCGGAAATAATTAGGATGCTTAGTTTTAATTTGTCAATAATTGATAAATTGATTAAAGTGTGTTGAAATTTTTAAATGAACTTATGGTAATTTTTAATACATGAAAATATTTTAATGCATTGGAAATTTTAAGTTTGTAATTAAAAATTTTTAAACCCACTATTTTTAAAGACTGCCAAAAAAAATATATATATATATATATTTTTATTCGCTCGCGATTTGATCTCGGGCGGGTTTTCCGCTGCACTCGGGTTTGTTCGTTCCTCACTCAACACCCTTCCCGTAAACAACAAAATAAAAAACCCTCAAAGACACAGCCCTCACGCGAGCAGCCTCAGCCCATCATCACTCACGACTAACGCACCCTTCACGCCTAGCCACACGTCCTACAACTCCACACCGACATCGCCCTCATCAAATCACAAAGCAGCGCAACCAGGACCCCTCCTTCACCAGCCAAACCGACCAAAATCAAGCCCTTAGACCCCACAACAACTTCACGCTGAAGACAAACAATAATAAGCCAAAAGCCACCCACTATCCTCCACTAGCAAAGATCAGCCACGCCCAAAAATTGTCCACAAACCTTGCACTCAAACAGCCACCAAAGCCTCACGCCACCTTAAATCCACAGGCCTTCACGCAGCTTCTCAACCTTCAAACATAAGCCACGTCCTCACGCAAAAGCCAAAATAACCCACAAAACCACTCCCTCTTTCGCAAAACTAACCAGCAACCTAAGCCACTCAGTAGCCCTTCCATTTCATGTATAAACAGTCCAGGAATTGCCCTGTTAACATCACCGAAAACTGCCCCGAACAGCCCTTAAAAACACCCCAAAACAGTAGCTTAAACCACCTAAAATAGTGAACAAAAACTGCACTTTAAAACCTTTGAACAACCGAACAAACAGCAGCCCGATACCCATTAAATCTGCACAAAACAGTCCCTAAATGCACTTGAAATAGTGACCAGAAAATACAGAGAAAACAGCAGCAAAAAGGAGTGAAAACAGCGGGCAAAACAGCGAAACAGCGAGCTAAGATGTTAATCCAGTGAACCAGAAAATTACGGAGTGATAGCCCTTCCGATGGCCGTGAAACGCGAATCCGAGAGTCGACATAAAAGGTTAGACCTGATGGTACTTTTCACATTCATTTTTATTCGTATTTTTATTATTTATTGAGTCTCGTTTGCATGATTATTATGGAGTGATGCATGTTGTGGCCTTTGAATAGATAAAAAATGCATGTATTGTGAAATGATGTATGTTGTGGCCCTTGAATAAAATGAAAAATGTGTCGCCTCTCGTGGTATATAGAATGGAAACCCGGACATAAATTTCATAGCCGATTCCGAATGGACGGTAGTTTGATCTATACTCGGGATACAACTCCACGTACCACTTGAGTAAACGGCGCATATTTCGTTTTTATGTTGTTTTGATTTGTTTATTATTCGCTAGTTGATTTCCGCATGTTATTTGTTTATGTAATGACAAGATTGAGCGCATGGGCTTAGTAAGTTGGATTAAAGGTCCCCTATTTTGAGAGGTTAAAATCCTTTACCACAATGCTTTGCCGCGCCGGTTGATGTATATTCGGTTGAATGTAAGATGTGTTCAATCGGGTATACGAAGTCCGATATTATTGTCATTATTTTTATATGCATTATGTGATCGAGCGCATGGGTTTAGAAAGTTGGATTAAAGGTCCCCTATTTTGAGGGGTTAAAACCCTTTACCACGATGTTTTGCCGCGCCGGTTGATGTATATTCGGTTGAATGTAAGATGTGTTCAATCGGGTATACGAAGTCCGATATTGTTGTCTTTATTTTTTATATGCATGATGTGATCGAGCCCATGGGCTTAGTAAGTTGGATTAAAGGTCCCCTATTCTGAGGGGTTAAAATCATTTACCACGATGCTTTACCGCGCCGGTTGATGTATATTTGGTTGAATGTAAGATGTGTTCAATCGGGTATACGAAGTCCGATATTGTTGTCTTCATCTTTGTACGCATTGTAATGAAAAGCACATGGGCTTATTGTGTTGGACTAAAATGTTCTCCATTTGGGGGAAGAAAAGCCTAAAATGCTACCTTTACCACGATATTTGCCGCGTCTTTCATCTATTGATTGCATCTTTTATCCTTGTATTGGCTCGATCTATTATCATTTGTGTACCCATGTCATGATAGCATTTGGGCATTATTTCTCGTGGTATATAGGATGGAAACCCGGACATAAATTTCATAGCCGATTCCGAATGGACGGTAGTATGATCTGTACTCGGGATACAATTCCACGTACCAATTGGAAAAAGGCCCACGCACGTGTGTGTCAATTCTAGATATCTTTTCTGCATCACATCACGACATGTCCATTTTAAGCGTATAGTTGTCTCTTTTTACCTTATGCATTTGTATTACCTCTTTAGTTATCTATTTCCATTATGCGCTTAATTATCTTTCATTAATATGCATGCTTGTAAGAATGTTATTTGTTTTCACTTCCGTGTCTACCAATGTGAAATTGTATGCTTTCCGTATGTCAATTTATCTTTATGCATGAATTCGGACATAGATTATATGCAAATAGGTTGTATGAAAATATGAAAATATGTTATATGTAAACTTAGATATGAGCTTTGTACTTATGCATGCAAACTTAGGAATAAATTATCCTTGGAAATATATTGCTTAGGCTTGGTAAGATTATTGCACAAATCATTTTATTACAAGTGGCATAAGTAAGGGACTATTCTGAACCCAACGGTTTGAGGTCTTCCCTTGCGAGGGGTGAGTGCGGCCTTAAATCTTTGTCCCGGTTCACACCGGGTGGCGACTCCATTATTCTCCGGTTTAGTCCCCCGCGGGCTACTCCGTACTCCCAATCGGGCCGCGAGCCCGAAACAGCATGCGTCGCCCAATTTCTGTGTCCCACAACAACCAACTAGTCTCTTTAATCGGATAATCATGACCTTGTCATATTATCCCGATGGTTGCAACCAATTAGAGTATCAGTTCTGTATACCTGCGTGATCATCATCTCCATATGACTGAAGTGATACTTCCGTCTTGACATCACACCCAATACACTACGATTCTCAATAAACCCAGAAGAGGCGTACACAAAACCTGTTAAAGTCTTGGATGACCAAAACCAAAGCGTATTGATTGTCGCAAGTACTAGCGATGCAAGTCTCAGGTTAAGACCAAATACACCTACCCTGATGTAGATTCCCATAGACACATAGTCATACTACCAATGGGATTCCGCTGGGTCTAGAGCAACTTCTTGGATCCCAGGACAATCCTGAGATTCATATCCCAGTCTTGAAAGTTTGTGCCATTAAAGACATTATCGCCCATGATAATATCTCTAATGCTTAACTTTCATGTCATTTTAATTGCAATAGTCAAACTATTCAATTAACGATGTATGGGTACAGTCTAACTGTTACAAGAAAAATAATAAAATATTAGTCCAACTAATAAATATAATTGATGAAATAATTTTGAAAGCGCGTAAAGCCAAGTATTTGAACGAAATTACAAATTCAATACTGGCCTCCCACTATTTTTCGGCGAGCCTCTAACCTCTGTTGAGTACTCGGGATACCTAGTTTCCTAGTGGGCTAGAATCCCGTTAAATAACACACAACCTTGACTTTGGCCAACAAGCTGTATGATATTTAACTAGGTAGATCTCTAAGATCAATTGGATCTTATCCAATTCCTAGATCCGGTAGATGGACCTCCAAGTCCGAAACATATATACAATATATATGCAAATATATCCAATATATTTTCCTAACCTATTTCCTCTGAATCAATTAAGCCTTGTCTTTGGCACAACAAGCTTAATGATTCCAGTTAAGCAGAACCCATTGACTTTGGAAAGCTTCGTAATCGATGTCGATGGAAAAGAAGTGATCTTGACTTTGGCCAACAAATCACAACTTGGACAAGACATACGATATGGAACAAAGCCTTCATGAGTCAAACACATCCGTGATGGACAAAGGTCTTGACTTTGGCCAACAAACTAGTGCCAATCTTGGATCTTGAGTAAGAATCACTCAATGGAAGGAAAAACACTTAATATTTGTTGAGGGTTTTTCGCATAAATTGGCAACCAATTTATTATCTTTGTTAGGTCTCATCATACACCCTTAAGCATGCATTATAAAAGCATAATAAGGCGCGGTAAATAAATTAATAATGATATACTGATGGATATCTCACAGATTATTCCTAGAACAAATCACTCCATTTCCTCTCCCCGGCTAGCACTATTCTAACTTCTACCCAATTACATAATACAATTAAAGAAACCTCATTAACATTGAGGGGAATTAGGTGAGAATAGAATTACAAACAATCGAGAGATAAGGCTGGACACGCAGGTCCAATTTAATAAATTCTAAATTTACAACAATTTCCAAAATTGCCCTTTCCCTTCTAATATCCATCCTATATACATTATTCATTCAACACATCCAGGTATTCACACAAAGCATGTTATTCAATCAATCTAATCCAATTAATTAATCTTTGAATAAAGTGATTATCCAATGTTCAAACAACGATTTGATTTGCGCAAGTCCAACTCGTTTAAGAATAAGTACTCGAAGTACGAATTCTTTGAATTATATCGAACTACAATTTAAATCTAATTTAATTTTTATTCAATACTAATTATATATTTAATTCCAAATTAAATAATTACACTTTTAAATGCGCCTTTACGACATAGATTCCAAATCTAATCTAAATGGGTCTCAAAGCCCAATTAACATCCAATGTCATTTAATTAAAGTCCAATGGGCTTTCAATTAATTTCTTAAGGCATGGACTTTGGTAAATATGGGTCAAACCCAAATGCCAAAGCCCAATTAAGGAATCACCCAATATGCCAAGAAACCAATTTCGGCCCATTAGGCCCAATTAAACATAAAAGACACATTTGTTATATTTGGACTTAATGGAATGGTTTAGGCCCAATTTGGATCCAATCCAATTGTCCTAAACCAACTTGGCCCAACCAAGCCCATTAGGCCCAAATATAACATTATAAGCCCAATTCTAAATTAAGCCCAATTAATTAAATTTTAATTTTCCAAATTTCAAAATTTAATTAATTAAAGTGTATTGCATTAATTAATTATCTAAATTAACATTTCCAAAACATCAATTTAATTAATTAATCATGCATATTCATCATCAATACATGTCCAACATTATTGTTACAAAATCATCTCATTTCCATGCTTGCATGGTCATGACATTTGTAGGGATTTTATATCTGATTCCGATTTCAATCCGATTGAATCTCAAATCAATATATCCCTGTCTTTAAACTCATCCAATGATCAAAAAATAAAAAATACCATGACTTTAGGGCATATATTGTAATCGGCCAAGCCAAGAATATTTGGGAAAATTAATCCAATTAATTTTTATTCAAATTGATCATGCATAACTCTAAGTTATCAACATTCAAGCATACTCAAACAAACAATTTGATTAAAACATGCTCAAATCAAAAATACCCAAATTTTAGTATATAAACCCTAATCAAATTTCATGCTCAAATAGGCTCCATGATACCATTGTTAGGTTTCTAAAGTGTCCCAGAATCAATTTAAGAAAGAAATCATGTGAATACAAGAAGAAGTATAGCGGAAATATACTTACAATGAACGGATTTTGGATGCGTTGATAACAAAAATTTTTCCTTTGAGAAGTCCTCCAAGATCTCCTTTTTGAAGTTGAATCCAATCTCCAAGCTTTGATGTTGATTCCAAGCTCAAGGGATTAGTTTCCCTAACACCTTATATGATTCTTTGTGTGCTAGCACCTTTGAAAATTTGCAACAAATTTTCTTGTGAAAGTGATGAATTCGGCCAAGCCTAATGGAGAGAGTTTGGGCGTGAACTTGAGAATAGAGAAGAAGTGTGAATGACTTGTATATTTGATTTCCAAAATCAAAAATAAAAGATATACCAAACCAAGTTTAGGTAATAGTCAATCAACTTTACTTTGAGTGTAAAATAAGTTTCCATCATTTCCTACACTAACTTCCATCACCAAAAAGATGAATGAATGACTCGTGATGTGACTTGTGGGCCCCACTGGAATTCAAAATCCGAGTGGGCCCGCAAACACTCCCGGGCTCGGGTTCGCTAATTCTGAATTAATGAATTTTCGTTAGGGCATAGTTAAATCAAATTTAATTAAATAATTATGCCTAGCAAAATTACTATTCACGTCGCTAGCGAATTAATTCTAAATTAACTCGTTCGTCTGAATTAAAATCTAATTTTAATTCCGTTATGAAATCTAATTTCATTTAATATATCGAATATATCATTTTATCGATCAATTCCAAATTAATCGTTCTCTCTCTTCAAATAGTATTTTATCCTAGATAAAATCTCTCCACAATAAATCCTAGATTAATTATGTTCGAGTCATACGTCATCGGTGAATCTTCGGGAAGCGACCCATGAGATCCCTCGATATGTTGGCAGTAAATCCAGTCGTCGGACTATCTGAACACGTACGTACCTAGTACTACATTTTTATCGATTTACGAGACATGGTTGGCTTCAAGCAAAACACCGTGCCTACCCAATTCTCCAGAAATATTATTAAAGGAATATATAATCTATGTCAGGCGTAGTATACGTAGTATTGCGTATTGCGATCTAGTATCGGATGTCACATGCAAGGCCTGAGGCTGGAATAGTGTCTTCCCCGTACAAAACATATATCGAATCACAAGTAACTAGTCTCTTTAATCAGATAATCATGACCTTATCATATTATCCCGATGGTTGCAACCAATTAGAGAACCAGTTATGTATCCCTAAATGATCATCATCTCCATATGACTGAAGTTATACTTTCGTCTTGACATCACAACCAATACACTACGATTCTCAATAAACCCAGAAGAGGCGTACACAGAACCTGTTAAAGTCCTGGATGACCAAAACCAAAGCGTATTGATTGTCGCAAGTACTAGCGATGTAAGTCTCAGGTTAAGACCAAATACACATACCCTGATGCGGATTCCCATAGAAACATAGTCATACTACCAATGAGATTCCGCTGGGTCTATCCAGAGCGAAGCTGTTTCCGTACCATCGGTAAACACAACCTCCTATCACACTTGCATAAGTATCCAATACTTAAATATACGAGAACTATGTCGTTACGCTTCCATAACACGCACAAGTGCAATACTAGTCTATTCCGAATTATCGATGTCCAGTCTCGATAATACTATGACTAGGGATATTTAATGATTAAACCTTTATGGATTTATATTGTCTCATATCTAATCATCAAAAACTAATCATAAGGACTTTTATCATTTATATATTTAAGTAATCAAATTACAAAATGATAAAATGCAATTTCATTGTCACATAGTTAATTTGTACAAAAACCACAATGTCTTTTACAAATAGTGACGTTATGGGTCATAATTGTCCAACAGATATACTCAAACCTAGAGAGTCTCACTAATAAAGTATGCTCGTAGAGTAAATAATTGTGAATAATATGAATTATTCATAAAGTTACATATGTTGGGGTATTCATATATCTAATATCTATATGCATATGATATTTAATTTGATTAGATATACATTAGGTCCAATTGAATTTTGAAACATTTCAAATAAATAATTATTTAATTGATTAAAATTTAATTAATTTAATAATTATTTATTATAAAATATTCTTAAAATATTTTTTAATTATTTAAAGCTTTGAATGATAGTTGGCTTTATTTTTGGCTAAGGATTTTATATTGTCAAAATGATAAAATTACTCCTCATATAAATACTAATTTTCGGCCAAGAGAGAAAGAGAATGGAAAAATTATGTTTCATTTTTTAGGTTTTGGCTTAAGCTAGAGAGAGCAAAAAATTAGGGTTTTTAATTTGGTTAATTCAATCATCAAATTGGAAGTATGAATGGATTACGTACGAGCTTAAATTAAGGCTTACAAAGAAATTAAGGTAATTTCTATTATCCTTTGTGTTGTAAATAATTTAAAATTGGTTCCTATTTAGTTACATGAGATATAACTCTAATTCATACTTGTTTGATGTGTATGGAATGATAGAAACCAAATTGATTATCCTAGATTTACATTTGTAAAATTAATTAGGTTAATTAGTATAATTAAGTCTAATTAGGATGTAGAATACCAAATTATCATTCTAGAGTTGCTTGAGCCACTCATTGATGACCTAAAATTATTCTTGAGTTTCTTTATACTGGTTGACTCTCAATTGGTAATTAGATATTTAGACTTACATGATTTTGAATTAATTAGGAGATTAATTTGATTAATTATGTCATTAATTCAATTATGACTTATTTGTGAAATTGAGGTGTTGTGGATGAAATTGGATGTATAATCATGGGTAGAAAAAATTCTCATAATTGCCGGAAGAGTTTTGGGAATTTTCCGTAAATATCGCATTAGGGGTAAAATCATAATTTATTGAAATTATGATTATTTAGCCATTGCTACAGTATTCAAACTATTGTAGCAATGCATAGAAATTTTTTTGAAATTTTCTGAATCGTTCCGGAAGCATTTTGAGAATTTTCAAATCTAGGGGCAAAAGTTAGTTTGCTAAAATTAAATTAATCAGCCACTGCTACAGTAAGAAAATCACTGTAGCAGTGGGCTGATCCGGTTGTTCGGTTATCATGATCGACCAATTCGATGATCCAGTAAATAAATTAATGTGTAACTGCGGAAAGTATTTAGAAAATTTTATCATGTCTTTATGCATTATCACTCTCAATATTTGATATTAATGAGTGATTAGAGCGAAATACAAATAAATTAGAGGTATATAATACTGGTTAATTTATTCAGATTAAAAATATTTTAAAAAGGTCAATTTATCCACTGACGTTCTTCCGCCGCATTTGCGCCAACATTCTAGTCGTAACATATATCTGGTGTGATTTTTCTCTACAAAATAATTTTCGACTTTGTAACCAAAATTTAGTATTATTTGTTTACTCACTGTGATTATTTTATTATTTTATTTACCCTCTTTATTAACTGTTTAGATTAAAAGTGTAACAGTTTATTATTAGACTTAGGAATGTATAAACATAATCATAATAACAATATTATAGGAGTTGTCTTAAAAAATTATAGTTGGATTTTCATCGAGAACAAAACCTTGGGCACTACCAGGAATCCTGACATATAGTACTCGAATTCCATACACAACCGGCTGTGTTGATAACCAATCCAGTCACATTCAAATGTTTTGTCATGGACTGGAGAAAGAACAAATTTAAGGTTCTACAAAAGTTGGAATGGAAATGGATAAGATTTCAGTCCCATTTTCTCATTCTCAAAAAGGGACAAAAAGAGTCGGAAAGATTGTCAAGTACATACCGTGGACTAAAGCTAAACTCTCGATTTCAAGAGAAAAAATTATACCAAATCCTATTCCCCTTTTTCATTGGAATAAAAAAATAGTCGCCAATTTCTGATCAAACGAATCATTGTTGATGGTATTTTCAAGCACTATGGTATTTAAGCAGCACGGCAGGGGTAAAAGGGTAACTCCCTTCTTGATCGAGTCCATTAGTGCCGACCCGACCATTAGATGTTTCATGAGCCAACGGTAAGGGGCCGATCACTTCATGATTGGTAACCGACCACTTAAGCTCGGATGACCGGGCATTATCAGATCAATAGCAGCATTCTCAGTTCAGAGGACCATTGTGACCGACCTCGTAAAGACCGACCAGATGGCGAGATATGTTCCAGAAGATAAATCATCCTACTTTCACGGGATGAGATGATAAATCACCCTACTTTCATGGGATAAGTTCATAAGTCAGTGTTATAATAGAATAAAGATAGAGGCGAAGGTAGTTTCGGCCAAGAAGTCTTGTGGGAAAGGGAAACTGCCTCTTTGCTAGTATAAATGGGAGGGGAGAGCATACTTGGAAGGGGAGAATATTTTGTTAGACCTGTAAACAAATAACATCGTATTTTTCAATAATAGAATATCACCCGTTTTGTGCCCGTGGATGTAGGTTGGATCTGATCCGCCGAACCACGTTAAATCCCTTTGTTGATTGGTGTGTTCATCTATCTTTTGCCAAATTTGCTTTTGGTTTCCCATAACAAAAACAAATTCACAGTTGCAGGAAGATTGTCTCAGGAGCGAAGAGCCCTTACTGCCCCTGAGACTAAAATCAGCCGTCGACAATTGGCGCTGTCTGTGGGGAACCAACGAAAAGTAGCTCGCGTGGTAAGATTATGGCAGAAGGTGGAAATCACCGGTCGTCATGGAGTTCAACAACGGAATGGATGGAGAAGATGGAGGAAAATATGAGGAAAGATAGGGAGGAAAATCAAATCCTTTTGAAATCCATGATGAACAGACTGGAGAGGATGGAAGAGACGAATAATGAGAGACTTGAAGCCGGAACCAGTCGGAGGAGAGGCGAAATAGCGGAAGGAAAAAAGGTTGCAGATGTGAGTGATGACGATGAACCTAGGAGGAAGGGTCCCTTTGGGATGAGGTCCGTAGTGGTAGAAAAAGATTTACAAATGGAGGATATGTGGGAAGAAGAAGAGGGGAGACAGTCGCCAGATTCTTCCTATGATAGCCCCCGCGACACTAGAAAGAGATGGTGAAACTGGACGGAAAATCTCAAGTCATGAGGAACGCCGCACCCGGGGTGACAGACGCGAAAAAGGTCGCGGGAGGCGGCATGGTAACACAGTTGGCAATATAAGATCTTGGTTAAGAAAAGAAATGGCCAAGTGGGGAGTGAACCTCAAAACTGACACGGGGGATGCTCGAGACTGCGAGGTTGAATCTCCCTTCACAGAAGAAATAAGTTCGGTAAAGTTCCCAAAACGATTCAACATGCCATCCATGACGCCCTACAAAGGCCATACTGATCCAAAATCCCATATTGAGGGTTTTTTCATATTGATGGAGGTCCAAGAAGTGGTAGGGGATGCCATTTGCAAAGTATTCCCCATAACCTTGGATGGGTCTGTCATTCTGCGGTTTAGAAGTCTAGCCCCAAGGAGCATCGGTAGCTTCGCGCAACTCAGGAAGTCATTTGTTCGGCACTTGAAAGGGCTTGCGTCCCAAAAAAGACAATTGGGGAATTGAGGCTCATGAAGCAGGGGGACGATGAGCCCCTGAAGGCTTTCATTGAACGATACCATAACATGGTGCTCGAGGTCGGGGGATATGAGTCGTTCGAAGCCCTGGAAAGTTTGAAGGGGGCCTTAAAGATCGGAAAACTGTGGACTCACCTGAGGATCCATGGTACACTGAATTATGCCACCGCTCTGGAAACAGCCCGGAAGTTTGTTTTGTTGGAAGATGAGGAGAGAATCACCTGGAGGGGGACAACTATCAGGGAGAGGACGATGAGGGCATAAGCTCCTCGCAGGGCAGATATGGAGTTCAAAAAACCACCCCCGAGGCGTAGGGAATTCAAGCCGATACCTCGGAATGACCAGGAAAATGGAATCTCGGCACAGGTGAACCATGTGGCCAGGGAAGAGGCATACATTCCTTTGAACAAACCGCTGGGGCAAATCGTCATGGAAATCCAGGGAAAGGGCCTCTTGATAGAGCCTGACTTCAGAAGATTCCCACCGGACATGAGAAATAAAAAATCTTATTGCAGGCATCATAATTTGAGGGGACGTACGACGGACGGATGCAAAGACTTGCGGGAGCAAATGGAAGACCTGACGCGGAATGGGTATTTGAATAACTATATTGACCATGAAGTTATGGCGGCCAAACATAGGTCACATTGCCGACAGGTGAATACCATTGCAGGGGGAAAAACACTGGTCGGGGACTCTAACCGGTTAAGAAAAAACTATAGTCCAACTCAGGGGTTGGAAGTGTTAGAAACAGAACGGACCTCGGGAATACAAGGTGGTCGGTCAGTGCCAGTAATGTTCACGGATGAGGATGCTCGAGGGGTGAGTTTCCGCCACGATGATGCATTAATAATCAAGGCGATAATCGGCGGTTCTGAGGTAGACAAAATCTTAGTGGATCCGGGAGTGCAGTGGATATAATCTCCAAGGAGGCTTTGGATGGCCTTGGGGTGGAGTATGTGACTCTAACCGATGATGTGACTCATCTGTACGGTTTCGGGGGCTCGACGGTCGTTCCATTGGCAAGGAAGCAATTGGCAATGATAATCGGAACCCGACCCCGGACTCAGAATTTTATGATGAATTTCATGGTGGTGGATTGCATGAGCAGTTACCAGGTCATTGTTAGTCGGCCTTTGATGATGAAGACAAAGGCTGCAATGTCTTGCTATTACTTGAAGCTAAAATTCCCCACCCGGGATGAGATTCAAATCGTGTACGGGAGTCAGAGGGTGGCTCGGAGCTGTTTAGCCACCCTCTCACGGGAAACCCTCTGCATTGAAGTAGGTACCCGGAAAAGGAAAGGGAATGAAGACGGAGAAGAGGCAAGTAAGGATCCGGGTCCTCGGCCAAAGAAATTTTCCCGGCTAGGGGCAGTCGAAGAATTAGAGATGACATAACTTTTTAGACCTGGGAAGAATGTAAAAGTAGGGGAAGACTTAGACGAGGTCCTGAAACAGGATCTGCTGAAGTGTCTAAAGGAGTACCCGGACATCTTTGCATGGGGACACGACGATATACCCGGGATAGATCCGAAGTTTATCAGTCACTGTTTGGCAGTAAACCCATCCCATAAACCGGTCAAGCAAAAAAGAAGAACCTTTAACCAGGAGCGGTGCAGGGCAATGGCTGCCGAGGTAGAAAAATTTTTGAAAGCTGGATTTATCAGAGAAGTGAAATACCCAGAGTGGGTATCGAACTTGGTATTAGTGAAGAAACCTAATGGAAAGTGGAGGATGTGCGTGGATTTCACCGACCTCAACAAAGCATGCCCGAAAACAGCTTCCTACTACCAAAGGTAGATCAGTTGGTGGATTTGATGGCCTGCCAGGGACTGCTAAGCTTTATGGATTCATTTTCAGGATATAACCAGGTCAAGATGCATCCTGAGAATGAGGAGAAAACGACTTTTGTTACCGATCAGGGGCTTTATTGTTATAAAGTAATGCCTTTCCGATTGAAAAATGACGGGCAACCTTTCAAAGGCTGGTAAACAAGAGTTTTAGGCCACTTATCGGCACGTCAATGCTGGTATATGTTGATGATATGATAACAATGTCTAAGGAGCCAGGTTGTCATGTGGACGAACTGAAGAAAACCTTTGAATTGCTAAGGAGGCATAACTTAAAGCTCAACCCGGAGAAGTGTGTTTTCGGAGTGGCCTCGGGAAAGTTTTTGGGCTATATGGTAAGCTCCCGAGGCATAGAAGCAAATCCGCAGAAAATCCAAGCCGTTCTGGACTTAAAGTCTCCCAGGACGATAAAACAAGTGTAAAGCCTGACCGGCAGAGTGGCCGTATTAAATCGGTTTATTTCCCGAGCAACCGACAAGTGCCACCCTTTCTTCAAAGTCGTCAAGAGGGCAAAAAGGGAAGTCAACTGGACGCCAGAATGAGAGGAGGCCTTCCTGCAGTTAAAACAATGCCTGATGTAGCCCCTACTTCTAGCAAAGCCGTCCCCATGTGAGACCTTATACTTATATTTAGCTGTTTCGGAGCATGCAGTAAGTTCAGTATTAGTGCAAGAGGCCGATAAGGTTCAAAGGCCAGTGTATTATGTTAGCAAAGCTTTACTAGATGCTGAGACCAGATATCCAGCACATGAGCTGGTCGCCTTGTCATTAATCACTACGGCCCGGAAGTTACGACCTTACTTCCAGACCCATCCTATTGGGGTTTATACCGATTATCCTTTGAGGCAGATTCTGTAAAAACCGGAGGTCTCGGGCAGGTTAATGAAGTGGTCGGTAGAGTTGAGTGAACACAACATTTCTTACCTCCCAAGGACAGCGGTAAAAGGGCAAGCTCTGGCGGACTTTGTTGCAGAATTCACAGAACCCCAGATTTTGATCATTGGGAAAGACAAATGGGAGATGTCGGTAGATGGATCTGTCGGGAGATGTCGGTAGATGATAAAGGTGAAGAAGTATTGTTCGTCTTGAGATTCACCTTCGAGGCCACAAACAATAAGGCGGAGTATGAGGTAATTTTAGCCGGTTTAAGATTATGTACAATGATGGGCGTCCAAGAAGTAGTCGTAAGAAGTGACTCCCAGCTGTCCGTTCAGCAGCTGAAGGGAGAGTTCCAAGCCAGGGAGCCGAGTATGATAGCCTATTTGGCAGTGGTAAAAATATTGGTGGGAAAAATGGGGAATGTACATTTTGTGCAAGTCAGTTGAGAAAACAACTGTGAGGCAGACTCTTTAGCACGGCTCACATCTTCGATAAGGTCAGAAAATCCTAGAATAGTCCCTCTAATCTGCCTCCGAGAAAAAAGCGTGGGAGAGTTCGGGGTAGCGGTGCTGGATATGGAAAGCGAATCTTCATGGATACAACCAATCAGGAGATATTTAGAGACTGTGGAGACACCCGAAGACAAGAAGCAAGCTAGGAAGCTGATGTTTAAAAGCACCAAGTTTTCCCTGATCGAATGGATGCTATACCAAAGGGGCTATACGGTACCCCTCCTGAGATGTTTAGCAGAAGAGGAGGCTGACTATGTGCTCAGGGAAATTTATGCGGGAATTTGTGGGAGTCACGCCGGAGGACAATCAATTGATTTTAAAGCTTTAAGGCAAGGTTTCTACTGGCCAACCATGCATCAGGACGGTATAAGTGTGGCCCGGAAATGTGAAGGATGCCAGAAGAATGCTAATGTTCACCAATAGCCGATAGAGTAGTTGACTACACTGTCCAGTCCTTGGCCGTTCGCCCAGTGGGGGCTAGATATCTTCGGGCCGATGCCGAGGGGGCGAGGGCAGGTGAAATCTGCCATTGTTGCCATAGATTATTTCACCAAATGGGTGGAAGCCGAACCCCTATCCGCTATCACAGAGAAGAAAGCTATATAGTTTTTGAAGAAAAATATTATCTGCAGGTTCGGAATTCCTCGGGCCGTCATCACCGATAACAGAAAACAGTTCGATAGCAAGGGCTTTAGGAAGCTCTGTGAATACCTCCAAATCGCCTTAAGATTCACCTCACCTGCCCATCCCAAGTCTAACGGGCAGGTTGAGGCGACAAACAAAACCATTAAGGCAAATGTTACAGCTCGGCTCGGAGCCTGCAAGAGCTTATGGTTTGTGGAGCTACCGGAAGTGTTGTGGGCACACCGGACGACCTGTAAGTACTCCACAGGGGAAACTCTCTTTTCCTTATCATACCGATGTGAAGCGGTTATTCCAGCAGAGATCGGAATGACTACCCACAGGGTCCGACATCTTAAGGACGGACAGAATGAAGAACTCATCAGAAGTCATCTCGACCTGATCGAAGAAAAGAGAGAGAAGTCAGTTGTGAAGGTAGCAATCTATCAGCAAAGAATGACCCATTTCTACAACAAAAAAGTTCGGACCCGTGTCTTTCTTCCAGGTGACTTGGTGTTGAGAAAAGTCACCTTGAACACTCAGAGGCCGGAGGAAGGTTCGTTAGGTGCCAAGTGGGAAGGGCCCTATAAAATTGTGGAGATGGTAAGGCCGGGTGCCTATATTTTGGAACAGCTGGACAGCACACAGTTAAGGAAGCCTTGGAACACCGAGATGTTGAGAAAATACTTCCAGTAGATTTTTCTTTATCTCATTTTTATCAACCCGACAAGGGTTATGAGATCAATATAAAACCTCTTTCGAAATGTCCCGCAGAGAGTTGTAGGAAGGACAGTAGGTCCCCGAATATGAATAAAACTTTCTCTTTCGAATTAAGAAAATTTTCATTCACTTTTTAATTAGATTTGAAAGCCGTATTCAATATTTTGGTGATATACTCGATGTGAATGGATGATCTGGGATCAGGAAAGACACCAAACCCGTGACACACCAATCACAGGTGCTATCATAAAAACCTAGGGCAGAAGTGCTCGGACCTGACTCATTTCATTTTTGAGGATCAGGATCGCGTCAAGGGATGAAATGCATGAGGGAGCATGTGAACCCTCCATGGTAGTATCGAACTCCCGAAGCTGGGGCGTAACTACCATATGACTTGCATTTAAAAGGGATATCTCGGGATACGAACCCACGAGTAATCGCGAGGAGGGAGTGCCCCCGTGAGATGGGTGGCCTGGCCGGTTTGGGGAATACAACTGCAGGGAATGTGTTCCCATATGTTTTGTCTGACCAATGGATCTGTGAGAAGCATAACACGGGGTGGGATTATGACCTCGTGGCGTTTGCTTGCTCCAGTGTTACCAAACATAATGAGGAGTGTGCCCTTAATGTTTCGGACACTCTTTGATCCCTACCCATTTGGTAATCCGGGTATGTGAGAAGTATAGTATGGGGATGGACTGTACCCTCGTAGCGTATGCCTGCTCCAGCGTTGTAAGTAGGAGCCCTCGAACAATACATAGGCCCTATGGTGACCTGACGTATAGAGGAATGTGCCCTTACTATTCTAAACGCTCTTTGATCCGAATCCTGGTTCACCAGGACTCTGAATTGAAAGATTCAGAATTGTGTTTTGGAGACCTCGGACAAGACGCTGTTTTGAGGCATCCTTGCTGTTGTTTACACTTGCGAAATGTTTTGCTTTGGGATAAGTGCTAGGTCACCCCAGCTTTTTGATTTTGTTTTCCAAAGTTTTGTTTTTGTTTTTCGCTGGTCTGGCAAGGGGACGCCCGCGACAGATTCAATAGGGCTTCAAAGGTTGATTCATTTCCCTTCTGAATAAGTCCCACGGACTAATCGGCTCGGGGCTAGACTCGTTCCGCCAAGGCCGCTGCTTGTGTTATCGGCTCGGGGCTGGATTCGTTCCGCCGAGGCCTCTTCTGGTTATTCGGCTCGAGGCTAGATTCGTTCCGCTGAGTCCACTCGGTTATTCGGCTGAGGGCTGGATTCGTTCCGTCAAGTCCACTCAGTTATTCGACTCGGGGCTAGATTCGTTCCGCCGATGCCATTGTGGTTTCTCTAAGCTCGGGGTCTGAGTCTGTCTTTTTGGTCTGGGAACGTAACATTCCCCAAAATCTAAGTGTTTCTCTCAGCTCAGGGTCGGGTTACGTCCCAACGAGTCAGTCTCTTCGGTCAGTCAGACCTCGAGTAGTCGTTTGTAAGAACGCATTCGGAGAAAATTATGGAAGATAAACAATGGAAGTGAAACGTGCATTGACAAAAAAAAATTAAATAAATAATATATAGTTGTAAAAGTTATCACAAAGAGGTGTACTTTTATTTAAGTTTACATGAGGCCTCGTTCGGGTTACCCCCTACTCATCGGCCCACGCAGGAGCCATTGGTATTGGTTCTTCCTCGATAGGCTCGGGTGGCAGACGACTGGGCTCGCCTTCGGGAGGAGGGACAGTGGCTTCCACATTGACGCCCTGAGAGGCCCCGACAAATATAGCTTCGGGGGTAGGAACGGGAGCCCCATATCGGTTTTCTTCAGGAGCTGGGGGCACCGGGGCGATCGAAATGGGGTCGGGATCCAACACCTCTTCCGGAGAAAGGGGTAGCCATTTTTGAAACTCCTCATGTGAGAGCTCCCCTTTGTAGAAGTGAATGGCCGCATGGATAGGCCCCATATCCAGGTTGGGCAATATCATCGGGATAATCTCGGCGCAGTCCCCGACCCCCTCAAGTCTGATTGTGTCCCTCTCGGCCTCCAACTCAGCTTCCTTCCTCTTAAACTCGTCACGGGCCCGTACCAATTCTTTATCTTTGGCCCTCAGTTTGGATTCAACGCTGCGCACTTCCACCTGTAGGATCCTCTTGTCGACCTGGGCAGCCTCCAAGTCCTTCCTGGCAGCCTCAACGTTTTTCCTCTCCAGAGAGGCGGCGGCCCTGAGAGATTTATTTGTTGAATGAGCCTCGACCGTGGCCAGCTCCAGGTTTTTTATCGTTTCGTCTTTATTAGCCAGCTCGACCTCCATTTCAGTAAGGCTGTTCTGAAGCCTCTGGGCTTGGCCACCCTCGGATAGAAGGCTCAAGAGGAGATCATTGTTCTTGGCCGCCAAATAGGTCGCCTGCTGATGAGAAATAGAAAATCAGAAATCAGATTAAGTCATGGACTCATTATGAGAATGGGAAAAGTGTGGCTACCTTGGCCATATGGAGAGCACAACCCTGTAATCACATCCTCGGGAGAGAGATCTTCGTATCTTGGAATCTTCGCCAGAGGAACCGCTTCAGCTAGTTCGTTGATCGCCGGCACCAGGTGAGAAGTTGCCTCCCTAACGTCCTGACCGAGGCCTTCTACGCCAAGAATCACGGTGCCTTTACACTTTCTGGAAGTCCCCTCCGGTATTTTCTTCTCTTTTTGAACTGGTTTCTTTTTGCTCGGGGTCTGCTCCTCCTCTATCTCCTGAGTGAGCTCGATTTCTTCTGCCCCGATCAGACGTCTCCTTTTTCTAGAAGGTTTTGGGGGGCTGTCAGGTCGGATAATGACTGTTGGCGATGCCCTGGATGGGGGAGATAAGCTTTGGGTAGCCGGCGGGGCTGCTTCTTCAGTCATCCTTTTGGCCTTGGCAGTTGCTGGCTGTTTACGAGAGGGTCCGGCTCCAATATGGCTGGTTTTCTTTGTTGCACCGGCCAATTGATCAAAGTATTTTGGCCTCCTCGACATTCCTGCAAAAGGCAAAGGCATAAAAGTGGTCTGTCCAGAATCTGAATAATTTCAAGTCATTATCATGCTAAGGAAACAATGGGATCAGTCAGAGGGTTAGTGATAATCTACCTATCCGCCCCGGGACCTTCGGAGGAACAGTCCGAATGAGGCCCGACTCGACAAAGGCCGCATCGTTAACCAATTGCTTCCAATGGTCGGCATATTGCTGAGCCCATCGTATCTGCACCCGGACCCGATGAGAGACCTTGGGAGCGTCCCTCCAACAGTCTGGGAAAAGTCAAAGATGTTAGAATCCTATTACAAAATCAAAGAGCATACATACTAAGGGTTAGATTCCTAACCTCCCGCCCTAAAAATGTCCAGGACTGAAGTTTCATTTTCATATGTTGTCAGGGCCCGTCCCCAATCTCCCGTGGCCCAGAACCACAAATCTTTGAAGTTTTTGTTGGAATCGGGGAGTTTACCGATGATGTTTGACGACTCGACGTAAGCAGAAAGGTAGTACCAGCCATTATGCGTTCTTGGGTTAGCCTTTAATCGATACAACCTCTTCACTTCTTCAAGAGTAGGTTTGCCGAGGCCTGCCCTATGCCAAATCACGTATAGCCCGACCAAGATCCTCCAACTATTCAGGCTTAGTTGACAAAGGGCGATCTCCATTTCGGCCAACAACTAGGCGAAATAAGGTTGAATTGGTAGCCGGAGTCCACACTCGAAGAAGGCCGGATGAAGAGCCACCGAACCCTCATCAGGTTGACTGGCACGGTCAAGTGAACCGGGGAAATCGAGGGCAATATCTATCGGAATAACATAGCGTTGTCGGAGAAGTGTTAGATCATCTTCGGTTATCTTGGAGGGCCGATTCATGTCCAAAGCAGAGAAGTCGAATTCACCGGGCTCTGGGTCCTTCCGTGTAATTCTGTGATGGTAGGTATCTTCTTCAATTTTGTAAAGAGTGGGGGTAGTGTCAAGGCCCTCTACGCTTGGTGCCCCCGAGCTCGAGGAGAGCTCTATGGCAGGAGGAGTCGAAGATTTAGCAGGGTTTGCCGAGGAAGATCCATTATCAGACATCCCTGACATTCGAAATGGGAAAGAAGAGGTCAGTCTTTAGCTAATTTTTAAAACCACCGGGGACTTTGTAATTACCCTGGGGGTCTGGAAAACTATGTCGTTACGCTTCCATAACACGCACAAGTGCAATACTAGTCTATTCCGCATTATCGATGTCCAGTCTCGATAATAGTATGACTATGGATATTTAATGATTAAACCTTTATGGATTGATATTGTCTCATATCTAATAATCAGAAACTAATCATAAGGACTTTTATCATTTATATATTTAAGTAATCAAATTACAAAATGATAAAATGCAATTTCATTGTCACATAGTTAATTTGTACAAAAACCACAATGTCTTTTACAAATAGTGACGCTATGGGTCATAATTGTCCAACAGATATACTTGAACCTAGAGAGTCTCACTAATTGTGAATAATATGAATTATTCGTAAAGTTACATATGTTGGGGTATTTATATATCTAATATCTATATGCATATGATATTTAATTTGATTAGATATACATTAGGTCCAATTGAATTTTGAAACATTTCAAATAAATAATTATGTAATTGATTAAAATTTAATTAATTTAATAATTATTTATTATAAAATATTCTTAAAATATTCTTTAATTATTTAAAGCTTTGAATGATAGTTGGCATTATTTTTGGATAAGGATTTTATATTGTCAAAATGATAAAATTACTCCTCCTTATATAACTACTAATTTTCGGCCAAGAGAGAAAGAGAATGGAAAAATTATGTTTCATTTTTTAGGTTTTGGCTTAAGCTAGAGAGAGCAAAAAATTAGTTTTTTTTTTAATTTGGTTAATTCAATCATCAAATTGGACGTATTAATGGATTACTTACGAGCTTAAATTAAGGCTTACAAAGAAATTAAGGTAATTTCTATTATCCTTTGTGTTGTAAATAATTTAAAATTGGTTCATATTTAGTTACATGAGATATAACTCTAATTCATACTTGTTTGATGTGTATGGAATGATAGAAACCAAATTGATTAGCCTAGATTTACATTTGTAAAATTAATTAGGTTAATTAGTATAATTAAGCCTAATTAGGATGTAGAATACCAAATTGTCATTCTAGAGTTGCTTGAGCCACTCATTGATGACCAAAATGTTGGACAATTATGACACATAGCATCACTATTTTTACAGATCATGGTGTTGTTGTACAAATTAACTATGTGACAAAGGAAATTGCCCTTTTATCATTTGTAATTGGATTACCTAGATGTATAAATGATAGAAGGTCCATATGATTAGTTCCGGATTGAGATGATATGAGACAGTATCAATCAACGAAGGTTTAATAATTAAATATCCCTAGTCAGAGTATTATCGAGATTGGACATCGATAATGCGTAAAAGACTAGTATTACACTTGTGCGCGTTGTGGGAGCATAACGGCATAGTTCTCATATATTTTGGTATAGGATACTCATGCAAGTGTAATAGGAGGTTGTATTTACCGATGGTACGGAAACAGCTTCACTCTGGATAGACACCTTGGAATTCCATTTGTAGTATGACTATGTGTCTATGGAAGTCCGAATCAGGGTAGGTGTATTTGGTTTTAACTTGAGACTTGCACCGCTAATACTTGCGACAATCAATATACTTTGGTTTTGGTCGTCCAGGGCTTTAACAGGTTCTGTGTACGCCTCTTCTAGGTATATTGAGAATCGTAGTGTATTGGGTGTGATGTCGAGATGGAAGTATCACTCCAGTCATAGTGGAGATGATGATCACGTAGGATACGGAACTGGTGCTCTTTTATGCTGCAGCTATCGGGATAATATGACTAGGTCATGGTTATGCAATTATAGAGACTAGTTACCAGAGATCCGATATGTGCTTCGTATGGGGCAGACACAATTCCAGCCCCATGTCTTGCACGTGACATCCGATACTGGAACGTAATACACAATACTATGTATACTACGCCTGATATAGATCACATATTCCTATAAGAATATTTCTGGAGAATTGGGTAGGCACGGTGCTTTGCTAGAAGCCAACCATGTCTTGTAAATCGGTAATAACGTAGTACTAGGTACGTACGTGTTCGGATAGTCCGACGACCGGATTTACTGCCAACATATCCGGGGATCTTAAGGGTCGCTTCCCGAAGATTCACCGATGACGTGCGACTCGCACTTTATTAATCTGGGGTTAATTACGGAGATATTTTATCTGGGATAAAATATTATTTAAAAAGAGAACGATTAATTTGGAATTAAACGATAAAATAATATATTCGAATATTATACAAAATTGGATTTCGATGCAGAATTAAAATTAGATTTTAATTCGGGCGAACGAGTTAATTTAGAATTAATTCGCTAGCGACGTGAATAGTAATTTTACTAGGTAAAATTATTTAATTAAATTTGATTTAATTACGTCGCAACGCAAAATTCGTTAATTCGGAATTAGCGAACCCGAGCCCAGGAGTATTTGTTGGCCCACTCGTATTTCGAATCGAGTGGGGCCCACAAGTCACACCATGTCACATCACTTGTCAACCTTTTAATTTTGGTGATGGTTTTAGGTGATGGAATGATGGTTGAGTGTTGGACACTCAAAGTTGATGTCTTGATTGGTTTATTACCAAATATTTGGTAAAGCTTTATTTGATTTTTGAAATCAAAATACTTAAAACAAAATCAAGTCCAACACTCCACACTTCTCTCCCTCTCACGCCCAAGAGGCCATTCTTCCTCTTCTATTTTTCTGCAATTGCCGAAAGTTTGGAGAAGTGATAAGAAATTTTGTGGTAAAATTTCAAGAGTGCTAGCACACATTCGGGGTCTTGCGAAGGTGATAGGGAAACTCACCCATGGGCATGGAATGCACACCAAGCTTGGAGCTTGAAGGACCGAATTTGGAGAACACAAATTGGAGCAAAAGCCGAGAGTTCAAGGAGCTTGAAAAGTTTTGTTCATCGCATCGCAAAGCTGATCAATGTAAGTATGATTCCGCCATGCTTCTTTGTTGTATTCGCACATGATTTCTTGCTTGAATTGATCCCGAGACTATAATAGAAACCTAACAATGGTATCAGAGCCATTTCGAGCATGCAAAAAAATTAGGGTAAAATTGGGAAAAATTGATTTGAGCATGTTTGAGTGAAATTGATTGTTTGGATATGCTTAAATTATGATAACATAGTGTTATGCATGATCAATTTGATGAAAATTGGATTGGATCAAATTTTCCCCAATATTTTGGCTTGGCCGAATGTGAGTGATGCCCTAATGTCATGGATTTTTTTGATTTTGATCATTGGATGAGTTGAAATCATTTGGGAAATGTTGATTTAGGATTTAATTGGATTGAATTCGGAATCGGACATGAAAAACCCTAAATTGCCGTGAGTGATAGCATGGAAAATGATATGATTTTTGATTCAATTGTGTTGGACATAAGTTGATGATGATCAGCATAATTAATTGAGTGAATTAGTATTTTGGAAATATTGATTTGATTAATTAATTATGGCATACACTTTAGGTTAATTAAATTATGAAATTTGGAATTTTGGTAATTTAATTAATTGGGCCAAATTTGTAATTGGGCTTGTAAAGTTGTAATTGGGCTTAATGGACTTGGTTGGGCCAAGTTTGGTTTAGGCTAATTGGTTGGATCCAATTGGGCCCAAAACCATAACCATAAAGTCCAAATCTGACTTAATGGACCTTTAATATTAATTGGGCCTAATGGGCCTAAATTGGTTTCTTGGCAAATAAGGGTGATTCCTTAAATGGGCTTTGGTATTTGGGTTTGACCCATATTGACCAAAAGTCCATGCCTTAAAAAATTAATTAAAAGCCCATTGGACTTTAATTAAATTAACATTGGATGTTAATCGGGCTTTGAGACTCGTAACGATTAGATTTAGAATCTAATTCGTAAAGGCACATTAAAAAGTGTAATATTTAATTTAGAATTAAATATAGAATTAGTATTAAATACAAATTAAATTGGATTTAATGTTGTAGTTTAATATAATTCGTGAATTCCTACTTTGAGCACTTATTCACAAAACTAGTTTGACTCGCGCAAAATCAAATCGTTGTTTGAACATTGGATGGTCATTAATTTCAGATTCATTAATTGGATTAGATTGATTGATAACATGCTTGTGTGAATACATGGATGCGATGTATAAATAATGTATATCAGATGGATAGTAGATGGGTGAGGGCAATTTTTGAAATTATTGTAATAAATTTAGAATTTATTAATTGGACCTGCGTATCCAGCCTATTACCTCTTGACTCTGTGTATTTCTCTTCTCACCAATTCCCCTCAATGTAAATGAGGTTTCTTTAGAAGTGTTATGTAATCGGGTAGAAGTAATACTTGTGCTAGCGGGAGAGAGGAAATGGAGAGATTTGTTCTAGGAACAATGTGTTAAGTATCCATCCGCATATCATTATTATATTTATTTATACGTGCCTTATTATGCTTTTAGAATTCATGTTTAAGGGTGTAAGATGATGAGACCTTAACAAAGATAATTAATTGGTTGCCAATTTAAGCGAAAAAAACCCTCAACACATATTAAGCGTTTTTCCTTCCATTGAGTTATTCTTACTCAAGATCCAAGACTGGCACTGGTTTGTTGGCCAAAGTCAAGACCTTTGTCCATTGCGGATGTGTTTGATTCATGAAGGCTTTGTTCCATATCGGTGTCTTGTCCAAGTTGTGATTTGTTAGCCAAAGTCAAGATCACTTCTTGTCCATCGACATCGATTACGAAGCTTTCCATAGTCAATGGGTTCCGCTTAACTGGGATCATTAAGTTTGTTGTGCCAAAGCCAATGCTTAATTGATTCAGAGGAAAAAGGTTAGGGAATATATTAGATATATTGGCATAAATAAGATATATGTTTCGGATTTGGATGTCCACCTATTGGATCTAGGAATTGGATGGGATCCAATTGATCTTAGAGATCTACCTAGTTAAATATCATACAATTTGTTGGCCAAAGTCAAAATTATGTGTTATTTAACGGGATTTTAGCCCACTATGAAACAAGGTTTCCCGAGTACTCCACAGAAGGTTAGAGGCTCGCCGAAAAATAGTGGGAGGCAAATATTAAATTTGCAATATTCGTTTAGTTACTTGTCATACGCGCTCATTTCATTTTTCGTCAATATAAATTAATATATTAGTTAGACTAATATTTAATGTGGTTTTAATTAACAGTTGGACTGTATTCAAACTACTTCAAATAATAGTTGATTTTATAATTGGATTATAGTAATCAATATAATTGAATTTAATCAATTAAATTATAGTTGATTATATAGTTAGACTATATTAATCATTATAATCAATAGTACCTAAAATCGTTGATTAAATAGTTGGACTATTAGAATCAAGATAATTGAAAAATTAGTGTTTGAAACATAATCCTGGGTGAAAATGTATTTAAACGAATTTAATTTTCAAATTGGGAATAAAACCTCAGGATAGTCCTGGGAACTGAGAAGTTATTCTATTTGATAGAATAACATCTTGGGCCTAAGCCCGGAATTGAGCAAATAGTAGAGCATGATCTTTGGAAGATGATAACTTAAGTGTTTAATCCATTATGCTTGCCGCAAAGACTCCTTAATTTCTTAGTCAGAACTAAGGATTAGATCCTTATAGTATGATATTGAAATTGAAGGATCTTCATAGATCTATTCTTTGATCTTAGAATTACAAATTGCAATAGAAAACTCTTGGAGAGTTAATGGCTATACTCAAGGAGACAAAGCCATAGTTTGCAAAAAGGAAAGAAGCATAAGGCACATCTTATTTCGACATTCTAGATGGCTAAGGCTTGGCCGAAGGCTTCTGGGGTGTGGAAAAGGGGGAAAAGGCAAAATCATTATAATCTTCTGGGAAGACATAGGACATATCCTAAAATGTCTGCCTAAACTGTGGCAAACAGGGTCATTGGAAGCGTAACTGCCGTATGTGTTGGAAATAATTACCAAGCCCCAAGATCAACAAGAACAAGCAAAATATATAAATACATGAATGAATTAATTGAAGTATGGCGGAATCATACTCACAATACTTGAAAATGGATGCTAAGATGATGCGAAATTCCTCCCTTGTGCAGTGAAGCTTTCGGCCAAGAAGAAAAGAGGGACTCCAAGTCGAGTTTGATCCTTCCAAGCTCAAGGATTAGTTTCCCATATCACCTATGTATGATCCCTTGAAGGTGCTAGCCTTTGTTGTGATTTTGAATGCACAACTTCTTCAAATCTTGCCACAAAAATTGAAGAAATGGAGAGCCCAAAACTGCATGTAGTTTCGGCAATGTGAGAGAGAGGAGAGTTGAATGATTTTTTTTACAAAAAATCAATTTATATTTATGCCATAATATTTATTAAATTAATAATAAACTTATGACACAAATCATGCAATGGCTTAGAGTGTCAAACACTCAAACTCCATGCAAAACCATTGAGTGTATTGTACACTATCACCATGCAATGTATTAACAATTAAATAATGCATAAAATGACATGTGTCATGTGGTCCCCACACAACCCAAATGAAAGTGGGCCCACGCGCACTCACGCGTTCGGGTTCGATATTTCTGAAATACCGAACTTTCGTCGCGACGTTAATTAAATCGAATTTAAATAAATAATTACGCCTAGCGAAATTATTATTTACGTCGCTAACGAATTAATTCTAAATTAACTCGTTTGCCCGAATTAAAATCTAATTTTAATTTCGCGTCGAAATCGAATTTCGATTATTATATCGAATATAATAATTTTACGATTAATTCCAAATTAATCGTTCTCTCTCTATGTATAGTACTTTATCCAAGATAAAGTCTATCCGTAATTAATCCAAGATTAATCGAGTTTGAATCATACGTCATTGGTGAATCTTCGGGAAGCGACCCAAGAGATCTCTGGATATTTTGGCAGTAAATACGGCCGTCAGATTATCTAAATACGTACGTACCAAGTACTACGTTTTTACCGATTTACAAGACAAGGTTAGCCTTTAGCAAAACGCCATGCCTACCCAATTCTCCAGAAATATTCTTATTGGAATATAAGATCTATAACAGGCGTAGTATACCGTAGTATAGTGTATATCGAACCAGTATCGTATGATCACATGTAAGGCCTGGGGCTGGAGATGTGTCTGCCCCGTACGATACACATATCGGACATCAAGCAACCAGTCTCTTTGAATCGGATAATCCTGTCCTAGTCATATTATCCCGATGGTTGCAACCATTATAGAGTACTAGTTCTGTATCCCTCGCGATCATCATCTCCATATGTCTGAATTGATACTTCCATCTTGACATCACACCCAATACACTACGATTCTCGATAAATCCAGAAGAGGTGTACACAGAACCCGTTAAAGCCCTGGACCACCAAAACTAAAGTTTACCGATTGTCGTAAGTACTAGCGATGCAAGTCTCAGGTTAAGATCATATGCACCTACCCTGAAGCGGACTCCCATAGACACGCAGACATACTACCAATGGGATTCCGCGGGGTCTATCCAGAGCGAAGCTGTTTTCCGTACCATATGAGAACTATGCCGTTGTGCCCTCACAACATGCACAAGTGCAGTACTAGTCTATTCCGCATTATCGATGTCCAATCTCGATAATACTACGACTAGGGATATTTAATGATTAAACCTTTATGGATTGATACTGTCTCATATCATCACAATCCGGAACTAATCATAGGGACTCTTACCATTTATATCAAAGTAAATAAATTACAAAACGGTAAAAGGCAATTTCATTACTACATAGTTAATTTTGTACAATAATACATATCATTTACAAAATAGTGACGCTATGGGTCATAACTGTCTAACAATCTCCCACTTGGCCTATAGCCAGTCACTCAAACATCTAATACCTGAACTATGTATGTGTCGCTCAAACTTTTCCCGAGGAATTATTTTCGTCAGCGGATCTGCAATGTTGTCCTCTGATGCGATCTTTTCGATCTTCACATCGCCACGATGTATGATCTCTCGAATCAGATGGAATCGTCGAAGAACATGTTTGGATCGTTGATGAGACCTTGGTTCCTTAGCCTGCGCTATGGCCCCGCTATTGTCACAATACAATAAAACGGGCTCAGCTGCTAATGGAACTACTCCTAATCCAACTAGGAATTTTCGGATCCAAACCGTTTCCTTTGCTGCTTCAGCTGCTGCAATGTACTCCGCTTCAGTTGTTGAATCGGCAACAGTATCTTGCTTGGAAGATTTCCAGCTCACTGCTCCGTTATTCAAGCAAAATATGTACCCGGTTTGCGACTTGAAGTCGTCTCTGTCGGTTTGGAAACTTGCATCGGTATACCCAGATACCTCAAGTTCTCCATCTCCATAGATTAAGAAAACATCCTTAGTTCTCTTAAGATACCTAAGGATACTCTTAACCGCCATCCAGTGATCCTTTCCTGGATCGGCCTGATATCGACTACACATGCTCAAAGCATAGGACACATCAGGTCGTGTACATATCATGGCATACATGATCGATCCAACTACCGAGGCGAACGGAGTCCGACTCATGTTGTCTCTCTCATCTTTTGTTTTAGGACACATGTCCCTAGATAGATAGACGCCATGTGATGTTGGCAACAGTCCCCTCTTGGACGATATGTGGGTACAGTCAAACTGTTACATAAAAAAAATAACATTGTATTAGTCCAACTAATGTGTAAATATTGACGAAATAAGTTGTGTAAGCGCGTAAAGCTAAGTATCTGAACGATAATTGCAAATTCAATACTAGCCTCCCACTAATTTCTGCAAGTCTCTAACCCTCTGTTGAGTACTCGGGAAATCCAATTTCCTAGTGGGCTAGGATCCCGTTAAATAACACACAACCTTGACTTTGGCCAACAAATTGTATGATATTTAACTAGGTAGATCTCGAAGATCAATTGGATCCCATCCAATTCCTAGATCCGGTAGGTGGACATCTAAGTCCGAAACATATACATATGTCAATGCATCCAATACATTTTCCTAACCATTTCCTCTGAATCAACTAAGCCTTGGCTTTGGCACAACAAACCTAATGATTCCAGTTAAGCGGGACCCATTGACGAGGAACGTTTCGTAATCAATGTCGATGGACAAGAAGTGATCTTGACTTTGGCCAACAAATCACAACTTGGACAGGACACCGATGTGGAACAAAACTCTCATGATTCAAACACATCCTCAATTGACAAAGGTCTTGACTTTGGCCAACAAACCAATGCCAATTTCGGATCTTGAGAAAGAATCATTCAACGGAAGGAAAATCGCTTAATATTGTTTGAGGGATTTTTCGCGTAATTGGCAACCAATTAATTTATCTTTGTTAGGTCTCATCATCATACACCCTTAAGCATGCTTCTAAAACATCATAAAGCGCGTAAAGCTAAGTAATAGCGATATACGGATGGATATGAACAACAACTTGTTCCTAGAACAAATCACTCCCTTTCCTCTCCCCGCTAGCACTATTCTACTCTTACCCAATTACATAATACAATAAGAGAAACCTCATTTACATTGAGGGGAATTAGGTGAGAAGAGAATACAAAGAGACAATAAGAGAAAGGCTGGACACGCAGGTCCAATTTATAAATTCTAAATTTACAATAATTTCTAAAATTACCCTTCCCTTCTAATATCCATCCGATATACACTATTCATACATCACATCCACATTCATTCATTTAAGGCATGTTATACAACCAATCAAATCCAATTAATTAGTCTTTAATTAGGTGACAATACAATGTTCAAACAATTGTTTGCATTTGCGCGAGTCCAACTCAATTTGAGAATAAATACTTATAGTATGAATTCACGAATTATATCGAACTACTCGTTAAATCCAATTTAAGTCGTATTCAATACTAATCCTATTATTTAATTCTAAATTAAATATTTACACTTTTATTATGCTTTTATAACTTAGATTCCAAATCTAATACAATCGGGTCTTAAAGCCCAACTAACATCTAATGTCCGTTTAATTAAAGTCCGATGGGCTTTCAATTGATTTCTTTAGGCTTGGGTTTTGGTCAATGTATGGGTCAAACCCAATTACCAAGCCCAATAAGGAATCACCCTCATATGCCATAAAATCAATATCAAGCCCATAAGGCCCAATTAAACATAAAAGCCCATTTATTACATTTGGGCCTAAATGGTGTGATTTAGGCCCATTTTGGATCCTATCCAAATGGTCCAAATCTACTTGGCCCAACCAAGTGACCTCTTCATACGTCATTGGTGAATCTTCGGGAAGCGACCCAAGAGACCTCTAGATATGTTGGCAGTAAATCCGGTTGTCGAACTATCCGAACACGTACATACCAAGTACTACGTTTTTTACCGATTTACAAGACAGGTTAGCCTCTAGCAAAACGCCATGTCTACCCAATTCTCTAGAAATATTCTTATTGGAATATAAGATCTATAACAGGCGTAGTATACCGTAGTATAGTGTATATCGAACCAGTATCGGATGATCACATGTAAGGCCTGGGGCTGGAGATGTGTCTGCCCCGTACGATACATATATCGGACATCAAGCAACCAGTCTCTTTGAATCGGATAATCCTGACCTAGTCATATTATCCCGATGGTTGCAACCATTATAGAGTACTAGTTCTGTATCCCTCGCGATCATCTTCTCCATATGTCTGAAGTGATACTTCCATCTTGACATCACATCCAATACACTACGATTCTCGATAAACCCAGAAGAGGTGTACACAGAACCCGTTAAAGCCCTGGACCACCAAAACTAAAGTTTACCGATTGTCGTAAGTACTAGCGATGCAAGTCTCAGGTTAAGATCATATGCACCTACCCTGAAGCGGACTCCCATAGACACGCAGACATACTACCAATGGGACTCCGCGGGGTCTATCCAGAGCGAAGCTGTTTTTCGTACCATCGGTAAAACACAACCTCCTACCGCACTTGCATAAGTATCCTATACTTAAATATATGAGAACTATGCCGTTGTGCCCTCACAACATGCACGAGTGCAGTACTAGTCTATTCCGCATTATCGATGTCCAATCTCGATAATACTACGACTAGGGATATTTAATGATTAAACCTTTATGGATTGATACTGTCTCATATCATCACAATCCGGAACTAATCATAGGGACTTTTACCATTTATATATCAAAGTAAATAAATTACAAAACGGTAAAAGGCAATTTCATTACTACATAGTTAATTTTGTACAATAATACAATATCATTTACAAAATAGTGACGCTATGGGTCATTACTGTCTAACAAGATGAACTAAGGATGCTTTCTTAAAGTATGGAGAAGGAGAACTTGAAGTGACTGGGTTCACCGTTGCAAGTTTCCTAACCGATAATAACGACTATAAGTCGTAGTAACGATACTATACAGTTTGAATAATGGAACAATGAGCTGGAAATCTTCCAAGCAAGATACTGTTACCAAATAAACAACAAAAGTGGATTATTGCTGCAGCTGAGGCAGCAATAGAAGCCTTTTGGATTGATAATAATCATAATTAGATTAGGAGTAGTTCTGTTAGCAGCTCAGCTAGGCTACAGCACAGGCTAAAGAATTAATGGTCTCATCAATGATCCAGATATATACTTCAAATATTCATCTGATTTGTTCGGATCATACATCGTGGCGATGTGACGATCGAATAAATCGCATCAGATGATAACACTGCAAATCCGCTGACGAAAGTATTTCCTCAGCAGAAATTTGAGCGAACCGTACATAGTTCGGGTGTAAGACACTTGAGTGATTGGCTATAGGCTAAGTGGGAGATTGTTGGACAATAATGACCCATAGCATCACTATTTGTACGGATCATGGTGTTGTTGTACAAATTAACTATGTGACAAAGGAAATTGCCCTTTTATCATTTGTAATTGGATTACCTAGATGTATAAATGATAGAAGGTCCATATGATTAGTTCCGGATTGAGATGATATGAGACAGTATCAATCAACAAAGGTTTAATCATTAAATATCTCTAGTCAGAGTATTATCGAGATTGGACATCGATAATGCGTAAAAGACTAGTATTACACTTGTGGGCGTTGTGGGAGCATAACGGATAGTTCTCATATATTTGGGTATAGGACACTCATGCAAGTGTAATAGGATGTTGTGTTTACCGATGGTACGGAAACAGCTTCGCTCTGGATAGACCCCTTGGAATTCCATTGGTAGTATGACTATGTGTCTATGGAAGTCCGAATCAGGGCATGTGTATTTGGTCTTAACCTGAGACTTGCACCGCTAATACTTGCGACAATCAATATACTTTGGTTTTGGTCGTCCAAGGCTTTAATAGGTTCTGTGTACGCCTCTTCTAGGTATATTGAGAATCGTAGTGTATTGGGTGTGATGTCGAGATGAAAGTATCACTCCAGTCATAGTGGAGATGATGATCACGTAGGATACGGAACTGATGCTCTTTTATGCAGCAGCTATCGGGATAATATGACTAGGTAATGGTTATCCGATTATAGAGACTAGTTACCAGAGATATGTGATTCGTACGGGGCAGATACAATTCCAGCCCCAGGCCTTGCATGTGACATCTGATACTGGATCGTAATACGCAATACTACGTATACTACGCCTGATATAGATCACATATTCCTATAAGAATATTTTTGGAGAATTGGGTAGGCACGGTGCTTTGATAGAAGCCAACCATGTCTTGTAAATCGATAAAAACGTAGTACTAGGTACGTACGTGTTGGGATAGTCCGACGACCGGATTTACTACCAACATATCTGGGGATCTCATAGGTCGCTTACCGAAGATTCACCGATGACGTATGACTCGCACTTTATTAATCTGGGATTAATTATAAGGGTGAGAAAATTAATCTGAGATTAATTACGGAGATATTTTATCTGGGATAAAATATTATTTAAAGAGAGAATGATTAATTTGGAATTAATCGATAAAATAATATATTCGATATATTATACGAAATTGGATTTCGACGCGGAATTAAAATTAGATTTTAATTCGGGCGCAGGAGTTAATTTAGAATTAATTCGCTAGCGACGTGACTAGTAATTTTGCTAGGAAAAATTATTTAATTAAATTTGATTTAATTACATCGCAACGGAAAATTCGTTAATTCGGAATTAGCGAACCCAATCCCGGGAGTGTTTGCGGGCCCACTCGCATTTCGAATCTAGTGGGGCCCACAAGTCACATAATGTCACATCACTTGTCAACCTTTTACTTTTGGTGATGGTTTTAGGTGATGGAATGATGGTTGAGTGTTGGACACTCAAAGTTGATGTCTTGATTGGTTTATTACCAAATTTTTGGAAAAGCTTTATTTGATTTTTGAAATCAAAATACTTAAAACAAAATCAAGTCCAACACTCCACACTTCTCTCCCTCTCACTCCCAAGGGGCCATTCTTCCTCTTCTCTTTTTCTGCAATTGCCGAGAGTTTAGAGAAGTGATAAGAAATTTTGTGGCAAAATTTCAAGAGTGCTAGCACACATTCGGGGTCTTACGAAGGTGATAGGGAAACTCACCCGTGGGCATGGAATGCACACCAAGCTTGGAGCTTGAAGGACGGAATTTGGAGAACAAAAATTGGAGCAAAAGCCGAGAGTTCAAGGAGCTTGAAAAGTTTTGTTCATCGCATCGCAAAGCCGGTCAATGTAAGTATGATTCCGCCATGCTTCTTTGTTGTATTCGCACATGATTTCTTGCTTGAATTGATCCCGGGACTATAGTAGAAACCTAACACTAAATTTTTTCTTGAGTTTCTTTTTGCTGGTTGACTCTCAATTGGTAATTAGAGATTTAGACTTACATGATTTGAATTAATTAGGAGATTAATTTGATTAATTATGTCATTAATTTAATTATGACTTATTTGTGAAATTGAGGTGTTGTGGATGAATTGGATGTATAATAATTGGTAGAAAAAATTCTCATAATTGCCGGAAGAGTTTTGGGAATTTTCCGTAAATATCGCATTAGGGGTAAAATCATAATTTATTGAAATTACGATTATTTAGCCATTGTTACAGTATTCAAACTACTGTAGCAATGCATAGAAATTTTTTTAAATTTTATGAATCGTTCCGGAAGCATTTTGAGAATTTTCAGATCTAGGGGCAAAAGTTAGTTTGCTAAAATTAAATTAATCAGCCACGGCTACAGTTAACAGATCATTGTAGCAGTGGGCTGATATCATGATCGACCAATTCGATGATCCAATAAATCAATTAATGTGTAACTGTGGAAAGTATTTAGAAAATTTTATCATGTCTTTATGCATTATCACTCTCAATATTTGATATTAATGAGTGATTAGAGCGAAATACAGATAAATTAGAGGTATCTAATACCGGTTAATTTATTCAGATCAAAAATATTTTAAAAAGGTCAATTTATCCACTGACATTCTTCCGCCACATTTGCGCCAACATTCTAGTCGTAACATATATCTGGTGTGATTTTTCTGTACAAATAATTTTCGACTTACTGTGATTATTATTTGTTTACTTACTGTGATTATTATATTATTTTATTTACCATATTTATTAACTGTTTAAATTAAAAGTGTAACAGTTTATTATTAGACTTAGGAATGTATAAACTTAATCATAATAACAATATTATAGCAGTTGTCTTAAAAAATTATAGTTGGATTTTCATCGAGAACAAAACCTTGAGCAGTACCGGGAATCCTGACATATTGTACACGAATTCCATACACAACCAGCTGTGTTGATAACCAATCCAGTCACATTCAAATGTTTTGTCATGGACTGGAGAAAGAACAAATTTAAGGTTCTACAAAAGTTGGCATGGAAATGGATAAGATTTCAGTCCCATTTTCTCATTCTCAAAAAGGGACAAAAAGAGTCGGAAAGATTGTCAAGTACATACCGTGGACTAAAGCTAAACTCTCGATTTCAAGAGAAAAAATTATACCAAATCCTATTCCCCTTTTTAATTGGAATAAAAAAATAGTCGACAATTTCTGATCAAACGAATCATTGTTGATGGTATTTTCAAGCACTATGGTATTTAAGCAGCACGACAGGGGTAAAAGGGTAACTCCCTTCATAATCGAGACCATTAGTGTCGACCCGACCATTAGATGTTTCGTGAGCCAACGGTAAGGGGCGAGCACTTCATGATTGGTAACCGACCACTTAAGCTCAGATGATCGGGCATTATCAGATCGATAGTAGCATTCTCAGTTCAGAGGACCATTGTGACCGATCTCGTAAAGACCGAGCAGAGGGCGAGATATATTCCAGAAGATAAGTCATCCTACTTTCATGGGATGAGATGATAAATCACCCTACGTGTATGGAAAAATCCGGGATAAATCAGAGTCTGAAAAAATAAAAGAAGAAAAACTAGTCCCGCACAAAAATCGGGTCTTGTACGCCTAGCGTGAGCCCGGGCCTAATGCGTGCATACGCGTATGTTGTATGCAGCAGGTGGCTGCATTTAGCAGTTGACTGCATGCAGCAAGCAACATTTTTTGCATACGCAGCAGGTGCTGCATGCAGACTAGAACATATATATATATATATATATATATATATAATATATATATATATATATATATATATATTTAATTTTAAAACCTTAAACACTTTTTAAAACACAACCAAAATAATTTTAATTTCAAAACCAAATTCAATACATGTTATACAACAAACACAGACACACACGCACACACATACATATATACATATATATATATACATATATATATATATATATATATATATTTCTTTGAATCAAGACACGAACCAAAATAGAATCTCACAATGAAATGACTCATGAACAATTTTAGGTCACCCAAAAGTGGTCAAGTAATTCTAGAATTGTAGCCATAGATCCAAACTATTATCTAGAGTTCCAAACTCTAATTTTATTTTTATGTCCAATATAAACATTTTGACTCAATCACAAGTATATTGTGTTTATGCTTCCAAAGCATCCATACACAATTTATTAGTATAATTTCAACATCAAGCTATGTTATTATGTATCTAATATATAATACATCACTATATGTTTCTCTAATGATAACTCACTAATGAAAACATAGCTTTACAGAAGATCAAACTTACCTAGTAAATTTGATTCCGAGATCCAATCTTCTTCTCCTTGCTGAAATATTGTAGAGAACTTTCAAAGTTAGCAAGCTTGACTCCAAGATCCAATCTTGATTCTAATGCTAGCAAGATTCATTCCAAGATCCAATCTTAATTTCCCCTTATTGAAATATTATAGAGAACTTATAAACATTCTCTAAACACTTTTTTGACTTAGGCTAATATTTTTAATTCTTACTTTTTTTTAGCTTTCACAAGCTTAACTTTCTTAAGCTCAAGCTTAATTAAAAACTTGCTCAAGCTTGCCTTTTATAGAAAAACTTATGCAATTTTTAATTAATAAAAACCTTAATTAATTTTTAGGTGGGCTTAATCCAATTTGTTCAGATATGTATAATTAAGTGTGACTAATCACATTTGTCTACCATTTTGATTTAATCCAGTTAAATCAAGACAAATACACCTATTATTATTTATTTGTAATTTCCAAAATATCCTCTAATGGTATAGATATTTATGAAATTACAACAAATCCTTTGTGTGATTTTGGATTAATCCAATTAACCTAATTAGGTCAAAGTAAATAATTAATATTATCGAATAACACTTAATTATTTTAGTTGATAATTATAATATCAAATATTATTTATTATAAAAATTTATCGGTTACCCAAGTGCTCAACAAGTACACTTCATATTGTGAAACTCTTCAAGCCTAGACATGTTCATTATATAAGCATAGCTTATATATACACAATTAGGGACCTTCCGAATTCGCGAAGAACACAAACAACCTTTTTGAACTATACAAGTCGAGGTTATCACATTTATTTAACAATCATTCTGTTGTAGGCTATCCAAGTTGTGCTTAAGAAACCTAGATTACAATGTCAAGTTTCTGAGGCGTACATCTCATCTCGACTTGTCCATATTTCTTTACAACTAATCAGTATACCATTTCTGATATATGCGAACCACCTCAGGTGATCGGCTTTGGCCAAAGTCTTAAGAATCATATCTTGATACACAAATGGGCTGATGAATCATATTTTGATACGTACTTGATTAACGAGTGGATCGGTCCACACCCAACGAACATCTATCGGTCAGACCATGAAAGGTCTCTCACATATATGACATCAAAGTATGAAGGATCACACACAAAATCAATGTCATCCTATAGTCAAATGATCACATATGCTACTCGACTCAAGGAGATTCCTATTGATGGTGGTGTGTACTTCCAACTATTAAGAACCATCTATGAGTCATTCAGTATTCGCTCTTAGGAAAACCCACATGTCTATACGAGCTTCTCTTACTCATGGTACATCGGCTTAAACCATTGGAACTCCAATTCCAATAAATGACATGTGATAGTCTCTTAGGTTATGGGAATTTTACCGTATTCCAAAACCCACTATGAATATTTAGTTTAAGAATAATTTATAATAGTAATACTATCCCAATATCAAACCATACAGTGTCCAGTATTACTACATTACTATTCTAAGGTCGATGTCATTTTCATCATATTTATATATATCAATCTAATATGCGAAATGACATTACCATTAATAAGGTTGAAATGAAAGTGTAGTTATTTTATTAATAAATAATAAAATATAATGTACAATACATTATTGGATTGGTGCTCCAAGCACCGACGCCAACAAACTCGCACTTGCTTAGTGCCAATCCGGATGGTACCGAAGTCTGATCTCTTCCATATGTTTATCGAATAACTTAGGAGAGAAAGCCTTAGTAAGTGGGAATGATATGTTGTCTTGTCCTTAAACCATCAATACTACCATGTCTTTCGCTCAATAATCTCTCTAATCACGCGATATTTCTTTTCTACGTGTTTAGACTTGGAATGCGCTCTCGGCTCTTTAGCCTGTGTAATGGCTCCGCTATTATCACAGTACAGTGGGATCGAAACCATAATACTAGGTACAATGTCAAGTTCTGTGATAAATTTTCTAATCCACATAGCTTCTTTAGCCGTTTCTGAAGCCGCTATAAATTCCGCCGCAGTGGTGGAATAAGTTGTTGAGCATTGCTTTGAATATTTCCAACTAACTGCGCCGCCATTAAGGGTAAATATGTATTCAAATGTAGACCTTCTATAATATGGATCTCCTTGGAAGTCAGAGTCTGTATAACCCTTAACTTACAGCTCATCTTCTCTATATATGAGAAACTTATCCTTAGTACCCTTAAGATATTTCAGGATATGTTTCAGGACTGTCCAATGATCATTAGCCGAATCAGATTTATATCTGCTAGTCACATTGACGCTGAAACTGATGTCTGGTCTTGTATATAACATAACATACATAATGCTTCCAATACAAGAAGCATATGGAAAGGTAGACATTCTAACTCTTTATTCCTTACTCTGAGGTGTCATTTTCTTCGAAAGATGTATGCTATATCGGAAAGGTACATTTACTGTCTTGCACTTGGTAAAACCGTACCTTTCTAATATTTTATCTGTGTACGTGGATTGCGATAACTCTATAAGCTTCCTAACTCTATCCCGCTAGAGCCTTATGCCCAGTATATAGGAAGATTCACCCATGTCTTTCATGGAGAAGTTCTTGCAAAGGTAGGCTTTCGCACTTTGCATCAATTATATATCATTCCTAATGATAAGGATATCGTCTACATACAAAACAAGAAATACTATCATGCTCCCACTAACTTTCTTATAAACAAACGATTATTCTTCATTCTTGATGAATATAGATAATCTAATTATCTCATCAAAACGACGATTCCAGACTGAATCATGTCCTTCCTTCGTACGAGGCAATCCTAACACGAAGTCCATAGTGATGTGTTCCCACTGCCACTCGGGAATAGGAAGCGAGTGCAAAGTACCTGCAGGAAGCTGGTGCTCTGCTTTAATCTGCTGACATACTAAGCACTTTGATATAAATTCTGCTATCACTTTCTTCATGTCTTTCCACCAATAGTTCTCTTTAAGAGTTCTATACATCTTAGTACTATCTGGAAGCATAGAATAAGCAAAAAAATGGGCTTCTTCCATGATCTCTCTCTTCAAGCTCTCAACTTCAGGTACATATAATCTATCTTCGTACATCAATGTACCATCATCTCGAAGTGAGAAATCTAAACGTTCTTCCTTTTTCACTTCATCGATGATTCTCATCAAACGAGCATCATGTGTCTGAGCTTCCCTGATTCTCTCAACTAATATAGGCCTAAATTTAAGAGTTGCTAATAGAGATCATGAATCACCAACTGATAAGTCAACTCTGAAAGATCTGAGTTCCACCTGTTTAAGTCCATAAATAGACTTATGGAGCTTACAAACCAAGTTTGAAGTCTTATTGGATACGAAATCCCATGGTTATTCCATATAGATATCCTCATCGAGGAATCAATTTAGGAAAGCGATTTTCACATCCATTTGACATATCTCATAGTCATGATATACAACAATGGCTAAAAGAATCCTAATGGATTTTAGTATGGCTACTGGTGAAAATGTTTTTTCATAGTCAATCCCATGATGTTGAGTGCAACCTTTCGTTAACTCATTCAAGAAGTTCTACTAACTCCCAAACTTGATTGTCATGCATAGAATCCATTTCGGATTTCATAGCTTCCTCCCATTTTCCCGAATCGATATCCAATATCGCTTATTTATACATAGTTAGATCAGTTTCCTCCAAGAGAAGAACATCAAGGCTCACATTAGATGTTAAAAATAGTCTCCCATGAGGCCTTGATATTCTATTCGACTTACGTAGAATCCGTGTTGTAAACCCTTCACTAATTGGATCTCTAGTTCTATCTCAGGTTCCTTAATGTTGAGATCAAACTCATCGAGTTCAATCTTTCTACAATTTCCACTTTCTCTCAAAAATTACTTTTTAAGAAAAGTGGCAAAACGAGCAACAAATATATCTCGTTGCTCATAATCGTAGAATTAATATCCTAAAATATTTTTTATGATATCCAACAAACCTATATTTATACCCAATGGGTGCTAGTTTATCCCACTATATGACTCTAACGTATGTAGGACAACTCCAAATCTTTAAATATCTAAGTCTTGGATTTCTACCGAACAATATCTGATACGGGGTCATAGAAACAGCTTTCGATGGAACTCTATTAACTATGTGGGTAGCAGTAAGTAAACCATAATTCAAAATGTAATATGGAAGATCTGTATAGCTTACCATGGATCGCACCATAAAAGTCCAATTATGACTTAATGGACCTTTATATTTTAATTGGGCCTAATGGGCCTAAATTGATTTCTGGGCTTATTGGGTTATTCCTTGATTGGGCTTTGGTTATTGGGTTTGACCCAAGTTGACCAAATGTCCATGCCTTAAGAAATTAATTAAAAGCCCATTGGACTTTAATTAAATTAACATTGGATGTTAAACGGGCTTTGAGACCCGTAACGATTAAATTTGGAATTTAAGTCGTAAAGGTTTATTTATAAAGTGTAACATTTAATTTGGAATTAAATATTTGAATTAGTAGTAAATACATATTAAATTGGATTTAATGTTGTAGTTTAATTTAATTCAAGAATTCGTACTTTGAATACTTATTCCCAAAATGAGTTGGACTCGCGCAAAATCAAATCGTTGTTTGAACATTGGATGGTCATTAAATATCAGATTAATTAATTGGATTAGATTGATTGATAACATGCTTGTGTGAATACATGGTTGCGATGCATGAATAATGTATATCGGATGGATATTAGATGGGTGGGGTAATTTTGGAAATTGTTGTAATGAATTTAGAATTTATTAATTGGACCTGCGTGTCCAACCTATTACCTCTTTGACTCTATATATTTCTCTTTTCACCTATTCCCCTCAATATAAATGAGGTTTCTTTAGAAGTGTTATGTAACGGGTAGAAGCAATACTTGTGCTAGCGGGAGAGAGGAAAGAGAGAGATTTGATCTAGGATCAATGTGTTAAATTATCCATCCGCATATCATTATTATTTATTTATATACGCCTTATTATGAGTTTAGAATGCATGTTTAAGGGTGTATGATGATGAGACCTGAAGAAATATAATAAATTGGTTACCAATTTGCACGCGAAAAACCCTCACAAAATATTAAGGGTTTTTCCTTCCATTGAGTGATTCTTACTCAAGATCCAAGACTGGCATTGGTTTGTTGGCCAAAGTCAAGGCCTTTGTCCGTTGATGATGTGTTTGAATCACGAGAGCTTTGTTCCATATCAGTGTCTTGTCCAAGTTGTGGTTTGTTGGCCAAAGTCAAGACCACTTCTTGTCCATCGACATTGATTACGAAGCTTTCCATGGTCAATGGGTTTCGCTTAACTGGGATCACTAATTTTTTTGTGCCAAAGCCAAGGCTTGGTTGATTCAGAGGAAAAAGGTTAGGCAATATATTGGATATATTGGCATATATAGGATATATGTTTCGGACTTGGATGTCCACCTACTGGTTCTAGGAATTGGATGGGATCCAATTGATCTTAGAGATCTATCTAGTTAATTATCATACAATTTGTTGGCCAAAGTCAAGATTGTGTGATATTTAACGGGATCCTATCCCACTAGGAAACACGGTTTCCCAAGTACACAACAGAGGGTTAGAGGCTCACCGAAAAGTAGTGGGAGGCAAGTATTAAATTTGCAATATTCGTTTAGTAACTTGCCATACGCGCTCATTTCAAATATCACGTCAAATAAATTATTTATTAGTTGGACTAATATTTAATGTTGTTTTAATAAAACAGTTGGACTGTATTCAAACTATTTCATTATAGTTGATTATATAATTGGATTATAGTAATCAATATATATTTGAATTAATCTATTAAATTATAGTTGATTAAATAGTTGGACTATAGTAATCATTATAATATATAGTACCAAAATCGTTGATTAAATAGTTGGACTATTAGAATCAAGATAAATTGAAAGATTAGTGTTTAAAACATAATCCTGGGTGAAAAATATTTTTAAACGACTTTAATTTTCGAATTGGGAATAAAATTTCAGGATGGTCCTGGAAACTGATAAGTTACTTTATTTGATAAAATAACATATTAGGCCTAAGCCCGGAGTTAAGCAAATAGTAGAGCATGATATTTGGAATATTCATGTGATGATAACTTTAGTGCTTAATCCATTATACTTGTCGTATAGACTCCTTAATTTCTTAATCAGAACTAATGATTAGATCCTTAAAGTATGATAATGAAATTGAAGGATCTTCATAGATCTTTGAAGTACTAAATTGCAATAGTAAACTCTTGGAGAGTTAATGGCTATACTCAATGCGACAAAGCCAAAGTTTGCAATAAGGCAAGAAGCACAAGGCGTATTTTATTTCAACATTCCAGAAAGCCAAGGCTAGGCCGAACGCTTCTGAGATGTAGAAAAAGGGCAAAGGCAAAATCATTATAATCTTCTGGGAAGATAAAGGACGTATCCCAAAATGTCTGCCTAAACTGTGGCAAATGGGATCGCGGAAGCGTGACTGCCGTTTGGACAAGGCAAACATGAAGTAATTGAAGAACGAGCAAGGCTCTAACTTCAAATATATTTGTCATAAAATATGTTCACTGTTAGTATTAAAATTGGATTTTAGATACTGGATGTGGTACATAAATATGTACTGTTGTGCAGAATCTGCTGTAAGCAGGATACTGACTTCAGATGAGATTTATCTGCGAATCGGAAACGGGACGAAAGTCACTGTTTTAACCGTAGATACCTAAGTTTAGGAACTACGCTTCAGGTGTGTACTTAAATTAGGAAACTGCTAGAATGTAACTAGTTTGACTAGATACATTATCTCTATATCAGAGTTTAACCTGTTGCGAGTATACCTTTATATTCTAGAACACTAAAGTGTTTCATTATATAAAGATGATATTGAGATAAACACACTTGATGTGAATAACAGAATTTATCTTTTGAATATAAATAAATCTCAAACGTATAATATGACAAACTAATAGCTCAAACTGATTTGATCAGTTGAAACTTAATTATGGCATTGTTGTCTGGGACACAATTAAACAAGACTCGTATATCCACACTTTCGAAGAGTGGGTACTAGGACTGATTTGATCCTATTCAAATAAAGTCTACGAATCTAGTTTATTAGGCAAACTGTCTGTAACAATATTTACTTGGTAAAAGTGTAAATGCCACTGATCTGTTAGCCCTAGTTCATAGTGAAGCAAGTGGGCCCATGTCTAGCTAGGCTAGAGGTGGATATAAATATTTCGTGACCTTTACGAATGTCGCATCGCGTTATGGTTATGTGTTTCTTTTGAAACACAAATCGGAAAATTTTAAAGTTTCGACACGAAATAGACAAACAGATCGGCTAAAGTATTATACCGTCACGGTTAGACCATGATGAAAATACTCAAGCAATAAGTTTCTAAAATAATTGAAAGAGTATAGTATTCTTTCAATGAAGACTCCTCCCGGAACACGTCAATTTGACGGTGTGTCTGAATGGATAAACCGAATTTTGTTGGACATGATAAGGTTGATCATGAGTCGCTCTGAGCTACCATTTCCTTCAACGGATATGCATAAACAGTGCATAAATTATTTTGAATAAGGTTCCATAAAAATCTGTTTGACAGACTTCATATTAGATATGAACAAGAAAGAAACTAGGTTTTCTCATTCCTGAAGATTTGGGTATGCTAGGCATATGTTTGGATAATACCAAACTAGAACCGAAATCGGATAAGTGCCTAATTGTAGGTTATCCTAGGGATACCAAAGTATAATACTCATACATCTCACTAGAGAACAATGTAATTGTCGCTCACCATGCGATTTTCCTAAGAGGAATACCTATATGCAGTGGTAAGTGGGAGGAAAGTAACACTTGATGAAAATCAGAGTAATACTATTCCAGGCACCGATTCTTTAGTGGAACACAAATAGTTCATCAAGAATGAAACTATACCAATAATATTTGAATACACAAGAACCGCGTAAGTCGGAGAGAGTCAGGAAACAACCTGGGAGGTATGGTTTCTGATCTCACCTCATAAAGATGTCAATCTTATTGAGGAATACGAACTGACTATGTATGAGGAAGTGATACAAGGTATCAAAACCCCATTATGGCAAAGTGCCATGATGTCCGAAATGGATTCCATGTATACCAACTAAGTTTGGATAGTAGTTGTTGTACCGCAAGGCATTGTGCCTATTAGTACTATATAAGTCTTCAAGGAAGACGTACATGGAAGGCAACATAACAACGCACAAAGCTAGGCCTGTAGCGAAAAGTTATCGTTATCAATATTATGTCGATTACGACGAAACCTTTTATTCGTTGCCACGGTAAATCCATTTGGATAATGTTTGCTAATGCTGCATGTTTCATTTATGAAATATGGTAGCTGAATGCCAAAACCTCTTTCCTTAACGGAAACCCTTTGGAGGATGTTTTCAACATCTTAACGGTTTTGTCGTACCAAAACTAGCAAACAAGGTTTGCAGGTTATTCGATCCATGTATGGATTGAAGCAAACATTGAGTTCTTGGAATTATCGTTTTGATATAATCATAATGGTGTATGATTTAATTCAAAACAAAAATGATTCTTTTGTATAGAAGAAGGTTAATGAGAGAGAAATGACATAAATGTCTTAAATAATGATGATATGTCATTTCTTGGAAATGATATTCCCATAAAATACAATCGGTGAAAGCTTGGCTTTCGAGAAAATTCTCCGTAGAATCTTGGGAGAAACAACATTTATTCAAGGAATAAAGATCTACTGGGATAGATTTAAAGTTGTTGACACTCTCCGAGAAATCGTACATTAATAAATGTACGTGAACTGGTGTCTCATACGCTTTGAGCATATGGATTCACAATCGGGCCAATCCAAGTGCTAGTCATTGGATTGATGTTAAGAACATCCTTTAGTATCTTAGAGGAACTAAGGATGTTGTCTTATACTATGGAGAAGGAGAACTTGAAGTGATTGGGATCATTGCTGCAAGTTTCCTAACCGATAAAAATGACTATAAGTCGTAACAACGGTACTATAAAGTTTGAATAACGGAATAGTGAGCTGGAAATCTTCCAAGCAAGATACTGTTACCAAATAAACAACAAAAGCGGGTTATTGCTGTAGCCGAGGCAGCAATAGAAGCCTTCAGGATTGATAATAAATCTAATTAGAAAGATATAGTTCTGTTAGCAGCTGAGCTAGGCTACAGCGTAGGCTAAAGAATTAATGGTCTCATCAACGATCCAGATACATACTTCGACTATTCATCTGATCTGTTCGGATCATACATCGTGGCGATGTGTTGATCGTATAAATCGCATCATATGATAATCATGCAAATCTGCTGACGAAAGTCTTTTCTCAGTAATTTGAGTGAACCGTACATAGTTCAGGTGTAGGACACTCGAGTGACTGGCTATAGGCCAAGTGGGAGATTGTTGGAATGTTATGACCCATAGCGTCACTATTTGTACAGATCATGGTGTTGTTGTACAAATTAACTATGTGACAAAGGAGATTGCTCTCTTATCATTTGTGATTAGATCACCAAGATGTATAAATGATAGGAGGTCCATATGATTAGTTCTTGGATTGAGATGATATGAGACAGTATCAATCCATGAAGGTTTAATCATTAAATATCCATAGTCAGAGTATTATCGAGATTGGACATCGATAATACGTAAAAGACTAGTATTACACTTGTGCACATTGTGAGGGCATAATGACATAGTTCTCATATATTTGGGTATAGGATACTCATGCAAGTGTAATAGGAGGTTGTGTTTTACCGATGGTACAGGAAACAGCTTCGCTCTGGATAGACCCCTCGAAATTCCATTGGTAGTATAACTATGTGTCTATGGAAGTCCGAAATCAGGGTAGGTGTATTTGGTCTTAACCTGAGACTTGCATCGCTAATACTTGTGACAATCAATATACTTTGGTTTTAGGCCGTCCAGGGCTTTAACAGGTTCTGTGTACGCCTCTGCTGGGTATATTGAGAATCGTAGTGTGTTGGGTGTGATGTCAAGACGGAAGTATCACTCTAGTCATAGTGGAGATGATGGTCACGTAGGATACGGAACTGGTTCTCTTATGTACTGCAGTCATCGGGATAAAATGACTAGGTCATGTTTATCCGATTATAGAGACTAGTTACCAGAGATCCGATATGTGCTTCGTACGGGGTAGACACAATTCCAGCCTCAGGCCTTACACGTGACATCCGATACTGGATCGAAATACGCAATACTATGTATACTACGCCTGATATAGATCACATATTCCACTAAGGATATTTCTGGAGAATTGGGTAGGCATGGCGCTTTGCTAGAAGCCAACCTTGTCTTGTAAATCGGTACAAACGTAGTACTAGGTACTTACGTGTTCGGATGGTCTGACGACCGAATTTACTACCAACATATCCGAGGATCTCATGGGTCGCTTCCCGAAGATTCAACGATGACGTATGACTCGCACTTTAATTAATTTGGGATTAATTAGTAGAGAGAGAAAATTAATCTGCGATTAATTACAGAGATATTTTATCTGGGATAAAATATCATTTAAAGAGAGATAACGATTAATTTGGAATTAATCGATAAATTAATATATTCGATATATTAAAAGAAATTGGATTTCAACGTGGAATTGAAATTAGATATTAATTCGAGCGAACGAGTTAATTTAGAATAAATTCGTTAGCGACGTGAATAGTGATTTTGCTTGGCATAATTATTTAATTGCGTCGCAACGGAAAATTCGTTAATTTGGAATTAGCGAACCCGAGCCCGAGAGTGTTTACGAGCGCACTCGTATTTTGAATTCAAGTGCGGCCCGCAAGTCACATCAAGCGTCAAATCACATGTCACTTTGAGTGATGTGAAAATTTGATTGATTGATTGATGTAGTGGTTGTAAGCATTAATGTTTTGACTTTTGTTAGCAAAAATTTATGAATTTGATTTTTAGAATTTCATTTACCAATTTTTTAAAAACAACCTAACACCACTCTCTCTTTCTCACTTCATCTCTCTCTCTATCGGCCTTATAGGCCTTTTTCTTCTCTTCACTGGTTCTGTAAAAACCGTGAGCAAGGAAGAAGCAAAGTCATGATTTTGTTGCAAAATCAAGAGTGCTAGCACATTATGGAGACATACAAAGGTGATAGGGAAACCCACTTGTGAGCTTGGAATCACCATTGGAGAATCTTGGAGCTTGGAGGATGATCCATGGCCGAAGTGGAGGAGCCAAATTCAGCCACTGCCGTGACCACCTTGGAGGGAGAAAAGTTTTTTGTTCATCACCGCATCATCTCAACCGCTCGATGTAAGTATTCCGCAACTTCTTCGTGTATTCACACTATGTTTCTTGCTTGATAATCAATCCTCGGGACTTAGAGATTTCCCAACAGTTTGGTGTGGTAAAGATTGAATTAAAGTATTGAATTTTGGTAATTTGGTGTAATTTGTCAATTTATAGAAATTGTAAAATTAGGGTTCATAACCCTTTCCAAATTTGGTGCTTTTCATATATCTGATGTAATATGATGTATTTTAAATTTGGGATTGATTGGATTTGATCTTGACATGTTTTGAACAAAAATGGACAAAAATTACAAATCCTGGAAAATACTGGGCTTTTTCGGCAATTACAAAAAAAATTAGAATTTTTATTGCAATTTGTATTTTGATGTGTTAGACATGTATAAATCATTTTGTGATTGATTTGGAATCACTTAGATATCTATTTGACAATTTGAGGACCAAAATGATCAAAATGTAAAGTTATGGGGTCAATTCGGTAATTATAAAAAATTTAATTTCTTGGGTTAAAATTTCAGATTTTAAGTATTGGTTAATTAAATAAATAAGTTTATTTAATTGATCCAAGAAAAATTTTTGAAATCGGAAAATTCTAATTTTCCGCGTTCCGCTACGTTAATCCGGTAATTCCCTATAAAACCCGAACAAAATGGATTAGAGCGAGTCTGATTCTGGACACCCGATATGATCATGCCTTTAAATTCAATGTTCAACTTAATCTTTACTTTACACATGCGTGTGTTTATTTAATTTGATTAAATAAAGTAAAAATATCTTTTGCGGAAAAATCCCTATTTGAAAATAAGATTTTTATTTCATATGTATTTGATGCATATTACTAGGTCCGTCTTGTCAATACCGCTTATCGATAAATTTTCTATGACTATATTCGAGAATGTGCCAAATATGTGAGGATATGGCTAGTAGATTTTTATCTGTACCTGATATATTCGATATTATGTGAATTCAAGCGAAAGCGGAATCCTGAACGTGCCAAAGCTGTCAGGGTTACGCAAGTATCTTGAATTTATCATTGACAAGTTTAAACTTGCTACGCCTGTTGGGTTTCTAGGTTTAGTCCCAAGATCAAAATAAGCATAAAAATGTGAATGAATAATCAAAGAAGAGTGGCGGAAACACACTTACATTGATCGGCTTTGGATGCGTCAAACAACAAAATTTTCTCCAAGAACTCTTTGCGAAATTCGACCAATGGGTCCTCCAAGAAATGATGTCCAAGCTCCTAGCTTTGAGTGGATTCCAAGCTCTTGAGTTGGTTTCCCTAACACCTTGATATGATTCCTTTGATGTGTGTGCTAGCACTCAAAAATTGCCACAATTTTTGATCTTGTTATTGAGCAGTTTTGGTAATGGAAGAACAAGGGGGAAGAGGAAAATTGCTTTCAATTTTCGGTAATGAGAGAGAATAGAAGAGTTGTGTAATTGATTTCAAAAATCAATTAATTGATATACCAAATATGGTTTGGTAATAGTCAATCAAGCTTTCAAATTTGGAGTGTAAATTAAGTCATCACCAACTCCACCAAAACACATCAACCAAAGCAACCTAAGGTGACATGTGATGTGACATGTGGGCCCCACTCGATTCCAAATGCGAGTGGGACTGCAAACACTCCCGGGTTCGGGTTCGCTAATTCCAAATTAATGAATTTATGTCGCGACGTAATTAAATCGAATTTAATTAAATAATTATGCCTAGCAAAATTACTATTCACGTCGCTAACGAATTAATTCTAAATTAACTCGTTTGCCCAAATTAAAATCTAATTTTAATTCCGCGTCAAAATCTAATTTCCTTTAATATATCAAATATATTATTTTATCGATTAATTCCAAATTAATCTTTCTCTCTCTTCAAATAGTACTTTATCCCAGATAAAGTCTCTCCGTAATTAATCCCAGATTAATTATGCTTGAATCATACGTCATCGGTGAATCTTCGGGAAGCGACCCAAGAGATCCCTGGATATGTTGGCAGTAAATCAGCTCGTCGGACTATCCGAACACGTACGTACCAAGTACTACGTTTTTAACGATTTACGAGACAAGGTTGGCTTCTAGCAAAGTGGCATGCCTACCCAATTCTCCAGAAATATTCTTAATGGAATATACGATCTTTATCAGCCGTAGTATACGTAGTATTGCGTATTACGATCCAGTATCTGATGTCACATGCAAGGCCTGGTGCTGGAATAGTGTCTGCCCCGTACGAAGCATATATCGGATCACTAGCAACTAGTCTCTTTATTATCGGATAATCATGACCTAGTCCTATTATCCCGACGGTTGCAACTTTTAGAGAACCAGTTATGTATCCCTACGTGACCATCATCTCCATATGACTGAAGTGATACTTCCATCTTGACATCACATCTAATACACTACGATTCTCAATAAACCCAGAAGAGGCGTACACATAACCTGTTAAAGTCCTGGACGACCAAAACCAAATCGTATTGATTGTGGCAAGTACTAGCGATGCAAGTCTCAGGTTAAGACCAAATACACCTACCTTGATGCAGATTCCCATAGACACATAGTCATACTACCAATGGGATTCCGCGGGGTCTATCCAGAGCGAATGTGTTTTCCGTACCATCGGTAAAACACAACCTCCTACCACACTTGTATAAGTATCCAATACTTAAATATATGAGAACTATGCTTTTACGCTTCCATAACAAGCACAAGTGCGATACTAGTCTATTCCGCATTATCGATGTCCAGTCTAGATAATACTACGACTAGGGATATTTAATGATTAAACCGTCATGGATTGATATTGTCTCATATCATCTCAATCTGGAACTAATCATAAGGACTTTCATCATTCACACATTTAAGTAATCTAATTACGTAATGATAAAAGGCAATTTCATTGTCACATAGTTAATATGTACTAAACCATAATGTTCTTACAAACAGTGACGCTATGGGTCATAACTGTGTTAGACAATTATGACCCATAGCGTCACTTTTTGTACAGATCATGGTGTTGTTGTACAAATTAACTATGTGACAAAGGAGATTGCTCTCTTATTATTTGTTATTAGATCACCAAGAAGTATAAATGATAGGAGGTCTTTAGGATTTGTTCCTGGATTGAGAATGATATGAGACAGTATCAGTCCACGAAGGATAAATCATTAAATATCCCTAGTCAGAGTATTATCGAGATTGGACATCGATAAATGCGTAAAAGACTAGTATTACACTTGTGCGCGTTGTGAGGGAACAACGGCATAGTTCTCATATATTTGGGTATAGGATACTCATGTAAGTGTAATAGGAGGTTTTGTTTTACCGATGGTACGGGAAACAGCTTCGCTTTGGATAGACCCCCTCGGAATTCCATTGGTAGTATGACTATGTGTCTATGGAAGTCCGAAATCAGTGTAGGTGTATTTTGTCTTAACCTGAGACTTGCACCGCTAATACTTACGACAATCAATATACTTTGATTTTGGTCATCCAAGGCTTTAATTGGTTTCTGTGTATGCCTCTTTTGGGTATATCGAGAATCGTAGTGTGTTCGGTGTGATGTCAAGACGAAAGTATCACTCCAGTCATAGTGGATATGATGTCATTAGTCACTTTGAGTGATGTGACAACTTGTCACTTGATTTGATGGATTAATGGAAGTGGTTGGAAAGAATTAAATGCTTTTGGCTCCAAAAATTGTATTTGACTTTTGCAATTGCCTTTTACAATTTTTTGATTTGATTTTTGTGTATTAGATACACTTTAGCCAAAAACCAACTCACTATCTCCTAATTTCTTCTCTTTCTCTCGGCCTTGGAGGCTTTCTTTTTCTCTCTTCTATTCTGCTCATTGTCGTGAGTTAAGGGAAGCAAAATGGAAATTTATGGCAAATTTCTTGAGTGCTAGCACACTTTTGAGACATGCGAAGGTGATAGGGAAGTCCACCCATGAGCTTGGAATCATCTCACAAAGCTTGGAGCTTTCATTGAGGAAGATTGAAGCCGATTCTTGGAGGAGCAAATTGCTTACTGCCGTGAGCTGTTGGAGGGCAGAAACTTGATTTTCGTTCATCGCTGCGTCGCTCAACCGATCGATGTGAGTATTCTGCAACTCCGTGATGTATTCGCATGTTTATTTCTTGCTTTGTATTCGATCATTGGGACCGTAGAAACTCCAAAAATGGTATCAGAGCGATTGAAAAGCATGAAATTTGATTAGGGCTTAAAATTTGGGTAAATTGATTTTGAGCATGATTTAATTAAATTGGATGTTTGAATATGCCTAAATGATGTTTTATTGGATATTGATTGGATCAATTTCAAGAAATTGTGTTTGGAACATTTTTCCCCAAATTGGATGTGTTGGCCGAATGTCAACTAGCCCAAAATGTCTTGGATTTTTGATTTTTTTGATCATTGGATGTGTTGGAAATCAATTGGGAATATTGATTTAATGTTGATTTGGATTTAATTGGATTGAATTCGAATTGGACAAAATAATCCCCACAAAGCCGAGACATAAAGAAGCATGTTTGGGTTTGATGTTTTTGTTAAATTGTGTTAGACACTATTTGATGTTAAATAGCATGATTAATTAGGCTAATTGATGTTTTAGAAATGTTAATTGGGTAATTAATTATGATATACACTTTGGTAATTAAATTGGGAATTTGGAATTTGTAATTTAATTATATTGGGCCTAATTTTGGAAATTGTAGTTTGAAAGTTGTTATTGGGCTTATTGGGCTTGGTTGTACCAAGTTAGGTTTAGGCAAAATTGGTTGGATCCAATTGGGCCCAAAATCGCTTCCATAAAGCCCAAATGCGACTAATGGACCTTAATTAATTTAATTGGGCCTAATGGGCCTAAATTGATTTCTAGGCTTATGGGGTTAATCCCGGATTGGATTTTGGTTATTCGGTTTGACCCGAGTTGACTAACAGTCCACACCTCAAGAAATTAATTAAAAGCCCATTGGACTTTAATTAAATTAACTTTGGACGTTAATCGGGCTTTGAGACCCGTAACGATTAAATTTGGAATTTAAATCGTAAAGGTTCGTTAATAAAGTGTAATATTTAATTTGGAATTAAATAGTGAATTAGTATTAAATAAAAATTGAATTGGATTTAATTGTGTAGTTTAATTTAATTCATGAATTCGTACTTTGAGTATTTAATCGCAAAAACGAGTATGACTCGAGCAAAATCAAATCGTTGTTTGAACATTGGATGATCACTAATTAGATTGATTGATAACATGCTTGTGTGAATACATGGTTACGATGCATGAAAAATGTATATCAGATGGATATTAGATGGGTGGGGTAATTTTAGAAATTGTTGTAATAAATTTGGAATTTATTAATTGGACCTGCGTGTCCAGCCTTATTACCTCCTTATTCTTTGTATTCTCTTCTCACCTATTCCCCTCAATGTAAATGAGGTTTCTTTAGAAGTGTAGTGTAACGGGTAGAAGCAATACTTGTGCTAGCGGGAGAGAGAAATGGAGAGATTTGATCTAGGATCAATGAGTTAAGTATCCATCTGCATATCATTATTATTTTATTATACGCACTTTATTATGTATTTAGAATGCATGTTTAAGGGTGTATGATGATGAGACCTTAACAAAGATAATAAATTGGTTGCCAATTTGCACTCAAAAAACCCTCGCAAAATATTATGCGTTTTTCCTTCCATTGAGTGATTCTTACTCAAGATCTAAGACTGACATTGGCTTGTTGGCCAAAGTCAAGGCCTTTGTCCGTCGAGGATGTGTTTGAATCACGAGAGTTTTGTTCCATATTGGTGTCTTGTCCAAGTTGTGGTTTGTTGGCCAAAGTCAAGACCACTTCTTGTCCATCGACATTGATTACGAAGCTTTCCATGGTCAATGGGTCGCGCTTAACTGGGATCACTAAGTTTGTTGTGCCAAAGCCAATGCTTAGTTGATTCAGAGGAAAAAGGTTAGGCAATATATTGGCATATATAAGATATATGTTTCGGACTTGGATGTCCCCCTACTGGATCTAGGAATTGGATCGGATCCAATTGATCTTAGAGATCTACCTAGTTAATTATCATACAATTTGTTGGCCAAAGTCAAGATTGTGTGATATTTAACGGGATCCTAGCCCGCTAGGAAACACGGTTTCCCGAGTACTCGACAGAGGGTTAGAGGCTCGCCGAAAAATAGTGGGAGGCAAGAATTGAATTTGCAATATTCATTTAATTACTTGCCATACTCGCTCAATCAAATATCATTCGTCAAATAAATTAAATGTTAGTTGGACTAATATTTAAATTGTTGTTTTAATTAACAGTTGGACTGTATTCAAACTATTCATTTATATTTGATTATATAATTGGATTATAATAATCAATATATTTGATTCAATTAATTATAGTTGATTAAAATAGTTGGACTATAATAATCATTATAATAAATAGTACCTAAATCGTTGATTAAATAGTTGGACTATTAGAATCAAGATAAAATTGAAAGATTGACATTTAAAACATAATCCTAGGGAAAATGTATTTAAATGGTTTAATTTTTCAAATTGGGAATAATTTCAAGATAGTCTTGGAAAATAATAAGTTACTTTATTTGATAAAATAACATATTATGCCTAAGCCCGGAGTTAAGCAAATAGTAGAGCATAATCTTTGGAAGATTTATGTAATTATAACTTTAGTGCTTAATCCATTAAGCTTGTCGTAGTAGACTCATTAATTTCTTAATCAGAACTAAGGAATAGATCCTTAAAGTATGATAATGAAATTGAAGGATTTCTTAGATCTATATTTAGATTTTAGAAGTACAATTGCGATAATAACTCTTGGAGTGTTAATGACTATTCTCAAGGAGACAAAGTCAAACTTTGCAATAAGGCAAATAGCGCAAGGCGCACCTTACTTCGATATTCTAGAAACCCTAGGCTTGGCCAAAGGCTTCTGGAGTGTGGAAAATGGCAAAGGCAAAATCATTATAATCTTCTGGGAAGATAAATGACATATCCCAAAATGTCTGCCTTAATTGTGGCAAACGGGATCGCGGAAGCGTGACTGCCATTTGGACAAGGCAGACATGAAGGAATTGAAGACGACCAAGGCTCTGACTTCAAATATGTTTGTCATAAATATGTTCACAACTAGTATTAAAATTGGATTTTAGATACTTAGTGTGATACATAAATATGTATTGATGTTCAGAATCTGCTATGAGCATGATACTGACTTCAATTGAGATTAATCTGCGAATTAGAAACGGGACGAAAGTCGCTGTTTTAACCGTAGATACCTAAGTTTAGGAACTGCCCTTCGGGTATGTACCTAAATTTGGAAACTGTTATAATGTAACTAGTTTGACTAGAAATATTATCTCAATATCAGTGTTTATCCACTGCGGATGAACCTTTATATTCTAGAACACTAAAGTGTTTTATTATATAAAGATGATATTGAGATAAACACATTAAATGTGAATAACATAATTTTATTTTGAATATAAATAAATCTCAAACGTACAACATGACAAACAAATAGCTCAAACAGATTTGATCAAATGAAACATATTGTGTCATTGATGTCTAGGACACAATTAAACAAGACTCGCATATCCATACTTTTGAAGAGTGGGTACAAGGACTGATTTGATTCCATTCAAATAAAGTCAACGAATCTAGTTTATTGGGCAATGTGCCTAAAACAGTATTTACTTGGTAAAAGTGAAAATGTCACTGATCTGTTAGCCCTAGTTCATAGTGAAGCAAGTGGGCCCATATCTAGCTAGGCTAGAGGTGGATATGAATATTTTGTGACCTTTACGGATGTGGCATCGCGTAATGGTTTTGTGTTTTCTTTTGAAACACAAATCGGAAAATTTTAGAGTTTCGACACGAAATAGACAAACAGATCGGCTAAAGTATTAAACAGTCACGGTAAGACCGTAATGGAAAATACTTAAGCAATAAGTTTCTAATATACTTGAAAGAATAAAATATTCTTTCAAAGAGGACTCCTCCCGGATCACGTCATCCTGACGGTGTGTTCGAACCAGAGTAACCGAATCTTGTTGAACATGATAAGGTTAATCTTGAGTCGCTCTGAGCTATCATTTCCTTCAACGGATAAGTATAAGCAGTGCAAGAACTTATTTAGAATAAGGTTCCATTAAAATATGTTTGATAGACTTCATATTAGATATGAACAGGAAAAAAACTAGGCTTTCTCATTCCTGAACATTTGGGTATGCTAGGCATATGTTTGGATGATACCAAACTAAAACCCAAATTGGATAAGTGCCAAATTGTAGGTTATCATAGGGATACCAAAGTATAGTACTTATACAACTCACAAGAGAACAATGTAATTGTTACTCGCCATGCGGTTTTCCTAAGAGGAATACCGATATGCAGTGGTAAATGGGAGGATAGTAAAACTCGATGAAAATCGGAGTAATACTATTCCAATGCACCGAATCTTAATGGAATATAAATAGTTCATCAAGGATGAAACTATACCATTAATCTTCGAATACACAAGAACCGCGTTAGTCGGAGAGAGTCAGAAAATAACCTGGGGTATGGGTTTCTGATCTCACCTTATAATGATGTTAATGTTGGTTTCTATTATTAGTCCCAAAGAAAGTATAAGCCAATGAAACACACAAATTTATACATGCAAAGCTTGAAGCATGGCGGAATCATACTTACAAAGCTTGTGACAAAAATTGATGAAGAGAATCCTTGAGTCTTCAAGGTGGAAACTTTCGGCCAAGAGCAAGAGGGAGAGAAGCTTCAAGTCTTCTAGTATTCCAAGCTCCAAGGTTGTTTCCCTATCACCTCCTTTGATCCCTCATTGTGCTAGCATAAATGGAGAAATGAAAAACAATTTTTCTGCCTTGTAGAAGCTCACGGCGTGAGCAAGAAGAAGAAGAGGAGGATAGGAAGAAAAACAATTTTTCTGCCTTGTAGAAGCTCACTGCTGCTAATGGAACTACTCCTAATCCGATTAGGAATTTTCGGATCCAAACTGCCTCCTTTGCTGCTTCCGACGCAGCAATATACTCCGCTTCTGTTGTTGAATCGGCAACAGTATCTTGCTTGGAAGATTTCCAGCTCACTGTTCCGTTATTCAAACAAAAAATGTACCCCGATTGCGACTTGAAGTTTTCCTTATCGGTTTGGAAACTTGCATCAGTGTACCCAGACACCTCAAGTTCTCCACCTCCGTAAATTAAGAAAGCATCCTTAGTTCGTCTAAGATACTTAAGGATATTCTTAACTGCCATCCAGTGACCTTCACCTGGATCGGCCTGAAAGCGACTGCACATGCTCAAAGCATATGACACATCAAGTCGCGTACATATCATGGCATACATGATTGATCTGACTGCCGAGGTGAACGGTATCCGACTCATGTTATCTCTCTCTTCTTTAGTCTTAGGACACATGTCCTTAAACAGAAGGATACCACGTGACATTGGCATCAATCCCTTCTTGGATTGATCCATGTTGAATCGCTTCAACACTTGTCAATATATGTACTCTGGGAGAGTCCAAGCAGCTTTCTAGATCTATCCCGGTAGATCTTTATTCCCAGAATAAAGGCTGCTTCGCCCAGATCTTTCATGGAGAATTTTAATGAAAGCCAAGCTTTCACCGACGTTAGCATGGGAATGTCATTGCCTATAAGCAATACGTCGTCAACATAAAGGACAATAAAAGTCAGTGCTCTCCCACTAACCTTCTTGTATACACAAGGGTCATCAGCGTTTTGTACGAAATCATATTCTTCTATGATCTCATCAAAACGCTGATTCCATGACCGTGATGCTTGCTTCAATCCATAAATGGATCGATTTAACTTATAAACCTTGTTTGCAAGTCTAGGTACGATAAAACCGTCAGGTTGTTGCATATAAACATCCTCCAAAAGGTTTCCGTTAAGGAAGCGGTTTTAACGTCCATCTGCCATATCTCGTAATCGAAATATGCAGCTAATGCAAGCATTATCCGAATGGATTTAATCATGGCAACGGGTGAAAAAGTTTTGTCATAATCAATACCATATTGTTGACGATACCCCTTTGCTACAAGCCTAGCTTTGTACGTTTGCACGTTGCCATCCATGTCGGTCTTCTTTTTGAAGATCCATCTGCATCCAATAGGCTTTACGCCTTCTGGTGCATCAACCAGTGTCCAAACTTGGTTGGCGTACATGGAATCCATCTCGGACTTCATGGCTTCTTGCCATAAAGCGGAATCAATATTCTGTATTGCTTCCTCATACGTAGCCGGTTCATTATCCTCAATAAGATTAATATCTACATGAGGCGAGATCAGGAACCCATACCTCTCAGGTATCGTCCTGACTCTCTCCGACCTACGCGGTCCTTGTGTATATGAAGATTGTGGTACAGACTCATCCCGGATGGTTTGTTTATGTTCGGTCGTTGATTCATTGCCAGGAACAGTATCACTACGATTTTCATCAAGCTCCACTTTCCTCCCACTTACCACTGCATCTAGGAATTCCTTCTCAAGGAAAATTGCATGTAGAGCGACAAATACTTTGTTCTCTTGTGGGTGATAGAAGTAATATCCTTTGGTTTCCTTAGGATATCCCACGAAAAGGCATTTATCTGATTTGGGTTCTAGTTTGGTGCCTTCCAAACGTTTAACATATGCCCAGCATCCCCAAATCTTCAGGAAAGAGAAACCTGGTTTCCTCCCTGTCCATATCTCATATGGAGTCTGTTCAACAGACTTTGACGGAACCTTATTCAAAATAAGTACCGCACTGTTTAATGCGTATCCCCAGAAGGATATAGGTAGCTCAGTGCGACTCATAATGGACCTTACCATGTCTAACAAGGTACGGTTTCTCCGTTCAGACGCACCGTTTAATTGCGGTGTTCCAGGAGGAGTCCACTGTGAAAGAATACCATATTCTTTCAAGTAATCTTGAAACTCATAACTTAAGTATTTGCCACCACGGTCCGACCGCAATGTTTTAATACTCTTGCCTGTTTGTTTTTCTACTTCGTGTCGAAACTCTTTGAATTTCTCAAAAGTTTCCGACTTGTGTCTCATTAGATACACATAACCATAACGAGATGCATCATCCGTAAAGGTTACGAAGTAATGATATCCACCTCTAGTCTGGCTAGACATGGGCCCACATACGTCGCTATGAACGAGGGCTAACATTTCTGTGGCACGTTCACCTTTACCATTAAAAGGTGATTTAGGCATTTTGCCTAAAAGACAAGATTCGCAGACATCATATGAATTAGGATCAAATCCGTCCAAGTACCCACTCTTCGAAAGTGTGTGGATATGCGTGTCTGTTAATGTGTCCTAGACGACAATGCCACATGTAAGCTTCATCTTTTAGATTACTCCTTTGAGTTTTTGTTTGTTATTTTATGTTTAGGAGATTCATTTATATTCAAAATATAAAGGTCATTATTTGCAACAGCAGTGCAAATTTCTACATCATCTTTATATAAATAACACCCAGTGTTTCTAAATACAAAAGTGTACCCATGTTGGGTTAACAAAGATACGGATATGATATCCTAGTCAAACTAGGTATATAAAACAGTTCAAAAGTTTAAGCACATGCCCCGAGGGCAATTCCAAAACAAAAGTTCCTACACCCAAAACAGCAACTGGAGTTCCATTTCCGACTCGTAGATCAAACCCCCGTGAAGCCAGCATCCTGCTATTCTGCAGATCCTGCAAATCAGTACATATATGAGCAGCACAACCAGAATCAAAAATCCAATTTTTAAAACTAGAAGTAGTCATATTTATCTCAATAACAAACATACCAGAGGCTAGTGCCTTGCCTGCCTTGATATCCTCCCGTGTCCCTTGCCCATTCGGCAGTCACGTTTCCAGTGACCCTTCTTACCGCAGTTGAGGCAGACATCTTGAGACTTGTCCTTGGCTTCCCAGAAGCTTTTGTCAACTTGCCTTTACCCTTTTTCTTATGTTTCTTCTTCCTCACCCTCTAGTTGCTTTGGGCCCAGCCCTTGGCCTGTGAGAGGTCGATGCATAGTGCGCCTCGCGCTTGCCCCTTTTTGGAGTTCTTTTTCAGACTCCTTCAAGATGGATAATAGCTCTCCAAGAGAGTCATCCGTGTCCATCAACTTATAGTTGATTATGATTTGTTTCCAAGAATCAGGAAGTGACTGTAAGATCAAATCTACGGTCAGCTCAGCCTCCAAGACTATTCCCATATTGGCCAACTCATCAATATCGGCGATCATTTGAGCCTCGTGGGCCTCAACTGATGCGCCTTCAGTCATTCGGCGCGGAAGAGTTTCTTTACCAACTCGTACTCTCCATCCGTTTGTTGGTGCGGTGGAGATCTCTCAGTCTAGCCATCATGTTATAAGGATCCAAGTCCTTATTCTGGCGACGAAAGTGCTGAGTCATCGAAGCTAACATAATTGCCTGAGCAGTGTCACAATCATCGCTGTGAGTTTTCCATAACTCCAGCTCAAGTGGGTCAGTGGGCTTAGGCGGGAGAGGTATCTGTATAGTGTACAGCATCCTCTCAGCCCCAAGGACTATCCTTAGGTTCATTTCCCAATCAGCGAAGTTTGTGCCCTTAAAGACATTGTCACCCATGATGATGTCTCGGACATTTCCCTTGCTTGCCATCTCAACTACGATAGTCCAACTATCTAGTTAACGATAAAATGGGTACAGTCAAACTGTCACAAAAAATAACAATGTATTAGTCCAACTAATTTTAATAAATAGACGAAATAAAATTGAAAGACGCGTAAGGCTAAGTATCTGAACGAAATTGCAAATTTAATACTAGCCTCCCACTTTTATCAAGTCTCTAACCCTCTGTTGAGAACTCGGGAAATCCTATTTCCTAGTGGGCTAGGATCCCGTTAAATAACACACAATCTTGACTTTGGCCAACAAATTGTATGCTATTTAACTAGGTAGATCTCAAAGATCAATTGGATCCAATCCAATTCGTAGATCCGGTTAGGTGGACATCCAAGTCCAAAACATATGTATATTTACTTATGCCAATGTATCTAATACATTTTCCTAACCTTATCCTCCGAATCATCTAGGCCTTGGCTTTGGCACAACAAACCTAATGATTCCGGTTAAGCGGGACCCATTGACAAGGAAAGTTTCGTAATCAATGTCGTTGGACAAGAAGTGATCTTGACTTTGGCCAACAAATCACAACTTGGACAAGACACCGATGTGGAACAAAACTCTCATGATTCAAGTACATCCTCAATTGACAAAGGTCTTGACTTTGGCCAACAAACCAATGCCAATTTTGGATCTTGAACAAGAATCATTCAATGGAAGGATAATCGCTTAATATAAATTGAGGGATTTTGCGTAATTGGCAACCAATTTATTATCTTTGTTAGGTCTCATCATCATACACCCTTAAGCATGCTTCTAAAACATCATAAAGTGCGTAAAGTAAATTAATAGTGATATACGGATGGATATATAAAACAACTTGTTCCTAGAACAAATCACTCCCTTTCCTCTCCCCGCTAGCATTATTCTACTTCTACCCAATTACATAATACAATAAGAGAAACCTCATTTACATTGAGGGGAATTAGGTGAGAAGAGAATACAAAGAGATAAAAGAGATAAGGCTGGACACGCAGGTCCAATTTATAAATTCTAAATTTACAATAATTTCTAAAATTACCCTTTCCCTTCTAATATCCATCCGATATACACTATTCATTCATCACATACATATATATTCAATCAAAACATGCTATACAACCAATCAAATCCAATTAATTAGTCTTTGTTTAAGTGATCATCCAATGTTCAAACAATGGTTTGATTTTGCGCGAGTCCAACTCGTTTGAGAATAAGTACATAAGGTACGAATTCACGAATTATATCGAACTACTCATTAAATCCAATTTAAGTCGTATTCAATACTAATTCAATTTATTTAATTCCAAATTAAATATTTACACTTTTAATGTGCTTTAAAGACTTAGATTCTAAATCTTATCTAATTGGGTCTCCAAGCCCAACTAACATCCAATGTTGTTTAATTAAAGTCCGATGGGCTTTCAATTGATTTATAAAGGCTTGGGCTTTGGTCAATGTGGGTCAAACCCAATACCAAGCCCAAATAAGGAATCACCCTTAAGTGCCATAAAATCAATTTCAAGCCCATAAGACCCAATTAAACATTAAAGCCCATTAATTAAATTTTAATATTCCAAATTTTAAAATTCAATTAATTAAAGTGTAAATCCATGATTAATTCATTAAATCAAAAATTTCAAAAAACACCAATTTAATTTATTAATCATCACTTGTTCAAAACAAATGTCCAACATTTATTTGAACAAGAATCAAATCCTTTAACATGTCATATTGCATTCGGCCAAGAGGGATTTTTGCAGTTCGATTTGTTTTTCAATCCAATTGAATCACTAATCAATTATTCGTATATATTTTTAAGTCATCTAATGAACTTGTACACAAAAATTCCAATTCAGTGCAAGGACCTCCATTTTCGGTCAAAGAGTAACAATTTTGGGGAAAAAATCATCCAATGCATTTTTCTCAAAATTGATCATGTATAAGATCATATTTCATACATATAATCATACTTAAGTCATCTAATGAACTTGTGCATGAAAAAATTTCAACCAGTGGAAGGACCTCCACATTCGGTCAAAGCATCAATTTTGGGGAAAAAATCATCCAATGCATTTTTCTCAAAATTGATCATGTATTACATCATATAATCATACATATAATCATACTTAAGTCATCTAATGAACTTGTGCATGAAAAATTCCAAACCAGTGGAAGCACCTCCACATTCGGCCAAAGCAACCATTTTGGGGAAAAATCATCCAATGCTTTTTTCTCAAAATTGATCATATATAAGATCATGTATTACATCATATATCATACATATAAGCATACTTTATCATCAAATTTCACAATAACATGCTTCAATCAATTTTCCCCAAATAAACCCTAATGTATTTCATGCTTAAACATGGCTCCATGATACCATTGTTGGTTTCTATTATTAGTCCCAAAGAAAGTATAAGCCAATGAAACACACAAATTTATACATGCAAAGCTTGAAGCATGGCGGAATCATACTTACAAAGCTTGTGACGAAAATTGATGAGAGAAGAAGAGAGTCTTCTTGAGGGTGGAAAATTTCGGCCAAGAGCAAGAGGGAGAGAAGCTTCAAGTCTTCTAGTATTCCAAGCTCCAAGGTTGTTTCCCTATCACCTCCTTTGATCCCTCATTGTGCTAGCAAAAATGGAGAAATGAAAAACAATTTTTCTGCCTTGTAGAAGCTCACGGCGTGAGCAAGAAGAAGAAGAGGAGGAGAGGCCTTTTTGGTTTTCTTTTCACTTTTTCTTGTTTCAAAAACATGAAATGATGATAATAACAATTACCAAAAATTTTTGGTAAAAAACCCTTCAAAAACCGTGAAAAGGTTTTCCCTCCAAAAAGCCATTAAATGGCCTCACCAACTTACATTGAGAATAGTGACAATGTATCATCACATAAAGGTGACTAGATACATCCATCAACTAGTCGTGTCAAGTGATGAGACTTCGCGATGTGATTTGCGGGTCCCACTCGTTTCAAAATATGAATGTGTCCGCAAACACTTTCGGGCTCGGTTTCGCTAATTCCGAATTAACGAATTTCCGTCGCGACGTGAATTAAATAATTACGCCTAGCGAAATTACTATTCACATCGCTAACGAATTAATTCTAAATTAATTCGTTTGCCCGAATTAAAATCCGATTTTAATTCCGCGTCGAAATCTAATTTCGTTTAATATATCGAATATATATATTTTATCGATTAATTCCAAATTAATCGTTCTCTCTCCTAATTAGGCATTTTATCCAAGATAAAGTTTCCCCGTAATTAATCCAAGATTAATAAAGTTCGAATCAAACATCATAGGTGAATCTTCAGGAAGCGACCACCGAAGATCTCCGGATATGTTCGCAGTAAATACGGTCGTTGGATAATCCAAACACGTACGTACCTTGTACTACGTTTTTACTGATTTACAAGACAATGTTGGCTTCTAGCAAAGCGCCATGCCTACCCAATTCTCCAGAAAATATCTTATTGGAATATTAGATCTTTATCAAGCGTAGTATACCGTAGTATCGCGTACATCGATCCAGTATCGGACAATCACATGTTAGGCCTGTTGGTTTCTATAATATGTCCCAAGGAAAGATTAAGCATTTGAAATACAATAAATGAATATATATTTAACTTTGAAGTATGGCGGAATCATACTTACAATGCTTTGTTGATGAAGAAAATCAAACCAAAATGGAAGCTCCAAGTGTTGATTGATTCGGCCAAGAGGAGAAGAAGGTGGAAAGCTCCAAGCTTTGTGAATTCCTTGCTCTATGATAGTTTCCCTATCACCTCTTTTGATCCCTTGAAGGTGCTAGCCTTGCATGTGAGAAGATGTTCCAAACAACCACACTATCTTCAAGCCTTTTGGCAACCAAAATGAAGAAGATGAAGACCAAAAAACTGCATGCAGTTTTCGGCAATGTGAGAGAGAGAAGAGAGATTTTTCTTTTTTGATTTTTGATACCAAAAATCAATTTATATTTATGCCATAATATTTATTAAATAATAATAAATCTATGACACAAACCATGCAAAGGCTTAGAGTGTCAAACACTCAAATTCCATGCATAACAATTGAGTGTATTATACACTATCACCATGCAATGCATTATCAATAAAATAATACATATAATGACATGTGTCATGTGGGCCCCACACGTTTCCAAATGAAAGCGGGCCCACGTGCACTCACGCGTTCGGGTTCGATATTTCCGAAATACCGAACTTGCGTCGCGACGTTAATTAAATCGAATTTAAATAAATAATCGCGCCTAGCGAAATTATTATTTACGTCGCTAACGAATAATTCTAAATTAACTCGTATGCCCCGAATTAAAATCTAATTTTAATTTCGCGTCGAAATCGAATTTCAATTATTATATCGAATATAATAATTTTATCGATTAATTCCAAATTAATCGTTCTCTCTCTCTAAATAAGGCACTTTATCCGAGATAAAGTTTCTCCGCAATTAATCCAAGATTAATTAAGTTCGAATCAAATATCATAGGTGAATCTTCAGAAGCGACCCAAGAGATCTCCGGATATGTTGGCAGTAAATACGGTCGTCGGATAATCCGAACACGCACGTACCTCGTACTACGTTCTTACCGATTCACAAGACAAGGTTGGCTTCTAGCAAAGCGCCATGCCTACCCAATTCTCCAGAAATATTCTTATAGGAATATAAGATCTATATCAAGAGTAGTATACCGTAGTATTGCGTACATCAATCCAGTATCGGATGATCACATGCTAGGCCTGGGGCTGGAGATGTGTCTGCCCCGTACGAAACATATATCGGACATCAAGCAACTAGTCTCTTTAAATCGGACAATCCTGACCTAGTCATATTGTCCCGACGGTTGCAACCTTTTATAGAGTACTAGTTCTGTGTCCTGCGTGATCATCACCTCCATATGTCTGAAGCGATACTTCCATCTTGACATCACATCCAGTACACTACGATTCTCGAAAACCCAGAAGAGTTGTACACAGAACCGGTTAAGGTCCCCCACACCAAAACCAAAGTTTACCGATTGTCGCAAGTACTAGCGATGTAAGTCTCAGGTTAAGACCATATACACCTACCCTGATGCGGCCTCCCATAGACACCTAGACATACTACCAATGGGATTCCGCGGGGTCTATCCAGAGCGAAGCTGTTTTCCGTACCATCGGTAAAACACAACCTCCTATCGCACTTGCATAAGTATCCAATACTTAAATATATGAGAACTATGCCGTTGTGCCCTCACAACGTGCACAAGCGCAATACTAGTCTATTCCGCATTATCGATGTCCAGTCTCGATAATACTACAGCTAGGGATATTTAATGATTAAACCTTTATGGATTGATACTGTCATATCATCTCAATCCAGTACTAATCATATGGACTTTCGCCATTTATATATCAAAGTAAATAATATTTACAAAATGGCAAAAGGCAATTTCATTATTACATAGTTAATTTTGTACAATAATACAATATCATTACAAACGGTGACGCTATGGGACACAATGTCTAACAAGGCCTGGGGCTGGAAATGTGTCTGCCCCGTACGAAACATATATCGGACATCAAACAACTAGTCTCTTTAAATCGGACGATCCTGACCTAGTCATATTGTCCCGCGGTTGTTGCAACCTTTTATAGAGTACTAGTTCTGTATCCAGCGTGATCATCATATCCATATGTCTGAAGTGATACTTCCATCTTGACATCACATCCAGTACACTACGATTCTCGATAAACCCAGAAGAGGCGTACACAGAACCGGTTAAAGCCCCGAACCACCAAAACCAAAGTTTACCGATTGTCGCAAGTACTAGCGATGCAAGTCTCAGGTTAAGACCATATACACCTACCCTGATTCGGCCTCCCATAGACACGCAGACATACTACCAATGGATTCCGCGGGGTCTATCCAGAGCGAAGCTGTTTTCCGTACCATCGGTAAAACACAACCTCCTATCGCACTTGCATAAGTATCCAATACTTAATTATATGAGAACTATGCCGTTGTGCCATCACAACTCGCACAAGTGCAATACTAATCTATTCCACATTATCGATGTCTGATCTCGATAATACTCCGACTAGGGATATTTAATGATTAAACCTTTTATATTGATACTGTCTCATATCATCTCAATACGGAACAAATCATATGGACTTTTGCCATTAATATATCAAAGTAAATAATTTTACAAAACGGCAAAAGGCAATTTCATTATCACATAGTTGATTTTGTACAATAATACAATATCATTTACAAAACAGTGACGCTATGGGTCATAATGTTTAACAGTTAATCTTTTCAAGAATACCAACTGACTACGTATAAGGAAGTGATACAAGGTATCGACTCCCTATTTTGACAAAGTGTCCTGAGTCCGAAATGGATTCCATGTATATCAACTTAGTTTGGATACTAGTTGATGTACCGCAAGGTATTGTGCCTATTGGTACTATATAAGTCTTCAAGGAATACATACATGGATGGTAACATACCAACGTTATAAGCTAGGCTTGTAGCGGAAAGGTATCGTTATCAACATTGTGTTGATTACGACGAAACCTTTTACCTGTTGCCACGGTAAATCCATTTGGATAATGCTTGCTAATGCTGCATGTTTCATTTATGAAATATGACAGCTGAATGGAAAAATCGCTTTCCTGAAAAAGAAACCATTTGGAGGATGTTTACAACATCTTGTCGGTTTTGTCGTACCTAAACTAGCAATCAAGGTTTGCAGGTTGTTCGATCCATGTTTGGATTGAAGCAAGCATAGGTTCTTGGAATTATTGTTTTGATGTAATCATAATGGAGTATGATTTAATTCAAAACGAAAATGATTCTTGTGTATATAAGGAGATTAGTGGGAGCGCACTGACAATGGTTGTCCTATAAATAATGATAATATGTCATTTCTTGGAAATGATATTCCCGTAAAAACTATCGGTGAAAGCTTGGCTTTCATGAAAAACTCTCCGAGAAATCGTACATTGAAAAATGTACGCGACCTGGTGTCTAATACGTTTTGAGCATATGGATTCACAAACAGGCCAATCAAAGTGATAGTCACTGGATTGAAGTTAAGAACATACTTAGTATCTTAGAGAACTAAGGATGTTGTCTTATAGATGGAGAACTTGAAGTGACTGGGATCACTATAGCAAGTTTCTTAAACCGATATAAACGACTACAAGTCGCAAACGGTACTATACAGTTTGAATAACGGAACAGTGAGCTGGAAATCTTCCAAGTAAGATATTGTTACCGAATAAACAACAAATGCGGGTTATTGCTGCAGCTGATGCAACAATAGAAGCCATTTGGGTCGATAATAAATCTAAATAGATTAGATATAGTTCTGTTAGCAGCTGAGCTAGCCTTCAGCACAGGCTAAAGATTTAACGGTCTCATCAGCGATCCAGATACATACTTCGATATTCATCTGATTTTTTCGAATCATACATCGTGGCGATATGATGATCGAATAAATCGCATCAGATGATAATCAAGCAAATCCGCTGACGAAAGCCTTTTCTTTGCAGTTTGAGTGAACCGTACATAGTTCGGGTGTTAGACACTCGAGTGACTGGCTATAGGCCAAGTGGGAGATTGTTGGACAATTATGACCCATAGCGTCACTATTTGTACAGATCATGGTGTTGTTGTACAAATTAACTCTGTGACAAAGGATATTGATATCTTATCATTTGTGATTAGATCACCAAGATGTATAAATGATATGAGGTCCTTATGATTTGTTCCTGGATTGAGAATGATATGAGACAGTATCAGTCCATGAAGGATAAATCATTAAATATCCATAGTCAGATTATTATCGAGATTGGACATCGATAAATGCGTAAAAGACTAGTATTATACTTGTGCGCGTTGTGAGGGCACAACGACATAGTTATCATATATTTGGGTATAGGATACTCATGCAAGTGTAATATGAGGTTGTGTTTTACCGATGGTACGGGAAACAGATTCGCTCTGGATAGACCCCATCGGAATTCCATTGGTAGTATGACTATGTGTCTATGGAAGTCCGAAATCAGCGTAGGTGTATTTGGTCTTAACCTGAGACTTGCACCGCTAACACTTACGACAATCAATATACTTTGCTTTTGGTTGTCCAGGGCTTTAACCGGTTTCTGTGTACGCCTCTTCTGGGTATATCGAGAATTGTAGTGTGTTGGGTGTGATGTCAAGACGGAAGTATCACTCCAGTCATAATGGAGATGATGTCACGTAGGATACAGAACTTGTTCTCTTATATGCTGCAGCTATCGGGATATTATGACAAGGTCATGCATATCCGATTATAGAGACTAGTTACCAGACATCCGACATGTGTTTCGTACGGCGCAGACACAATTCCCGCCCCATGCCAAGCACGTGACATCCGATACTGGATCGAAAAACACAATACTACGTATACTATGCCTGATATAGATCCTTACATTCCTGTAAGGATATTTCTAGAGAATTGGGTAGGCATGGCGCTTTGCTAGAAGCCAACCTTGTCTTGTAAATCGGTATAAACGTAGTACTAGGTACTTACGTGTTCGGATAGTCCGACGATCGTATTTATTTCCAACATATTTGGGGATCTCATGGGTCGCTTCCCGAAGATTCACCGATGACGTATGACTCGCACTTTTATTAATCTGGGATTAATCAGATGAGAGAGAAAATTAATGTGGGATTAATTGAAGAGATATTTTATCTGGGATAAAATATCAATTAAATAGAGAAAATGATTAATTTGGAATTAATCGATAAAATAATATATTAGATATATTATACGAAATTGGATTTCGACACGGAATTAAAATTAGATTTTAATTCGGGCGAACGAATTAATTTAGAATTAATTCGTTAGCAACGTGAATAGTGATTTCGCTAGGCATAATCATTTTATTACGTCGCGACGGAAAAGTCATTAATTTGAAATTAGCGAACCCGAGCCCGGGATTATTTGCGAGAGCATTCGCATTTCGAATTCGAGTGCGGCACGCAAGTCAAATCAAGTGTCAAATCACTAGTCACATCAAGCATAAAATCATTAGTCACTTTGAGTGATGTGACAACTTGTCACTTGATTTGATGGATTGATGGATTGATGGAAGTGGTTGGAAAGCATTAAATGCTTTTGGCTCCAAAAATTGTATTTGACTTTTGGAAATGCCTTTTACAATTTTTTGATTTGATTTTTGTGTATTAGATACACTTTAGCCAAAAAACAAACACTCTCTCTTAATTTCTTCTCTTTCTCTCGGCCTTGGAGGCTTTCTTTTTCTCTTTTCTATTCTGCTCATTGTCATGAGCTAAGGGAAGGAAAGTGGAAATTTGTGGCAAATTTCTTGAGTGCTAGCACACTTTTGAGACATGCGAAGGTGATAGGGAAGTCCACCCATGAGCTTGGAATCATCTCACAAAGCTTGGAGCTTTCATGGAGGAAGATTGAAGCCGATTCTTGGAGGACCAAACTGCTCACTGCCGTGAGCTATTGGAGGGCAGAAACTTGATTTTCGTTCATCGCCGCATCGCTCAACCGATCGATGTGAGTATTCCGCAACTCCGTGATGTATTCGCATGTTTATTTCTTGCTTTATATTCGATCCTTGGGACCGTAGAAACTCCAAAAAGCTGTCCAACAATCTCCCATTTGGCCTATAGCCAGTCACTCAAGCATCTAATACCTGAACTATGTACATGTCGCTCAAACTTTTGCTCAGGAATAGCTTTCGTCAGCGGATCTGCAATGTTGTCCTTCGATGCGACCTTCTCGATCTTCACATCGCCATGATGTATGATCTCACGAATCAGATGGAAACGTCGAAGAACATGCTTGGATCGTTGATGAGACCGTGGTTCCTTAGCCTGCGCTATAGCTCCGTTATTGTCACAATACAATGGAACGGGCACAGCTGCTAACTGAACTACTCCTAATCCAATTAGGAATTTTCGAATCCAAACTGCCTCATTTACTGCTTCAGCTGTAGCGATTTACTCTGCTTCTGTTGTTGAATCGGCAATAGTCTCTTGCTTGGAAGATTTACAGCTCACTGCTCCGTTATTCAAACAAAATATATACCCGGATTGCGACTTACAGTCGTCTTTGTCGGTTTGGAAACTTGCATCGGTATACCCAGTTACCTCAACTTCTCCATCTCCATAGATTAAGAAAGCATCCTTAGTTTGTCTAAGATACTTAAGGATATTCTTAACCGCCATCCAGTGACCTTCACCTGGATCAGCCTGATAGCGACTACACATGCTCAAAAATTAGGAGACATCAGGTCGCTTACATATAATGGCATACATGATCGATCCGACTACCGAGGCGAATGATATCCGACTCATGCTGTCTCTCTTATCTTGAGTTTTATGACACATGTCCTTAGATAGAGTGATGACATGTGACACTGGCAACAATCCCCTCTTGGACTGATCCATGTTAAATCTCTTCAACACTTTGTCAATGTACGTACTCTGGGAGAGTCCAAGCAACTTTCTAGATCTATCCCGATAGATCTTTATTCCTAGAATAAAGGCTGCTTCTCCCAGATCTTTCATGGAGAATTTCAATGAAAGCCAAGCTTTCACCGACGTTAACATGGGAATGTCATTGCCAATAAGCAATACATCATCAACATAAATGACAATGAATGTCAGTGCTCTCCCACTAACCTTCTTATATACACAAGGATCATCATCGCTTCGAACGAAATAATATTCTTTTATGATCTCATCAAAGCGTTGGTTCCAAGAACGTGATGCTTGATTCAATCCATAAATGGATCGATTTAACTTACAAACCTTTTTTGTAAGTCGCGGCACGAAAAAAACCGTCAGGCTATTGCAGATAAACATCCCCTAAGAGGTTTATGTTAAGGAAAGCAGTTTTGACGTCCATCTGCCATATCTCCTAATCGAAATATATAGCTATAGCAAGCATTATCTGAATGGATTTAATCATGCCAACGGGTGAGAAAGTTTCATCATAATCGACACCTTGTCGTTGACGATACCCCTTCGCTACAAGCCTAGCTTTGTACATTTGTACGTTGCCATCCATGTCAGTTTTCTTCTTTAAGACCCATTTGCATCGAATAGGCTTTACGCCTTCTGGTGCATCAACCAGTGTCCAAACTTGGTTCGTGTACATGGAATCCATTTCGGATTTCATGGCATCTTGCCATAAACCAGAGTCGATACCTTGTATCACTTCCTCATACGTAGCCGGCTCTTCTTCCTCAATTAGATTGATATCTACATGAGGTGAGATCAGATACCCATACCTTTCAGGTTGTTTCCTCACTCTCTCCGACCTACGTGGTCCTTGTGTAATCGAAGATTGTGGTACAGCTTCATCCCTGATGAACTGTTCATGTTCCGTTGAGGATTCTATGCCAGGAACAGTATCACTCTAATGTTCATCGAGTTCTACTTTCCTCCCACTTATCACTGCATTTAGGAATTCTTTCTCAAGGAAAACCGCATGTAGAGCAACAAAAACTTTGTTCTCTTTTGGGTGATAGAAGTAATATCCTTTGGTTTCCCTGGGATATCCTACAAAAAAGCATTTATCCGATTTGGGTTCAAGTTTGGTACATTCCAAACGTTTGACGTATTCCCAGCATCCCCAAATCTTCAGGAATGAGACACCCAGTTTCTTTCCTGTCCATATCTCAGACGGAGTCTGTTGAACAGACTTTGACGGAACCTTATTCAAAATAAGTATTGCACTGTTTAATGCATATCCCCAAAAGGAAATATGTAGCTCAGTGCGACTCATCATAGACCTTACCATGTCTAACAAAGTTCGATTTCTCGGTTCGGAAACACCGTTTAATTGCGGTGTTCCAGGAGGAGTCCACTATGAAAGAATACCATATTCTTTCAAGTAGTCAAGAAACTCATTACTCAATTATTCACCACCACGGTCCGACCGTAATGTCTTAATACTTTTACCGGTCTGTTTTTCAACTTCGGGTCGAAATTCTTTGAATTTCTCAAAAGTTTTCGACTTGTGTCTCATAAGATACACATAACCATAACACGATGCATCATCCGTAAAAGTTACGAAGAATTCGTATCCACCTCTAGCCTGGCTAGACATGGGCCCACAAACGTCACTATGAACAATGGCTAACAGTTCTGTGGCTCGCACACCATTACCGCTAAAAGGTGACTTAGGCATTTTGCCTAATAAGCAAGATTTGCAGACGTCATATGAATTTGGATTAAATCCCTCCAAGTACCCACTCTTCGAAAGTGTGGATATGCGAGTCTTGTTTATGTGTCACAGACGACAATGCCACATATAAGTTTCATCGACTTAGTTTAAGCCTTTTGTTTGTTACAGAATATGGTTGAGATTGATTTATATTCAAAATATAAAGACCATTATTTACAACAGCAGTGCAAATTTATATATCATTTTTATACATAAAACACCCAGTGTTTCGAAATACAAAAGTATACCCACATTGGGTTAACATAGATACAGAAAATAATATTCCTAGTCAAACTAGGTACATAATAACAGTCTGTTAGTTCAAGTACATTCCCCGATGGCAGTTCTAAAACAAAAGTGCCCACGGCCAAAACAGCAACATATGTCCCATTTCCAACACGCATGTCAATCTCTCATGACGCCAGTTTCCTGCTAATCCGCAGATCGTGCACATCAATACAAATGTGAGTACCACAACCAGAATCAAAAATCCAATTTTTAAAACTAGAAGTAGTCATGTTTATTTCTATAACAAACATACATGAGGCCGGTGCCTTGGCCGCCTTTATCTCCTTCTGGAGCGCCTTGTACTCACGGCAGTCACGCTTCCAGTGACCCCGCTTCCCGCCCTGGAGGCAAACATCCTGAGACTTGTCCTTAGGCTTCCCAGAAGCCTTTGACGCTTTGCATTTGCCCTTCTTTTTCTTCTTCTTCTTGATACCTTCAGTCGCCTTGGGCCCAGTCCTCGGAGTCCGAGATGTAGAAGCGAAGCGCACCTGGCGCTTATTGCCCTTAAGAAGTTCCTTTTTTGTCTCACGCAGCGTGGACATCACCTCTCCAAGATTCTACTATTGGTTCATCATATTGTAGTTCATGATGAACCCACTCCAAGTGTCGGGGAGAGACTGCAAGATCAAATCTATAGAGGTCTCTATCTCAAAGATAATCCCCAATTGTCCAAGCTGCTCGATATCGGCAATCATCTGTGTCACATGTAGTTCAATAGATGTACCCTCTGACATCCGAGCGCGGAAGAGCTTCTTCTGTAACTCATATCTTTGTGATCTAAGATTAGATCGGTGTAGATCATTCAACTTCGCCAACATAGTATAGGGATCCAATCCCTTGTTCTGTCGATGAAATTGCTGAGTCATTTTATTGCGATAATCTAATTATCCAATTAACAATGTAGGGTACAATCCAACTGTTACAAGAAAAATAACATTATATTAGTCCAACTAATAAAATAATTTTGACGAAATATTTGAAAGCGCGTAAAGCTAAGTATTTGAACGAAATTGCAAATTCAATACTAGCCTCCCACTATTTTTCGGCGAGCCTCTAACCCTCTATCGAGTACTCGGGAAACCCAATTTCTTAGTGGGCTAGGATCCCGTTAAATAATGCACAACCTTGACTTTGGCCAACAAGCTGTATGATATTTAACTAGGTAGATCTCGAAGATCAATTGGATCTCATCCAATTCCTAGATCCGGTAGGTGGACCTCCAAGTCCGAAACATATATACAATATATATGCCAATAGATCCAATATATTTTCCTAACCTTTTCCTCTGAGTCAATTAATCATTGGCTTTGGCACAACAAGCTTAATGATTCCAGTTAAGCGGGACCCATTGACGTTGGAAAGCTTCGTAATCAATGTCGATGGACAAGAAGTGATCTTGACTTTTGCCAACAAATCACAACTTGGACAAGACACCAATATGGAACAAAGCTTGCATGATTCAAAAACATCCGCAATTGACAAAGGTCTTGACTTTGGACAACAAACCAGTGCCAATTTTGGATCTTGAGTAAGAATCACTCAATGGAAGGAAAACGCTTAATATGTTTTGAGGATTTTTCACGTAAATTGGCAACCAATTTATTATCTTTGTTAGGTCTCATCATACACCCTTAAGCATGCATTCTAAAAGCATAATAAGGCATGGAAAGTAAATTAATAACGATATGCGGATGGATATTTAACAACTTATTCCTATAACAAATAACTATATTTCCTCTCCCCGGCTAGCACTATTATACTTCTACCCAATTACATAATACAATTATAGAAACCTCATAACATTGAGGGGAATTAGGTGAGAAGAGAATACAAAGAAATAATTAGAGGTAAGGCTGGACACACAGGTCCAATTTATAAATTCCAAATTTACAACAATTTCTAAAATTGCCCTTTCCCTTCTAATATCCATCTGATATACGCTATTCATTCAACACATCCATGTATTCATTCATAGCATGCAATTCAATCAATCTAATCCAATTAATTAATCTTCAATTATGTGATCATCAAATGTTCAAACAACGATTTGATTTTGCGCGAGTCCAACTCGTTTGAGAATAAGTAATCAAAGTACGAATTCTTGAATTATATCGAACTACTCGTTAAATCTAATTTAATTCATATTCAATACTAATTCATTCATTTATTTAATTCCAAATTAAATAACTACACTTTTAATACGCTTTAACGACTTAGATTCCAAATCTAATCTAATCGAGTCTCAAAGCCCAACTAACATCCAATGTTCGTTTAATTAAAGTCCGATGGGCTTTCAATTGATTTCATAAGGCATGGGCTTTGGTCAATATGGGTCAAACCCAATTACCAAGCCCAATTAAGGAATCACCCTCATTAGCCAAGAAACCAATTTCGGCCTATAAGGCCCAATTAAACATTTAAAGCCCATTTGTTATATTTGGACTTAATGGAATGATTTAGGCCCAATATGGATCCAATCCAATTGGCCTAAACCAACTTGGCCCAACCAAGCCCACTATGCCCAAATACAACAATTTTAAGCCCAATTCAAAATTAAGCCCAATTAATCAAATTTTAAAATTCCAAATTTTATATTTCAATTAACCAAAGTGTAATACATCAATTAATTATCCAAATTAATATTTCCAAAATAAAATTTAATTAATTAATTATGTATCGATTTGTTCAACTTATGTTCAACATTTTTGAATCAAAAAATCAAGTCATTACATGCTAGATTGGTCACGGCAATGGTGGGTTATTTTGTCCGATTTCGTTTTTCAACATTTCCCAATCATTTCAAGTCATCTAATGATCAACGAAACAAAAAATACCATGACCCTAGGGTAATAAAGCATTCGGCCAAGCCTATCAATAGGCAAAAAATTGATCCAATCAACTTTTCAAGAAATTGATCATTTACAACTTTATAACATCATCATTCAAGCATACTCAATCAATCAATTTTATCAAATCATGCTCAAATTGATTTTACCCAAATCTTACCCTAATTCATTTCATGCTAAAATTGGCTCATAGATACCATTGTTGGGTTTCTAGGTTTAGTCCCAAGATCAAAATAAGCCTAGAAATGTGAATGAATAATCAAAGAAGATTGGCGGAAACACACTTACATTGATCGGCTTTGGATGCGTCAAACAACAAAATTTTCTCCAAGAACTCTTTGTGAAATTCGGCCAAGGGGTCCTCCAAGAAATGATGTCTAAGCTCCAAGCTTTGTGTGGATTCCAAGCTCTTGAGTTGGTTTCCCTAACACCTTGATATGATTCTTTTGATGTGTGTGCTAGCACTCAAAAATTGCCACAATTTTTTATCTTGTTCTTGAGCAGTTTCGGTAATGGTAAAACAATGGGGGAGAGGAAAATTGCTTTCAATTTTCGGTAATGAGAGAGAATATAAGACTTGTGTAATTGATATCAAAAATCAATTAATTGATATACCAAATATAGTTTGGTAATAGTCAATCAAGCTTTCAAATTTGGAGTGTAAATTAAGTCATCACCAACTCCACATAAACACATCAACCAAAAGCAACTTAAGGTGACATGTGATGTGACATGTGATGTGACATGTGGGCCCCACTCGATTCCAAATACGAGTGGGCCTGCAAACACTCTCGGGCTCGGGTTTGCTAATTCCGAATTAACGAACTTCCGTCGCGACGTAATTAAATCGAATTTAATTAAATAATGATGCCTAGCAAAATTACTATTCACATCGCTAACGAATTAGTTCTAAATTAACTTCTTTGCCCGAATTAAAATATAATTTTAATTCCCCGTCGAAATCTAATTTCGTTTAATATATCAAATATATTATTTTATCGATTAATTCCAAACTAATCTTTCTCTCTCTTCAAATAGTATTTTATCCCAGATAAAATCTCTCCGCAATTAATCCCAGATTAATTATGCTCGAATCATACGTCATCGGTGAATCTTCGGGAAGCGACCCAAGAGATCCCTGGATATATTCGTAGTAAATCCGGTCGTCGGACTATCCGAACACGTACGTACCAAGTACTACGTTTTTACCGATTTACGATACAAGGTTTGCTTCTAGGAAAGCGCCATGCCTACCCAATTCTCCATAAATATTCTTAATGGAATATACGATCTTTATCAGGCGTAATATACGTAATATTGCGTATTGCAATCCAGTATCTGATGTCACATGCAAGGCCTGGGGCTGGAATAGTGTCTTCCCCGTACGAAGCATATATCGGATCACTAGCAACTAGTCTCTTTATTATCGGATAATCATGACCTGGTCATATTATCCCGACGGTTGTAACCTTTTAGAGAACCAGTTCTGTATCACTGCGTGACCATCATCTCCATATGACTGAAGTGATACTTCTGTCTTGACATCACATCCAATACACTATGATTCTCAATAAACCCAGAAGAGGCATACACTAAACCTGTTAAAGTCCTGGACGACCAAAACCAAAGCGTATTGATTATCGCAAGTACTAGCGATGCAAGTCTCAGGTTAAGACCAAATACACCTACCTTGATACGGATTCCCATAGACACATAGTCATACCACCAATGGGATTCCGCGGGGTCTATCCAGAGCGAAGCTATTTTCCGTACCATCTGTAAAACACAACCTCCTACCACACTTGCATAAGTATCCAATACTTAAATATATGAGAACTATGCTGTTACGCTCCCATAACACGCACAAGTGCGATACTAGTCTATTCTGCATTATCGATGTCCAGTCTCGATAATACTACGACTAGTGATATTTAATGATTAAACCGTCTTGGATTGATACTGTCTCATATTATCTCAATCCGGAACTAATCATAAGGACTTTCATCATTCACACATGTAAGTAATCTAATTACGAAAAGATAAAAGGCAATTTCATTGTCACATAGTTAATTTGTTCAAAACCATAATATTTTTACAAACAGTGACGCTATGGGTCATAACTGTCCAACAACGCCTCCTTGTTCCATATCGGTGTCTTGTCCTAGTTGTGATTTCTTGGCCAAAGTAAAGATCACTTCTTGTCCATCGACATTGATTACGAAGCTTTCCAAGGTAATAGGGTTCCGCTTAACTTGGATCACTAAGTATGTTGTGCCAAAGCCAAGGCTTAGTTGATTCAGAGGAAAATGGTTAGGCAATATATTGCATATATTGGCATATATAGATATATGTTTCGGACTTGGATGTCCACCTACTGGATCTAGGAATTGGATGGGATCCAATTGATCTTAGAGATCTACCTAGTTAATTATCATACAATTTGTTGGCCAAAGTCAAGATTGTGTGTTATTTAACGGGAACCTAGCCCACTAGGAAACAAGGTTTCCCGAGTACTCCACAGAGGGTTAGAGGCTCGCCGAAAAATAGTGGGAGGCAATTATTAAATTTGCAATATCCGTTTAGTTACTTGCCATACACCCTCATATCAAATTTTTCGTCAAATAAATTAATATATTAGTTGGACTAATATTTAATGTTGTTTTAATAAACAGTTGGACTGTATTCAAACTAATTCATTATAGTTAATTATATAATTGGATTATAGTAATCAATATATTTGAATTAACTAATTTCAATTAATAGTTGATTTTATAATTGGATTATAGTAATCAATATAAATTGAATTTAACCTATTAAATTATAGTTGATTATATAGTTGGACTATAGTAATCATTATAATTAATAGTACCTAAAATCGTTGATTAAATAGTTGGACTATTAGAATCAAGATAAATTGAAAGATTAGTGTTTAAAACATAATCCTGGGTGAAAATGTATTTAAACGACTTTAATTTTCAAATTGGGAATAATGAATCAGGATAGTCCTGAAATATAAGAACTTACTTTATTTGATAAAATAACATCTTAGGCCTAAGCCCGGAGTTAAGCAAATAGTAGAACATGATATTTGGAATATTCATGTGATAATAACTTTAGTGCTTAATCCATTATGCTTGCCAAAAAGACTCCTTAATTTATTAATCAGAACTAAGGATTAGATCTTTATAGTATGATATTGAATTGAAGGATCTTCATAGATCTATATTTAGATCTTAGAAGTACAAATTGCAATAGTAGAAAAATAGAGTGGTCAATATATTAAATGCATTTGATCTTATCGAGGAAGTGAATATATGAGTGGAGAGTTCACTAATTATTTAAAGGAGAATGGAATTATCGCTCAATATACTCTTCCGGGCACTCAGCAGCACAATGGATTGTCAGAGAGGAGAAATCATACATTATTGGATATAGTCTGATCGATGTTCAGTTATACAGATTTGCCCTATTCCTTATTGGGTTATGCTCTTTTAACTGCCGCTCATCTCCTGAATAAGATTCATTCTAAAGTTGTTTCTATGACTCCGTGTGAGATATGGACCGGTAGGAAATCGAATCTTAGTTATGTTAAGATTGGGGGTATCTTGCATACGTCAGGATGCCTCAACAGAATAAGCTTTTTTCTTGAGGGCAAAAGTTTAGGTTTGTTGGATATCCTTCAAATATGAAAGGATTTTTGTTCTATGATACCGTGCATCTAAATGTGTTCATAGCACGCTTCGTAAAATTTCTAGAGATAGAATTTTTGTCTGAAGGTGGTGATCATAGCATGTTGAACTTGATTAAGTATAACCTGAAACCAATGACCCAATGAACCAACAGATGAGCCTAAAATTTAAAAAAATTAAGAACCTTTAACACACACACTCTGAAGGTCACAAAAGGTATCTAAACCTCCTGAATGATTGTATTTGATACAAGAAAAGAGTCTCGATGTTCTCTTAGTGGAAGAGACTGACCATTTTACCTATAGAGAATCGATGTTTGACATCGACTCCATGAAGTGGCAAGACGCCATGAAATCCAAGATAGACTCAATGCATGAGAATCAAGTTTAGAACTTGGTTCCATTTCCTGAAGGAATTGTTCTTATCAGTTGTAAATGGATTTACAAAAGGAAGCGGGAGCTCGATGGAAAAGTTGAAACCTTTATGGCCCGACTGGTAACTAAAGGTTACTCGCATCGACCTGGTGTCGACTACGATGAAAATTTTTCACCAGTTGCAATGCTAAAGTCTATAAGGATTTTGTTGTCTATTGCCGCTTACCATTACTACGAGATTTGGCAAATGGATGTCAAAACAGCTTTTCCAAATGAGTTTCTTGATGAAGAAATTTATATGGAACAGCTAGAGGGTTTTCATCCAGTGAGAACTCGGGCATGGTATGCAGGCTGAAGAAGTCCATTTATGGACTTAAACAGGCTTCACGAAGTATGAATCTTCGTTTCGACAAGATAATCAAATTGTCTGGTTTTCTCAAGAATTCGGAAGAATCCTGTGTGTATATGAAGGCTAGTGGGAGTTTTGTGGTATCTTTAATTCTCTATGTTGATGACATCCTTATCATTGGGAATAATATTGGGATGATGCAAGGCGTCAAATCTCACCTCTGTAAGAATTTCTCCATGAAACACCTGGGTGAAACTTCTTATGTCTTAGGCATAAAAATCTATAGAGATAGAGAAAGGAAGCTTATTGGGTTATCCCAATCAACATACATAGATAAGATCTTTGAATGGTATAATTTTGGTAACGATAAGACAAAAAACATACCGTTCAGACATGGCTTACATCTTTCAAAGAAGAAGTGTCCATAAACAGAAGATGAGAAAATTAGAATGTCTAATCATCCTTATGTTTTGTGTTTATGCAGCATCATGTATGCCATGTTATGTACTAGGCCTGATATGAGCTTCGCAGTTAGTGTAACTAGCAGATATCAGTCCAATCCAGGAAATGACCATTGGATGGCCATTAAACATATAATTTAGTATCTTAAAGGTACTAGGATAAGTTTATTATATATGGAGGGAATGAACTATAAGTTAATGGGTATACATATTCCGATTTCCAATCGGATCCTGATGATAGAAAGTCAACATCAGGATTCGTGTTTACCCTTAACGGAGGTGCGGTTTATTGGAAGAGTTCCAAAAAGGGGTCGACAGCTGATTCCACCACAGAAGTGGAATATATTGCAGCTTTTGAAGCTGCAAAGAAAGCTATATGGGTTAAGAACTTTATCACAAAATTGGGAGTAGTCCCAAGTATCGAGAATTTGATTCTGTTATACTTTGATAATATTAGAGCCATTGCACAAGCAAAAGAACCAAGGGCGCATCAGAAGTCGAGCATGTGGAACGAAAGTACCATATCATTCGAGAGATTGTGTATTGAGGGGGCATTTTCGTGTGCAAGGTACCGAGTGAAGATAATTTAGTAGACTCGCTTACCAAGGCCATTCTTCCGAAGTTATTTGATAAACATGTGGAGTCGATGGGTATTAGATAAAATCGATACTGGTACTATAGCAAGTGGGATATTTTATTAGGGTTGGTGCTCTGAGCGCCAATTTTATTATGTATTTCCCTGTAAATACTAATACTAACGTAACATTTTATTATGAATAAAATAAACAGTTTCTATTATATATAACATCATCTTTTATATGGTAAAGACATAATAGAACTTAGAATGATTAGTTATGATACTGTTGCAAAAGCATCGCAACTGACAATGAGTTGTAACATGACGTTGTCATTCTTAGACAGTTCCTGGTCAAGGTTTACACTACTTGATCAGTAAAGTAAACCCCGTTGTGACTGGCACATGTCGTATATTGGAATATTGGATTACGATGGTTTCTCAATGAACAATGAGTGTTGGAGACTCGTATAAATATGTAGGTATTTATAGCGGATAAACACTGAACGACTCACCGAAGATTCTCAATGGATGCTACACCAACGTCAATAAGAATCTTCTCGGGTTGAGTGAGCATAATTATTATTTGACTTGAGATACCACTGTGGATATATGAGTTATCCTTCACACTTAGATGGCAGCCACATCATCGATCTATTTAGATTAGACCTCCGCCTATTCGTTGGGTGTGGACTGATGTTCAGGATATCCTGTGTGTATCAAGAAAGGATCTGTCAGTTTTGTGTATAGAGCATATGTATTCAATATAAAATTAGCAATCTGTTAAAAACATGAGCCCATGGTACACTGTAGAAATTAGTTCTAAGTGTTATTAAGAGATTGCTAATGGAAACGTCGACATGATTATATCTATAGATATTTGACATTTATTTCTATATCTCTGGAATAATCCGGATACCCGTGACAGAGGGATTATACGTATGCAATGACCTCGACCTGTATGGTTCAGAGAGTTTATCCGTGTTCGTCATAATTTACGGGTAGGCAGATTATGGACATGAAATTAGATTTCGTGACGGATATGCCTGAACCTAGAAAGTCTCAAAAGTGAAATATACTTGTGGAGCACTAGTGAAAATTTTATGAATAATACTGATTATTTTTAACTCGTTTAACGGTTAAATGAAAAATACATGAGAAGGGACCTAATGGTCATTTCCTAATTAATGTGTATTTGTATTTAATATTTGATATTATTAAATACACATTAATTAATTTTCAAATTATGATATTTGACATATACAATTAATATATATTTTTGAGATATTTAATGTAAATATAATACATATATTTAAGATATTTGTATTTAATTATTTAATTACTAAATAATTAAATTAATTAAAATAATAAATATCTTTGTCATGATTTATGTCAGGAAATGACATGATTTGGTTGGTAACACTTGTTGGATTTACGTTTTGATAAAGGTTATCAAATAGAACAAGTTATCTAAAAGTCATTTACCATTTAACTTTTTTGGATTAATTGTGGAGATATTTTATTTGGGATAAAATATCATTTAAAGAGAGATAACGATTAATTTGGAATTAATCGACAAAATAATATATTCGATATATTATACGAAATTGGATTTCGACGCGGAATTAAAATTAGATTTTAATCCCAGATAAAATCATCGACATGATTATACCGATAGAGATTTGACATTTATATCTATATCTCTGGGATAATCTGGATACCTGTGACATGAGGGATTATACATATGCAGTGACCTCGATCTGTATGGTTTATAGATTTTATATGTGTTCATCATAATTTACGGGTGGGTAGATTATGGACACGAAATTGGATTTCGTGTCGGATATGCCTGAACCTAGAGAGTCTCACTAATGAAATATACTCGTAGAGAACTATGGCAACTTTTATGAATAATACTGATTATTTATAAGTCATTTAACGGTTAAACGAAAATACATGTGTTTGGGATCTTTCGACCATTTTTTTTAAATGTCGAATTGTGATATTTGACATTTATAATTAATATATGTATTTTGACTATTTAATGTAAATATAATACATATATTTAAGATATTTTTATTTAATTATTTGATTATTTAAATATTAAATAATTAAATTAATTAAATGATAAATATCTAGTTACGTTTTTAAAGTAAACAAATGGCTAATTCTTATTGGATTAAATTGCCAATTCTTATTGGATAAATTGGCATGATTTAATTGGAATATTTGTGATATACATTAAAAGGTTTGATGAATCAATACAACAAATTAATTAAATCATTATACATTTAATTTATTAATTGAAACAAACAAAAAAAATTAAAATACTTGGCCAATATTTTTTCTCCAATTTTCGGCATTTTGGAAAAAATATATAAGGCTTTGTTTTCTTTATTTTTTTTGTTTCATTATTCAATAACCCTAAATCAAATACAAAAGAGAGTTTGAGAGAAAAGGAGAAAGAAAGTAAAGAAAGCTTGGAAATCTTTGGAATTTAGTAAGTTTCTCTTACTTTCTTCTTCATGAAAAATATTTCTATGAATCTAGGCTTCAATATTTATAGCTTAGATCTTTCTCTACTCTTTTGTGTATGTATTTTGATGGTTGAGAACTTGGTAGAAAGATGAAAGCATGTATGTTAAAAAGATTGCTTGAAATTAGTTTATTAGCATTCTTTTAACCATTTGATGGTGATGTTGCCATTATAGAGTTACTTAGCCACTCATAAATAACCTATAATTATTCTTGGGTTATTTCATGGTGGTGAGATTTGTTTGGTGTGGTAAGAATTGAATTAAAGTGTTGAATTTAATTAATTTTGTGTTAATTTATCAATTTGTGGAAATTATAAAATTAGGGTTCATAACCTTCTCTAAATTTGGGGCTTTTCATATATGTGGTGTACTTTGATGTATATATGATGTCTATTAAATTTGGGAATTATTGGATTTGATCTTGACACGTTTTGAACAAAAATGACCAAATTACAAATTCTTGAAAGTTTAGGGACCTCTCGGCAATATGTAGAAAATTTGTTATCTTGAATTTCAAATTATATTTTCTTGTATAAGACATGTATAAATCATTTTGGGATTGATTTGGAATCAATTAAAATTATATTTGACAATTTAGGAATAAAATGATAAAAATATAAAGTTTATGGGCTAAACGGTAATAAATGAAAATTCTGATTTTTGGGTAAAAATTTCAATTTTTATGTATTGAGTTAATTACCCAAGAAAAATTATTGAAATCGGAAAATTTTAATTTTCCGCGTTCTGCTGCATTTGCCCGGAATTGCCGCCTAAAACCCCAACATTTTTCTCATGAATAGTTAATGCATATGTGATTTTTGCAAAACTATCTTTCAGATCACTCAATGTTTGCACATTTTTGTTATTGATGGCTTTGTGTTTGTCAATGAATGCATGCAAGGTATCCTCAAGGGTTTTCCAGGGTAGCGGGACATATGGTGCATATTTATGAGAATTTTAGAAATTGTGTTGGGGAAGTTGTTGCGATGGTTGTGTTTGGTTATCATTCCTCCATTTGAAGTTGGGATAGTTTCTCCAACCAAAATTGTAGGTTTGGGAGTATGGGTTTGAATTTGATCTATTGAAGGTGTTTATAGAACTAACTTGGTCATAGAGACATTCTTGCAAGGCTGGTAAAGTTGGGCAAACTAGTGTGGCATGTTCATTTAAGTTACATATATCACATGTGACTTCTTGAATTGACTTAACATGATCACAGTTCATCATTTCTAATGCTTCAACTTTTTTGCCTAGAGATGCGTATTTAGTAGAAAAGACATGGTCTTCCCTAAGGTTAAACATGCCTCTACAAGATGACTTTGGTTTTACTGACAACTTATGCCAATTGTGTCCAATTGATGTGCATTTCCTGCTATGTTTCAAACTTATGATGTGGACAAATAATTAATATTTCTTTAATGTTGGGACAGTTGTGGGACCCTTAGAGTTTGATCAGTGCCCCGAGCAGCGGAAATGGGTCTAACCCGTGGTAATTGAGCATTAGTGTATTCTTAAATATTTTAATGGAATATTATATTCCATTACCAATATATAGGAAAAACCGGGGATAATCAGAATCCGGAAAAAATAAATCGGGAGAAAATCAAAATTTGCACTCATGTTGCGCGCCTAGCGCGTACTTGCATGTGCGCTACATGCAGCGCATGATGCGCTGCAACGCAGCAGGCGCTGCTTCATTTTTTTTAAATCTTCCTTAAAAACTTAAAACACTTTCAGAAACACCCAAATTTTTTTTAATTTCAAAACCAATTTTAGCAAATGTTATACAACAAACATATATATTAACTCTCTCTTAATCACTCTGAGGTACCATTTTCTTCGAAAGATGTATGCATTTCGAAAAGGTACATTTACTGCTTTGCAATTGTTAAAATCATACCTTTCTAACATTTTATCTATGTACGTGGATTGCGACAACCCTATAAGATTCCTTACTCTATCTCGATAGTGCCTTATACTTAGTATATATGAAGCTTCACCTATGTCTTTCATGGAGAAGTTCTTGCAAAAGTAGTCTTTCACACTTCGCATCAATCTTATATCATTTCTAATGATAAGGATATTGTCTACATATAATAAAAAGAATATTGTCATGCACCCACTAACTTTCTTATAAACACACGATTCTTCCTCGTTCTTGATTAATCCAGATAATCTAATTATCTCATCAAAACGACGATTCCAGCATCGATATGCCTATTTAAGTCCATAAATAGACTTCTTGAGCTTACAAACCAAGTTTGAAGTCTCACTAGATTCGAAATCCTCTAGTTGTTCCCTATAGATATCCTTATTGAGGAATCCATTTAGGAAAGTGGTTTTCACATCCATCTGTCATATCTCATAATCATGATATGTAGCAATGGCTAAAAGAATCCTAATGGATTTTAGAATGGCTACTAGTGAAAAAGGTTCATTATAGTCAATCCCATGACGTTAAGTGTAACCTTTCATTACCAGCCAGGCCTTAAAGGTTTCTACCTTTCCATCGGGCCATCGCTTCCTTTTATAAACCCATTTAAAACTAATAGGTTTAACTTCTTCAAAAAGTTCAACCAAGTCCCAGACTTGATTGTCATGCATAGAATCAATTTCAGATTTCATGACTTTATGTTATTTTCTCGAATCGATATCCAATATCGTCTGTTTATATATAGTGGGATCCATTTCCTTCAAGAGGAGAATATCAAGGCTCGCATTAGACGTTAAAATTGTTCTCTCTGGAGGGCTTGATATTCTATTCGATCTACGTAGAACCTGTGTTGTAGATCTTTCACCTAGTTTAATCTCTGGTTCCATATCAGGTTCCACATATTAGGATCAAACTCATCGAGTTCAATCTTTCTACAATTCCCACTTTCTCTCAAAAATTCATTTTCAAGAAAAGTAGAAAACGAGCAACAAAAACATTTCGTTGCTCAAAATCGTAGAATTGAAATCCCAAATAAATTTCAGGATATCCAATGAACCTATATGTATACCCATAAGTGCTAGTTTATCCTACTGAGCAACCCTAACGTACGCGGCACAATCCTAAATCTTTAAGTATCTAAGACTTGGATTTCTACCATACCATATCTAATATGGGGTAGTAAAAATAGATTTTTATGGAACTCTGTTAAGTATGGGGGCAGTAGTAAGTAAAGCATAACCCTAAAGGCAATATGTGTTAGGGCAATTGTGGAACCACGAGGGTCGGATCGGTGCCCCGGGTAGCGGAAATGGGTCTAACCCATGGATATCAAGTATGGGTGTAATTTTAAATCATTTAATGAAATACTATATTCCATTATGAGTGTATAGGAAAAAACCAGGACTGAATCGGAGTCTAGAAACTCCCATACGAAGAAAAAAAAATTATCATGACGCGCGCTACAGTGCGCGCATGCACTGTAACGCACTACGCGCTGAGCTGATCAGCTTCTTTTTTTCAATTGATTTCAAAATGCACAGCTCTCTAGAATATTTCCATATAGCTGATGTAATTAGGGTCTATTACTCTAATTGCTTCTGGTCTTCCCTAAACACCTCAAAAACACCCAAAATTAATTTTTAATTTCAAAACCAACATAAACACACGTTATAGAATAAAAATCAAGTTTTTCAAAATATCAAATATTTTTCCAAAAACATAAATTTATTCTAAATATGCATTTGCGTAAATTTTGAATCCATTACACAAACCAAATTAGAATCCCAATAAGAAATGTCTCGTGAACAATTCTAGGTCACCCAAAGGTGGTCAAGTGATTCTAGAATGGTAGTCATAACTCAAAGCTTTAATCTAGAGTTCCAAACTCTAATTAATTGTTCCATGTCCAATATGACATCTTTGACCTAATTACAAGCATGTTGGGTTTATACTTCTAAAGTATCCTAACACAATTGATTAGCCTTATTCAAAATTAAGCTATGTAATCATGCATCTAATACACAAATAAACATAGCTTAGGAGAAGATCAAACATTACCAAGTAAGCTTGATGCAAGATCCAATCTACTTCTCCTTATTGAAATTGTTGGAGAACCTCCAAGGTGTGCAGGCTCGACTTCAAGATCCAATCTCGATTTCCAACGCAAGCAAGCTTCACTTGAAGATATAATCTTGATTTCTCTTTAATGAAATGTTTTAGAGACCTCATAAGCTTCTCTAACACTTCTCTAACTTAGGCTGATCTCTCTAAGAATTTGCTTGTATTTGAACTTGTAATTAAAACCTTCCTAAAGCTTGTTATTTATAGCAAAACTTAGGCAAATTTTAATTAAAAATAGTTGTAATCAAATTTTAAGTGGGTTTAATCTAATTTTTCCAAATATGTATAATTATGTGTGACTAATCTACATTGTCTCCCACTTAGATTTAATCTAATTAAATCAAGCCAAGGATTAGGAAATGGATTAGTTAAATGTTTGCCACCTTGATTTAATCCAATTAAATCAAGCCAAAACCACCTATTATTACATACTTACAATTACCATAATATCCTCAAATGGTAGAGATAATTATGATTTTACAATTAAGCCCTTGTGTAATTATTGAATTAATCCAATTAATCCAATTAGGTCAAAGTAAATAATCAATGTTATCCAATAACACTTGATTATCTTAGTTGATAATTATAATATCGAATATTATCTTTTATAAAAAATAATCAGCTACCCAAGTGTTCAACGAATACACTTCATATTGGGACTCTCTAAGTTCAGACACGTTCGTCATATAAGCCTAGCTAATATGTACGCAATTCGGCCACCTTCGAATTCGCGAAGAACACGAACGACCTTTCTGAACTATACAAGTCGAGGTCATTACATATGTTTAACAATACCTCCGTCGTATGCTATCCGAGTTGTGCATAGGAAACATAGAATATACCGTCAAGTTTCTGAGATGCATATCTCATGTCGACATGTCCACGATTCTTCATAACTGATGCGATCCACCCTAGGTGATCAAATTAGGCCAAAGATTTGAGAATCGTGACTTTACTAACATGGATACCTAAACCCCTTATGGTACACATACGGGCCGACGGATCCTATCTTTCTTCACACTTGATTACTGAATGCATCGCTCCACACCGAACGAAAATCTAGAGGCCAGACCATGAAGGATTTCTGACATACATGGCATCTAAGTGTGGAGGATCTCACATAAAATCAATGATATCCTATATTCAAAGGATTACATATGCTACTTGACTCGAGGAGATTCCTATTGACGGTGGTGTGTACTTCCAACTATTAGGAATCACCTATGAGTCATTAAGTATTCGCTCCAATGAATACCCACATGTCTATACGAGTTTCCAAAACTCATGGTACATCGCATTAAACCATTGGAACTCCAATTCTAATATACGACATGTGCTAGTCTTCTAGGTTATAGGAATTCGACCGTATTCCAAAACCAATGACTAGGAATATTTACTTTAAGAATAGTTTACACCTAGTGTCAAAACTATTCTAAAGTCGATGTCATTCTTAGCATATCTATACATCAATCTAATACGCATAATGACAATACCATTAATGAGGTATGAAATGAAAAATATAGTTATTTTATTAGTAAATAATAAAATATACAAATCGGATTGGCACTCCAAGCACCAACTCCATCAATATAGAATATATGTTTAGCTCATTATTGATTGTACCATATCCAATAAAGTATGATTTCTCAGCTCAGACACACCATTGTGTTGATGAGTTCTTGATGGGCTATATTGAGCGAGAATCTCATTCTCCCTCAAATAACTTCTAAATTCGCCGCTCATAAATTCACCACCTCGATCTGATTGAAGGCACTTGATGATTTTACCGGTTTGTTTTTCTAATTCGTTTCAGAATATTTTGAACTTTTCAAATGTTTCTAATTTATGTATCATCAAATAGTCATATCCATATCTTGACTTATCATCAGTGAAAGTCACAAAGTAAGTAGAACCATCATTAGTGACATGATTTAATGGACCGCATACATCACTGTGTACTAGCTGTAAGAAATCTTCAGCATGCTTGTCATTTTTCCTTGGATACATGACTCATAAATCAGATAAGGATATAAGATAAGATCTTCAGTCAAACCATCTTTACCCAATTTTGATATGTGTTTAACACATATGTGGCTCAATCTCATATGTCATAATTAAGTATTATTTAATTCAGATATTTTTCTTGTATTTTCCTCTTAATTAAAGACATCTCAATATGTTTCCAAAACATAATTACCGTTAAATAAAGAAAATTCACATATCAAATAGTTGTCTTTATCAATAAACATAAAGCATTATCTTTAAAGCTTATTTTATATCTCTCTTTATCTAATAATGGTAACGATATTATCTATCAGATAAGAGAGGGTAAATGATAACAGTCATGTAAAATTAATTTACATCCATTAGGGAGATCTAGAATAATTATTCTTACGGCATTGACATCCAATGTCTCGCTGTTCCTAACTTTAAGCTGGATCTCCCATTTGTTTAGCCTTTTTTTAACTCTCATGGCTTGCATGGAGTTACAAATATGAGTGGGACTACTGTTGTCTAATACCCAATCACTATTTACATCTAAGGTTAATGAGATGTCAATAATAGGAAAAATATAAAGAGTACCTAAGGTTCCAGCTTTTCCTTCAGCTCTGGACAATCACGTTTCCAGTGTCTAAACTTCTGTAAATGTATACATGCAACACGAGCTACAAGCGGTCTTGCAGTTTGTTTTTTGGAGTTTTTTTTTTATTTCATATTTTAATCTTTTTAGATATCCTAGAAGTCTTTGAAGAGCTTGCTCCACCATGGAGGCACAAAGTGAGATTCCCTTTCTTTGAATCATGTTCTGCTGAGCATAACATGTTGTGAAGCTCTTTATATATGCCTTGCATCGAATGCATCACAAAGCCAACATATTTACCGGGTAAAGAAGACAAAATCAGATTTCAGCCTAGCCTTTCATCTATCATAATGTCATGTCGTTCCAAATATCGGCTATGGTCAATCATTTACAAAACATTAGTGGTAACCACTCTTTCATCCTTTAGCGTAGCATAGAACAATTTTTTTAGACCTCTGATATAACTTAATTTTTAGATTTGCTCCGAACAACTCCTTGAGTGTTATCATAATGCTACAAGCATTTGGTACATCTATGTATTGTGTAAATAAATCAGGAATAATTTCGACAGACATTGGATTAAGCGTAACATACCTCAATCGTTCTGACTCCAAGATAATGTGATTGTTCATCTGTTACTCTAAGTAGTTCGAGGCTCCTTTCAGTTTATTGGAATCCAAAAGTTGTGCTAATGGATTTTCGCCAGCCTTCTACAAGAAAACTATAATATCATATCCCATTATAATCTTCATTATCTCAAACCTAACCAAACAACACCTAATTATCATTTAACCATTATATTTGTTTGTCACATAATCCAAATAAAAACACTCACCCACCCCTAACCACTACTCTTAACAACACCCGACTTCTTCTATCAAAACAATAACAACTTTAGCATATGTTTCAGGCAATAGCTAATGAAGAAATAGAGAGATGAAAGCTTTGCATATATATTGGCTATAGGTATAATACTTCTCATGGCTATGCAAGCAGTGTTTGAGTTGTGAGGGTGAGGAGTGTGTTGAAGACAATTCCAGAGAGTTTTGAGAGCAATTCTAGAGAGTTTTGAGAGCAATTCAATGGTGTTTTAGAGAGAGAAATTGAAACCAATACAGAGAGATTTGGCTAGAGAGAGAAAATTTGTCTAGAGAGAGAAAATGTCTCGTTCGACGTTGTCCGGTCTCCGTTTCCAATGAGTGACTGTAGACACTTGTATTTTTGCATGAAAGCCCAATGGTGAGCCTCGTATGGAGGCACTACCCGATAAGTTGCGGAAGTCGTGGGAAACGGACGTCGAAAGGGGAAATTCAAGAAATAAACACCTTGTCAGAATCAATTCGTTTGTTTAGCCTTGGGTTCGCTCGATTAATCTCGTTTTAACTGTTAGACTCGCCCACACACCACCAACCCACACGCCCAAGCCCACCAAAGAGTCAAGCCACACGCCCGAGCCACAAAATCCCATCCAAAAAATATCCAACACATTAAACACATGTTAAAATCCAAACAAATCACCTTCCTAATTTAAACAAATCTTCTTCCTAAATTAAATAAATCAAATCAAATCTCCTTCCTAAATTAAATAAATCAAATCAAATCTCCTAAATCCCTTTCCTAAACTAAATAAATTACCTTCCTAAATTGAATAGATATTTTCCTTATAAAACACTAATTAAGAGATACCCCCCATGATTGCATGATTTATTTCCTTCCCATGCAAGGAAAACCCTAGCCCACTCCTATAAAAAGAGGCATAAACCAAACCTTAAGACCCCTACCTCAACCTCATGGCAATTGACCACAAAAAGAAAAAGACAACCAAAAACACAAAAAACCATAAACCCTCTCTTCTCTCGCCTCTCTCATTTTTCTCTCCACAACTCGGCAATCACAATACGTAACCATAAAGAGTTACACACGGCAAGGTAAAGCAATCAGCCCACGACCAAATCACAAACCACAAAAAGTTAAGACACATGCAGCAATAAGCCCTCTCATCTCTCAATCGATCGAATCAACAAGAATAATAACCCTAAACCAAAAATCACATGAACTAACCAACAAGAAGCCACAAAAAGCCAAAGCTTGCCCACTCACAAGGTCACCACTCTCAAGCCTCACAATCTTCACACACACACACCCAACTACAACCCACCAACCTTCACGATACACGTAGCATCCACAAACCGACCAGATACCCCTCACCGAGCAGCCACTCAGCCCCCCCACACTGACCAAACAAACAGCCTTCACGCACTCCCTCTCTCAAATCAACAACACACGCATACAACTGAATAAAACAAGATCCCACCGACCGACAACAAAGCCAAGCCACTTCCTAAACTGCCCATAAACCATCAACAAAACCTCTGGCCTCGCCAACTAAAATAAATCAAAAAGTCGAGACTGCTCACAAACGAACCCTTACCAACCAGTGATCAAATAAACAAATAACAAACAACCCCAAAATAGCATCAAAATAACCCCAAAACCCGACCCTAAAACAGTCCAAAACAGTCCCCGAAATAACCCCAAAACGGTAGTAAAATAACCCAAAAAAATAGTCCCCGAAGAAGTGAGCAAAACAATAAGGAAAAATTATAGAAAAACAGCGAAAAAATAGCAGAAATGGCAGTCCAAAATAGCAGAAAACCAGAAAAATAACGGAGCATTAACCCTTCCGGTGATGACGTAACGCACTTCCAAGAAGCGACTTAAAACGTAAGACCTGAGGGCACCATTTTTTATATTTTATTTTGTCGTCCTGGAAACGGCATGCTTGGTTGGACGTGGAATACGCCAACCAGGCATTCGAAGTCCTACATTGAAAAAGGCCGAATCATTTTGTCACATATTTATTAGTTCGCATTTATTTTGTATTATTAGTCTTTTATTATTTCGCATGTAATTTACATTTATTGTCATTTTATTGTTCTGTATTTTTATTTTGTGTCATTTGTCTTCCTTGTTTTTTCGCATGTTTGTCCTCTCGGTTATTTATGGTTATATGCATTATCGTATGTTATGCCTGTTTACATTGGGTTAATGATTGAGTGTTGCCTCTCGTGGCTTATCGGATGGAAACCGAGACGTAAATTACGTAGCCGAATCCGAATGGATGGTAGTATGGTCTGTACTTAGGATACAACTCCACGTACCACTTGGGGAAGCACTCATGCATATATTTATGTGATTATAGATGTCATTTTTTTGTGATCCCATTCGAACGCGTTATCAAACGCTACACGAACGTATGCATTCTGCCTCAGTCCGTTCGAACACATTTACAAACGCTACTCGAATGTATACATTAGGAATCATCCCGTTCGAACGCATTTTCGAATGCTACTCGAATGTGTGCATTCTATTTACCGTTCGAACGTGTTTCCGAATGCTACTCGAACGCATGCATTCTGTTTTACATCATATTATATTCCGTTCGAACGCATTTTCGAACGCTGCACGAACGCGCACACACTGGACAGATTCTTTTATCATGTTTCATGCATATTTGCCTCTTTGGTTATTCCTTTCTGCATCGTGTGCTTAAATATCCCTTCTTTAATGTAGTATGCTTCCATTGTTTCTATTAATGTTCATGGGTATGCAAACTTATGTGTTGATTAAATTTTCTTGCATGTGCTGCATAAGACCTGGTTATATTATTACATTAATCACTTTATTACAATTGGCATAAGTAAGGGACCATTCTGATCCCAACGGTTTGAGGTCTTCCCTTATGAGGGGTGAGTGCGGCCTTAAATCATTTCCCAGTTCACACTGGGTGGCGACTCCATTTTATTTCTCCCGTTTAGTCCATAGCGGGCTACTTCGTACTCCCGTCCGGGCCGCGAGCCCGGGACAGCGTCACCAATTTCTGTGTTCTACAGTTTGGTGACTCCACTGAGGATAGAGAATCGGCCTCGAAATAATGTCTTGTAATGTTTGTGATTTGTGCTTTAGTTAACCCTGTCTAGAGTTGATTTAACCTAAGGTAATATTGGAGTTAGATAATGATTTGGTGTCTTCCATCACTCACTACCTTTTTATAGCCAAAAGGAAAAGCTGTGAAGACATCTAGATAATCATCTAAAGTGATGGACTAATTTGGAGGATCTACTCTTTATGTTACCAAGATCATTTTAAGCATATAAACGTGTGAATACATCAAAGTAAATTAGCGGAAATACTCACTTTGATCGACTTTTGCGATGCGAAGACAACAATAAATTCTGCTCCAAGTTTTTGCTCCTTCTGTGATTCGGCCAAGGTCCTTTTGTTGTGTCCTTCAAGCTCCAAGCTTTGTGAATGATTCCATGCTCAAGGGTTTGTTTCCCTATCACCTTTTAATGACTTCTTTAAGTGCTAGCTTTGGAAATTTTGCCACAAAATTTCCTTGTTCTTCCTTATTGTTCTCGGCAAAGGAGAAGCAAATGAGAGAAAATTGGCTCAAAAGCCGTGAGTTGGAGGGAGAGGGAGAGAAGATGTGTTGTGTAATCGAATTACCAAAATTAAAGTCATATACCAAATATAATAAAAATGATATATGTCTTTCAATCCATCACACTTGTGTGTTAAACACACAATCACCTACCAACCTCTTCCATCACATTAAAGTGACAAAGTTGACTAGTGATGTGACTTGTGGGCCCCACTTGATTCAAAATGCGAGTGGGCCCACAACATATCCCGGGCTCGGGTTCCCTAATTCCGAATTAATGAATTTTCCGTTGCGACGTAATTAAATAAATTTAATTAAATAATTATGCCTAGTAAAATTACTATTCACGTCGCTCGTGAATTAATTCTAAATCAATTCGTTAGCCTGAATTAAAATCTAATTTTAATTCCGCGTCGAAATCTAATTTCGCTTAATATATCGAATATATTAATTTATCGATTAATTCCAAATTAATCGCTCTCTCTCTTTAAATAATATTTTATCTCAGATAAAATATCTCTGTAATTAATCCTAGATTAATTATGTGCGAGTCATATGTCATCGGTGAATCTTCGGGAAGCGACCCATGAGATCCCCTGATATGTTGGCAGTAAATCCGGTCGTCGGACTATCCGAACACGTACGTACCCAGTACTACGTTTTTTCACCAATTTACAAGACATGGTTGGCTTCTAGCAAAGTATCGTGCCTACCCAATTCTCTAGAAATATTCTTAAAGGAATATGTAGTATTGCGTATTACGATCCAGTATCGGATGTCACGTGCTAGGCCTGGGGATGGAATTGTGTCTGCCCCGTACGAAGCACATATCGGATCTCTGGTAACTAGTCTCTATAATCAGATAAACATGACATAGTCATATTATCCCGATAGTTGCAGCATACAAGAGTACCAGTTCTGTATCCTACGTGACCATCATCTCCATATGACTGAAGTGATACTTCCGTCTTGACATCACACCCAATACACTACGATTCTCAATATACCCAGAAGAGGCGTACACAGAACCCGTTAAAGCCCTGGACGACCAAAACCAAAGTATATTGATTATCGCAAGTATTAGCGATGCAAGTCTCAGGTTAAAACCAAATACACCTACCCTGATTCGGACTTCCATAGACACATAGTCATATTACCAATGGAATTCCGAGGGGTTTATCCAGAGCGAAGCTGTTTCCGTACCATCGGTAATCACAACCTCATATCACACTTGCATAAGTATCCAATACTTAAATATATGAGAACTATGTCGTTATGCTCCCACAACGCGCACAAGTGCAATAGTAGTCCATTCCGCATTATCGATGTCCAATCTCGATAATACTATGACTAGAGATGTTTTAATGATTAAACCTTAGTGGATTAATACTGTCTCATATCTTATTAATCTGAAACTAATCATATTGACTTTTCTCATTTATATATCCCGGTAATCCAATTACAAATGATAAAAGAGCAATTTCCTTTGTCACATAGTTAATTTGTACAACAACACCATGTTTTGTACAAATAGTGATGCTATGGGTCATAATTGTCCAACGATCTCCCACTTGGCCTATAGCCAATCACTCAAGTGTCCTACATTTGAACTATGTACGGTTCGCTCAAACTTCTGCTGAGAAACTACTTTCGTCAGCGGATTTGCAAAGTTATCATCTGATGCGATTTATTCGATCATCACATCACCACGATATATGATCCGAACGAATCAGATGAATAGTTGAAGTATATACTTGGATCGTTGATGAGACCATTAATTCTTTAGCCTGTGTTGCAGCCCAGCTCAGCCGCTAACAGAACTACTCTTAATCCAATTAGGATTATATAGATCCAAAGTGTTTCTTTTGCTGCCTCAGCTGCAGCAATATTCCACTTTTGTTGTTTATTCGGCAACAATATCTTGCTTGGAAGATTTCCAGCTCACTGTTCCATTATTCAAACTATATAGTACCTTTATTCGACTTATTGTCGTTTTTGTCGGTTAGGAAACTTGCAACAGTGAACCCAGTCACTTCAAGTTCTCCTTCTCCATAGCTTAAGAAGGCATCCTTAGATCATCTAAGAAACGTAAGGATGTTCTTAACATCAATTCAGTGACAATCACTTGGATTGGCCTGATTGTGACTCCATATGCTCAAAGCATATGAGACACCGGGTCACGTATATATTTTTCAATGTACGAGTACTCAGAGAGTGTCAACAACTTTTAGATCTATCATAGTAGATCCTTATTCCTAGAATAAAGGTTGTCTCTCCCAAGTATTCTACGGAGAATTTTCATGAAAGCCAAGCTTTCACCGATTGTATTATGGGAATTTCATTTCCAATAAATGATATATCATCATTATTTAGGACAATCACTATCAGTGCGCTCCCACTAACCCTCTTATATACACAAGAATCATTTTCGTTTTGAATGAAATCATATACCATTATGATTACATCAAAACGCTGGTTCCAAGAATGCAATGCTTGCTTCAATCCATAAATGGATCGATTTAACTTGCAAACCTTATTTGCTTGTTTTGGTACGATAAAACCGTCAGGATGTTCTAAACATCCTCCAAAAGGTTTCCGTTTAAGGAAAGCGATTTTGACGTTCAGCTGTCATATTTCATAAATGAAACATGCAGCATTAGCAAGCATTATCCAAATGGATTTAACCATGGCAATGAGTAAAAGGTTTCATCGTAATCGACACAATGTTGATAACGATACCTTTTCGCTACAAGCCTAGCTTTGTACGTTGGTATGTTGCCATCCATGTATGTCTTCTTTGAAGACTCATATAGTACCAATAGGCACAATGCCTTCTGGTACTACAACCAGTATCTAAACTTGGTTGGTATACATGGAATGTATTTCGGACATCATGGCACTTTGCCATAATAGGGAGTCGATACCTTGTATCACTTCCTCATACGTAGTCGGTTTGTCTTCCTCAATAAGATTGACATTTTCATGAGGTGAGATCAGAAACCCATACCTCCCAGGTTGTTTTCTGACTCTCTCCGACTTACGCGGTTCTTGTGTATTCAAAGATTATTGGTACAGATTCATCCCTGATGAACTGTTTGTGTTCCATTAAGGAATCGGTGCCTGGAACAGTATTACTCTGATTTTCATCGAGTTTTACTTTCCTCCCACTTACCAATGCATATAGGTATTCCTCTTAGGAAAACCGCATGGCGAGCAACAATTAAATTTTTCTCTTGTGAGTTGTATAAGTACTATACTTTGGTTACCCTTGGATAACCCATAAATTAGGCACTTATCCGATTTGGGTTCTTGTTTGGAATCATCCAAACATATGCCTAGCATTCCCAAATCTTCAGGAATGAGAAAACCTGGTTTCTTTACTGTTCATATCTAATATGAAATCTGTCAAACAGATTTTGATGGAACCTTATTCAAAATAAGTTTTGCACTGTTTAATGCGTATCCCCAGAAGGAAAATGGTAGCTCAGAGCGACTCATAATTAACCTCATCATGTCCAACAAAATTCGGTTTCTCCGTTTGGACACACCGTCAATGGAAGTGTTCCGTGAAGAGTCCATATTGAAAGAATACTATACTCTTTCAAGTAGTCGAAAAACTTATAACTTAAGTATTTTCCACCACGGTCTAACCGTGACGGTTTAATACTTTAGCCGATTTGTCTGTCTACTTCGTGTCGAAACTCTTTGAATTTATCAAAAGTTTCCGATTTATGTTTCAAAAGAAACACGTAACCATAACGCGATGCCACATCCGTAAAGGTTACGAAGTATTCACATCCACCTCTAGCCTAGCTAGATATGGGCCCACTTACGTCACTATGAACGAGGGCTAACAGATCGGTGGCACTAACACTTTTACCAAGTAAAAGGTGTTTTAGGCACTTTGCCTATTAAACTAGATTCGTATAAATCATTTTATTAGAATCAAATATGTCCTAGTAACCACTCTTCGAAAGTGTGGATATACGAGTCTTGTTAATGTGTCCAAGACAAAAATGCCAAATAAGTCTCATCTGATTAATTCAGTTTGAGCTATTTGTTTGTCATGTTATACGTTTGAGATTCATTTATATTCAAAATATAAATACTGTTATTCACATCTAATGTGTTTATCTCAATATTATCTTTATAAAATAAAACACTTTAGTGTTCTATAATATAAAGGTATACCCGCAACGAGTTATACTCTGATATAGAGATAATGTTTCTAGTCAAACTAAGAACATTTTAACAGTTTCCTAATTTAAGTACATACCCAAAGGGTAGTTCCTAAACTTAGGTTTCTATGGTTAAAATAGTGACTGTCGTCCCGTTTGAGATAATGTTTCTAGTCAAACTAAGTACATTTTAACAGTTTCCTAATTTAAGTATATACCCAAAGGGTAGTTCCTAAACTTAGGTTTCTATGGTTAAAATAGTGACTGTCGTCCCATTTCTGATTCGCAGATCAATCTCAACTGAAGTCGGTCTCCTTCTAATCAGTAGATTCTGCACATCAGTACATATATATGTACAACACTTAGTATCAAAAATCCAATTTTGAAACTAATAGTGAACATGTTTATGATAAACATATTTGAAGTCGGAGCCTTGCCCCATCTTCTCTTCCTTCACGTCTGCCTTGTCCATACGGCAGTCACGCTTCCAGTGAGCCCGTTTGCCACAGTTTAGGCAGACATCTTGGGATATGTCCTTTGTCTTCCTAGAAGACTGTGATGATTTTGCATTTGCCCTTTTGAAGCTCTGGCTCTGCCTCCTAGAGCATAGCCTTCAACTCTCCAAGAGTTTACTCTTGGTTCATTATGAACCTACCCTAGGTTTTAGGTAAAGACTATAAGATCAAATCTTTGGTAGTCTCGGCCACATAGGTAATGCCCAGCTAACCTAGCTGATCGATGTCAGCAATCATCTTCGACACCTAGTGCTCGACAGATGTACCTCTGACATACGCGAGCGAAAGAGCTTCCTTTTTCAATTTATACTTCTAAGATCTAAGAATAAATCTATGAAGATCCTTTAATTTCAACATCATGGTACAAGGATCTAATCCTTAATTTTGACAACGAAATTAAAGTGTCATTGCATCTAGCATAAAGGTTTGAGCACTAAAGTTATCATCACCATGAGTCATCCAAAACCCATGCTCTACTATTTGCTCAACTTCGGGCTTAGGCCCAATAGGTTGCTCTAGCAATTAGAGTAACTTCTCAGTTCCTAGGACTATCCTGAGATTCTATTCCCAATCTGAAAATTAAAGTCGTTTAATGAAATTTTCTCCCATGATAATGTTTTAAACGCTAATCTTTCAGTTATCTTGATTGCTATAGTCCAACCATCCAATCAACGATTTCGGGTACTAAGATTATAATGATTACTATAGTCTAACTATATAATCCAACTATAATTTGATTAGTTAAATTTAAATATATTGATTACTATAATCCAATTATATAATCAACTATAAATGAGATAGTTTAATCAGTCCAACTGTTTAATTAAAACAACGATTAAATATTAGTCCAACTAATATATTTATGTATTGATGAAAAATGAAATGAGCGCGTATTGGCAAGTATCTAAACGAAATTAAAAATTAATACTTGCATCCCACTATTTTTCGATGAGCCTCTAACCCTCTGTGAGTACTCAGGAAACCTAGTTTCCTAGTGGGCTAGGATCCGTTAAATAACACAACACACAACCTTGACTTTGGCCAACAAATTGTATGATATTTAACTAGGTAGATCTCTAAGATCAATTGGATCTCATCCAATTCCTAGATCCAGTAGGTGGACATCCAAGTCCGAAACATATATCTATTATATGCCAATATATCTGATATATTCCCTAACCTTTTTCCTCTAATCAATTAAGCTTTGGCTTTGGCACAACAAACTTAATGATTCCAGTTAAGCGGGACCCATTGACCTTGGAAAGCTTCGTAATCGATGTCGATGGACAAGAAGTGATCTTGACTTTGGCCAACAAATCACAACTTGGACAAGACATGCGATATGGAACAAAGCCTTCATGATTCAAACACATCCGCGATGGACAAAGGTCTTGACTTTGGCCAACAACCAGTGCCAATCTTGGATCTTGAGAATGAATCATTCAATGGAAGGAAAAACGCTTAATATTGTTTAGGTTTTTCGCGTAATTGGCAACCAATTAATTATCTTTGATTAGGTCTCATCATACACCCTTAAACATGCATTTCTAAAAGCATAATAAGGCGCGATAAATAAATTAATAATGATAGGCGAATGGATATTTAAAAAACAACTTGTTCCTAGAACAAATCTCTCCATTTCCTCTCTCGCGCTAGCACAAATCTTACTTCTACCCAATTACATAAAACTTCTAAAGAAACTCATTTACATTGAGGGGAATATGTGAGTAGAGAAATACAAAGAGTCAAGGGGTAATAGGATGGACACGCAGGTCCAATTTATAATTCTAAATTTATTACAAACAATTCCAAAATTGCCCTCACCCATCTAATATCCATCCGATATACATTATTCATACATCACGTCCATGTATTGACACAAAGCATGTTATCAATCAATCTAATCCAATTAATTAATCTGAAATTAATGACCATCCAATGTTCAAACAACGATTTGATTTGCGAGAGTCCAACTCGTTTTAAGAATAAGTACTCAAAGTACGAATTCTTGAATTATATCAAACTACAATATTAAATCCAATTTAATTTGTATTCAATACTAATTCTTTATTTAATTCCAAATTAAATAATTACACTTTATTAATGAGCCTTTACGACTTAGATTCTAAATCTAATCATTACGGGTCTCAAAGCCCAATTAACATCCAATGTCAATTTAATTAAAGTCCAATGGGCTTTCAATTAATTTCTAAGGCATGGACTTTGGCAACCAAAGCCCAATAAGGAATCACCATTTTGCCAAAAATCAATTTTGGCCCATTAGGCCCAATTAAAATATTAAAGGCCCAATATATTATATTTGGACTTTATGGAAATTGTTTTGGGCCCAATTTGATCCAACCAATTAACCTAAACCAATCTTGGCCCAACCAAGCCCATTAAGCCCAAATACAACATTTTAAGCCCAATTCCAAATTTAGCCCAACTAATTAAATTCCAATATCCCAAATATCATAATTTAATCAATTAAAGTGCATTAGCCATAATTAATTAGTCAAATTAACATTTCCAAAATATCAATTTACATAATTAATCATGCTAATCATCATCAACACATGTCCAACATTATTGAATCAAAATCAATCCCATTTCATGTTTTGAAGCTCACGGTAATTTGAGGGATTTTAAATCCGATTTTGATTTTAATCTAATTAAATCCTAAATCAATTTATCCCAAGTCTTTCAACTCATCCAATGATCAAAAGAACAAAAATCACCATGACTTTAGGGCACCTACACCATTCGACCAAGCCAAATTTTGGGGAAAAAATAATCCAATTCAATTTTCATCAAATTGATCATGCATAACTCTAAGTTATCATCATACAAGCATATTCAAACAATCAATTTTATCAAATCATGCTCAAATCAATTTTACCCAAATTTTAGCATAAGAACCCTAAATCCAATTTCATGCTTAAAAACCGCTCTGATACCATTGTTGGGTTTTCTAGGTCAAACCAAGATCATTTTAAGCATATAAACGTGTGAATACATCAAAGTAAAGTAGCGAAAATACTTACTTTGATCGGCTTTTGCGATGCGAAGACAACAAAAAATTATGCTCCAAGCTTTTGCTCCTTGTGTGATTCGGCCAAGGTCCCTTTGTTGTGTCCTTCAAGCTCCAAGCTTTGTGAATGATTCCATGCTCAAGGGTTTGTTTCCCTATCACATTAAAGTGATAAAGTTGACTAGTGATGTGACTTGCGGGCCCCACTTGATTCAAAATGCGAGTGGGCCCGCAACATATCCCGGGCTCGGGTTCGCTAATTCCGAATTAACGAATTTTCCGTTGCGACGTAATTAAATCAAATTTAATTAAATAATTATGCCTAGCAAAATTACTATTCACGTAGCTCGAGAATTAATTCTAAATCAATTTGTTAGCCCGAATGAAAACTAATTTTAATTCCGCGTCGAAATCTAATTTCGCTTAATATATCGAGTATATTAATTTATCGATTAATTCCAAATTAATCGCTCTCTCTCTTTAAATAATATTTTATCTCAGATAAAATATCTCCGTAATTAATCCTAGATTAATTTTCTCTCTCTTATAATTAATCCTAGATTAATTATGTGCGAGTCATACGTCATCGGTGAATATGTTGGTAGTAAATCCGGTCGTCGGACTATCCGAACACGTACGTACCCAGTACTACGTTTTTTCACCGATTTACAAAACATGGTTGGCTTCTAGCAAAGCACCGTGCCTACCCAATTCTCCAGAAATATTCTTAAAGGAATATGTAATCTATATCAGGCGTAGTATACGTATTATTGCGTATTACGATCCAGTATCGGATGTCACGTGCGAGGCCTGGGGATCGAATTGTGTATGCCCCGTACGAAGCACATATCGGATCTCTAGTAACTAGTCTCTATAATCAGATAAACATGACCTAGTCATATTATCCGGATAGCTGCAGCATACAAGAGTACCAGTTCTGTATCTTACGTGACCATCATCTCCATATGACTGAAGTGATACTTCCGTCTTGACATCACACCCAATACACTACGATTCTCAATATACCCAGAAGAGGTGTACACAGAACCTGTTAAAGCCTTGGATGACCAAAAGCAAAGTATATTGATTGTCGCAAGTATTAGCGATGCAAGTCTCAGGTTAAGACCAAATACACCTACCTTGATTCGGACTACCATAGACACATTGTCATACTACCAATGGAATTCCGAGGGGTCTATCCAGAGCGAAGCTGTTTCCGTACCATCGGTAAACACAACCTCCTATCACGATTGCATAAGTATCAATACTTAAATATATGAGAACTATGATGTTATGCTCCCATAACGCGAACAAGTGCAATACTAGTTTATTCCGCATTATCGATGTCTAATCTCGATAATACTACGACTAGGGATGTTTTAATGATTAAACCTTAGTGGATTAATACTATCTCTTATTTTATTAATCCGGAACTAATCATATGGACTTTTATCATTTATATATCCCGGTAATCCAATTACAAATGATAAAAGAGCAATTTCCTTTGTCACATAGTTAATTTGTACAACAACACCATGTTCTGTACAAATAGTGATGTTATTGGTCATAATTGTCCAACAGTTTATTCCTGTCACCAAGGCGATAAGAGCCTAATAGGCAAGGGTATTTAAAAGAGTTCGTTCCACCCTCCCTCTGGGGAATCTTCAATAGAGAAATCCATTTGAAAGTTCTTCATGTATCGAGAAGTCATTTTCACTCGAAGCGGCGGATCGTTATATGGTATCATCACTCGTTAGCACGTACCTTAGGGCATAAAAAAGGCGCGCTCACTTGGTCACTCGAACCCTTGAGTGGGGAGACCTAGTTGTGGGCAATCCTTCGCCGGCGGGAGCCTTTGTCTATACTCTTATAAGCCCGCATATGAACCATAGTCATATATCCTATAGAAGTTGCCCCTTTATGCTTTTAATAACCAAATGCATATTATATCTCATACATCGTACGCATCTCATGCATACACGCATCATGTTAACCTTGCGTCTTAAAAGCCATCATAGATATCCGTTGGGTTAGAGAGAAATAAAGATTTGTCAAGAATAGTTTAGCAAACATGGATATCGGGAAAAAGAAGCCGAGAAACAGAAAACTTTATGGCAAGAATAGAAAGACCATTGGGGGGCCTTCGGCAAAAAATAAAAAAAAAATAAAAAAGAGAAAAAAGAAAAAAAAAAGAAAAAAAAATTATTTAATTTCAGTCCTTAATAGTTTAGCATAAGTCCGATGATGAAATGGTTTTCTTTAGGGTGAAATCTTATAAATGATAAACTCTTGTTGTGTTTTTATCTGATACTTTGACTAATTGATCTATGTTAGACTCGTAAGCACTTGAGTATGGTTCTTAGCAGTGAAAACCTAATTAGTTAGCAAAGTGACTAGTTGAAGAAATTATATGTCGGTAAATGACCGTTCTCCTAAATGTCTATCATGATTTGCTTGTGTTATGATGTGTGGTATGGTTGAAAATAAAAGAAAAGTCTCTAAGAAAAATAATTAAACCACATATAACTGATAAGTGTGAAGCTACGTATTAGGACCACCATGAGGAGAAATGCTACCTTAAAGGGTTGATACGACGTGAGGATGGAAAATGAGAGAAATTCAAGGGTGGATTGGTGTTGGACAATTATGACCTATAGCATCATTATTTGTACAGATCATAGTGTTGTTGTACAAATTAACTATGTGACAAAGGAAATTGCCCTTTTATCATTTGTAATTAGATTACCAGATGTATAAATGATGAAAGGTCCATATGATTAGTTCCGGATTGAGATGATATGATACAGTATCAATCCATGAAGGTTTAATCATTAAATATCCCTAGTAAGAGTATTATCGAGATTGGACATCGATAATGCGTAAAAGACTAGTATTACACTTGTGCGTGTTGTGGGAGCATAACGGCATAGTTCTCATATATTTGGATATTGGATACTCATGCAAGTGTAATAGGAGGTTGTGTTTACCGATGGTACGGAAACAGCTTCACTCTGGATAGACCCCTCGGAATTCCATTGGTAGTATGACTATGTGTCTATGGAAGTCCGAATCAAGGTAGGTATATTTGGTCTTAACCTGAGACTTGCACCGCTAATACTTGCGACAATCAATATACTTTGGTTTTGGTCGTTCAGGGCTTTAACAGGTTCTGTGTACGCCTCTTCTGGGTATATTGAGAATCGTAGTGTATTGGGTGTGATGTCGAGATTGGAGTATCACTCCAGTCATAGTGGAGATGATGATCACGTAGGATACGGAACTGGTTCTCTTTTATGTTGCAGCTATCGGGATATTATAACTAGGTCATGTTTATCCGATTATAGAGACTAGTTACCAGAGATCCGATATGTGCTTCGTACGGGCAGACACAATTCCAGCCCCAGGCCTTGCACGTGACATCAGATGCTGGATCGAAATACACAATACTACGTATACTACGCCTGATATAGATCACATATTCCTATAAGAATATTTCTGGAGAATTGGGTAGGCACGGTGCTTTGCTAGAAGCCAACCATGTTTTTTAAATTGGTAAAAATGTAGCACTAGGTACATACGTATTCGGATAGTCCGACGACCGAATTTACTGCCAACATATCGGGGATCTCATGGGTCGCTTCCCGAAGATTCACCGATGATGTATGACTCGCACTTTATTAATCTGGGATTAATTAATATAGAGATAGAATTAATCTGGGATTAATAATGGAGATATTTTGTCTGGGATAAAATATTATTATTTAGAGAGAGAACGATTAATTTGGAATTAATCGATAAAATTAATATATTCGATATATTAAACGAAATTGGATTTCGATGCGGAATTAAAATTTGATTTTAATTAGGGCGAACGAGTTAATTTAGAAATAATTCGTCAGTGACGTGAATAGTAATTTTGCTAGGCAAAAATTATTTAATTGAATTTGATTTAATTACGTCGTAACGGAAAATTCATTAATTCGGAATTAGCGAACCCGAGCCCAGGAGTGTTTGCAGGCCCACTCATATTTCGAATTCAAGTGCGGCCCACAAGTCACATCAAGCATCAAATCATTAGTCACTTTGATTGATGTGATGTCTAGTCACTTTGAGTGATGTGACAACTTGTCACTTGTGATTGATGGTGGTGGTTGGATGGCTTAAATGCCATTTACCAAATTTTGAATATGGTATATCTTTATTTGTTTTTGGAAATACAAACCAACCATCACATTTTTTTCTTCTTCCTCTCTCCACTCTCTCGGCCTTGGGCCATTTCTTCTCCAAATTTTCTGCAAATGTCGTGAGCATGGAGAAGCCAAAGGGAAAGATTTGCGGCAAATTTTTCCGAAATGCTAGCACACATCCAGAGTCTTACGAAGGTGATAGGGAAACCCACCCGTGGTCATGGAATGCACACCAAGCTTGGAGCTTGAAGAACCGAAAATTGGAGCACAAAAACAGCCCAAAGCCGTGAGCCACCTTGGAGGAAAGCTTGAAGATTTTGTTGTTCCTCGCATCGTAAAAGCCGATCAATGTAAGTATGATTCTGCCATGCTTATTTGTTGTATTCACACTTGTTTCATTGCTTGAAATAGATCTTGGGACTAATCTAGAAACCCAACAATGGTATCTTGAGCCATTTTGAGCATGAAATTTGATTAGTGTAAAATTTGGGTAAATTGGATTTGAGCATGTTTGAGTGAAATTACTTGGTTGAGCATGCTGTAAATGAATGAATTGGAGTTATTTGTGATCAATTTTGTGAAAATTGGATTGGATTAAATTTTCCCCAAAATTATGGCTTGGCCGAAACTTTGAGCTTACCCTAAGTCATGGTGATTTTTGATTTTGATCATTGGATGAGTTGAAATCATTAGGGAAATGTTGATTTAGGATTTAATTGGATTGAATTCGGAATCGGACATGAAAAACCCTAATTGCCGTGAATGATATAGCATGGAAAATGATTGATTTTTTTATTCAAATGTGTTGGACATGTTTTGATGATAATGAGCATAATTAATTTAGTAAATTAGTATTTTGGAAATGTTAATTTAGTTAATTAATTATGGCTATACACTTTAAATTAATTAATTGTGAAATTTGGAATTTGGTAATTTAATTAATTGGGCCAAATTTGGAATTGGGCTTGTATAGTTGTAATTGGGCTTAATGGGCTTGGTTGGGCCAAGTTTGGTTTAGGCTAATTTTTTGGATCCAATTGGGCCCAAAACCATATCCATAAAGTCCAAATATGACTTAATGGACCTTTAATATTAATTGGGCCTAATGGGCCTAAATTGGTTTCTTGGAAAATAAGGGTGATTCCTTAAATAGGCTTTGGTATTTGGGTTTGACCCATATTGACCAAAAGTCCATGCCTTAGAAATTAATTAAAAGCCCATTGGACTTTAATTAAATTAACATTGGATGTTAATCAGGCTTTGAGACCCGTAACGATTAGATTTAGAATCTAAGTCGTAAAGGCACATTAAAAGTGTAACTATTTAATTTAGAATTAAATATAGAATTAGTAATAAATTGGATTTAATGTTGTAGTTTAATATAATTCGAGAATTCGTACTTTGAGTACTTATTCGCAAAACGAGTTGGACTCGCGCAAAATCAAATCGTTGTTTGAACATTGGATGGCCATTAATTTTCAGATTAATTAATTGGATTAGATTGATTGATAACATGCTTGTGTGAATACATGGATGCGATGTATGAATAATTTATATCGGATGGATATTAGATGGGTGAGGGCAATTTTGGAAATTGTTGTAATAAATTTAGAATTTATTAATTGGACTTGCGTGTCCATCCTATTACCTCTTGTCTCTGTGTATTTCTCTTCTCACATATTCCCCCCAATGTAAATGAGGTTTCTTTAGAAGTGTTATGTAATCGGGTAGAAGTAATACTTGTGCTAGCGGGAGAGAGGAAATGGAGAGATTTGTTCTAAGAACAATGTGTTTAAATATCCATCCGCATATCATTATTATATTTATTTACTTACGCGCCTTATTATGTGTTTAGAATGCATGTTTAAGGGTGTATGATGATGAGACCTTAATAAAGATAATTAATTGGTTGCCAATTACACGAAAAACCCTCAACACATATTAAGTGTTTTTCCTTCCATTGAGTGATTCTTACTCAAGATCCAAGATTGGCATTGGTTTGTTGGCCAAAGTCAAGACCTTTGTCCGTCGCGGATGTGTTTGAATCATGAAGGCTTTGTTCCATATCGGTGTCTTGTCCAAGTTGTGATTTGTTGGCCAAAGTCAATATCACTTCTTGTCCATCGACATTGATTACGAAGCTTTCCATAGTCAATGGGTTCTGCTTAACTGGGATCACTAAGTTTGTTGTGCCAAAGCCAAGGCTTAGTTGATTCAGAGGAAAAAGGTTAGGGAATATATTGGATATATTGGCATATATAAGATATATGTTTCGGACTTGGATGTCCACCTACTGTATCTACGAATTGGATGGGATCCAATTGATCTTAGAGATCTACCTAGTTAATTATTATAAAATTTGTTGGCCAAAGTCAAGATTGTGTGTTATTTAACGGGATCCTAGCCCACTAGGAAACAAGGTTTCATGAGTACTCCACAGAGGGTTAGAGGCTCGCCGAAAAATAGTGGGAGGCAAGTATTAAATTTGCAATATTAGTTTAGTTACTTGCCAATACGCGCTCATTTTATTTTTTCGTCATATAATTAATATATTAGTTTGACTAATATTTAATCGTTGTTTTAAATAAAAAGTTAGATTGTATTCAAACTATTTTAATTAATAGTTGATTTTATAATTGGATTATAGTAATCAATATAATTGAATTTAACCAATTAAATTATAATCGATTATATAGTTAGACTATAGTAATCATTATAATCAATAGTACCTAAAATCGTTGATTCGATAGTTGGACTATTGGAATCAAGATAATTGAAAGATTAGTGTTTAAAACATTATGTTGGATGAAAATGTTTTAAACGACTTTAATTTTCAAAATGGGAATGAAATCTCAGGATAGTCCTGGAGTACGAGTAGTAAATTTATTTGATAGAGTGACGTCTCGAACCTAAGCCCGAAGTTGAGCAAATAGTAGAACATGATATTTGGAATATTCATGTGATGATAACTTTAGTGCTTAATCTGTTATGCTTGCCGCAAAGACTCCTTAATTTCTTAGTCAGAACTAAGGATTAGATCCTTATAGTATGATAATGAAATTGAAGGATCTTCATAGATCTATCCTTAGATCTTAGAAGTACTAATTGCAATAGAAAACTCTTGGAGAGTTAATGGCTATACTCAATGAGACAAAGCTAGAGTTTTCAATTAGGCAAGAAGTGCAAGGCACATCTTACTTCGACGTCCTAGAAGGCCAAGGCTTGGCCAAAGGCTTCTGGGGTGTGGAAAAGGGGCAAAGGCAAAATCATTATAATCTTCTGGGAAGACAAAAGACATATCCCAAGATTTCTGCCTAAACTGTGGCAAACGGGGTCATTGAAGCGTGACTGCCGTATGGACAAGGCAGACATAAAGAAATTGAAGATGGGGCAAGGCTCCGGCTTCAAATATGTTTGTCATTAATATGTTCACTACTAGTATTAAAATTGGATTTTAGATATTGGATGTGGTACATAAATATATGTGCTGTGTGTCCAGGAATTACTGAGAGGGATATTACTGATTCAGATGAGATCCATCTACGAATCGAGAACGGGACGAGAGTGGCTGTTTTAACCGTAGAAACCTAAGTTTAGGAACTACCCTTCGGGTGTGTACCTAAATTAGGAAACTATTAAAATGTAACTAGTTTGACTAGAAACATTATCTCTATATCAGGGTTTAACCCGTTGCGGGTATGCCTTTATATTCTAGAACACTAAAGTGTTTTATTTTATAAAGATGATATTGAGATAAGCACATTAGATGTGAATAACAGTATTTATATTTTGAATATAAGTAAATCTCAAACGTATGACATGACAAACAAATAGCTCAAACTGATTTGATCAGATAAGACTTATTTATGGCATTGTTGTCTGGGACATAATTAAACAAGACTCGTATATCCACACTTTTGAAGAGTGGATACTAGGATGGATTTGATTCTATTCAAATAATTTCTAAGAATCTAGTTTATTAGGCAAGGTGCCTAAAGTGCCTTTTACTTGGTAAAAGTGCAAGTGCCGCCAATCTGTTAGCCCTCGTTCATGGTGACGTAAGTGGGCCTATATCTAGCTAGGCTAGAGGTGGATATGAACACTTCGTAACCTTTACGGATATTGCATCGCGTTATGGTTATGTGTTTCTTTTGAAACACGGATCGGAAACTTTTTATTAATTCAAAGAGTTTCGACACAAAGTAGATAAACAGATCGGCTAAAGTATTAAAAATGTCATGGTTAGACCATGATGGAAAATACTTAAGCAATAAGTTTCTCAAATACTTGAAAGAGTATAGTATTCTTTCAATGAGGACTCCTCCCGGAACAAGTCATTTGACGGTGTGTTCGAACAGAGAAACCAAATTTTGTTGGACATGATAAGGTTAATCATGAGTCGCTCTGAGCTACCATTTCCTTCAAAGGATACGCATTAATCAGTGCAAAACTTATTTTGAATAAGGTTCCATAAAAAAAATATGTTTGACAGATTTCATATTAGATATGAACAGGAAAGAAACTGGGTTTTCACATTTCTGAAGATTTGGGTATGCTGGGCATATGTTTGGATGATACCAAACCAGAACCCAAATCGGATAAGTGCCTAAGTTGTAGGTTATCCTATGGAAACCAAAGTATAGTACTTATACAACTCACAAGAGAACAATGTAATTGTTGCTCGCCATGCGGTTTTCCTAAGAGGAATACCTATATGCAGTGGTAAGTGGGAGGAAAGTAAAACTCGATGAAAATCAGAGTAATACTATTCCAGGCATCGATTCCTTAATGGAACACAAATAGTTCATCAAGGATGAAATTATACGAATAATCTTCGAATACACAAGAACCGCGCAAGTCGGAGAGAGTCAGAAAACAACCTGGGAGGTATGGGTTTCTGATCTCACCTCGTAAAGATGTCAATCTTATTGAGGAATGCGAACTGACTAAGTATGAGGAAGTGATACAAGGTATCAACTCCCTATTATGGCAAAGTGCCATATTGTTCGAAATGGATTCCATATATACCAACTAAGTCTGGATACTAGTTGATGTACCGGAAGGCATTGTGCATATTGGTACTATATAAGTCTTCAAGGAAGACATACATGGAAGGCAACATACCAACGTACTAAGCTGGGCTTGTAGCGAAAAGGTATCGTTATCAACATTGTGTCGATTACGACGAAACCTTTTACTTGTTGCCATGGTTAAATCCATTTGGACAATGCTTGTTGATGTTGCATGTTTCATTCATGAAATATGACAACTAAATGCCAAAATCGCTTTCCTTAACGGAAACCTTTTGGAGGATGTTTACAACATCCTGACGGTTTTGTCGTACCAAAACGAGCAAATAAGGTTTGCAAGTTAATTCGATCCATGGATGGATTGAAGCAAGCATTAAGTTCTTGGAATTATCGTTTTGATGTAATCATAATGGTATATGATTTAATTCAAAACGAAAATGATTCTTGTGTATATAAATAGGTTAGTGGGAGCGCACTGAAAATGAATGTCCTATGTAATGATGACATGTCATTTCTTGGAAATGATATTCCCATAATACAATCGGTGAAAGCTTGGCTTTCATGAAAATTCTCCGTAGAATTCTTGGGAGAAACAACCTTTATTCTAGGAATAAAGATCTACTGGGTTAGATCTAAAAGTTGTTGACACTCTCCGAGAACTCGTACATTGAAAAATGTACGTGACCAGGTGTCTCATATGCTTTGAGCATATGGAGTCACAATCGGGCCAATCCAAGTGATAGTCATTGGATTGATGTTAAGAACATCCTTTAGTATCTTAGATGATCTAAAGATGCTGTCTTATACTATGGAGAAGGAGAACTTGATGTGACTGGGTTCACCATTGCAAGTTTCCTAACCTATAATAACGACAATAGGTCGTGGTAAAGGTACTAAAAAGTTTGAATAACAGAACAGTGAGCTGGAAATCTTCCAAGCAAGATACTGTTACCGAATAAACAACAAAAGTGGATTATTGATGCAGCTGAGGCAGCAATAGAAGCCTTTTTGAATCGATAATAATCCTAATCAGATTAAGAGTAGTTATGTTAGCAGCTGAGCTAGGCTACAACACAGGATAAAGAATTAATGGTCTCATCAACGATCCAGATATATACTTCAAATATTCATCTGATTCGTTCGGATCATACATCGTAGCGATGTGATAATCGAATAAATCGCAACAGATGATAACCTTGCAAATCCGCTGACGAAAGCATTTTCTCAGCAGAAGTTTGAGCGAAACGTACATAGTTCGGGTGTAGGACACTTGAGTGATTGGCTAAAGGTCAAGTGGGAGATTGTTGGACAATTATGACCCATAGCATCACTATTTGTACAGATCATGGTGTTGTTGTACAAATTAACTATGTGACAAAGGAAATTGCCCTTTTATCATTTGTAATTATATTACCAAGATGTATAAATGATGAAAGGTCCATATGATTAGTTCCGGATTGAGATGATATGAGACAGAATCAATCCACGAAGGTTTAATCATTAAATATCCCTAGTCAGAGTATTATCGAGATTGGACATCGATAATGTGTAAAAGACTGGTATTACACTTGTGCGCGTTGTGGGAGTAGAACGGCATAGTTCTCATATATTTGCGTATTGGATACTCATGCAAGTGTAATAAGAGGTTGTTTTTACCGATGTTACGGAAACAGCTTCGCTCTGGATAGACCCCTCGGAATTCCATTGGTAGTATGACTATGTTCTATGGAAGTCTGAATCAAGGTAGGTGTATTTGGTCTTAACTTGAGACTTGCACCGCTAATACTTGCGACAATCAATATACTTTGGTTTTGTTCGTTCAGGGCTTTAACAGGTTCTGCGTAAGCCTCTTCTGGGTATATTGAGAATCGTAGTGTATTGGGTGTGATGTCGAGATGAAAGTATCACTCCAGTCATAGTGGAGATGATGATCACGTAGGATATGGATCTGGTTCTCTTTTATGCTGCAGCTATCGGGATACTATGACTAGCTCATGTTTATCCGATTATAGAGACTAGTTACCAGAGATCCGATATGTGCTTCGTACGGGGCAGACACAATTCCAGCCCCAGGCCTTGCACGTGACATCAGATGCTGTATCGAAATACGCAATATTACGTATACTACGCCTGATATAGATCACATATTCTTATAAGAATATTTCTGGAGAATTGGGTAGGCACAGTGTTTTGCTAGAAGCCAACAATGTTTTTTAAATTGGTAAAAACGTAGCACTAGGTATGACCGAATTTACTCCCAACATATCCGGGGATCTCATGGGTTCCTTCCCGAAGATTCATCGATGACGTATGACTCGCACTTTATTAATGTGGGATTAATTAATATAGAGAGAGAATTAATCTGGGATTAATTACGGAGATATTTTATCTGGGATAAAATATTATTATTTAGAGAGAGAACGATTAATTTGGAATTAATCGATAAAATTAATATATTCGATATATTAAACGAAATTGGATTTCGACGAGTAATTAAAATTAGATTTTAATTCGGGCGAACGAGTTAATTTAGAATTAATTCATCAGCGACGTGAATTGTAATTTTTCTAGGCAAAATTATTTAATTGAATTTAATTTAATTACGTCGCAACGGAAAATTCGTTAATTCGGAATTAGCGAACCCGAGCCCGGGAGTGTTTGCGGGCTCACTCGCATTTCGAATTCAAGTGCAGCCCACAAGTCACATCAAGCGTCAAATCATTAGTCACTTTGATTGATCTGATGTCTAGTCACTTTGAGTGATGTGATAACTTGTCACTTGTGATTGATGGTGGTGGTTGGATGGCTTAAATGCCATTTACCAAATTTTGAATTTGGTATATCTTTATTTGTTTTTGGAAATACAAACCAACCAATACATTTTTTTTCTTCTTCCTCTCTCCACTCTCTCGGCCTTGGGCCATTTCTTCTCCAAATTTTCTGCAAATGCCGTGAGCATGGAGATGCCAAAGGGAAAGATTTGCGGCAAATTTTTCAGAAGTGCTAGCACATATCCGGAGTCTTACGAAGGTGATAGGGAAACCCATTCGTGGGCATGGAATGAACACCAAGCTTGAGCTTGAAGGACCGAAAATTGGAGCACAAAACCAGCCCAAAGCCGTGAGCCATCTTGGAGGAAAGCTTGAAGATTTTGTTGTTCCTCGCATCGCAAAAGCCGATCAATGTAAGTATGATTCCGCCATGCTTATTTGTTGTATTCACACATGTTTCATTACTTGAAATCGATCTTGGGACTAATCTAGAAACCCAACAATTGGGACAGGAAATTAGATCGAGGATCTCAATTTTGGGGAAGTTGTTATACACGGTGCTAGTTGACAGGGCTATGATTGTAGAGAGTGGCATCAAAATCGAGAGAGAGAATATAACAGCTTTTCACGAGACTAGAAAGCAAAGGCGAGATGAAATCTATGTGGGGAGACATGGTAAATACAATAACATATTGTATTTCCCACAACGGAATCCTAATAAGATACCACCTAGAGGTACTCAAAGTGCACCTTTTAGAGAATAGTTCTGTAGTAGCCAGTCTGAGCATGATAATAGTATAGGCACAATACCATCTATTGATCAGAGTGTTGTGAGTGTAGCATGTCGACCTACTGGCCCACGTCGATACTATCATTGTGATCAGGAGGGTCATATCAGCCAACAATGTTGTAGAAAAATGAAGTATTTTAAATATCAGCAGTTTGGACATATGGCTAGAGATTGCCCCAGTAGTTGCGGATCTCGATGAGCTGAGCCAACAGCATGACGTGGTAGAGTGACATATTTCAGTGGTAGCAGTGGATGAGGTTCGGGTTTCCCATAGAATATAGGCATAGGAACTTTAAGTGGAACATATGGTGGTAGAGGAGAGACATCTCAGACACATATTGCACCTATTATTGATAAGAAACGAGTCTTCGCCATGACAGAGCATGAGACATAAGATGGTGGTGATACTATATCTGGATAATTTCATTGTAATTTTTATTGATGACATCCTTGTGTATTCGCTTTCTCAGGTCAATCATGAGAAACACCTTCGATTAGTATTGGAGACTTTAAGAAGGGAACAAATTTATGCCAAGTTCTCTAAATGTGAGTTATGGCAGGATAAAGTGGTATTTTTGGGGTACATTGTCTCAAAAGAATGTATTTATGTAGATCCACAAAAGGTTGAAGTACTTCTGAAATGGAGGAGACCAAGAACGGTAACATAGATTCAGAGTTTCCTGGGATTAGCAGGCTATTATCGGGCTTTATTTGAGATTTTTCTATTATTGCTGCTCCGATGACTCAGCTGACAAGAAAGAAGGTACCATTTGTATGGACTGATAATTTTGAGTAGAGCTTCCAAACTCTGAAAGAGAAATTAACTATTGCACCGGTATTTACCCTACCATCTGGACTTTATGGATATGTGGTTTATACTGATGCATCACATCAAGGGTTAGGATTGTTGGAAAATTATGACCCATAGCGTCACTATTTGTACAGATCATGGTGTTGTTGTACAAATTAACTATGTGACAAAGGAGATTGCTCTTTTATCATTTGTGATTAGATCACCAAGATGTATAAATGATATGAGGTCCTTATGATTTGTTCCTGGATTGAGAAGGATATGAGACAGTACCATCCATGAAAGATAAATCATTAAATATCCCTAGTCAGAGTATTATCGAGATTGGACATCGATAAATACGTAAAAGACTAGTATTACACTTGTGCGCATTGTGAGGGCACAAACGGCATAGTTCTCATATATTTGGGTATAGGATACTCATGAAAGTGTAATATGAGGTTGTGTTTTACAGATGGTACGGGAAACAGCTTCGCTCTGGATAGACCCCCTTGGAATTCCATTAGTAGTATGACTATGTGTCTATGGAAATCCGAAATCAGGGTAGGTGTATTTGGTCTTAACCTGAGACTTGCACCGCTAATACTTGCGACAATCAATATACTTTGGTTTTGGTCGTCCAAGGCTTTAACCGGTTTCTGTGTACGCCTCTTCTGGGTATATCGAGAATCGTAGTGTGTTTGGTGTGATGTCAAGACGGAAGTGTCACTCCAGTCATATGGAGATGATGGTCACGTAGGATACGGTACTAGTACTCTTATGTACTGCAGTCATCGGGATAAAATGACAAGGTCATGTTTATCCGATTATAGAGACTAGTTGCCAGACATCCGACATTGCTTCGTACGGGGCAGACACAATTCCAGCCCCAGGCCTAGCACGTGATCATCTGATACTGGATCGACATACGTGATACTACGTATACTACGCCTGATATGGATCCTTATATTTCTGTAAGGATATTTCTGGAGAATTGGGTAGGCATGGCGCTTTGCTAGAAGCCAACCTTGTCTTGTAAATCGGTATAAACGTAGTACTAGGTACTTACGTGTTTGGATAGTCCGACGACCGAATTTACTGCCAACATATCCGGGGATCTCATGGGTCGCTTCCCGAAGATTCACCGATGACGTATGACTCGCACTTTAATTAATCTGGGATTAATAAGATGAGAGAGAAAATTAATCTGGGATTAATTGCAGAGATATTTTATCTGGGATAAAATTTCATTTAAAGAGAGATAACGATTAATTTGGAATTAATCGACAAAATAATATATTCGATATATTATACAAAACTGGATTTCGACGCGGAATTAAAATAAGATTTTAATTCGGGTGAACGATTTAATTTAGAATTAATTCGGGTGAACGAATTGATTTAAAATTAATTCGTTAGCGACAAGAATAGTGATTTCGCTAGGCATAATCATTTAATTGCGTCGCAACGAAAAATTCATTAATTTGGAATTAGCGAACCCGAGCTCGGGATTGTTTGCGAGCGCATTCGCATTTCGAATTCGAGTGCGGCACGCAAGTCAAATCAAGCGTCAAATCATTAGTCGTATCAAGCGTCAAATCACATGTCACTTTGAGTGATGTGACAATTGATTGATTGATTGATGTGAGTTGATGGAAGTTGATGGCAAGCATTTAATGTTATTTTGGAGCCAAAATTTGTGTGTTGACTTTTGGAAAGCTTTTACACAATTTTTGGTATATGTTTATTTTGATTTTGGAAATCAAATAATCTATCACACAACTTCCTTCTCTCTCTCTTGGCTTACGAATTTGGAGCCAATTTTCTTCTCTCTCACACACGGTCTTGGATCATTTCTTCACTGGTTTTCTGCCCATAAACCGTGAGCAAGGGAAGCTAAAGTGTGATGATTTTGCGGCAAAATCATCAAGAGCTAGCACTCCGAGAGACATACGGAGGTGATAGGGAAGTCCACCCATGAGCTTAGAATCGTTTGACGAAGCTTGGAGCTTGACGAAGATGATCCAAATGACCGAAAACAGTGGACTGCAAAACCAGTCACTATCGTGACTTCAAGGAGCAGAAAACAGATTTTTGGTTGCCTCTAGCGTCGCTCAACCGATCGATGTGAGTATTCCGCAACTCCCTCATTGTATTCGCACTTGTTTCATGCTTTTTAAATGATCTTAGGATGTTTAGAAAACTCCAACAAGGATGTGTATTGATGCAGCATGGGAGAGTGATTGTTTGTGCCTCGAGATAGTTGAAGACTCATGAGAAGAATTATCCCACCAATGATCTAGAGATGCCAGTGATTGTACATGCTCTAAAGATTTGGAAGAATTATTTATACGGTGTCAAGTATGAGATTTATACCGATCATAAGAGTCTGAAATATCTTCCCACTCAAAAAGAGTTGAATTTATGGAAAAGATGTTGGATGGAGTTCCTAAGTGACTATGATTGTAATATTAATTATCATCGAGGAAAGGCCAGTGTTCTTGCTGATACACTGAGTAGGAAGAATGTGGGTAAATTGCAGTTTTTAAGAGCCAGACAATGGATGTTCGAGGAGATGGTAGTGTTACATTTGACTTTCGAGATGTCCGACAGTGGAGGTCTTCTTACCCATATGAAGGTCTGACCTACACTGTTAGATAGACTCAAAATAGCACAAAGTGAAGATGAGCAATGTGGAAAATAGAGAGCAGTGATTGCAAAGGTTGAGACTACTACCTTCAGATTGAGTTCAGATGATGTATTACTTCTTAGTGATAGAATTTTGGTACCACCTACGGGAACGCCTAAGCAAAAGATCTTGAATGAGGCTCACGATGCTCCTTATAATATTCATCTTGGGAGCACCAAGATTTAATAAAATTCGAAGAAGACATATTGGTGGCCGGGAATGAAGAGAGAGATTTCAGAGTTTGTATCTTGGTGTTTGGTTTATCACCAAGTTAAGGTAGAGCATCAACATCTAGCCCCAACCTCTACCTATACCTGAGTGGCCATGGGAAAATATTGTGATGGATTTTATAGTAAGGCTATCATGGACACATAAGGGATGTGATACAATTTGGGTAATAGTGGATCGATTGTCTAAATTTGCCATTTTTTGTCGATTCGAGTTACATGGGGACTAGAGAGACTAGCAAAACTGTATATGGAGAAGATTGAACGGTTATATAGTGTACTATTGTTAATTGTATCAGATAGAGATGACAAATTTACTTCTCGTTTTTTACAGAGTTTCCAGAAGTCTATAGGATCGAAGATTTCTATGAGCATCGTATTCCACCCACAGACCAACGGACAGTCGAAGTGGACTATTCAGATGTTATAAGATTTGCTAAGATCGTGTATATTGACATTTATTGGAAGTTGAGATGAGCAATTACATCTGACAGAGTTTGCCTACAGCAATCGCTTTCAGGCTAGTATCGGTATGGCTCCGTTTAAGGCTTTGTATGGGAGGAGATGTAGGACTATTGTTTGTTAGGACGAGGTTAGAGATAGATATATTCATGGTTCTGACTTAGTAGATATGTCATCCGAGAGGATAAGGTTGATCTGAGCTAGACTGTTAGAGGTACAGAATCGACAGAAGAGTTATGCCGACAAAAAAAGGAATGACCTTGAGTTCCAAGTAGGGGATAAAGTCTTTTTTAAAGTCTCTTCTTAGAATGGAGTATTGAGATTTGGCTGGAAGAGAAAGTTGGCACCGCACTATATTGGTCATTTTAAGATTTTGGAAATAGTGGGTAAAATGGCATATCTTCTGGGATTACCACCGGAATTGGAAAGAATTCATAAAGTATTTCATTATCTGTGCTGAAGAAATATGTACCAGACCCTTCTCACATCTTGGATAGTCAATCGATAGAGTTAAATGAGGATCTTACTTATGAAGAAAAGCATGTGAAGTCGTAGATAGAAATGTTCACGAGTTGAGATCTAGACATATTCCACTTGTGAAGGTCATATGGTCTAATAATCATATACATAAAATGACTTGGAAAATGGAACAAGATATGAGAGAGAAATACCTAGAGTTGTTTGAGGATTGAGAAATTTCGAGGATGAAATTTTTATAAGGTGGGACGTAATATCACATCCCATTATAATCTTCATTAGCTCAAAACTAAGTAAACCCCACCTAATTATCATTTAACCACTATGTTTGTTTGTCTCATAATCAAAACAAAATCACTCACCCATCCCTAACCACTACTCCTAACACAACCCAACTTCTTCTATCAACAAATAATAACTTTAGCATATGTTTCAGGTAGTAGCTAATGAAGAAAATGAGAGATGAAAGCTTTACATATGTATTGGTTATGGGTACAATACTTCTCATTGCCATGCAAGCAGTGTTTGAGTTATGTGGGTGAGGAGTGTGTTGAAGAGAATTCTAGAGAGTTTTGAGAGTAATTCCATAGAGTTCTGAGAGCAATTCTAGGGAGTTTTAGAGATAGAAACCAAAACAAGTAGAGAGACATTTGGCTAGAGAGAGAAAGTTTTCCTTAGAGAGAAAATGTCTCGTTAGATGTCGTCTGATCTCCATTTCTGGCGAGTGACTACATCTGGAGAATCCCCTCGATGGGATAAAGCAAACACCGTCAGACCGCCGTCGAGATTCCTTCTCATGCGCCTACACATGCCACTGCTTCGCTGCACGTGTACGACACCTCCTGGACCCAAATTTTTCCTTCATTGAGATACGCACTGTGGATACATCTTTACCCAAATCAGATCTTTGATTGGTGAGAAACGAACCAAAAATGATAGTTATCGTTGTTTAAGCGATCGTCGGTAACCTCCATGATTCAGCCCTCACAACCCCATCATTGTGATTGTGGTTCCTCCGTTATGAGAATTAAAGGTCGTTAGAGCTTGATTCCTAACGAGGATATAATCATGAGAGTTTATGCATTGTTATGCTTAATTAGTGTCGGATTATGTTTCAATTCACACTTTTAAATGAGCTCAGTGATATGGTGGGAAACCTTGGGAGTTTTGTGTTACCTCTCATTGGTTTCAACCTACTATATACTGGACCCGGATTAGTAACCATGTTTGATGAATATTTGTATTATTGTGAGAATGGTTGCTTGAGATGATATTATAATATATGTTATTTTCATATATATATATATATATATATTTCTATTTCTATTTTGTTGGAGAGGTCATGTTGAGAGAATGTGTGTTTTACTTACTGAGCTCTTTAAGCTCACCCTATATTTCCCAAAAATCTTAGGTAGTTCGCTAGCACAGCAGTAGCAGTGCCAGGATTTGATGCCACAATCGCTTTTCGGGTTGGTCCAGATATTTAAGACATTATTTTCAAATTTAAAGATTTGTGTTGTAAACCTCAATACAAGAGAGTTATTCGGAGATTTTCTAATTTGTAAAATAAAATGTATTATTTATGCAAATTTGTTTGATTTGTATTTGTAGACAACAGAACCTGGGCGACACTTTTCTAGACTCGTGGCCTAGTTGGGGGTACGAAATCACATGGAGTCGCCACCCGGTGTGAACCGGGACAAAGATTTAAGGCCGCACTCACCCCTCGCAAGGGAAGACCTCAAACCGTTGGGTTCGGAATGGTCCCTTACTTATGTCACTTGTGATGATATAATTTGTGCAATGAATTAACCAAGTCTACTCAATAATCATGCTCAAGGGTACTTAGATCTAACATGCTTTCATCCAAATAATTCCACGCAATGTAACACAACAAGCATATTGAACCATTAAATCAACATGTATAAATCATTACCCAAACGCATCATAAACTAAGAACATGCATAATGAACAACCTAAACATGCTTTAACAAATAAATAACAAACTAAATTAAACCATGCTTTAAATAATAAATAAATAACCTAAAGACTATAACATGCTCAAATACAAGTTAGGATGAGACGAGATACGTGTATCTTAAGTGGTACGTGGCATTGTATCCCGAGTGCAGACCATACTACCGTCCATTCGGAATCGGCTATGGAATTTACGTCCGGGTTTCCATCCGATATACCACAAAAGGGGACACATATCCCGCTCATCTAACAATCACATCATGCTTCAAACGACTCTCATGCAATTATATATCAAAATAAATAAAACAAAGATAAAGAAGATAAGTAAAAAGGTGCCCTCAGGTCTAACCTCTTTTGCCGTCTAAGAAAGGGCGTTACACGTCCGTTGGAAGGGAGATTGATCCGATGCTTTTCCAATTCGTCTACTCAACATTTTCCCTCGTTGTTTTTGATGCTTGGGCTGCTGTTTTAAGTCCGTTTCGCTGCTGTTTCGCTGTTCTATTTCAGGTCGCTGTTTCAGGCGTTTAGTGGACTGTTTTGGGTGATTTTGAAGGCTTAGGGGGGCGTTTGTAAGGATTGTTTAGAGAAACTTTATGGAGGTTTTTGGGATGGTGTTTAGGTGATTTTAGGACGGTTTTGTAGGCTAAGGACGCAACAAAAACTGACCAGAACAGAAGGTGAACTGCGGCAGTTCACAGGTGCAGTGGGGTGTTTTCAGGGACTGTTTTGGGCTTGCGAATGGGGCTGTATTTGGAGGGTGTTTAGTGCGACTTTAGGGCTATGAATAAGTTTATTTGAGGGTGTTTTAGGGATGTGAATGGGGGTTGGAACTCGGCAATGAGGTTAAGTTTAGGGCTTGGGCGTGAAGGTGTTGATGATGGAGGGGAAGGTGCGGCATGATGGCTATTGGATCTGAAGGTGCGGCAATGGAGGCTCAGGGGGATGCTGGGCGTGCAATGGAGGCTTAATAGATGCTTTAGGCGGTGAGAGAATGTTGGATAACATGACCCATAGCGTCACTATTTGTACAGATCATAGTGTTGTTGTACAAATTAACTATGTGACAAGGAAATTGCACTCTCATCATTTGTGATTAGATCACCATAGATGTATAATGAAGAGAGGTCCCTATGATTAGTTCCTGGATTGAGATGATATGAGACAGTATCAGTCCACGAAGGATTAATCATTAAATATCCCTAGCCGGAGTATTATCGAGACTGGACATCGATAATGCGGAATAGGCTAGTATTGCACTTGTGCGCGTTGTGAGGGCACAACGGCATAGTTCTCATATATTTGGGTATTGGATACTCATGCAAGTGCGATAGGAGGTTGTGTTTCACCGATGGTACGGGAAACAGCTTCGCTCTGGATAGACCCCTCGGAATCCCATTGGTATTATGACTATGTGTCTATGGGAGTCCGACATCAGGGTAGGTGTGTATGGTCTTAACCTGAGACTTGCACCGCTAATGCTTACGACAATCAGTATACTTTTGTTGAGGTCGTCTAGGACTCTAACCGGTTCTGTGTACGCCAATGCTGGGTATATTGAGAATCGTAGAGTATTGGGTGTAATGTCAAGACAGAAGTATCACTCCAGTCATAGTGGAGATGATGTCACGCAGGATACGGTATTAGTGCTCTTAAGTGCTGGCCGGCCATCGGGATATTATGACAAGGTCATGTATATCCGATTATAGAGACTACTTATCCAGACCCAGCCCTAGCACGTGACATCCGATACTGGGCCGATATACACGATACTTGGTATACTACTACGCGCTGATATAGATCTTAAATATTCTTAGAGAATATGACCGGAGAATTGGATAGACTTCGTGCTTTGCTAGAAGCCGATCTTGTCTCGTAAATCGGTAGAACGTAGTACTTGGTACGTACGTGATTCGGATATTCCGACGACCGTATTTACTGCCGAATTATCCGGGGATCTCATGGGTCGCTTCCCGATAATGCACCGATGACGCATAACTCGCACTCATTAATAATCTGGGATTATATAGAAGAAAGAGAAAATTAATCTAGGATTAATTACGGAGATATTTTATCTGGGATAAAATATCGTCTAGAGAGAGAGATATGATTAATTTGGAATTAATCGATAAATTAATATATTCGATATATTAAACGAAATTGGATTTCGACGCGGAATTGAAATTGGATTTTAATTCGGGCGAACGAATTAATTTAGAATTAATTCGTTAGCGACGTGAATAGTGAATTCGCTAGGCGTAATCATTTAATTACGACGCAACGGAAAACTCGCTAATTGGGAATTAGCGAAACCGAGCCCGAGTGTGATTGCGAGCGCATTCGTATTTCGAATTCGAGTGCGGCGACGCAAGTCACATCAAGCGTCAAATCATTCGTCACATCAAGCGTCAAATCAAATGTCACTTTGAGTGATGTGATTGATTGATTGATGTGATTGATTGATTGAAAGACATGTCACTTTATAAAGTGAAATGAATAGTTGATGGCTTTAGTGAATAGTGTAGTTGTGAGACTTTTACCATTTTAATTCTTTATTGAATTATTTGGTAATTTTTAATGTATTTTTTTGAAAAATATATAAGGCATTTTTTTAAAAATGCTTTACTCTATTAACACATTTTCTCTCCATCTCTTCCCTCTCTCTAATTCACGCCCAAAAGGGCTTCATCTCTTCTTCTTCAAGCTCACTGCCGTGAGCCAAATGGAAGCAATGAGTGTGTTTTGTTGCAAAACACAAGTGCTAGCACACTTACGAGAGTTGCGAAGGTGTTAGGGAGGTCCACCCATGAGGCGGGATCCGTTCGACGAAGCTTGGAGCTTGCAGAAGGACCATTTCAACGCCCAACCAGTGAGAATTCTGCACTGCAGTGGCGCCAAACCAGTGAGCGTTTTTGGCTTCATTCGTCTTCAAATCGTCTCAACCGATCGATGTGAGTATTCCGCAACTTCGTCGATATGTATTCGCAATGTTTTTCATGCTTATAATCGATCCGGGACCTTAATAGAAACCAACAATGGCATCAAGAGCCTAGGTTTGAGCATGAAAATTTTAGGGCTTAAAATTTGGGCAAATTGAATTTGAGCATGATTTTGTGAAATTGGATTATGATATGCTTAAATGTGTTGTATTGAAGTTTGATTGGATCAATTTCATGAAAATGATTTGGAATAATTTTCCCCAATTGAAGATGTTGGCCGAATGTGATGAATATTTGGAATTCTTGGAATTTTTTGATTTTGATTCATTGGATGAGTTGAATCATTAAGGATGATGTTAATTTGAAACTAATTGGATTGAATTTTGAATTGAACAAAAATCCCCAAATTATTCATGTTGGCCGAATTACATTGCCCTTTAATGTCTTGGTATTTTGATTTTGTGACATTGGATGTGTATGAAATCAAATTGGATGTTGATTTAATGTCGATTGTGGGTTCGATTGGATTGAAACCAAATCGGACACAAAATCCTTCCTTGGCCGAGAGCTTAAAAGCATGTAATGGGTTTGATTTTTCATTTATGTGTTGGACATGTGATGATAAATGAGCATGATTAATTGGACTAATTTCATGTTTTGGAAATATTGATTTGGGTGATTAATCATGTAATGCACTTTAGGTAATTAAATTGCGGAATTGGATTCATGTAATTTAGTTATTTAGGCCTTAAATTGGATTTGGGCTTATAATGTTGTAATGGGCTAATTGGGCTTGATTTTATCAAGTTGGGTTTAGGCCAAATGGATTGGATCCAATTGGGCCCAAAACCACTACCATAAAGCCCAAATGCAACTTATAAACCTTTAAAGTTTAATTGGGCCTAATGGGCCTAAATTGATTTCTAGGCTTATGGGGTTACTCCTTGATTGGGCTTTGGTTGCCGAAGCCCACGCCTTAAAGAAATTAATTAAAGCCCATTAGACTTGAATTGAATTGACGTTGGACGTTAATCGGGCTTTGAGTCCCGACGCGATTAAATTTGGAATTTAAGTCGTTAAAGGTTTATTAAATAAAGTGTAATATTCAATTTGGAATTGAATAGTGAATTAGTATTAAATACATGTTAAATTGGATTTAATTATGTAGTTTAATTTAATTCATGAATTCGTACTTTGAGTACTTATTCGCAAAAACGAGTTTGACTCGAGCAAAATCAAATCGTTGTTTGAACATTGGATGATCACATAATTATCAGATTAATTAATTTGATTAGATTGATTGATAGCATGCTTATGTGTGAATACGTGGTTGTGATGAATGAATAATGTATATCGGATGGATATTAGTCGGGTGGGGCAATTTTGGAAATTGTTGTAATAAATTCGATTTATTAAATTGGACCTGCGTGTCCAGCCTTATCACCTTTATTCTCTTTGTATTCTCTTCTCACCTATTCCCCTCAATGTAAATGAGGTTTCTTTAGAAGTGTAGTGTAACGGGTAGAAGTAATACAAGTGCTAGCTTGAGTGAGAAAGGGAGAGATTTGATCTAGGATCAATGTGTTAAGTATCCATCCGCATATCATTATTATTTATTTTCATACTCGCTTTATTATGTATTTAGAATGCATGTTTAAGGGTGTATGATGATGAGACCTTAACAAAGATAATGAAATTGGTAGCCAATTTGCACGCGAAAAGCCCTCATCAAATATCATGCGTCTTTTTCTTCCATGAGTGATTCTTGCTCAAGATCCTAGATTGGCATGGGTTGTTGGCCAAAGTCAAGCCCTTGTCCGTCGAAGATGTGTTTGAATCACGAAGCTTTGTTCTATATTGGTGTCTTGTCCAAGTTGTGGTTTGTTGGCCAAAGTCAAGACCACTTCTTGTCCATCGACATTGATTACGAAGCTTCCATGGTCAATGGGTCCGCGCTTGACTGGGATCATCAGGTTTGTTGTGCCAAAGCCAAGGCCTAGTTGATTCAGAGGAAAAAGGTTAGGCTATATATTGGATATATAGGCATATATAAGATATATGTTTCGGACTTGGATGTCCACCTACCGGATCTAGGAGTTGGATGAGATCCAATTGATCTTAGAGATCTACCTAGTTAATTATCATACAATTTGTTGGCCAAAGTCAAGATTGTGTGATATTTAACGGGATCCTAGCCCACTAGGAAACACGGTTTCCCGAGTACTCGACAGAGGGTTAGAGGCTCGACGAAAAATAGTGGGAGGCAAGAATTGAATTTGCAATATTCGTTCAATTACTCGCCATACGCGCTCAAACAAATATCACTCGTCATATATTAAAAGTATTAGTTGGACTAATATTTAATGTTGTTTTAATAAACAGTTGGACTGTATTATAGTTGATTATATATAATTGGATTATATTAATCAATATATTTGAATTAATTAATTTCAGTTTACAGTTGATTTTATAATTGGATTATAGTAATCAATGTAATTGAGGTTAATTAATTTGGATTATATTTGATTATATAGTTGGACTATTATAATCATTATAATATATAGTACCACTAATCGTTGATTAAATAGTTGGACTATTGTAATCAAGATAAAATTGAAAAGTTGGATATTTAAAATATAATCTGGGATTAAAATATTTTAAATGATTTAATTTTCAAATTGGGAATAAATAATAGGTTACTTTATTTGATAAAATAACTTATTATACTTAAAGCCCAAAATTAAGCAAAATAAGTAGAGCATAAAATCTTTGGAAGATTTATGTGATGATGACTTTAATGCTTAATTTAATATACTTGTCATAAATCTAATTTTAGATTTAAAAAGTATTAAAATTGCAATAAATAATTCTTGGAGAATTAATTGACTAATCTAGAGGTGAAAAGTCAAAGTTTGCAATTGGGCATGTTGCACGAGGTGCACATTGTTTCGATATTCTAAAAACCCAAGGCTTGGCCTAAGGTTCTTGAAATATTGAAAAGGATAATTGACATATCCCAAAGTGACTACCATTTGGATATGGCAGACACGAAGGAATTAAAGAAAGGGCAAGGCTCTTACTTTAAAAATGTTTGTCAAAGTTATGTTCACTACTAGATAGATTGAAATTAGATTTTAAATACTTAGTGTGGTACATAAAATATATGTATTGATGTTCAGAATCTGCTTTGAGCAGGATACTGACTTCAAGCTGAGATTGCTCTGCGAATCGGAAACGGGACGAAAGTCGCTGTTTCGACCGTAGATACCTAAGTTTAGGAACTACCCTTCGGGTGTGTACTTAAATTAGGAACTGTTATAATGTAACTAGTTTGACTAGAGACATTATCTCTATATCAGTGTTTAATCCATTGTGGATAAACCTTTATATTCTAGAACACTAAGTGTTTCATTATATAAAGATGATACTGAGATAAACACATTAGATGTGAATAACAGAATTTATATTTTGAATATAATTAAAATCTCAAAACATATAAAATGACAAATAAATAGCTCAAATTGATTTGATCAATAGAGACTTATTTGTGGCATTGTTGTCTGGGACACAATTAAACAAGATTCGTATATCCGCACTTTTGAAGAGTGGGTACTAGGACTGATTTGACTATTCAAATAAAGTCTACGAATCTAGTTTGTTAGGTAAAGTACCTAAAACACTGTTTACTTGGTAATAGTGTAAGTGCCACCGATCTGTTAGCCCTATTCATGGTGAAGTTAGTGGGCCCATATCTAGCTAGGCTAGATGTGAACATGAATATTTCGTGACCTTAACGGATGTGGCATCACGTTATGGTTATGTGTTCTTTTGAAGAACACAGATCGGAAACTATTAGAGTTTCGACACGAAGTAGATAAACAGATCGACTATAGTATTATGCCGTCACGGTAAGACCGTAATGGAAAATACTTAAGCAGTAAGTTTCAAACATACATGAAAGAGTATAGTATTCTTTCAGATGAGGACTCCTCCCGAGACACGTCAGTTAGACGGTGTGTCCGAACGAAAACCGAATTTTGTTGGACATGATAAGGTTTATCACGAGTCGCTCTGAGCTATCATTTCCTTCAACATGATATGTATTAACAGTGCAAAACTTATTTAGAATAAGGTTCCATATAAATCTGTTTGACAGATATCATATAGGATATGAACAGGAAAGAACAGGGTTTCTCATTCCTAATAATTTGGGTATGCCGGGCATAACGTTTGGATGATACCAAACAAGAACCCAAATTGGATAAGTGCCAATAATAGGTTATCCTAGGGAAACCATAAGTATAGTACTTATAAATCTCACATGAGAACAATATAATTGTTGCTCACCATGCGGTTTTCCTAAGAGGAACACCGATATGCAGTGGTCAGTGGGAGGATAGTGATACTCGATGAAAATCGGAGTAATACTATTCGAGGCACGAAGTCCTTAATGGAACACAAACAGTTCATCAATGATGAATCTGTACCATTAATCTTCGAATACACAAGAACCGCGTAGATCGGAGAGAATCAGGAAACAACCTGGGGTATGGGTTTCTGATGTAACCCCTTAAAGATGTAAATCTTATGGAGGTATACCAACCGACTACGTACGAGGAAGTGATACAAGGTATCGACTCCCTATTATGGCAAAGTGCCATGAGTCCGAAATGGATTCCATGTATAACAACTATGTTTGGATACTAGTTGTTGTACCGCAAGGCATTGTGCCTATTGGTACTAAAACGTCTTCAAGGAAGACATACATGGATGGCAACATACCAACGTACAAAGCTAGGCTTTTGACGGAAAGGTATCGTTATCAACATTTGTTGATTACGGTTCAACCTTTTACCTGTTGCCATGGTAAATCCATTTTGAAGATGCTTGTAGATACTGCATATTTCATTTATGAAATGTGTCAGTTAATGATCAAAATCGCTTTCCTGAAAAGGAAACCTCTTGGAGGATGCTTACAACATCCTGACGATTTTGTATAACCGACAAACAAGGTTTGCGGGTTATTCGATCCATGTTTGGATTGAAGCAAGCATAAGGTTCTTGGAACTGTCGTTTTGAAATAATCATAATGGTTAATGATTTGATTCAAAACGAAATGATTCTTGTGTATATAAGGAGGTTAGTGGGAGCGCACTGACAAGGAAATTCCCATAAAGCAATTGGTGAAAGCTTGGCTTTCATAGAAATTCTCCGTAGAATTCTGGAGAGTAACAACCTTTATTCAAGGAATAAAGATCTACTGGGATAGATTTGGAGTTGTTAACACTCTCTGGGAAATTGTACATTTAAAATGTACTTGATAGGGTGTCTCATACGCTTTGAGCATATGGAGTCACAATCGGGTCAATCCAAGTGATAGTCACTGGATTGAAGTTAAGGACATCTGTTAGTATCTTAGAGAACTAAAGATGTTGTCTTAAACTATGGAGAAGGAGAACTTGAAGTGACTGGGATCACTACCGCAAGTTTCCAAACAGTTAAATACTGCGGTACTATAAAGTTTGAATAACGGGACAGTGAGCTGGAAATCTTCCGAGCAAGATACTGTTGCCGAATAAACAACAAATGCGGATTATTGCTGCAGCTGAGGCAGCAATAGAAGCCATTTGGGTCGATAATAAATCTAATTAGATTAGATATAGTTCTGTTAGCAGCTGAGCTAGGCGTCAGCACAAGGCTAAAGAATTAAAGGTCTCATCGACGATCCAGATATATACTTCTATATCATCTGATTCGTTCGGATCATACATCGTGGCGATGTGATGATCGTATAAATCGCGTCAGACGATAATCATGGAAATCCGCTGACGAAAACCTTTTTCAGCAATTTGAGCGAACCGTACATAGTTCGGGTGTTCGACACTTGAGTGACTGGCTATGTGCCAAGTGGGAGATTGTTGGATAACATGACCCATAGCGTCACTATTTGTACAGATCATAGTGTTGTTGTACAAATTAACTATGTGACAAGGAAATTGCACTCTCATCATTTGTGATTAGATCACCATAGATATATAAATGAAGAGAGGTCCCTATGATTAGTTCCTGGATTGAGATGATATGAGACAGTATCAGTCCACGAAGGATTAATCATTAAATATCCCTAGCCGGAGTATTATCGAGACTGGACATCGATAATGCGGAATAGGCTAGTATTGCACTTGTGCGCGTTGTGAGGGCACAACGGCATAGTTCTCATATATTTGGGTATTGGATACTCATGCAAGTGCGATAGGAGGTTGTGTTTCACCGATGGTACGGGAAACAGCTTCGCTCTGGATAGACCCCTCGGAATCCCATTGGTATTATGACTATGTGTCTATGGGAGTCCGACATCAGGGTAGGTGTGTATGGTCTTAACCTGAGACTTGCACCGCTAATGCTTACGACAATCAGTATACTTTTGTTGAGGTCGTCTAGGACTCTAACCGGTTATGTTGTGTACGCCAATGCTGGGTATATTGAGAATCGTAGAGTATTGGGTGTAATGTCAAGACGGAAGTATCACTCCAGTCATAGTGGAGATGATGTCACGCAGGATACGGTATTAGTGCTCTTAAGTGCTGGCCGGCCATCGGGATATTATGACAAGGTCATGTATATCCGATTATAGAGACTAGTTACCAGACATCCGATATGTGCTTCGGACGGGGCAGACACTTATCCAGCCCCAGCCCTAGCACGTGACTATCCGATACTGGGCCGATATACACGATACTTGGTATACTACGCTTGATATAGATCTTAAATATTCTTAGAGAATATGACCGGAGAATTGGATAGACTTCGTGCTTTGCTAGAAGCCGATCTTGTCTCGTAAATCGGTAGAACGTAGTACTTGGTACGTACGTGATTCGGATATCCGACGACCGTATTTACTGCCGAATTATCCGGGGATCTCATGGGTCGCTTCCCGATAATGCACCGATGACGCATAACTCGCACTCATTAAATAATCTGGGATTATATAGAAGAAAGAGAAAATTAATCTAGGATTAATTACGGAGATATTTTATCTGGGATAAAATATCGTCTAGAGAGAGATAACGATTAATTTGGAATTAATCGATAAATTAATATATTCGATATATTAAACGAAATTGGATTTCGACGCGGAATTGAAATTGGATTTTAATTCGGGCGAACGAATTAATTTAGAATTAATTCGTTAGCGACGTGAATAGTGAATTCGCTAGGCGTAATCATTTAATTACGACGCAACGGAAAACTCGCTAATTGGGAATTAGCGAAACCGAGCCCGAGTGTGATTGCGAGCGCATTCGTATTTCGAATTCGAGTGCGGCGACGCAAGTCACATCAAGCGTCAAATCATTCGTCACATCAAGCGTCAAATCAAATGTCACTTTGAGTGATGTGATTGATTGATTGATGTGATTGATGATTGAAAGACATGTCACTTTAATAAAGTGAAATGAATAGTTGATGGTTTAGGTGAAATAGTGTTAGTTGGTGAGACTTTTACCATTTTAATTCTTTATTGAATTATTTGGTAATTGTTTAATGTATTTTTTTGAAAAATATATAAGGCATTTTTTAAATGCTTTACTTATCTAATTAACACATTTTCTCTCCATCTCTCCCTCTCTCTAATTCACGCCCAAAAGGGCTCATTCCTTCTTCTTCACAGCTCACTGCCGTGAGCCAAATGGGAAGCAAGAGTGTGTTTTGTTGCAAAACACAAGTGCTAGCACACTTACGAGAGTTGCGAAGGTGTTAGGGAAGTCCACCCATGAGGCGGGATCCGTTCGACGAAGCTTGGAGCTTGCGGAAGGACCTTTTCACGCCCAAACCAGTGAAGAATTCTGCACTGCAGTGGCGCCAACCAGTGAGCGTTTTGGCTCCATTCGTCTTCAAATCGTCTCAACCGATCGATGTGAGTATTCCGCAACTTCGTCGATATGTATTCGCAATGTTTTTCATGCTTATAATCGATCCGGGACCTTAATAGAAACCAACAAGAGAGGTGTATGAGCTCGGTTTTGAATGGGGGGTGAATGCCTCTTTTTATAGGCAAAGAGAGAAGACTTTCCTAATTTGAATAGGAATGAATCTCCTAATTGGTGTCTAACAAGGAATGGATCTCCTAATTTGGATTTGTGATTGGATTTGATTTGGTAGGGATTTGATTTGATTTCTTTTATTTAGGTAAGGATTTAACAAGATTTAAACATGTGATTAATGTGCATATACCTAAATAAAGGGGCTTTGGGCGTGAATCACATCCTTTGGGCATGGATTTGGTTTGACTTGGGTTGACTTGGGTATTTGGGCTTGGTTTGGGTTAGGTATGTGGTCTATGAGAGTTTTGGGCCTAAGGTGAGCTTAGAAACGGAGGTATAACAAGCAACCGAAGTGAAAACAACGAGATTAAATCCATCAAAAATTCTATTTTCCCACTTTACCCTTCCAACGTCCGTTTCCCGCGACTTTCATGACTAAAGAAGTAGTTGCCTCCATACGAGACTCATCATTAGGCTAGTGTGTAAAAATACAATGCCTACAGTATGACATGTAGAATGCTTGAGCTAAAGAAGTCTGCAAACCCCTTTCTAGGGTTGGGCCCGCTCTAGGGATGGGGTCGTGACAACAACAACTAAACACTAGCAAAATATCTGAGGCTAATGTCTCTAATTCTTGCTTATTTTAGATTTCTCAAGCTTAATTAAAAACTTGCTCAAGCTTGCCTTTTGTAACGACCGGAAATTCGACTATTGTTACATCATGAGACCAGTATTACATAATAAAAATTATGTTTGAGTACATATACATTAATGTGATGACTTTGGGGATAATCGGTGAATTCCTCGAAATTCCTATACGAAACTGTATAATATTCCACTCCTAATAGCCCATGGTATTTGGGCCTTAACTTTCTCATACGAATTCTGATTTTTCTGAATTTTATATTATCGGAAATCTGCGATCAAGACCTACAACTTCCGTGTTGAACATTTTTCCAAATTCGGATCAAACACTGGTTAAAAATGTAAGTCAAAACTCTAGATGAATAATGTTGTGGACTTATCTAGAAGAATCTCAAACTTTCTCAACTTTTCTACACTTTTCTTCATTATTCAAAATTTCAAATAACCCCTAGTATATAAGAGGAGGGGAGGAGGAAAGAGAAACAAAGCAAAAAGGGATTGACAACCTACAAGCTTGGAAAATTGAGGAAGAATCAAGCAAGTTAATGTAAGGGAATCTTGACCCAAAACTTGGTTTATTGGATTTTGAAAGCATGATGATAGAATAGAGATTTTGGCATGATGAGGGTTACATATTGGTGATTAATAAGTAAAGGAAGTGATTGTTGAGTTAAATACCCAAATTATGGAAGTTTTAAAGGTTGGTTAGAAACATGGACAATGAGATTAAATAATTATTTGAGGATGATAATTTGATATAGAATATATGAAATTGAAGTGTAATAAGATGGATCGTGTATTGGATTTTGTATGAAAGCATTGGTGATGAATATGGGTAAGATTGAATTGAGGAAACAAATGAAGAATCCTGGAAAATTTTCTCGCGTCGCGACGCCCAAGTTTTGAAATCTATAGCATGACTTTTTATGTTTTTCGAGACATGGGGAAAAATCCACCTTAATATGTAACTTGATTCAGATATGGAATTGAAGGACAGCACATGTGCACATGTAGAGGACTGGGGGGAAGACGATACGTAACGCCCCGATACCCTAGTTCAGGTCTATGGATGACAGGTGCCCCTAGATCCTAGTTTCATAGCTTGGAGGGTAGCATAGATCTGCACCCTCAATTCTTGTTCAGTGGCTTGGGGGACGGCGATACGTAACACCCCAAAGTCATGGATTTGCATTTCTGGCTCTAGTATGCGTATGGGGGGACGGCGATACGTAACACCCATATACGTCAGGTTTTCAGAGACGAATATCAATTTTCAGAAATAGCTTTCAGACACAGATTTCAAAAATAGTTTGCAGAAATAGATTTCATAAATGATTTTCAGATACATATTACAAAAAAGGTTTCTAGAAAGGAAAGTTTTTAGAAAATAATAGTTCTATAAGAGACTTTCAGAAAAGATCAGTTTTAGAAAAGCGTTATGAATTCAAAAAAGTTGAGTTGGGCATCGGTCCCGTGCATAAGTTCATACATGAGATGAGTTAATATTGTTAGAAAGTCAGAGGCTCGGGAGAATAGTACGGCCTATCACCGGTGTCGCGACGCGCCCCAAAAATCACCATGCATATATCTTCCCACAGGATTGGCGTCTCAGCGCCCAAATACCAGCGCCGCATCGCCCTGGACGCCCCAAAACCCTGATTTTTGATGTCTTTGATGCGTATTATGATTCCGAGGCCTCCCTATATAAAGCCAACTTCGTCCAAACCCTAAGGGAGGAGAAAATCAGAGAGAAAGAAGAGAGAAACACACAACAAATAGCCATAAACACAAAATCAAGAGAGGAAAACGAAGAACTTCAAGGAAACCATGACATCTCTCCTATCTATCAAGGTTGTATCTCTCTCTCCCATAGAGAGCTAATCTCCTAGGCAAAGCTAATGATGAACTTTTGTATTTAAATTCTTATTTTCATGTTGTTGATTCTTAAAGTATATTTTAATGTTTAATACAATTGATGGTTGTTGTTCTTTATTATATTTCGCTTTATAATCCAGAAACTTATTTTGTCAACACCCATATAGATCCAGTCATGCTTCTTTTATGTGTGATTTGTGAAACCAGTTGTGACTGGTAAAGTTATTTTATGTGTTGGTCTTCTACTGCAGTATTTCCTGACTGTATATTGTCAACGTTAGATAGCTCGTAATGATAACTTTTGTGTGTTATTAACATAGAGAAAATAATCATTGATTACCTTAGAATAATACATGTGTAGAATTTAATATCTTCCTGTTGTTGGTTTGGGATGTGAAACCTTCAACTGAGTCATAACAGGAATCAATAACTGAACTTAGCAGTTTAATACAAAAGGGATTCCCAATGCTTTGCCATATTTCTCTACTGATATTCTTTAAGTATTTTCCATAGTTTTTACTTTACTTAATCAAATCAATCTATCTCTTTCTATTAAGTTACTGCTAATGTTTTTGTTTGAGTAAATTAGTTCCTGTAACTATCTCTCTGAGGAATCGACACTCCAACTATATTGCGATAACCGCAAGTACTTTTTGGACGTAATCAGGGGACGGTGATATGTAATGCCCCAAATTCATGGATTTGCATTCCTGACTCTAGTTAGGCATATGGGGAGACGAAGATACGTAACGCCCCCAGACGTCAGGTTTTCAGATACGGAGACCAGTTTTTAGAAATAGTTGTCAGACACAGATTATGGAAATAGTTTCATATATAGATTTCAGGAATGATTTTCAGATATAGATTACAGAAAAGGTTTCTAGAAACGAAAGTTTTCAGAAAACAGCAGTTTTATAAGAGACTTTCAGAAAAGATAAGTTTTATAAAGAGATTTAAGACGAGATTTTCAGAAAGGAGTCCAGAGTTTTCAGACAAGGAAAGAGCTTTCATATAAAGTTATTTCTTGAATTTTGGTTTTAGAACCAAATATTTTCATAATAGTATTTCAGTTTTTGTCCACTCACTTAGATCGGACAACGGTCTAACCCCTCACTCCCAATTTTCTTATTTTGAAGGTATTCCCGAAGGAAAAGCTCGAGAGGATGGATACTGATAGCAATCACTAGGGGATTTGGTCCACCAGATCGAGTCAGAACTCAGTCTAGACCATGTCAAAAGAAGTCATGTAGCATATAGTTGATTAGTAAAGAATTTTCATGTAAGAGTTATACGTGTATATTACTAAAGTTGTGATGCATAATGAATATGAGTATTTAGTTAGAAAAGCATTATGCATTCATAAAGGTTGAGTTGGGCATCGGTCCCGTGCATAAGTTCATACATGAGATGAGTTAATATTGTTAGAAAGTCAGAGGTTCAGGGGAATAGTACGGCCTATTCCCTGCCGGTAGCATCTCCTGGATTATGGATGTTATACTTTTATTATGAAGCTTATGTAATTTTAAATTAATAAAAGCTCTAATCAACTTTTAGGTGGGTGTAATCCAATTTGTCCAAATATGTATAATTAGGAGTGACTAATCACATTTGTCTACCACTTTGATTTAATCCAATTAAATCAAGACAAAGTTTATCAAATTGATTAGTTCATTGTCTGCCATTTTGATTTAATCTAATTAAATCAAGACAAATACATCAATTGTTAAATATTTTATAATTACTAAAATATCCTCCAATGGTACAGATATTTATGAAATTACAACAAAGCCCTTGTGTGATTTTGGATTCATCCAATTGGGTCAAAGTAAATAATTAATGTTATCTAATAACACATAATTATTTTAATTGATAATTATTGCATCAAATATTATTTATTATCAAACATTATCTGCGGCCCAAGTGTTCAACGAATACACTTCATATTATGGGGCTCTCTAAGCCTAGTCATGTTCGTCATACAAGTTGAGTTGATCACATATGTTTAACAATACCTCATTCGTAGGCTATCCGAGTTGTGGTTAGGAAACATATATTACACCATCAAGTTTTCGAGGCGCACATCTCATATTTTCGACATATCCACGATTCTTTACAACTTATCAAAACATCATTTCTGATATATGTGATCAACCCTAGAGGATCGGCTTTGGCCAAAGTCTTAAGAATCATGACTTACTCACATGGATATCTAAACCCTTTTATGGTACATATATGGATCGACAGATCTTATCTTGATACGCACTTAATTAACGAGTACATTGGTCCACAACCAACGAACATCTAGCTGTCATACCATGAAATGTCTCTGACATATATGGCATCAAAGTGTGGAGGATCACATATAAAATCATTATAATCTTATAGTGAAAGGATCACATATGCTACTCGACTCGAGAAGATTCCTATTGACGGTGGTGTGTACTTCCAACTATTAGGATTCACTTGAAAGGCATTCAGTATTCGCTCCAACGAATACCCACATGTCTATACAAGTTTCCATTGCTAATGGTACATCAGGTTAAACCATTAGAACTCCAATTCCAATATACGACATGTGCTAGTCTTCTAGGTTAAAGGAATTCAACTGTATACCAAAACCAACTACTATGAATATTTACATAAAAAATTATTTATAATAGTAATATTATCCTAATGTCGGACCATCCAGTGTCCAGCAATACTACATGATTATTCTAAGGTCGATGTCATTCTCAGCATATTTATATATCAAACTAATTGTAGGCACTGCATTTTTGCATATAAGTCCCGATGATGAGTCTCATTTAGAGGCACTACCTCTTAAGTTGCGGAAGTCGCGGGAAACGGACGTCGGAAGGGAAAAGTCAGAAGTCAGCACTTTGTAAGATTTTATTTGTTTTCTTAGCCTCGGGTTCACTTATTGGATTTCTGTTTTAAAATTTAACCTTGGCCCAAAACCCCCGCAAACCACTTATCATTGGCCCAAACCCTTGCAATCTACACCAAGCCCACACATCAAGCCACACGCCCACCTAGCCCACAAAGCCAAGCCCACACACGCACCAAGCCAAGCCCACTCGCCCAAAGGCACAAAAACCCTCCCAAAAATAACAAATCACCTACCTAAATAAAACAAATCAAATAAATTCAAATATATCATCTTCCTAATCAAGCCAAATCATGTCCCTAATTAACTAGATATTTTCCTTGTGAGATACCAATTAGGAGATGTCACCATTGATTTCATGATTCCTTTCCTATTCACACAAGGGGAACCCTAGCCTTTGTCTATAAAAAGAGACACAAATTCAACCCTCACTCTCTCTAACACTCACGCCCAAGGCAAAGCAAGAAGCAAAGAAATAATTCTCTCTTCTCCTCCTCTCATCACCAAAACCATAACCCCTAAACACCATCATCACTGAAACCCCATCCAAAATAGCAAACATCATCACTGAAACAGTCACTTAATTCCTCACTGCCACCACCGAAAAAAAACAGTCCTTGAAGTAGCCCTCCATTCACCGAAAACACACACCCAAATAATAGCTTAAACCACCAAAAATCACAACCCAAAATAGTCCCTGCAGTGACAGAAAAATAGCCCCTGAAACTGCACTGCAGTGACCGAAAATCACTCCCAAAACTGCACTGTAACCTGACCAAAGATCACTCCTAAATCTGCACTGCATCCACCGAAAATATACCCCCAAACAGCAGCCTTAACACCGAAAATAGTGACAAAAAAAACTACACCTCAATACACCATAAAACCGCAAAACTGTTAGACATTATGACCCATAGCGTCACTGTTTTGTAAATGATATTGTATTATTGTACAAAGTCAACTATGTGATAATGAAATTGCCTTTTGCCGTTTTGTAAATTATTTACTTTGATATATTAATGGCAAAAGTCCATATGATTAGTTTCGTATTGAGATGATATGAGACAGTATCCATATAAAAGGTTTAATTATTAAATATCCCTAGTCGTAGTATTATCGAGATCGGACATCGATAATGCGGAATAGACTAGTATTACACTTGTGTGAGTTGTGATGGCACAACGGCATAGTTCTCATATATTTAAGTATTGGATACTTATGCAAGTGCGATAGGAGGTTGTGTTTTTACCGATGGTACGGAAAACAGCTTCGCTCTGGATAGACCCCGCGGAATCCCATTGGTAGTATGTCTGCGTGTCTATGGGAGGCCGCATCAGGGTAGGTGTATATGGTCTTAACCTGAGACTTGCATCGCTAGTACTTGCGACAATCGGTAAACTTTGGTTTTGGTGGTTCGGGGCTTTAACCGGTTCTGTGTACACCTCTTCTGGGTTTATCGAGAATCGTAGTGTACTGGATGTGATGTCAAGATGGAAGTATCACTTCAGACATATGGAGATGATGATCACGCAGGATACAAAACTAGTACTCTATAAAAGGTTGCAACCGTCGGGACAATATGACCAGGTCAGGATTGTCCGATTTAAAGAGACTAGTTGTTTGATGTCCGATATATGTTTCGTACGGGGCAGACACATTTCCAGCCCCAGGCCTAACATGTGATCGTCCGATACTGGATCGATGTACGCGATACTACGGTATACTACGCTTGATAAAGATCTAATATTCCAATAAGAATATTTCTGGAGAATTGGGTAGGCATGGCGCTTTGCTAGAAGCCAACCTTGTCTTGTAAATCGGTAAAAACGTAGTACGAGGTACGTACGTGTTCGGATTATCCAACGACCGTATTTACTGCCAACATATCCGGAGATCTCTTGGGTCGCTTCCTGAAGATTCACCTATGATGTTTGATTCGAACTTTATTAATCTTGGATTAATTACGAGAGAAACTTTATCTTGGATAAAATGCCTAATTAGGAGAGGAGAGAGAACGATTAATTTGGAATTAATCGATAAAATAATATATTCGATATATTAAACGAAATTAGATTTCGACGCGGAATTAAAATCGGATTTTAATTCGGGCAAACGAATTAATTTAGAATTAATTCGTTAGCGATGTGAATAGTAATTTCGCTAGGCATAATTATTTAATTTACGTCGCGACGGAAATTCGTTAATTCGGAATTAGCGAAACCGAGCCCGAAAGTGTTTGCGGACACATTCGTATTTTGAAACGAGTGGGACCCGCAAATCACATCGCGAAGTCTCATCACTTGACACGACTAGTTGATGGATGTATCTAGTCACCTTTATTGGATGATACATTGTCACTATTCTCAATGTAAGTAGGTGAGGCCATTTAATGGCTTTTTGGGAGGGAAAACGTTTTCACCTTTTTGGAGGGATATTTACCAAATATTTTTTGGTAATTGTTATCTCATCATTCACGGTTTTGGAAACAAGAAAGAGAAAAAAAGAAAAAGAAACCAAAAGCCTTTCTCCCTCTTCTTCTTGCTCACGCCGTGAGCTTCAACAAGGCAAGAAAAATTGTTTTTCATCTTCTCCATTTTGCTAGCACAATGAAGGATCAAAGGAGGTGATAGGGAAACAACCTTGGAGCTTGGAATACTTGAAGACTTGAAGCTTCTCTCCCTCTTGCTCTTGGCCGAAAGTTTCCACCTTGAAGACTCAAGGATTTTCTTCATCATTTTTCACAAGCTTTGTAAGTATGATTCCGCCATGCTTCAAGCTTTGCATGTATAAATCGTGTGTTTCATGGCTTATACTTTCTTTGGGACTAATAATAGAAACCTACAATGGTATCAGAGCCATGTTTAAGCATGAAATACATTAGGGTTAATTTGGGTTAAAATTGATTGAAGCATGTTCTTGTGAAATTTGATGATAAAGTATGCTTATATGTATGTAATATGATATTATACATGATCAATTTTGAGAAAAATGCATTGGATGATTTTCCCCAAAATTGTTGCTTTGGCCGAATATGGAGGTCCTTGCTCTGAAGCGTTCTTGTGAATTTGATGATAAAGTATGCTTATATGTATGTAATATGATATTATACATGATCAATTTTGAGAAAAATGCATTGGATGATTTTCCCCCAAAATTGTTGCTTTGGCCGAATATGAATGTTCTTGCACTGGATTGTGATTTTTGTTTACAAGTTCATTAGATGACTTAAAACATATACGGACTTAGATTAGTGATTCAATCGGATTGAAAAAACAAATCGAACCAAAAAATCCCTCTTGGCCGAATGCAATATGGCATGTTAAAGGACTTGTTTTTTTGTTCAATAAATGTTGGACATGTGTTTTGAACAAGTGATGATTAATAAATTAAATTGGTGTTTTTTGAAATATTTGGTTTTAATGAATTAATCATGGATTTACACTTTAATTAATTGAATTTTTAAATTTGGAATATTAAAATTTAATTAATGGGCTTAATTGTATAATGGGCTTGTATTATTATATTTGGGCATAATGGGCTTGATTGGGCCAAGTAGATTTGGGCCAAAAGGATTGGATCCAATTTGGCTTAAATCACTCCATTAAGTCCAAATATAGTAAAATGGCTTTAATGTTTAATTGGGCCTTATGGGCTTGAAATTATTTTATGGCATTTAAGGGTGATTCCTTATTTGAGCTTGGTAATTGGGTTTGACCCACATTGACCAAAGCCCAAGCCTTAATAAATCAATTGAAAGCCCATCGGACTTTAATTAAACAAACATTGGATGTTAGTTGGGCTTGGAGACCCAATTAGATTAGATTTAGAATCTAAGTCTTTAAAAGCACATTAAAGTGTAAACATTTAATTTGGAATTAAATAAATTGAATTAGTATTGAATACGACTTAAATTGGATTTAACGGGTAGTTCGATATAATTCGTGAATTCGTACCTAATGTACTTATTCTCAAACGAGTTAGACTCGCGCAAAATCAAACCGTTGTTTGAACATTGGATGATCACTTAAACAAAGACTAATTAATTGGATTGATTGGTTGTATAGCATGTCTTGATTGAATATATATGTATGTGATGAATGAATAGTTTATATCGGATGGATATTAGAAGGGAAAGGGTAATTTTAGAAATTATTGTAAATTTAGAATTTATAAATTGGACCTGCGTGTCCAGCCTTATCTCTTTTATCTCTTTGTATTCTCTTCTCACCTAATTCCCCTCAATGTAAATGAGGTTTCTCTTATTGTATTATGTAATTGGGTAGAAGTAGAAATAATGCTAGCGGGGAGAGGAAAGGGAGTGATTTGTTCTAGGAACAAGTTGTTTTATATATCCATCCGTATATCACTATTAATTTACTTTACGCACTTTATGATGTTTTAGAAGCATGCTTAAGGGTGTATGATGATGAGACCTAACAAAGATAATAAATTGGTTGCCAATTACGCAAAAATCCCTAATTTATATTAAGCGATTATCCTTCCGTTGAATGATTCTTGTTCAAGATCCAAAATTGGCATTGGTTTGTTGGCCAAAGTCAAGACCTTTGTCAATTGAGAATGTACTTGAATCATGAGAGTTTTGTTCCACATCGGTGTCTTGTCCAAGTTGTGATTTGTTGGCCAAAGTCAAGATCACTTCTTGTCCAACGACATTGATTACGAAACTTTCCTTGTCAATGGGTCCCGCTTAACTGGAATCATTAGGTTTGTTGTGCCAAAGCCAAGGCCTAGATGATTCGGAGGATATGGTTAGGAAAATGTATTAGATACATTGGCATAAGTAATGTACATATGTTTTGGACTTGGATGTCCACCTAACCGGATCTAGGAATTGGATAGGATCCAATTGATCTTTGAGATCTACCTAGTTAAATAGCATACAGCTTGTTTGCCAAAGTCAAGGTTGTGTGTTATTTAACGGGATCCTAGCCCACTAGGAAATAGGATTTCCCGAGTTCTCGACAGAGTTTAGAGACTTGATGAATAGAATGAGTGGGAGGCTAGTTATGATTTAAATTTGCAGATATTTGCATCTCGTTCAGATACTTAGCCTACGCGTCTTTCAATATTATTCGTCTATTATTAAAATTAGTTGGACTAATACATTGTTATTTTTTTGTAACAGTTTGACTGTACCCATTTTATCGTTAACTAGATAGTTGGACTATCGTAGTTGAGATGGCAAGCAAAGGAAATGTCCGAGACATCATCATGGGTGACAATGTCTTTAAGGGCACAAACTTCGCTGATTGGGAAATGAACCTAAGGATAGTCCTTGGGGCTGAGAGGATGATGTACACTATACAGATACCTCTCTCGCCTAAGCCCACTGACCCACTTGAGCTGGAGTTATGGAAAACTCACAGCGATGATTGTGACACACTGCTCAGGCTATTATGTTAGCTTCGATGACTCAGCACTTTCGTCGCCAGAATAAGGACTTGGATCCTTATAATATGATGGCTAGACTGAGAGATCTCCACCGCACCAACAAGCGGATGGAGAGGTACGAGTTGTGAAGAAACTCTTCGCGCCCGAATGACTGAAGGCGCATCAGTTGAGGCCCACGGGGCTCAAATGATCGCCGATATTGATGAGTTGGCCAATATGGGAATAGTCTTGGAGGCTGAGCTGACCGTAGATTTGATCTTACAGTCACTTCCTGATTCTTGGAAACAAATCATAATCAACTATAAGTTGATGGACACGGATGACTCTCTTGGAGAGCTGTTATCCATCTTGAAGGAGTCTGAAAAAGAACTCCAAAAAATGGGGCAAGCGCGAGGCGCACTATGCATCGACCTCTCAGAGGCCAAGGGCTGGGCCCAAAGCTACTGGAGGGGTGAGGAAGAAGAAACATAAGAAAAGGGTAAAGGCAAGTTGACAAAAGCTTCTGGGAAGCCAAGGGACAAGTCTCAAGATGTCTGCCTCAACTGCGGCAAGAAGGGTCACTGGAAACGTGACTGCCGAATGGGCAAGGGACACAGGAGGATATCAAGGCAGGCAAGGCACTAGCCTCTGGTATGTTTGTTATGTATGAAATATGACTACTTCTAGTTTTAAAAATTGGATTTTTGATTCTGGTTGTGCTGCTCATATATGTACTGATTTGCAGGATCTGCAGAATAGCAGGATGCTGGCTTCAGGGAGGTTGATCTACGAGTCGGAAATGGAACTCCAGTTGCTGTTTTGGCTGTAGGGACTTTTGTTTTGGAATTGCCCTCGGGGCATGTGCTTAAACTTTTGAACTGTTTTATATACCTAGTTTGACTAGGAATATCGTATCTGTATCTTTGTTAACCCAGCATGGGTACACTTTTGTATTTAGAAACACTGGGTGTTATTTATATAAAAAGATGATGCAGAAATTTGCACTGCCGTTGCAAATAATGGCCTTTATATTTGAATATAAATGAATCTCCTAACATAAAATAACAAACAAAAGGCTCAAAAGAGTAATCTAAAAGATGAAGCTTCATGTGGCATTGTCGTCTAGGACACATCAACAAGACTCGCATATCCATACTTTCGAAGAGTGGGTACTGGACGGATTTGATCCTAATTCATATGATGTCTGCGAATCTTGTCTTTTAGGCAAAATGCCTAAATCACCTTTTAGTGGTAAAGGTGAACGTGCCACAGAACTGTTAGCCCTCGTTCATAGCGACGTATGTGGGCCCATGTCTAGCCAGGCTAGAGGTGGATATCATTACTCGTAACCTTTACGGATGATGCATCTCGTTATGGTTATGTGTATCTAATGAGACACAAGTCGGAAACTTTTGAGAAATTCAAAGAGTTTCGACACGAAGTAGAAAAACAAACAGGCAAGAGTATTAAAACATTGCGGTCGGACCGTGTGGCGAATACTTAAGTTATGAGTTTCAAGATTACTTGAAAGAATATGGTATTCTTTCACAGTGGACTCCTCCTGGAACACCGCAATTAACGGTGTGTCTGAACGGAGAAAACCGTACCTTGTTAGACTGGTAAGGTCCATGATGAGTCGCACTGAGCTACCTATATCCTTCTGGGGATACGCATTAAACAGTGCGGTACTTATTTTGAATAAGGTTCCGTCAAAGTCTGTTGAACAGACTCCATATGAGATATGGACAGGGAGGAAACCAGGTTTCTTTTCCTGAAGATTTGGGGATGCTGGCATATGTTAAACGTTTGGAAGGTACCAAACTAGAACCCAAATCAGATAAATGCCTTTTCGTGGGATATCCTAAGGAAACCAAAGGATATTACTTCTATCACCCACAAGAGAACAAAGTATTTGTTGCTCTACATGCATTTTTTCCTTGAGAAGGAATTCCTAGATGCAGTGGTAAGTGGGAGGAAAGTGGAGCTCGATGAAAATCATAGTGATACTGTTCCTGGCAATGAATCAACGACGGAACATAAACAGACCATCCGGGATGAGTCTGTACCACAATATTCATATACACAAGGACCCGCGTTGGTCGGAGAGAGTCAGGACAGTACCTGAGAGGTATGGGTTCCTGATCTCGCCTCATGTAGATATTAATCATATTGAGGATAATGAACCGGCTACGTATGAGGAAGCAATACAGAATATTGATTCCGCTTTATGGCAAGAAGCCATGAAGTCCGAGATGGATTCCATGTATGCCAACCAAGTTTGGACACTGGTTGATGCACCAGAAGGATAAAGCCTATTGATGCAGAGATGGATCTTCAAGAAAAGAACTGACATGGATGGCAACGTGCAAACGTACAAAGCTAGGCTTGTAGCAAAGGGGTATCATCAACAATATGGTATTGATTATGACGAAACTTTCTCACCCGTTGCCATGATTAAATCCATTCGGATAATGCTTGCAATAGCTGCATATTTCGATTACGAGATATGGCAGATGGACGTTAAAACCGCTTTCCTTAACGGAAACCTTTTGAGGATGTTTATATGCAACAGCCTGACGGTTTTATCGTACCTAGACTTGCAAACAAGGTTTGTAAGTTAAATCGATCCATTTATGGATTGAAGCAAGCATCACGGTCATGGAATCAGCGTTTTTGATGAGATCATAAAGAATATGATTTCGTGCACAAAACGCTGATGACCCTTGTGTATACAAGAAGGTTAGTGGGAGAGCACTGACTTTTATTGTCCGTTATGTCGACGATGTATTGCTTATAGGCAATGACATTCCCATGCTAACGTCGGTGAAAGCTTGGCTTTCATTAAATTCTCCATGAAAGATCTGGGAGAAGCAGCCTTTATTCTGGGAATAAAGATCTACCGGGATAGATCTAGAAAGCTGCTTGGACTCTCCCAGAGTACATATATTGACAAAGTGTTGAAACGATTCAACCATGATCAATCCAAGAGGGGATCGATTGCCAATGTCACGTGGTATCCTTCTGTTCTAAAGACGTGTGTCCTAAGACTAAAGAAGAGAGATAACATGAATCGAATACCGTTCGCCTCGGTAGTCGGATCGATCATGTATGCATGATATGTACGCGACCTGATGTGTCATATGCTTTGAGCATGTGCAGTCGCTATCAGGCCGATCCAGGTGAAGGTCACTGGATGGCAGTTAAGATATCCTTAAGTATCTTAGACGAACTAAGGATGCTTTCTTAATTTATGGAGGTGTGAAACTTGAGGTGTCTGGGTACACCGATGCAAGTTTCCAAACCGACAAGGACGACTTCAAGTCGCATCGGGGTACATTTTTTGTTTTGAATACGGAGCAGTGAGCTGGAAATCTTCCAAACAAGATACTGTTGCCGATTCAACAACAGAAGCGGAGTATATCGCTGCGTCGGAAGCAGCAAATGAGGCAGTTTGGATCCGAAATTCCTGATCGGATTAGGAGTATTTCCGTTAGCAGCTGAGCCCGTGCCATTGTATGGGTGACAATAACGGGGCTATAGCACAAGCTAAGGAACCAAGGTCTCATCAACGATCCAAGCATGTTCTTCGGCGTTACCATCTGATTCGGGAGATTATACATCGTGGCGATGTAAAAGTCGAGAAGGTCGCATCGGATGACAACATTGCAGATCCGCTGACGAAGGCTGTTCTTCAGCATTGTTTGAAAGACATATACATAGTTCAGGTATTAGATGCTGAGTGACTGGCTAGTTAGGCCAAGTGGGAGATTGTTAGACATTATGACCCATAGCGTCACTGTTTTGTAAATGATATTGTATTATTGTACAAAGTCAACTATGTGCTAATGAAATTGCCTTTTGCCGTTTTGGAAATTATTTACTTTGATATATTAATGGCAAAAGTCCATATGATTAGTTCGTAGTCGAGATATATGAGACAGTATCAATATAAAAGGTTTAATCATTAAAATCCCTAGTCGGAGTATTATCGAGATTCGGACATCGATAATGCGGAATAGACTAGTATTGCCTTGTGCGAGTTGTGATGGCACAACGGTATAAGTTCATCATATTTAAGTATTGGATACTTATGCAAGTGCGATAGGAGGTTGTGTTTTACCGATGGTACGGAAAACAGCTTCGCTCTGGATAGACCCCGCGGAATCCCATTGGTAGTATGTCTGCGTGTCTATGGGAGGCCGCATCAGGGTAGGTGTATATGGTCTTAACCTGAGACTTGCATCGCTAGTACTTGCGACAATCGGTAAACTTTGGTTTTGGTGGGTCGGGGCTTTAAACGGTTCTGTGTACAACCTCTAGGGTGGTTTATCGAGAATCGTAGTGTACTGGATGTGATGTCAAGATGGATGTATCACTTCAGACATATGGAGATGATGATCACGCAGGATACAGAACTAGTACTCTATAAAAGGTTGCAACCATCGGGACAATATGACCAGGTCAGGATTGTCCGATTTAAAGAGACTAGTTGTTTGATGTCCGATATATGTTTCGTACGGGGCAGACACATTTCCAGCCCCAGGCCTAACATGTGATCGTCCGATACTGGATCGATGTACGCGATACTACGGTATACTACGCTTGATAAAGATCTAATATTCCAATAAGAATATTTCTGGAGAATTGGGTAGGCATGGCGCTTTGCTAGAAGCCAACCTTGTCTTGTAAATCGGTAAAAACGTAGTACGAGGTACGTACGTGTTTCAGATTATCCAACGACCGTATTTATTGCCAACATATCCGGAGATCTCTTGGGTCGCTTCCTGAAGATTCACCTATGATGTTTGATTCGAACTTTATTAATCTTGGATTAATTACGGAGAAACTTTATCTTGGATAAAATGCCTAATTAGGAGAGAGAACGATTAATTTGGAATTAATCGATAAAATAATATATTAGATATATTAAACGAAATTAGATTTCGACGCGGAATTAAAATCGGATTTTAATTCGGGCAAACGAATTAATTTAGAATTAATTCGTTAGCGATGTGAATAGTAATTTCGCTAGGCATAATTATTTAATTTACGTCGCGACGGAAATTCGTTAATTCGGAATTAGCGAAACCGAGCCCGAAAGTGTTTGCGGACACATTCGTATTTTGAAACGAGTGGGACCCGCAAATCACATCGCGAAGTCTCATCACTTGACACGACTAGTTGATGGATGTATCTAGTCACCTTTATTGGATGATACATTGTCACTATTCTCAATGTAAGTAGGTGAGGCCATTTAATGGCTTTTTGGGAGGAAAAACGTTTTTCACACCTTTTTGGAGGGATATTTACCAAATATTTTTTGGTAATTGTTATCTCATCATTCACGGTTTTTGGAAACAAGAAAGAGAAAAACAAAAAAAACCAAAAGCCTCTCTCCCTCTTCTTCTTGCTCACGCCGTGAGCTTCAACAAGGCAAGAAAAATTGTTTTTCATCTTCTCCATTTTGCTAGCACAATTAAGGATCAAAGGAGGTGATATGGAAACAACCTTGGAGCTTGGAATACTTGAAGACTTGAAGCTTCTCTCTCCTTTTGCTCTTGCCGAAAGTTTCCACCTTGAAGGCTCAAGGATTTTCTGCATCATTTTTCATCACAAGCTTTGTAAGTATGATTCCGCCATGCTTCAAGCTTTGCATGTATAAATCGTGTGTTTCATTGGCTTATACTTTCTTTGGGACTAATAATAGAAACCTACAAAAAAAACAGCCCCAATACCCCTTAAAAATGCAAAAACAATCCCTTATTTACCGTAAAATAGTGACCAGAAAATACAGCGAAAACAGTAGCAAAACGGAGCAAAAAACAGCAGCCCAAATAGCGAAAGGAAACGTTGAACCAGTGAACCGGAGGAATTGAGGAGTATCAACCCTTCTGACAACCGAATACCACACTTCCGAGAGACGACTTAAGAGGTTAGACCTGAGGGCACCCCTTTTTATTTATTATCCTTTATTTTTTTCATTTATTTTATTACTTTATTTCGCATGAGTATTGTGGATTGGTGCATGATGTGATTTCCAGATGAACGGAATATGTGTTCTCTCTTGTGGTATATCGGATAGAAACCCGAACGTAAATTCCGTAGCCGAATCCGAATGGACGGTAGTGCGGTCTGCACTCGGGATACAATGCCACGTACCGCTTGAGAGACACATATTTCGTTTCATCCAACTTTGTGTTTGAACATGATTTAGTCGTTAGTATATTATTTATTTTTTAAGCATGATTTACTCTAGAATGTTATTTATTTTTATGCATGATTTAGTCGTTTTCGCTTTGTTTTATCTTGTTCGTCTATTATTCGCATTTTATTATTCCGCCATTTACTTTCTGTACATTATTTGTTTATGTATTGATGATATAGTGCGCATGGGCAAATCAATTTGGATTAAAGGTCCTCCATTTTGAGGGATAAAAAGCCTAAGGGCTACCTTTGCCACGATGTTTTGCCGCGCCGGACGAAGTATGTTTGATTGAATGTGAGATACGTTCAATCGAGCATACGATGTCCTACATTATTGTTGTCTTTATTTTTATGTATTGTGATATAATGTGCATGGGCTTATTACGGTGGTCTAAAGGTTCTCTATTTGGGGGAAGAAAAGCCTAAAAGGCTACCTTTACCACGATACTTTGCCGCGCCTTTTATTATTCCGCCATTTACTTTCTGTACGTTATTTGTTTATGTATTGATGATATTGTGCGCATGGGCAAATCAAGTTGGATTAAAGGTCCTCTATTTTGAGGGATAAAAAGCCTAAGGGCTACCTTTGCCACGACGTTTTGCCACGCCGGACGAAGTATGTTTAATTGAATGTGAGATATGTTCAATCGAGCATACGAAGTCCTATATTATTGTTGTCTTTATTTTCTATGCATTGTAATGTCATGCGCATGGGCAAATCAAGTTGGATTAAAGGTCCTCCATCTTGAGGGATCAAAAGCCTAAGGGCTACCTTTGCCACGACGTTTTTCTGTGCCTTTTATTATTCCGTTATTTGCTTTCTGTATGCTATCTCCTTGTTTAATCATGCATCATAGTGTAATGCGCATGGGCAAATCAAGTTGGATTAAAGGTCCTCCACTTTGAGGGATGAAAAGCCTAAGGGCTACCTTTTCCACGACGTTTTGCCAGGCCGGACAAAGTACGTTTGATTGAACGTGAGATACGCTCAATCGGGCACTCGAAGTCCTATATAGATGTGGGCATATGTCGCATCTCTTCTCTTTCATCCTTATTATCTATCTCTTTTTCCGCACCGCATCATTGCACGTTTGTTTCGATGTACAATTGCCTATTTGATTACCTCTTTATGTCATGCACTTAATTGTCTCTCTTTATTATGCATGCTTGTACAATTATTATTTACTTGCGTTTCCGTATAATGTGTTTATGAAATTATATGCCTGCCGTTATTTCAGTTTATTTTCATGCATGTGAACTTAGAAGTATAATACTCTTGGAAACATATGTTGCGTAGATTTGATTAAATTATTGCACGAATCATTTAATTACAAGTGGCATAAGTAAGGGACCATTCCGAACCCAAAGGTTTGAGATCTTCCCTTGCGAGGGGTGAGTGCGGCCTTAAATCATTTTCCTGGTTCACACCGGATGGCGACTCCATGTTTTTCTCCGGTTTAGTTCCCCTGCGGGCTATTCCCTACTCCCAACCAGGCCGCGAGCCTGGAACAGCGTCGCCGATTTTTGTGTCCTACACTAATATGTATAATGGCATTACCATTAATAAGGTTGAAATTAAAATGTAGTTATTTTATTAGTAAATAATAAAATATAATGTACAATATATTTTTCGGATTGACGCTCCAAGCACTAACTCCAACATTTAAATCTCTCCCAATATTGGTAAAGTGCTTCCCTCGACTCTTGTGTGAAAGTTCTGATGGATCCTGACCAAAAGTACTACAGCCAAATTTTAACTTTATCCTTTGAAGAAAATGGAGAAAATTTGAGTCGAATTATATTCATGCTGTAATTTTGATATGCGTAAGTATTACATACTTTTCCAATTCCCTTAAATGTCGATAATAATTTTCTAATTCTAGACTGTAGAATGTGGGTAAATGTTAGATGAAATATGAATTAAAATTGAAACGTGATTCATCTGGGGAAACTAATGCAAGATGGTGATTCTCTCCTAGTGGGATTCATGAATTCTCTGAGTATCCTATGATGATTAAGCTCGCCATGTTGAGACTCATGTTCTACCTGATCAATTGGATTTTTCTCTCTGACATGTTCACAAAACTAACAATTCAGTTTCGGTTATCGGTCATTTTGACTGACAATGAAGATGATGGAGACTCTCCATTTAATCTACCGCTAGATGATCGAGACCAATATCTTATGCAACATAAATGCAAACTATATGCTAAAATTTAAATATGCAAATACAATACTTACAAAAAGAAAAATTAATAACCAAGTGAAAAAAATGACAAAAGAAAAAAATGTGTGTGAATAAGTTCCTAAAAATGTCCTATGATTCTTGTCAATTCATATCTTAATAGAATTTCTCGATCAGCTCTCTCAATTTCTCGAATTAAGTTTTCACAAAAAATTATGAAAAAATCTATAGATGGGGATGGTTCAAGAAAGTTTTGGCAAAATGCAAGCTTCATTTTAATTGAGTTTTATGTTTCCTGTAACCTTGAATAATCAAGTACATGGTTTATCTATATGTGAGATGTCTGAGTTCAGGATTCATTTAAGATCAATCATGATATCTTGGATCTACAAAAATATAAAGAAGAAGAAGAAATGAGATGTAGGAAAAAATACAAAAAAAAAAATACAAGGATGTTAAATTATTATTTTATTTATTAAATTATATTCATCGACAACGATACTAAAAACTTGACACACTTACAAAGTAGTTCTTTACTCCCAAGTATAAGAGTGTCGAAATAACAAATTAACTTGGTAAGTCCGGAGTCGATCCACAAGGAATAAATTTAGTAAAAAAATAACAATTCGAATAAAAATAAAATGGCTGAATTGATTGATGTGATGAACAATTTTTAAATTGGAATGTAACAATAAATTAAAATATTAGGGTTAGGGGATCTACTCTTAATATTTCAAATATAAAGAAATCTTATATTTTATAATATACAAATTATTATTATTCAGGAATTAATTATGTCAAAACATATAAAACCAACCATATAGGTGGTGACAACATTTGTCTAAAACAAGTTCAATTAGGTACTCAATTATGCCAAATATATAAAATCAGCCATAAAGGCGATAATAAAGTCTATCAATAATTAGTCCAGATTTAAATTATCCTCTCATATAATTTAGGGTAAAGTATTAACCGTGCCAAAGAAGATGATATTACCTATAGAGAATCCAGACACCTATAAATATAAGAGAAGATTAAATATTAGTTTTCATATTATAATTCATATATTATAATATAAATAAGATTAATCTATATTATCATATTAAGAGTTTCACCATTTACCCCAACAGAATGAAATTAGCTAATAATGCTTTGAATAAAAAAAAAATCATAATTTTATTAATGAAAGAAAAGATTATAAGAAAAATAAAAAACACATAAAAAGCTTTTTCCAAATTCTTCAAGAGGGAGAATGAAAAAAATGAAGAAAATGAGAGGTGAACACCTCTATTTATAGTAGAAGTGCTCATCCCTCAATTATGAATTAGAACATTCAAAATCAAATATAAACAATAAACATTTACTAATTTTTTTCTTTTTCCTTTTTTGACTTTTTTTTTTTAATTTTTGTTGATCATTTCACAATCCACCTTTCAATTTTTATTATTTATTTATTTATTTATTTGGTTTTCTTATAATTAAAATTACATACAACACATATTGGCTTTTTCAGCAATTTCGATCTTGAAAACCTCAGAACTAGAAAATTTTGCAAATAACAAAGTTATAGATATGTCAATATTTTTTCATCAGGAACTGAAATAGCCTGAATTCGATATCAGAGTAAAATGTTATGGCCAAAATACGATAATTGTGCAAAGTTGAAAATTCCGAAATTGTACACTTGTTAAAACGTCTTTCAAGTTTCTGGCCTCCAAAATCCAAATATCACTTCCATTTTTTAGTTATGCATCCAAAGTATTATTTCACCTACATAAGAAATAAAAATCACAATAAAATATATAAACATAGTGTCGGCATGGTACAGAGATGGGCGACGCCGTCCGGGCTTGCGGCCCGTCGGGAGTACGAAGTAGCCCGCAATGGACTAAATCGGAGAATAAATGAGTCGCACCCAGTGTGAACTGGGAAATGATTTAAGGTCGCACTCACCCCTCGCAAGGGAAGACCTCAAACCGTTGGGTTTGGAATGGTCCCTTACTTATGCCAGTTGTAATGAACGGGTTTACACAATGATATAACCAAGTCTTATGCAGCACACGCAAGATAATTCAAATAAACACATGAATTTGCATACCCATAAACATTAATAGAAACAATGGAAGCATATTACATTAAAGAGTACAAGATGCGGAAATGAAAATAATAAATAATCAAAGGCGGAAAAGCATCAATGAATAAATAGCAAATAAAAGGAAGTTAATCAGGCTTATGCGAGTATTTCCCGGGTGGTACGTGGAGTTGTATCCCAAGTACAGACTGCACTATCGTCCATTCGGATTTGGCTATAAAATTTACGTCTGGGTTTCCATCCGATATAGCGCAAGGGATAACACATACAATCATTAACATAATATAAACGGACATGAAAGTACACAAAACATAAACAAAAATAAAGACATAACATTAAAATGACAATAAAAGCGAATAAATAAATAAAAAGATAAATAACGCTGAATATAAATGCGAAATAAAATAACGATGAAATAAATAACGACATAAAACGCAAATAATAAAATAATGATGAATTAAAAAGGATAAGCAACGAAATAAATACGAAATAAAGAAAAGTGTGACCAAAGAATTTGGCCGTTTTTAATGTAGGACTTCGCATACCCGGTTGGACGTGAAATACGTCCAACCAAGCATGCCGCGTCCAAAACGACAAAATAAAATATAGTAAAGGGTGACCTCAGGTCTTACCTTTTAAGTCGCTTCTCGAGAGTGCGTTGGGACGTCGCCGGAAGGGTTAATGCTTCATTGTTTTTTTCTGGTTTACCAATTCAATGTTTTTTAGCACTGTTTCACTGTTTTGCTACTATTTTTTTGGTGATGGGGCTACTGTTTTGGCGTGTTTTTGGTGGTTATTTCACTTATTCATGGGCTGGTTTTTGTGTCCGTTTTGGACTGATTTTGTCTCGATTTAGGGACTGTTTTGGGTTATTTAGCCATTGTTTTTTGGTCTCGGTTTTGTTGTATTTGTTTTTGGTTATTTTGTGTCGGTGGTGGGGTAGTTTGTGTGACTCGGTTTGGCTTATTTGTGTTGTTTGCTGGATGGGTTCACGGCTTGCTGAGTTTGAATCGGTGGAGAGGGGGGTCTTGATTGATGTCGTGTGTCTTGTGTGTTTAGTGTGTGTGTGTTGTCAAGTTGAGAGAGAAGAGACGTGTGTGCGTGCGTTTTGTGAGTGGGATGCTGTTAGTGACTTGTGTGTGTGTGTGCCGAGATGGGTGAGTGGCTGCTTTGATTTTGGGTTTGTTGCTGAGTGCAAGTGTCATGTGTGTGTCGATTTGGTACAGGGTGTTGGCTGCGTGTGAGTGCTGTGTTCGTGTGTTTTGTGAGTGGTATGTGCGTGTGTTTTGAGAGTAGGTTTAGGGTTTCCTGATTTCCTTGTACCGTGAATGAGAGAGGAGAAAGAGATCATGAAGGCTAGGGTTTTTATTGTTCACGTCATCTTGGTTCACGTTCAGTTATGCTCATTAGCAGTGTGAGGTGCAGCCGTGAGTCTCTTAAGTTGAGAGAATAGATGAATAAGAGATTAGGGTTTTGTTTTCTTTGCTGCCGAGAGTTTTGTGTGTTTTTTTAGAGAGATGAGAGGGGTGTTTAGGGTTTATATTTTTTTGTGAATACCGTGAATGAGAGGTGAGAGGAATAGTGTAGGCACTGCATTTTTACATATAAGTCCCTATGATGAGTCTCATTTTGGAGACACTACCTTTTAAGTCACGGAGATCACGGAAAACGGACATCGGAAGGGGGAATTCAGAATAAACAAGTTCACTGTCTTTGTTGGTGCTGCGTTCGTTACTTCGTTCGAACGTCAAACAGATTGCGGACGTTCGTGCCACGTTCGAGGAGGCGTTCGAACGGTGTCGGTAATTCTGGTTTTGCTGCTAGCCTCACATCAAGCCCAATTCGCCCAAGCCTTGGCCCACACGCCCAAGCCCACTTAAAACACATATTTAACACATGGTGAAATCAAAACAAATCTAAAAATCACATACCAAATTAAAAATATAATCATACCAAGTTAAAATCAATCAACCAATATATTATTCCCAAACTTAAAATATTGTATGCCTAATCAACATAAACTAAATATTCAACCTTCCTTATCTAGCCAAGATTTTTCCCCCCTCAATCTTTGACTTCCCTTATCCAACACCAAATCAAATCCCTTTCCTTGTCAAGCCTAACCCTTTGCCTATAAAAAGAACCATTCACCAACCTTCTCAACCCTAGCTAGCTCATACAGATAAGATACACACAACATAACAAGAAGAAAAACAGAAATAATCCCCTTGATCTCCCCCACTCCACAACCGAAAACAGCAGCCCATACACCTCCTAAAACAGCCCATACAGCAGCCCTAAACACACACATAAAGCAGCCCCCGAACCACAGCATAACATCACCGAAAATCACAACAAAAATAGTAGCCAAAACATCCCAAAAACAGTAACTAAAATACAGCAGCAAAACAGTAGTAGCGGCAGCGAATCGGAGTCAAAACAGCAACAAAAGACGGAGGACGACGACCCAAAATAGTAAGACAACGAACGAGAGCAGTGAACCAGTGAACCGAAAGAGTTGCGGAGCTTTACCCCTTCCGATCTTCGTGAAACGCGAGTCCGAGAGACGACTTAAAAGGTTAGACCTGAGGGCACTTTTTCATTAGTTTATATTCGTTTCTTTTATTATTGAATTTTATTTGCATGAGAGTCATTTACGGATGCATGTTGTGGCTTGAATGAAATGGAAGAGTGCCGTCTCTTGTGGTATATAGGATGGAAACCCAGACGTAAATTCCGTAGCCGAATCCGAATGGACGGTAGTGCGGTCTGTTATTTTGTGTTGCTTTGGTTTATCTATTTCTTGTTACTTAAACTTTGTATGTCGCTTATTTGTGTATGATATAATCGAGTGCATGGGCTCAGTAAGTGCGATGAAAGATCCCTTAATCGGAAGGGTTAAAATCCTTCACCACGATGCGTTGCCGCACCGATTGATGTGTGTTCGGTTGAATGCGAGATACGTTCAATCGGACACATTACGTTTAATATTGTTGCTTATTTATGCATGGTTCAATCGAGCGCATGGGCTTAGTAAGTGGAATGAAAGATCCCCTATGGGGAGGGGTTAAAGCCCTTTACCACGATGCTTTGCCGCGCCGGTTGATATGTGTTCGGTTGGATGCAAGACACGTTCAATCGGACATGCTTAGTTGAATATGATTGTCTTTATGTTTGTATGCATGATGTGGTATGACGCGCATGGGCTTAGTATGTTGGTCTAAAGGTCCTCTCTTTGAGAGATCAAGAGCCCCCAAAAGGCCACCTTTACGGCAGTACTTCGCCGCGCCCCCCTTTATTTTGTTGTTTATGTATTGCGTCCCATTTCATGCATCAGGTCTGTTCCCGTTCGAACGCGTTTACGAATGCAACTCGAACGCGCATGCATTTTTCCTTATCATGCATCAGGTCTCATTTCCGTTCAAACGCGTTCATGAACGCCATACGAACGTGAGCATTCTGTTTCATTTCCGTTCGAACGCGTTATCAAACGCCATACGAACGCGAGCATTCTATTTCATTTCCGTTCGAACACGTTATCAAACGCCATACGAACGCGAGCATTCTGTTTCATTTCCATTCGAACGTGTTATCAAACGCCATACGAACGCGAACCTTCTGTTTACCGTTCGAACGCGTTTACGAACGCTACACGAACGCGCACACACTGAACTGAGTCTGTCTTTTCATATTCATGCATAATTGCCTCTTGGTTGATCTTTCTTGTGTTATATAGCCAACCGTATTATTTTTATTCCTGCATTTATCCATTCTATGTGTTCTTGGGATTGTATTCAAGCATGAGTAGGCTGTTAGCATGTTATTTGGTTAATAGGTTCATGAGATAGTACTCAAGCATGATTAGGTTGTTCTTAGTTTTCCATATCATAGGATTGAAATATGTTAATGAGATTGCCATGTGATGTTGCATGTTGTGATGAACTTGTTGATGTATGCATATGAATTTAGAAGCATGATATATTTGGAAATAAATGTTATTTAAGCCTGGTTAAATTATTACATAAATCCTTTTATTACAAGTGACATAAGTAAGGGACCATTCTGAACCCAACGGTTTGAGGTCTTCCTTTGCGAGGGGTGAGTGCGGCCTTAAATCTCATTTTCCCGGTACACACCGGGTGGCGACTCCATGTTATTTCGTACTTCCCAACTAGGCCGCGAGCCTAGAACAGCGTCGCCCAGTTTCTGTTGTCCACAGTCTGGCGACTCCACTTGGGATAGAGAATCGGCCCCGAAATATTGTCTTGTAATGTTTGGATTTATGTTTTAATTGACCGTGTCTATAGTGGATAAAGTGAGGGTTTAATCAAAGGCACTTTAAGGCTAGGTAATGGTTTGGTGTCTTCCTTCACTCACTACCTTTCTAGAAGGAAAAGCTGTGAAGGCACCTAGATAACCATCTACTCGTAGCCTTTTGTGATGGACTAATTTGGAGGACTCGTTGTTTATTCCTGACAACAAGCGATAAGAGCCTAAGAGGCTTGGGTATTTAAGTGAGCCTCGCTCCACCTTCCCTCTGGGGAATCTACAACGGGAAATCCATTTGACAGTCCGTCACACACCATAGCTCATTGGCACGTACCTTAGTGTATAAAAAAGGGTGCGCTCACTTGGTTGCTCGAACCCTTGAGTGGGGAGACCTAGTTATGGGCCATCCTTCGCCGGTGAGAGCCTTTGTCTATACTCTTACTAACCCACTCATAGACCGGGTTGGCTAAAGTAACAATTATTTCCTTGAATATGTGCTTGTGGACCATCCTCATTTGGATGCAGTTGGACTATTGTCAGAAATGCGGGCTTGTTGGGCCATTTAAACTGGGACAAGAACGTATCTCATGACTATTGGGCCAAAGGCGTCTAAGTGTTGATGGGCCACTTTGTACTTGTGTTCGGAATATTATCATTTGGATTTAGTTGGGCTCTTTGCCATAAGACATGAACTCGTTGGGCCATTTAAACTGGGACGGGTTCAATCCTATGACAGTTGGCCCAAAAGCTTCTAAAATGATGATGGGCCGATTTGTGTGAGAATTTTAATGAGTTGATATATTCCTTGTATCATATGCATCTCATGCACCCCATGCATACATGCATCATGTTAACCCTTGTGATTTAAAAGCCATCCAAGATTCCCGTTGGGTTAGGGAAAAGACAAGACAACCAGAATCAGCAACACATGAGTAGTAGTTTTGGGGATGAGTCCCAGGGTCGAGGGCCACGTCGTCAGAGTGTTGGAATGAATCCCAAGGTTGAGGCCCATGTCAGCAGTTTCATAAATGAATCACAGGGGCGATGCCCATATCAATATCAGTTTGGGGGCGAGGCCCATATCAGTATCAATTTTGGGGATGAGTCCCAAGGCCGGGCCCATATCAGTATCAGTTTGGGGATGAGTCCCAGGGTCGATGCCCATATCAGTATCATTTTGGGGATGAGTCCCAGGGTCGAGGCCGCACATCGGTATCACTTTTGGGGATGAGTCACAGGGCCGAGGCCCATATCAGTATCAGTTTGAGGATGAGTCCTAGGGCCGAGGCCTACATTAGTATCAGTCTGGGGGCGAGGCCCACATCAATATCAGTTTTAGGGAATGAATCCCAGGGTTGAGGCCCACATCAGTATCAGTTTGGGGGCGAGGCCCACATCAGCTTGGGGGCGAGGCCCACATCAGCATCAGCTTGGGGGCGAGGCCCACATCAGCATCAGTTTAGGGGTGAGGCCCATGTCAGTATCAGTTAGGGCCGAGGCCCACATCAGTATCAGTTTGGGGGTGAGTCACAGGGCCAAGGCCTACATTAGTATCAGTCTGGGGGCGAGGCCCACATCAATATCAGTTTTAGGGAATGAATCCCAGGGCTGAGGCCCACATCAGAAGAATTTTGGAATGACTCCCAGGGAATGAATCCCAGGGCTGAGACCCACATCAGAAGAATTTTGGAATGACTCCAGGAATGAATCCTAGAGCCGAGGCCCACATCGTCAGAATTTTGGAATGACTCCAGGAATGAATCATAGGGCCGAGGCCCACATCGTCAGAATTTTGGAATGACTCCATGAATGAATCCTAGGGCCGAGGCCCACATCGTCAGAGTTTTGGAATGAATCAGGGAATGAATCCCAGGGTCGAGGTCCACGTCATCAGAATTTGGAATGAATCCAGGGAATGAATCCCAGGGCCGAGGCCCAAGTCTTCAGAATTTGGAATGAATCCCAGGGTCGAGGCCCACATCAGCATCAGTTTAGGGCGAGGCCCACATCAGCATCAGTTTGGGGGTACGGCCCGTATTAACATCAGTATCAGTCTTGCCGGGTATGGCATTCTGGGGGCGAGGCCCATATTACATCATATCAGCATTGCCGGGTATGGCATTCTGAGGGCGAGGCCCGCATCACATCAGATCAGTTCTGCCGAGAATGGCACTCCGAGAATGGAGATATAGTCCGAGAATGGACAGCTCGAGAATGAGCACTCCGAGAATGGCAAGTCGGGAATTGCACTCCAAGAATGAAGCAAGGTTCGGAAATGGACCACATCATTATCAACACGGTTCGGAAATGGACCATCTCTCATCAGTAACGGTTCGGAAATGGACTATTATCACATCTCACCGAAAAGGGCACCCCGAAAATGGAGCACGGTTTGAAATGGACCATCATCTCATCTCGCTGAAAATGGCACTCTGAGAATGGAGCACGGTTCGGAAATGGACCAAGGAAGGCCTAACCCATCGGAATATGATACATATACATGCATACATGCATACATATCATGTACATGCAATGTTTGTTTTGTGTTCGCAGGTTTGCCGCGACAAAGACCATCTCATCAAATAACGGTTCAAAAATGAGCCACATTCTCGCACAGCACGGTTCGGAAATGGACCGCTACCACAACAGATGCCGAGAATGGCACTCCAAGAATGGAAACACAGTTCAAGAATGAACAAGCCGAGAATGGCAATCCAAGAATGGAGCAGAGTTCAAGAATAAACAAGTCGGAAATGACACTCCGAGAATGGAGATATAGTCCGGGAATGGACAGTTCAAGAATGAACAAGCCGAGAATGGCAATCCAAGAATGGAGCGGAGTTCAAGAATGAACAAGTCGGAAATGACACTCCGAGAATGGAGATATAGTCCGGGAATGGACAGTTCAAGAATGAACAAGCCGAGAATGGCAATCCAAGAATGGAACACAGTTCAAGAATGAACAGGCCGAGAATGGCACTCCAAGAATGGAAGCACGGTTCGGGAATGGACCACCTCACAGTAACGGTTCGGGAATGGACACCTCACAGTAACGGTTCGGGAATGGACCACCTCATGATAACAGTTCGGGAATGGACACCTCACAGTAACGGTTCGGGAATGGACCAACTCACAGTAACGGTTCGGGAATGGACCACCTCATGATAACAGTTCGGGAATGAACACCTCACAGTAACGGTTCGGGAATGGACCAACCACAGTAACGGTTGGGGAATGGACCAACTTACGGCAACGGTTCGGGAATGGACCACATCACAACACGGTTCGGGAATGAACCAGGGGTCGCAGCACCTCCACCCTAAATCAGCTCAACACGTGGAGAGTCAAGTGGCAGTTGGCGAGCCAGGTAATTGAAAATGCATTGCATAACTTTGATAGGATTGTCACTGTTGCACATTACACAAGTCCCATCAAAGTGGGGGCGACTATAGGCACTGCATTTTTACACATAAGTCCCTATGATGAGTCTCATTTTGGAGACACTACCTTTTAAGTCACGGAGATCACGGAAAATGGACATCGAAAGGGGGAATTCAGAATAAACAAGTTCACTGTCTTCGTTGGTGCTGCGTTCGTTACTTCGTTCGAACGTCAGGCAGATTGCGGACGTTCGTGTCACGTTCGAGGAGGCGTTCGAACGGTGTCGGTAATTCTAGTTTTGCTGCTAGCCTCACATCAAGCCCAATTCGCCCAAGCCTTGGCCCACACGCCCAAGCCCACTTAAAACACATATTTAACACATGGTGAAATCAAAACAAATCTAAAAATCACATACCAAATTAAAAATATAATCATACCAAGTTAAAATCAATCAACCAATATATTATTCCCAAACTTAAAATATTGTATGCCTAATCAACATAAACTAAATATTCAACCTTCCTTATCTAGCCAAGATTTTTCCCCCCTCAATCTTTGACTTCCCTTATCCAACACCAAATCAAATCTCTTTCCTTGTCAAGCCTAACCCTTTGCCTATAAAAAGAACCATTCACCAACCTTCTCAACCCTAGCTAGCTCATACAGATAAGATACACACAACTCACGGCAATAACAAGAAGAAAAACAGAAATAATCCCCTTGATCTCCCCTACTCCACAACCGAAAATAGCAGCCCCTACACCTCCTAAAACAGCCCATAAAGCAGCCCTAAACACACACATAAAGCAGCCCCCGAACCACAGCATAACATCACCGAAAATCACACCCAAAACAGTAGCCAAAACATCCCAAAAATAGTAACTAAAATACAGCAGCAAAACAGTACCAGCGGCAGCGAATCGGAGTCAAAACAGCAGCAAAAGACGGAGGACGACAACCCAAAACAGTAAGACAACGAACGAGAGCAGTGAACCAGTGAACCGGAAGAGTTGTGGAGCTTTACCCCTTCCGATCTTCGTGAAACGCGAGTCCGAGAGACGACTTAAAAGTTAGACCTGAGGGCACTTTTTCATTAGTTTATATTCGTTTCTTTTATTATTGAATTTTATTCGCATGAGAGTCGTTTACGGATGCATGTTTTGGCTTGAATGAAATGGAAGAGTGCCGTCTCTTGTGGTATATAGGATGGAAACCCATACGTAAATTCCGTAGCCGAATCCGAATGGACGGTAGTGCGGTCTGTACTTGGGATACAACTCCACGTACCACTTGAGTAAACGGCACCTTCTATTGTTTTGTGTTGCTTTGGTTTATCTATTTGTTGTTACTTAAATTCTGTATGTCGCTTATTTGTGTATGATATAATCGAGTGCATGGGCTCAGTAAGTGCGATGAAAGGTCCCCTAATCGGAAGGGTTAAAATCCTTCACCACGATGTTTTGCCGCACCGATTGATGTGTGTTCGGTTGAATGCGAGATACGTTCAATCGGACACATTACGTTTAATATTGTTGCTTATTTATGCATGGTTCAATCGAGCGCATGGGCTTAGTAAGTGGAATGAAATATCCCCTATGGGGAGGGGTTAAAGCCCTTTACCACGATGTTTTGCCGCGCCGGTTGATGTGTGTTCGGTTGGATGCAAGACACGTTCAATCGGACATGCTTAGTTGAATATGATTGTCTTTATGTTTGTATGCATGATGTGATATGACGCGCATGGGCTTAGTAGGTTGGTCTAAAGGTCCTCTCTTTGAGAGATCAAGAGCCCCCAAAAGGCCACCTTTACGGCAGTACTTCGCCGCGCCCCCCTTTATTTTGTTGTTTATGTATTGCGTCTCATTTCATGCATCAGGTCTATTCCCGTTCGAACGCGTTTAAGAACGCAACTCGAACGCGCATGCATTTTGCCTTATCATGCATCAGGTCTCATTTCCGTTCAAACGCATTCACGAACGCCATACGAACGTGAGCATTCTGTTTCATTTCCGTTCGAACGCGTTATCAAACGCCATACGAACGCGAGCATTCTGTTTCATTTCCGTTCGAACACGTTATCAAACGCCATACGAACGCGAGCATTCTGTTTCATTTCCGTTCGAACGCGTTATCAAACGCCATACGAACGCAAACCTTCTGTTTACCATTCGAACGCGTTTACGAACGCTACACGAACGCGCACACACTGAACTGAGTCTGTCTTATCATATTCATGCATAATTGCCTCTTGGTTGATCTTTCTTGTGTTATATAGCCAACCGTATTATTTGTATTCCTGCATTTATCCATTCTATGTGTTCTTGGGATTGTATTCAAGCATGAGTAAGCTGTTAGCATGTTATTTGGTTAATAGGTTCATGAGATAGTACTCAAGCATGATTAGGTTGTTCTTAGTTTTCCATATCATATGATTGAAATATGTTCATGAGATTGCCATGTGATGTTGCATGTTGTGATGAACTTGTTGATGTATGCATATGAATTTAGAAGCATGATATTTTTGAAATAAATGTTATTTAAGCCTGGTTAAATTATTACATAATCCTTTTATTACAAGTGACATAAGTAAGGGACTATTGCGAACCCAACGGTTTGAGGTCTTCCCTTGCGAGGGGTGAGTGCGGCCTTAAATCTCATTTTCCCGGTTCACACCGGGTGGCGACTCCATGTTATTTCGTACTTCCCAACTAGGCCGCGAGCCTAGAACAGCGTCGCCCAGATCTGTTGTCCACAATTAGGCCGAAGAAGAAGAATTAGGGTTGGTGCATGGCTCATTTTATAATAGTGTGCTAAGGTTTCTCATGTGCATGGTTTTCAAAAAGAAATAAATCTAGCAATAAATGAGTGTATTTAATTAATTTATTTAGGGAAAGAATATTGTGTATTTTTGGTGGGGATTAGATTCTAAATATTTTTAAGTTGGAAGGGGATTTGTGAGGGATTTGGCATGTGTTATATATGATTTGAATATTTTGGATTGGGCTTGGGTTTGTGGGTCTTAATGTGGGCGTGTGGCTTGGGTGTATGGGCTTTGGGCCGAGGCTAACGTTTAAAATAGAGATCAATCGAGCAAACCCGAGGCTAAACAAATGAAATGAATTTGATGATGTATTTATTTTTGAATTTTTCCTTCCGACGTTTGTTTCCCGCGACTTCCGCAACTTATCGGGTAGTGCCTCCATACATGTCTCATCATTGGGCTTTATGCAAAAATACAGTGTCTACAGTCGCCCCCACTTTGATGGTGCTTTTGCAGTGTGTGACAGTGACAACCCTATGAAAGTTATGCATGCATTTTTTCTTACCTGGTTTGTTGGCTATCGTACTTACCTGCTGCTTTGCGAGATGCTTCGAACTGAGTTGATGTAAGATGATGGTTCATTTCCGAACTGTTACTGATGTGAGAGGATGGTTCATTTCTGAACCGTTACTGTTGTGAGATGGTGGTCCATTTCCGAATCGTTACTGATGTGAGATGGTGGTTCATTTCTGAACCGTTACTGATGTAAGTTGGTTCATTTCCAAATTGTTACTAATGAGAGATGGTTCATTTCCGAACCGATACTGATGAGAGATGGTTCATTTCTGAACCTTTACTGATGTGAGGTGGTTCATTTCCAAACCATTACTGATGAGAGATGGTTCATTTCCGAACCATTACTTGTTGAGATGGTGGTCCATTTCCGAACCGTTATTGATGAGAGATGGTTCATTTCTGAACAGTTACTTGTTGAGATGGTGGTCCATTTTTGAACCGTTACTTGATGATATATGGTTCATTTTTGAACCGTTACTTGAGTTAAGATGGTTCATTTTTGAACCGTTCCTGATTCGCTCGTCTTTGCCACTTTTTCCTTTTTTCTTCAAAAAACCTGCGAATATAAAACAAAAATTGTGTGTATGCATGTATACGTGGATGTATTTCCTATTCCGATGGGTTATGCCTTCCTTGTGCTTCTTTGGCGCCCTTCGCCAATTAATGTCTTTGGTCGCCCTCTGGGCCTGTTTACAATTTTCTTCTGCCAATTCTCCTCTGGTGATCGCTCAGTTATTTTGGTCTCATGGCTCATGATCTCGTTGTATCCCTTTATCTTGCAAGTTCATCCTGATATTTTGCCTAAGTTGTCCCCCTAATAGTTATACATATTATCGTCCTCAAAGGATGCCCAGTAATGAAACCAGAGAACCTTCAAAACACTCAATGCAACTCAAATCCAAGTCTTTGAATAAATGATATAAGCCAGACTCATGTGTGTGTGTGTGTAAAGGTCCATTTACAGCTTGATTCCTAGGTAAGCCAACTCAAATGATTTCTTTTAAAAATTGGGATCGACGGGTCAAACCAACCTAGATGTCTAAATTATTCTCTACAATTGCTTTTATGTGTTCAATATGGTATTATATTTTTTCTTTGCCATTTTTTTTCAACGCACCTACCCTTTAAGGTAGCATTTCTCCTCATGGTGGTCCTAATACTCGCCCAATGGGTAGCTTCACGCTTATCGATTGTAGGTGTTTTTTTTTTTGCTTTATAGTCTTTTCTTTTATTTTCAACCATACCACATATCATAACACAAGCAAATCAGGATAGACATCTAAACAAACAGTCATTCATCGACCTGTAATTTCTTCAACAAGTCACATTGCCGACTACTCAGGTTTTCACTGCTAAGAACCCATAATGAAGTGCTTACGAGTCTAACATAGATCAATTACTCAAAGTATCAGATAAAAGCACATCAAGAACTTATCGTTTCTAAGATTTCACCGTAAAGCAAACGATTTCATCATTAGACTTATGCCTAACTATTAAGGACTAAAAAAATAATTTTTATCATTCTTTTTCTTTTTCTTTTTTGTTCTTTTTTTTTTGTTTCTCGGCTTCCTCTTCCCCGACATCCATATTTACTTAACTCTTCTTGACAAATCTTCTTTCTTCTTTATTCCAACGAATATCTATGATGGCTTTTAAGACACGAGGTTAACATGATGCGTGTATGCATGAGATTAATGAGATGCAAGTGGTTATCAAAACAACATATATCCTTCGGACCTTATTCCTCCTACACTCGTGGTAAGTCCATTTCTGTCCTAGGTATGACTTATTTTATTACCAAAGTGGGGTAGCTTCTATAGGTCATACAGCTATGGTTCACTTGTGGGTTTATAGGGGTATAGAAAAGGGCTCCCGCCGGCGAAGGGTTGCCCATAACTAGGTCTCCCCACTCAAGGGTTCGATCGACCAAGTGAACGAACCTTTTTTATACCCTAAAGTACGTGCAAACGAGTGATGATGCCATATAATGATCCGCCGCCTCGAGCGAAGGCGACTTCACGATACATGACGCCATCATGGAAAATATGGTATGCAATATATGAGACTAGGTTAACTAAAGCAAAAACCACAAACATTACAAGACATTATTTCAGGGCCGATTCTCTATCCCCAGTGGAGTTGCCAGACTGTGGGCATGGTACAGAGATGGACGACGTTGTCCAGGCTCGCGGTCAGTCGGGAGTACGTAGTAGCCCGCGAGGGACTAAACTGGAGAATAAATGAGTCACCACCCAGTGTGAACTGGGAAATGATTTAAGGTCGCACTCACCCCTTGCAAGGGAAGACCTCAAACCGTTGGGTTCGGAATGGTCCCTTACTTATGCCAGTTGTAATGAACGAGTTTACACAATGATATAACCAAGTCTTATGCAGCACACACACGATAATTCAAATAAACACACGAATTTGCATACCCATAAACATTAATAGAAACAATGGAAGCATATTACATTAAAGAGTACAAGATGCAGAAATGAAAATAATAAATAATCAAAGGCGGAAAAGCATCAATGAATAAATAACAAATAAAAGGAAGTTAATCCGGCTTATGCGAGTATTTCCCGGGTGGTACGTGGAGTTGTATCCCAAGTACAGACCGCACTACCGTCCATTTGGATTCGGCTACGGAATTTACGTTTGGGTTTCCATCCGATATACCGCAAAGGATAACACATACAATCATTAACATAATGTAAACGGACATGAAAGTACACAAAACATAAATAAAATAAAAAAACATAACATTAAAATGACAATAAAAGCGAATAAATAAATAAAAAGATAAATAACGTTGAATATAAATGCGAAATAAAATAACGATGAAATAAATAACAACATAAAATGCAAATAATAAAATAATGATGAATTAAAAAGGATAAACAACGAAATAAATATGAAATAAAGAAAAGTGTGACCAAAGAATTTGGCCGTTTTTAATGTAGGACTTCGCATACCCGGTTGGACGTATTTCACGTCCAACCAAACATGCCGCGTCCAAAACGACAAAATAAAATATAGTAAAGGGTGCCCTGAGGTCTTATCTTTTAAGTCGCTTCTCGGGAGTGCGTTGGGATGTCGCCGGAATGGTTAATGCTTCACTGTTTTTTCTGGTTTACCGGTTCAATATTTTTACCCACTGTTTCACTGTTTTGCTGCTGTTTTTTTGGTGATGGGGCTGCTGTTTTGGCCGCTGTTTTTGGGATATTTTCGGTGGTTGTTTCACTGGTTCAGGGGCTGGCTTTTGTGTCGTTTTGGACTGTTTTAGGGATTTTTTTTGGGACTGATTTTGTCTCGGTTTAGGGATTGTTTTTGGGTTATTTGGCCACTATTTTTTGGTCTCGGTTTTGTTGTATTTGTTTTTGGTTGTTTTGTGTCGGTGGTGGGGCAGTTTGTGTGAGTTGGTTTGGCTTATTTGTGTTGTTTGTTGGATGGGTTCACAGCTTGCTGAGTTTGAATCGGTGGAGAGGGGGGTATTGATTGCTGCCGTGTGTCTTGTGTGTTTAGTGTGTATGTGGTGTCAAGTTAAGAGAGAAGAGACGTGTGTGAGTGGGCTGCTGTTAGTGGCTTGTGTGTGTGTGTGTGCCGAGAGGGGTGAGTGGGTGCTTTGATTTTGGGTTTGTTGCTGAGTGCAAGTGTCTTGTGTGTGTTTAGTGTGTGTCAGTTTGGTACATGGTGTTGGCTGCGTGTGGCTGCTATGTGGGTGTGTTTTATGAGTGGTTTGTACGTGTGTTTTGAGAGTGGGCTTAGGGTTTCCTGGTTTCCTTGTATCGTGAATGAGAGAGGAGAAATAGATCGTGAAGGCTAGGGTTTTTGTTGTTCACGTCAGCTTGGTTCACGTTCAGTTATGCTCATGGGTAGTGTGAGGTGCGGCCGTGAGTCTCTTAGGTTGATAGAAGAGAGGGATGAGAGATTAGGGTTTTGTTTTCTTTGCTGCCGAGAGTTGTGTGTGTTTTTTTAGAGATAGGAGAGAGGTGTTTAGGGTTTATATTTTTTTGTGAATGCCGTGAATGAGAGGTGAGAGGATTAGGCTGAAGAAGAAGAATTAGAGTTGGTGCATGGCTCATTTTATAATAGTGTGCTAGGGTTTCTCATGTGCATGAGTTTTCAAAAGGAAATAAATCAAGCAATAAAGGGGTGTATTTAATTAATTTATTTAGGGAAAGAATATTGTGTATTTTTGGTGGGGATTAGATTCTAAATATTTTTAAGTTGGAAGGGGATTTGTGAGGGATTTGGCATGTGTTAAATATGATTTGAATATTTTGGATTGGGCTTTGGTTTGTGGGTCTTAATGTGGGCGTGTGGCTTGGGTGTATGGGCTTTGGGCCGAGGCTAACGTTTAAAACAGCGATCAATCGAGCAAACCCGAGGCTAAACAAATGAATTAAATTTGATGATGTATTTATTTTTGAATTTTTCCTTTCGACATTTGTTTCCCACGACTTCCGTAACTTATCGGGTAGTGCCTCCATACGAGGCTCATCATTGGGCTTTATGCAAAAATACAGTGTCTACACATAGATTTAACTATTATTTCACAAATGTGTTAAATTAAAGGGATTAATGAAACTAAAAGTGTGAAATGATTTCTTTCTCTTTAATGTACATTTTTCAGTGTTCATCAGTATATAAGGGTTGTAGTGAATAATAATAGCACACTTTGTCCACTTTCAACATACATTGTATTTTATTTACCTTGAAAGATCATGTCAAGAATCTTACATATTCTTATCTTATTGTAGATCGTTAGCCCAATCAACCACTCGCCTTTCTGCAGCCTATCATTGTGAGTACATGCCTTATTTTATGTTTTCCTTACTTATGCTTTAAAAGATTTAAGTTTTGAGAATTTCGATTTGATTGAGTGTTATTTGTTAATGAACATGCATAATAATTATACATTTCCGTCTCGGCGCTTGTTAAATATTTTCATGATTTCTGAATTATCATTATGTTTCCGCCGAAACGTTTGATCGATGATATATTTCCATACCGACGCTTGACTCATGTTTTCATGTTTTACGACCCATCATTATGTTTCTATCGTGGCGCTTGTTTATGGTCTCGACCATCAGAAAATTGATTGACCTTCTACCTTGTCGATAAGGGCTTCTTTCGTTCCTCGTCAATCTTTGCGCACGACTTGGGCATTGAGCACTTGATATATTTTTTACTATGACATTCATGACATTTGACATGAAATTTGCGTTTTAAAGTGGTTTTGATAAAGCTTCTGCATATGATTAGATTTAATTTTTTTTGGTATATACTCACTGTGTCCTGAAGGCTCACCCACATCAGTTTGTTAGTGTTTTGTAGGAATTTTCTGTTCTTTTGTTGAGGTCTTACACCCCCTTTGGTGACGATGGAGCATTAGATGCTTGATATTGTCTTGCAAGTCACCTAGGAGATTTTTGTATTAAATTTCGTTGTGTTGTATATGATGGGAAAGTGAGTAATGGTGAACTTACATTTGGTTAGTGGATTGTAAATGTTTAATAGGGATTGTGTATGTGGGCAAGAAGCCCTTTTTGCATTTTGAATTTTATGATATATATATATAAATATAATGCATAACATGTGTTTTGTGACGGGGTTCATATTATAAGTCTTGTTATGTGTCAAGATTAGGGAGATTTGGTGGTCCGACCTCCTACCGGTAACATTCCGAATTTCTCAGGATGTTATAAAAAGATAATTTTGTATTTTCATATTAACCTTACCTTCTAATATTTCCTAACCAAACACAACAAAATTATTAAACCAATATCTTATCATACCATACTTCCAAATATAAAAAAAGAAAAATTATTTTAATTTATGTTCTATTACCTTACCATACCATATTTTAATAAATCTTCGTGCACCTAATCTAAAAAGAAGGTAAGCATAAAAATATTCTCAGACCACGCGGCGAAGTAAATGGAGGTCGAAAGCTGACTCTCTATCTCCCCCAATAGAGAAAACGACAATACAAAAACAAGAAAAATCCTAGACGTCACCGTTTCGCTCTCCTCAACAATCGACTGCAATCGCCTCTCTTCACTGCCCCGCTAGCATTGTGGTAACGATTCTCCTTCTCTCTCCCTGTCTATGTTTATGAACTTGTCCCTTCTAATTTCAATTTTTTTGTTATTATTTTTTCTTTGATGAGCCGATCGTCGCTTTATGGATTAGTCAACGTTATGGTTTCTTTTTCGTTTTGTAATTTTAAAGCAACAAAATAATTAGAAAATAATTGAGTCTTGTTTGTGTTATTGATATTTGAAATTTTTAGTTATTTATTGTAATTTTTAATTTACAGATATAATTGAAATTTTAGCTCTTATAATGTTTGAAGGCTGTAATTTTTTTGTTTCTCTCTAATTTTTCGTTGGTGTTTGGACAGATATTTTAGTGTTCAAGTTGTGTTGTTTTATTTTCTAGTTCTCATCAATATTTTAATATAATTGAGAAAAGAGAAAGGACTCCGGATTATGAAATATTTTATTATTTTACAAACTTAAGCCTCCAATATTTTAGCTTAGTTGAAACAATTCTTCGAGAGTAGAATTTGGTTCATGGGGTTTTAAAGTTAAAATTTATATTTATTTGATATAGATGAATTTTTTTTTTCAAATTTCATCGAAGATTAACTTTTCAGTATGTTGAGCAATTCCTTTTAAGTAGAAATAGTGGTGATACTTTTGTTATCTATTGTCTTATTCCAACCTAGTGGTAGAGGAGCTGTGGTCTGCTATGAACTTCGTTTAAATTACAACTGCCTTGTGTTTTTGGTTACTGAAAAACGAAGGAAGATCAAGAAAGGAAACTTTGAAATAAAATTTTATTAACATAGATATTTGGATGCTAGATTTTCAGGGTTTGCATTTTGAAGAACCTTGGATTAAAATTTAGTTAGTTATTTTTTTTCTTTTTATTTTTATTTTTTAATTCTGTTGCCTTTCTGAGAATTTTTGTGTGCTCATATTTTGAAAGAGAGAATGATTTTATTTCTGATTCGGTTTTTGATGCAGTTTCTTGTTTAACGGTATTAGGTTGTTGGTCATCCACAATTTGTGGTGCCAAGTAATTTAAGCTTGTAAATACAGCTGGATATATCTTTTATATAAAGTAGCATTTGCCTCAAAACAGCTGAGAAGTTGGGTAGAAGTTGGTACTCTGTGAGGTGATTCTGTGCTTTTACTATTTTCATTTGTGTTGGTGAACTTAGATGGATGTTCCCTCTGCGGAACTACATACTGAAGCAGAAACAGATACTTTCCCATTGTTAATGGAGCATTCACAGAACGTTAGCGAGCACATTATCAACATACCGAGAACTGATGTTTCATTATCCAATTCAACTCATGATAGAACTTCTAATGGTTTAGATTCTACGCAGCATGAAGACAGATCTTCAGGCAGTGCAAGAACTCTGAATTCTCAACCATCTACTTCTGCCAATGGATCAAATACCAGGAATATCACATTCTCAAGGAGAGGGGATTCCCGTCGTCGTAGGAGTCCATTGAATTCTGGTTTATGGATCTCTATTGAACTAGTTCTCACTTTGAGCCAGGTTGTTGCAGCTGTTGTTGTTTTGTCATTGTCAAGACATGAGCATCCACGCACACCTTTGTTTGAGTGGATTATGGGTTATGCAGCTGGATGTGTTGCAACCGTTCCTCTTCTATATTGGCGTTATCGTCAATGTAACCAGGTGTCAGAGCCAGACTCGGTGCAATCTCATAATAGTTCAGCTCACATAAATGCTCCTGCTGCACCCTTCTCCATTGCTGCCCCTAGGACTTCGGAAGTGGAAGATCACCGGGCTCCTGTTACATCCCATAGAGGTGGACAAAATACAGGAGTACCGAGTCCAAGGTATGAATCTTGGGTACTTACTGTTCATGTTGAGACAAGGGTATCTGCTGACTTCTTTCATCTGTGCTGTTGCATTGATGACCTTTGTCATATTTAAACTGTTTGCATTGTTTCATAGTGTTGCATCCCCTACTAAAACTTTGAAGCTTTTTGTGGTTGAGACCAGTGGATGCTAGTTTCTTTCGAGGATTATTGCTAGGAACGTAGAACTAGCTTGTAGATAAACATAGATTATGTTGTAGTGGGTTTGGGTTTCTGAGGTAGAACAATCTTGGCTATTTCAGATTTTGCATTCTTTCATTTTCCAATATCGTATTTGTTGGTTGTTCATTCTTTTTCACCCACATCTCCTTCATTTGGTGTTGGCTGGATCAAACTAAATTGGAACTGTTTGCAGTTGGTGCCATCTCTTGGTATAAGATTGAGTTCTTTCCATAAGAATTTTAAGTGTATTATGAACTTTACCCTTGTCTCCTGTAACAAAGAGAAGGTCTACAAGGTACCACTACTGATCAATTTTCAATTCCTGTCACCTAACAAAGCAAATGGATCCGTTTTTCTTCATGTGTTCTACATTCAATGATTTTGTCGCATGTTGCTATTCTGTTTCTTATGCCCACATTTTATATTTTGCTTGATATCGAAATTTGTGCCAGTGAAGAGTTAAGAGCTGCAATTACTCATTATTTGATAAATTAGTTGATTTCTATTGACAGATTCAAGGTACTGGTGGAATACTTCAAAATGGCATTGGATTGCTTCTTCGCTGTTTGGTTTGTGGTTGGTAACGTGTGGATTTTTGGGGGGCATTCTTCTGCCTCCGTTGCTCCGAATTTATACAGGTACTTCCCTATGGTGTTTATTTCATTTACCCCTTCCAAATTCTACCCTTCCTTAAAGCTCATGCTGTTTTTCATCTTTCTTGCTTTGCAGGTTATGCATAGTGTTTCTTACCATTAGCTGTATTGGATATGCCATGCCGTTCATTCTATGTGCAACAATCTGCTGTTGCCTACCCTGTATAGTTTCCATCCTTGGGTTAAGAGAGGATCTAGCACAAACCAGAGGAGCCACAGCAGAATCAATAAATTCTTTACCGACATACAAGTTTAAGTTGAAGAAAACTAGTAGTGATAGAGATAATGGCTCAAGTGTTGGGGAAGGTGGGGTAGTGGCTGCAGGAACAGATAAGGAGCGTGTGATATGTGGAGAAGATGCGGTACGTATTTGCGGGTTTTACTCATGGATTCAGATACTTGGTTGAGATTTTGTTCATTTGTTATTCATAGATATTAAACATAACCATCAGGCACTGTTCTAGAAAGTGTAGCCTTCGCGGCGCGTTTTCGCTCGGCGACCTAGGGCCGCAGTGCCTAGCCCCAAATCGTGGGCTAGGCAGTCATCGGAATGTGCAGCGTTTTCTGTCCATCTTACTGCTATTTCGTCGCTGTTGACCACAGTTGACAATGTCCAGAATTTGAATTCCCAACCTTAATTGTGCCGGTTTTTACACCCTAACCTTAATTTTACAAAATCAACTCGGTCTCATAGATTTTAAAAAACCCCAATTTTCACCGTAATTTCTTTTCAATTTTTGTTGGTTTCTCATCAAATTAACCCTCTATAAACCTTCCCGATCACTGAAACATTTTCCTTATATCTTTTTGTCCAAATTCTACCAAAATTGAACGTCTCCAAATTGACCTAAAACCCTAATTTTGAATTCTCTGTTGATCGAGGAATTGTCTAGCCCCTGCCTAAGCGGCGCCCTAGGCGCTAGACGACGGACTGTTGCCCACCTAGCGCGTTTTGGAACACTGCCATCATGATAATTTCTGCTTCTGGTTCTACATTTTCCTTATCTAACATGAAGAATTGCTCCCCGTGTATAGTGATGATGAAGTTGGTTGTATTGAATGGCAATGAACCTGTGCTGATAATCGAAAATGCAGTGTCATTTGTATCATGCACTTTGGACACAAGCGTCCAATAACTCCAAATGTAATTTTGTCAAAATATATATTAAAGAATCAGGGATCAACATTTTTAACTGAGCACAATCATTGACTATGATTATTGTTTGAATATGATATTAGCTTTTAACGTTAAGCTTCTTCAAGGATCGCCGTAAATAATAGGTTTCACCTTCTGAACACCGAGTGTGGTGACTCCATTTGCTGAATTTCTTCATGTTCTATTGTCAACCTTGTCAGTGTTTTAGGTTTTGATGTCATGGTATTGTTTTGTTGCCCATGTACAGGTTTGTTGCATTTGTTTGGCAAAATATGCAAACAATGAAGAGCTGAGGGAGTTGCCGTGTTCTCATTTCTTTCACAAGGAATGTGTGGATAAATGGCTAAAGATAAACGCCTCGTGTCCTTTATGCAAGTGTGAGGTTGGTGACACTGTTCTAGGTTCAATCTCCGGGGTGAGTGCCACCATGTTGAGTACAATCTCTGCGACAAATGACAGCCAGCAGAGGAGTGAAAGCAGGGCCAGCAGTGGCCTGATAACCACTGTGCGTTGATGTTTATATGCGACCTCAGTGCATCATTGTATATGTATGAAAAGTTTGAGCGGAAAATGCTTCTTGCATGGCTGGATGAATTGTCCAAGCTCATCCGGTTTCATTTTTCTTGGCTGAGACGTGTATTGTCTCGTAAGATTTAAAGCATTTTTCCTTTTGATTAAATGCTTTTATATACAGATTGTACATTTGATTTTCGGCCATGTGAAGCTCTGTTAGTTGAGTTTAGAATGGAAATATTTGTGTATCATCGTCATATAAATATAAAGAATCAAGAGATGCTTCAACTTTTATCTGGGTGCTTTTTCTTTTTTCAACCTAAACTCGCTTGAGAGATGAGTATAACTTGGGTGCAAAACTAAAGTGTTTGATATTTGTCTTGGGATGAGAAACCAAGAATGCATTTATTTATTTATTTTAATTTATGCACACACTTTAACTAGCTTAATATTCTGTAGGCCAAATTGCGCCATCAAAAGCTCCTTGATTGAACGAAAGAGGCAGCAATCATCATTAGGGGTTTTCTATTGGAACAATATCCTAATTGTAATTTGTAAACCTCTAGTGCCTTTTCTTTATCCGAAGCAGGTCTGAAATATTTTTTTTTTTGTTCGACTCTCGAAATAATTAATGACCAACGGTCTTAATTTTGAATTTTTTTTTTAAAATTATAATATTATATTATGGTAAAAAATTTCAAAATATGAAAATAACTTTGGGTCCGAGGATATTAGGGACGATCCTGCCAAAGAAATTATAGATGCTCCATTAAAAACAGCTTCAACTTTTCATCCCAGTTTAAAACCATGTTGCCAATATTGTTTTCTTGACCAACTTTTTGATTGCTCTTCAAGATTCTCCTTGTTTTCTAAGAAACCTGTTGATGGTGAATTTTAGGCACCAGAATCCCAGCAAAGCATGAAGGGTATAAAGGAGATTTTTTATTTCCGAGGTTTTGAGGGCCGAGGTTCGGGGAGAAGAGGCGTCCCGCCTAGCGATAGGGTCGGGTCAATTCATATACGTCACCCGACCCGAGAAGTGAAGATGTTTAGGGCAGCTCATGTTGGACAATTATGATCCATAGCATTACTATTTGTAAAAGATATAGTGTTTTTGTACAAATTAACTATGTGACAAAAGGAAATTGTTATTTCATCATTATCGTAATTGAATTACTTGGATATATATAATGATAAAAGTCTATATGGTTAAATCGGATTAATAAGATATGAGACAATATTAATCCACGAACGGTTTAATCATTAAATATCCTTAGTCATAGTATTATCGAGATTGGACATCGATAATGCGGAATAAACTAGTATTACACTTGTGGGCGTTATGGAAGCTTAACGGCATAGTTCTCATGTATTTAGGTATTGGATACTTATGCAAGTGTAATAAGAGGTTATGTTAGCCGTTGGACCGGGAATAGTTTCGCTCTGGATAGACCCATCGGAATCCCATTGGTAGTATGACTATGTGTCTATAGGAATCCGAATCAGGGTAGGTGTATGTGATCTTTAACCTGAGACTTACGTCACTATTACTTGCGACAATCAATTTACTTTGATATTGGTCGTATGGAGCTTTAACAGGTTCTGTGTACGCCTCTATTGGGTTTACTGAGAATCGTAGTGTATTGGATGTGATGTTAAGATGGGAATATCACTTCAGTCATATGGAGATGATGGTCACACATGATACATGACTAGTACTCTTACATTGTTGCAGCTATCGAGATAGTATGACTAGGTCATGACTATCCGATTACATAGACTAGTTACGCGGGATCCGATATATGCTTCGTACGAGGCAGACACAGAGTCAGCTCAAGGCCTAGCATGTGACATCTGATACTGGATCGTATTACACATTACATTGTATTACTACGCCTGATACAGATTATATTCCTCGGCGAATATTTCTGGAGAATTGGGTAGGCACGGTGCTTTGCTAGAAGCCAACCATGTCTTGTAAATCGGTGAGAACGTGGTATGGGGTACGCACGTGTTCGGATAGTTCGACAACCGTATCTATTGCCAATATATCCAGGAATCTCTTAGGTCGCTTCCCAAAGATTCACCAATGACATTTGACTCGAACAGAATTAGTCTGGGATTAATTATGAGAGAGAAAATTAATCTGGAATTAATTGCGGCAATAATTAATCTGAGATTAAATTCGTCTAGAAGAGAGAACGCGATTAATTTGGAATTAATCGATAAATAAATTTAATAGTTAAATTAGATTTTTCTATTTAATTTATTTATTTGGGCTAAAATAATATATCGGATATATTAATTGAAATTGGATTTCAATTCAAAATTAAAATTGGATTTTAATTCAAGCGAACAGATTAATTTAGACTTAATTCGTAAGCGACTATCGTAATAATTTTGCGAGGCATAATTATTTAATTAAATTGGATTTAATTATTTAGCGACGGTAAATTCGTTTAATCGGATTAAACGAACCCGAGCCCAAGTGTAGTTGTGTGTTGGAGAAGCCAACTTAAATTTTGAATTTAATGAGGTAGGATCCATAACTTACAGCAAATGTCTAACTTTGATTTGAGTAGTTGGCTACATTTATTTATTCTTTTCAACACAACAACAAAACCAAGTTTTGGAAACATAACTCAACTATTCACTCTCTCATTCTTTCTTCAAATTACCGATTTTCTCTCAAACTTGGGGGTGAAATTTTTACTTCAAAAATTTCAACAAGCTAGCACTTGAGGAGTCTAATGAGGTGTTAGGGAAACTCACCCAAGGTTAACCACTCTACACAAGCTTGGAGCTTCATCATCCAAATGAAAATTTCAAATTCTCCACCAAATCAATGTAAGTGTTTCCGCCGCTTTTATTGATTTATTCACACTATAATCATGTTTAGAGATCTTGAGCATGTCTTAGAGACACTAACAATGGTATTAGAGCCTTGCTAAACTTGATTTGAATTCTAGGGTTTATAAACTTTAATTGGGGGATTTTTTGCTTGGAGCATGTAAATTCAAAATTGAGTGTTTGGTATGTTAGATGACGATAACTTAGAGTTGTGCATCAATGGATTGTTGAAAAATTAATTAGATCAAATTTCCCCAAATCCTTTACCTTGGCCGAATATGAACCCTAGAACAACTCATGGTAATTTTTTGAAATTAGACACTTGGATGTGTTAATGGCATGAAATAAATATTGAATGTTGATTTAATTAGATTGAAATCAAATTGGATGTTATTTTCATGTAATTTTCGTGAATGAGCATGTTGTTGGAAGACTTGATTTTGCTTCAATTTGTGTTGGACATGAATTGGAATGATAAAGCATGATTAATTAGATTAATTAATATTTTGGAAGTATTAGATTAATTAATTAGTTGTGTTAATTAAACTTAAATTGAATTAATGAAATATTTGGAATATTTTATTAATCTAATTTGGTTATATTTGGGCTAATGGCTTGGTTGGGCCAAGTTTGTTTTGGATAATTGGGTTGGATCCAATTGGGCCTAAACCATTTCCATAAAAGTGCAAAATATGACGTTTGTGCCTTTAATTATTCAATTGGGCCTAATGGGCCAAAATTAATTTTGGCATAGGGTGATTCCTAAATGGGCCAAGACATTATGGGTTTGGTCCATAATGGCCAAAAGTCCATGCCTAAAGAATTAATTAAAAGCCCATTGGACCTAATAGAATTAGCATTTGATGCTAAATGGGCCTTTGAGACCCATTTGGATTGGATTTGGAATCCAAGTCTAAAAAGGTACTATAATAAGTTTAATTGTTTAATTTGGAATTAAACATGAATTAATATTGGATACAATTTAAATTGGATTTAATATTGTAGTTCGATATAATTCAAGAATACTTACTTTGAGTATTTATTCTTAAATGAGTTGGACTCGCGCAAATCAAATCGTTGTATGAACATTGGGTGGTCAATAATTGAAGAATTAATTAATTGGATTAGATTGATTGACAACATGATATATGTGAATACTTGGATGTATTTGTTGAATAATGTATATCGGATGGATATTAGTTAGGTGGGGCAGTTTTGGAAATTGTTGTAAATATGGTATTTATTTGAAATTGGACCTGCGCGTCCAGCCTATCACATCTCATTCTCATTGTATTTCTCTTCCACCAATTCCCCTCAATGTAAATGAGGTTTTTTATAGTGTTATGTAATTGGATTTTAGAAGAATGTAAAGTGCTAGCGGGAGAGAGAAAAAGAGAGATTTGTTCTAAGAACAAATTTGTGAATATCCATCCGCATATCATTATTAATTTTATCGCACCTTATTATGCTTTTAGAATGCATGTTTAAGGGTGTATGATGAGACCTAATCAAAGATAATAAATTGGTTTCCATTTACGAAAAACGCCCGCACATTTAATATTAAGTGTTTCCTTCCATTGAGTGGTTTTCTCTCAAGATCCAAGATTGGCTTTGATTTTTTGGCCAATGTCAAGATCATTGTATATCGCGGATGTGTTTGAACCATGAAAGCTTTGTTATACATCGCATGTCTTGGGCAGTTGGGACTTGTTGGCCAAAGTGAAGGTCACTCTTGTACATCGACGTGGATTACGAAGCTTTCCCATTGTCAATGGGTCGCGCTTAACTGGAATCATTAAGTTTGTTGAGCCAAAGCCAATGCTTAGTTGATTAATAGGAAATATGTTAGGAAATATATTGGATATATGTTTTGGACTTGGATGTCCACCTACCGGATCTAGGAATTGGATGGGATCCAATTGATCTTAGAGATCTACCTAGTTAAATTTTATACAGCTTGTTGGCCAAAGTCAAGGTTGTGTATTATTTAACGGGATCCTAGCCCACTAGGAAACTATATTTCACGAGTACTCAACGGAGGGTTAGAGGCTCGCCGAAAAATAGTGGGAGGCTAGTATTAAATTTTCAATTTCGTTTAAAACTCGCTAATGCGCGCTCTTTTATTATAATTTATCGTTATTATATATATATTAGTTGGACTAATATTATTTTATTGCTTTCTTTGAACAGTTAGACTGTATTCAACACTACTCCACTTGTAGTTGGACTATAGTAACCATTGCATTTCAGTGTACTCGAAATATTTGATTGGATAGTTGGACTATAGCAATCAAAATGGTTGGAAAGATTAGCGTTTGGGACATAATCATGGGTGATAATGTCTTTAACGGCGTAAATTTTCCAGATTGGGAAATGAACCTCAGGATAGTCCTGAGAGCTGAGAAGTTACTATACGTGATAGAGAGACCTCTCGAGCCTGAGCCCGGACTTGAGCAGCCTGTAGAGCATGAGCTTTGGAAGACTCATCGTGATGATAACTTTACTGCTCAATCCGTTATGCTTGTTGTAATGACTCCTCAGTTTCGTCGTCAGAACAAATGATTGGATCCTTATAACATGATGTTGAAGCTGAAGGATCTTCATAGATCTAATCTTAGATCTCAGAAGTATGATTCGCAAAAGAAGCTCTTTCGTTCTTGTATGTCAGAGGGTATATTTGTCGAACACTATGTGTCGCAGATGATTGCTGACATCAAACAGCTAGGTCAGCTGGGCATTACCTTCGAGGCCGAGACTTCCATAGATTTGATCTTACAGTCTCTGTCCGATTGCTGGGGCGGGTTCGTCATGAACTATAATATGATGAACCAAGAGAAAACTCTTGGAGAGTTAATAGCTATGCTGAAAGAGGTAGAGCCAGAGCTTCTAAAGGGCAAGAAGCGTGAGACACATCTTACTTCGACATCCCAGAAGGTCAAGGCTTGGCCGAAGCCTTCTGGGGGTGTGAAGAAGAAAAAGAAAAAGGGCAAGGCTAAATCGTCATAGTCTTCTGGGAAGACAAATGACATATCCCAAGACGTCTGCCTACACTGTGGCAAACGGGGTCACTGGAAGCGTGACTTCCGTAAGTACAAGGCGGACTTGAAGGAAGCGAAGGCGAGCAAGGCTCCGGCTTCAGGTATGTTTGTTATTGAAATAAATATTTCCACTACTGGTTTTAAAAATTGGTTTTTTGATACTGGATGTGGTACTCACATATGTACTGATGTGCAGGATTTGCAGATTAGCAGGAGACTGGCATCATGTGATATCGACCTACGAGTCAGAAATGGGACGAGAGTCGTTGTTTTGGCCGTTGGTACCTATGTTTTGGATCTGCCCTCGGGGCATATACTTACATTAGGTGAATGTTATTTTGTACCTAGTTTGTTTAGAAACATCATCTATGTATCTAGTTTAACCCAATGCGGGTATACATTTGTATTCAGGAACACTGAGTGTTTTGTATAGAAAAGGCTCAAACTGAGTAAAACAGATGAGACTTATTTGTGGCATTGTCGTCTGAGACACATTAATAAGACTCGTATATCCACTCTTTCGAAGAATGGATACTTGGACAGTTTTGATCCTAATTCATACGATGTTTGCGAATCTTGTTTGTTAGGCAAAATGCCTAAAACACCTTTTAGTGGTAAATGTGTACGTGCCACCGAGCTGTTAGCCCTCGTTCATAGTGACGTATACATGACCGGTGCAATCACACGCGTATAACGCAAGTGCATGTATCGTTCAAGTAGTATAAAAAGTATCGATCCCACGAGGACTTAATACCCTATCTATTAATTTTATGAGGTCAAATGATTACAAGTATCTAACAGGTTGATTGATTGATTTGAAATGGGGATGATTTTAAATTTTAAAACAAGTAAATAAAATTGCACGGAAGTAGGTATAAGAAAATTCAATATTAGGAAACTATCTAGGGTTGTGAATCTTTCTAATATCCTTTAAAAGATGAAGTGGTTATTTCATGTTTGTGTAATAAATCAGTTTACTAACCTGAAACACGAAATTATACGAAAGCCTTTGTCAATGGTCAGACGCAAACACCCAGTTTAACCCAATTGAACCATATGTCTATGTCAACCAAATTACCTGGATTCATTAAGTTTAAGTTCCAATTATGGCTACCCCCGCCCGACAGGTATATGTCTATCATGTAAGGAAATCTATTAAAGGGTTATCTATCCTCAAGGAAGATCGTGGGCTATTAAGTCTAAGGCTGAAACCTAAAATTCCTTTGTCAAGTTTATTTTAGATTTACCAGATCAATCTTATTAGTGGTCAATTAACAAGACGCATTAAGCTTAAGACTTAATAAGTAAACCTTTAAATTACCCCAACTATAAAATAAACCCTTATAAACCGGTGATATTAGAATTCATCACAACCCCAGATAACTAACTTAGTTACGACACATAACTAGTACGAGTAAAAACTTAAAAATAAAAGACATAAAGTAAAAATGCTGAAAAGTAATTGCGGTAAAGTAAAAGCTGAAAAGTAAATTATAATAAAATAAAATGCTAAGGAAAAGGATCAACTTTTACTACTACTAATTTAGATATCTCCCTTAATATAATATATTAACTTGTGATTATTTTACCAACAAGCCATATAGGCGGTAACCTGATTAAGTCAAATTAAGTCCAACCAGCCATATAGGCAGTATCAAAATTTGTCCATAAACCTGCCATATAGGCGGTAAGAAAGTTTAATTACCAACGACCAATCTGGCGGTATCCTTGCTTAGTTAGATTAAAACCAGTTTATAAATGATTACCAATCGGCCAATATAACGGTATCCTCATTAAGTCAAATTTTAAATAGTGAATATATTATAATTAAGGGATATTAATCTAAATAGCAATAGTAAAAGAATTACCTTTCACCCTAGCAGGGGAAGTTACCTTCTCATGTTGAATAGTAAAAACTGTAAAAATAAAAAAAGTAAATTACTATTACTATTATAGAACGTAATTAAAATTAATTACAAAACTGAAATTAAAATAAACTAGATAGAAAACTCTCTATTTACATCAGAGATTTCATAGAGGAAGGTACAACTGAAACTGAAATTTCGAGCTCTATTTATAGGCGTCAATAAGCTGCACGCATCGCGACGCGCACGTTTCTTCTTGCGTCGCGACACGCTGACGTGGCAAGCGCTGATTCGTCCATTTCAGATTCTTATCTGCCACGTGGCAATTCGGATAAATGAGTCAATAATTGAGCTGACGTGGCGCTGATGTGGCGATGACATGGCATTGACGTGGCGACACGTGGCGAAAGTGATTGTCGGCACCATAAAATTATGACACGTGGCACGCTGTGATTGGCTGATGATGACGTGGCTGACACGCGGGATGACACGTGTTGACATGTGGCGATGGCGATTGTCGGCACCATAGGATGATGACACATGACACGGCGCACGTTAGCAGATCAGATGTGATGTTGACACGTGGCACGACGCACGTTAGTAAAGTCAAACTTCTCAGATTCTGATATGTGTCCCCGGCGCATGTTAGCATGGTGCGGCTGCGTCGCGATGCGCCAAATGACCAAAATGCCCTTTTGTGTTCTTTTTCACTGTTTTGGCCCCAAATCACCTCCAAAATATCCTGAAACTTTATTTATCTTCAAAATAACACAAAACACATCAAAATATTCACAAAACTTAAGAAACTATACAAAATATTAGGTCAAATGAGTGAAAAATAGTAATAGATTTACCACTCATCACACCCCAAACCTAACATTTTGCTAGTCCTCGAGCAAAACATGAAATAAAATAACATAAAAATAAAATTAAGCTAAGCCACTTTCGTAGGGATCACGGTTGTATTTAGCATATGCAACAAGCCTTTAAACCCCTAGATGTCCCTAGTGGACGAGTTGTAGTCTCTTGAGGGTTTACAGTAATGATACCCACAAACATTTTACAAAAGTAAAAAGGTAGTAAAACTAATGCACACAAAAGCAAAAAGACAAGAGAAAATAGAATAAAGAAGTTAGTGACTAATCAGGTGAAACTTCTACTCCAAGTTACTAGTTGTTTTCTTTCTTTCCAAATTACTGAATAAGTAAATTCTCTGATTATATTTATCATTCTCCATATACACAGCCAACAAAATATTAAACAACTCATTTTTACCCACAACAGTCACAAGTGCAGTTGATAAGAGAGTAATATTTTTATCCTAAAGTTTTATCAGAATTCACACCTTTTTGTAGCAATGGAATAATTTTTCTGATTTTTTCTTTTTCTTTATTTATTTATTTATATACAATATCTTTCATCTATGTAGCGAGTGTTGGGTCGGTGGCTCCCAAACCAGTTGGCTTTAGGGCACCAAGTGTTAAGACACCCCTACAGACTTAATTACTCAGACTTCAGATATATATATATATATATATATGCAGCATCTTTGATCCATGTAGCGAGCTTTGGGCCAGTGACTCCCAAACCAGTTGGTTTTAGGGCACTAAGTGTTAAAACACCCATACGGACTTAATAACTCGGATCTCAGACGTTTTTTTTTACTCCAATGCTTTTCATAGATGCTTCCTCCAATTAAACTAGAGCACTGAATATTACAAAATTTTTCAATTACAGCTCATGTCTATATGTTACCATGCATGTTGATAATACCTGCCAACTGAGCATATGAAAATCCATTTTAGTCAATTTTATAGAGAATTTACAAATTAAATAATTCAAAAGGAAATAAACAAAAATTAACTTGTTCCGAAATAGGTTTGAGACACGTTTCAGGAATGGGAACTCCTTACACAGCTATCTCTTACCAATTTCACATTTTTAGTCAAAATAAAAACAAAAACGCAAAATGTTTTTGTAATTTTTGAAAATTTTTCAAATTTTTTTGTATTTTTCGAAAAATTTTGAACTAAAAATAAAAACAACACGCAACTAAAAACAAGATACTAATCAAATAATTTCCTTCCCCAAACCTAAATGAGATATTGTCCCCAATGTCTTAAACAATAGAAGAAGAGTTTAGAAGATAGTACATGGTTAGCTGAAATTCTACACCAAAAGTTAAAGGTTAAGATCTAGATTAATCCGACGTCTCTTACCACGATCGTCCTCAGACCAATTTATCTTTGAAATGATAGGGTCAATTTGTGGTTCATAGGCTAAGATTTGGTCAATTAGATCCGGAGCAGTTCTGGCAGTGAAGAGAAGTTCTTTAAAAGGTTTTGACACGAACCCATTTCTCCGAGCATCATCAAGAAACACACAAAGAAAATCATAAAATCCTTCAACGTTGTACAGTCCAAGTGGTTTCTGGTGTATGTTCAGGTTCGCCCAAGATAACACTGTAAAAATTTCCTCCAATGTACCCAAGCCACCTGGCAAAACAATAAAAGCATCAGCATGGTTAATCATTTCTACCAATCGTTTAGACATACCTGGCACGATCAACTCTTCTCCGTTTGATGGTTCAATAAGATTTGCCTCTGCCAAGGGTTTTGGGATGATTCCCAAAACGTGACTGCCTACCTCTTGTACGGCCTTTGAAACGATCCCCATTAGTCCAAGATTGCCTCTGCAATATACTAAGTGCATATTCCTTGCAGCTAAGACTCGACCCAATTCATGTGCTAATTCTACGTATTGTGGCTTAACACCAACACTAGTACCGCAAAACACACATATGTTCTCAACTCGTCTTCTTGAAGTGGCTTCCATGTTTTACTCTAGATGTCTTCAAAAGTGCAATGATGAGTTGAATTTAATACACCTGAAAAAGGGTGAGTAAAATAATAGCACTATTACCTGCCAAATGACAATTATTAGTTAACAGTAAAATAAATCGTGATAGTAAAAAAAGTATGGATCCTGTCGGAGAAAATAAAAGAAAACAAAAAAAAAAATTACAATTATTAGGAAAAGACAAAGAGATATAATATTTACAATAATTTACAGCTTGATTAACGTCTATGAGTCAGGGACAAGCTTCCCATCCAATTTTCTTATAAATTGGCAAACATGGTCTTTTTTAGTCAGATTCCCAAGACTTAACTGTTGTCTTTCTTTTTGAAATTGTGCGTATAACACACGAATTTCCTGATACACATATCCACTGGGATGCGTCTCAAGAGTTTTAGATATATCATCCAAAGACTCTTTACTCAAGCCATCCCTAATGAAATTAATCTTATCTTTGCGGTTATCAGACACCATTCCTAAAGAACGACAACGAGTATCACAAAACATACGAACACATTTATAACAAACATATATTCTTTTGGCTCTTCTCTTTTTAGCATAGGTGGTCCTTCCTAAACCAGGCATATGTGAAATAAAAGAGTCAGAAGACTCACCTGCTAATCTGACCCGTGCTTCAATAATCCAATGAATGTCAGTAGGAATACCTTTGATCATCAGTAATCTCATCTGTTTCAAGCGAGCATTGTAGACTTTCATCAGAGAGTTTTGAGGGAGTGAAGGAAATTGCTTGTAAAGATTTGCGAGAACTTCTTCCATCCTGAAATGTCTTAATCAGCAAAAACTAAACACACAAAATTAAATAACACCAAATCACCAGATATACACAAATTGCATAGGTTGCCTCCCTGCGAGCGCTAAATATAACGTCATCAGCTAGACGTGACTTCTCGAACGTTAGGTTGGATCTGAAAGTGTGACACTTTTTTTTTTTCGCTCAAATGATTCTCCCCATTAGTGCTTGACACGTTTGTTTTTAACTTTGAATGTTTTGTTGGAGTCAGGATCACGTATCTCAACGGCTCAATCTGGTAAAACCTTGGTGATCACAAATGGACCTGACCACCATGATTTTGTCTTCCATGGGAAGAATTCCACTCTTGATTTGTTTAACAGTACCTTCTGCCCTGGTTCCAGTTGTATGTGTTGGACAATTATTACCCATAGCATCACTATTTGTATAGAACATGATGTTGTTGTACAAATTAACTATATGACAAAGGAAATTGCTCTTTTATCATTTGTAATTGGATTACCTGGATATATAAATGATAAAAATTCTTATGATTAGTTCCGGATTAATAAGATATGAGACAGTATTAATCCACAAAGGTTTAATCATTAAATATCCCTAGTCGTAGTATTATCGAGACTGGACATCGATAATGCAGAATAGGCTAGTATTACACTTGTGCGTGTTATGGAAGCATAACGACATAGTTCTCATATATTTGGGTATTGGATACTCATGCAAATGTAATTAGAGGTTATGTTTAACGATGGTACGGAAACAGCTTCGCTCTGGATAGACCCCTCGGAATCCCATTGGTAGTATGACTATGTGTCTATGGGAGTCCGAATCAGGGTAGGTGTATTTGGTCTTAACCTGAGACTTGCATCGCTAATACTTGCGACAATCAATATACTTTGGTTTTGGTCGTCCATGGCTTTAACAGGTTCTGTACGCCTCCTCTCATAGTATACTGAGAATCGTAGTGTATTGGGTGTGATGTCAAGATGGAAGTATCACTTCAGTCATATGGATATGATGATCACACACAGATACATAACTGGTACTCTAAGTGCTATAGCCATCGGGGAAGTATGACTTGGTCATGACTTTCCGATCATAAAGAGACTAGTTGCTAATGATCCGATATATGCTTCGTACGGGGCAGACACAACTCCAGCCCCAGGCCTTGGATGTGACATCCGATACTAGATCGTAATACGCAATACTACATATACTACGCCTGACATAGATCATGTATTCCGTAGCAGAATATTTCTGAAGAATTGGGTAGGCACGGTGCTTTGCTAGAAGCCAACCATGTCTTGTAAATCGGTAAGTACGTGGTACCGGGTACGCACGTGTTCGGATAGTCCGATGACCGTATTTACTGCCAATATATCTAGGGATCTCTTGGGTCGCATCCCAAAGATTCACCGATGATGTTTGACTTGAACAACTTAATCTGGGATTAATTATGAGAGAGAAAATTAATCTGGGATTACTTATCAAAAGAGAAAATTAATATGTGATTAATTACGACAAGATTTAATCTGGGATTAATTATCAGAGAAAGAATTAATCTGGGATTAATTGCGTCGAGAATTTATCTGGGATTAAATTCGTCGAAAGGAGAGAACACGATTAATTTAGAATTAATCGGTAAAATAAATTTAATAGTTAAATTAGATTTTACTATTTAATTTATTTAATTGGGCTGAATAATATATATTAGATATATTAATTGAAATTGGATTTCAACAAGAAATTAAATTGGATTTTAATTTTAGCGAACAAATTAATTTGGAATTAATTCGCGAGCGATTTTCGTACGGAAAATTCATTTAATCGGATTAAACGAATCCGAGCCCGAAGTGTGTTGAGCAAACCCACTTGAATTTTGAATTTAAATTGGGGCCCACTTTACTTACATCATTAGTCAGTTTGGTGATTGACATGAGTGATAGGTTTTGGTGAAAACTTGTGAAACACTCAATATATTTAATTTTGGAAATTAATTTTACTAGTCTCTCTCCTGACATTAATTGGCCGAACGGCCTTAAATTGTATTTTAGGCCGAATTGCATTTTGGTCTTTGGCCGAATGGCCACAAGAAATGAAAATGCATTTGGCCGATTGAATGCATTAAATGGCCATTGAATTTCTAATAATTTAATTGGCCACTGCCTCTGATTTCGTGATAGAATATAAGGCCAAAAGCCTTTGACTTCAAAAATGTGAATGGCTTTTATTTCTCTAAGGAAAATGCTGGAAGAAGCTTTGATTTTAGAAATTGAAAGCTTTGCCTCTGTTTCTTTATGAATTGGGCGAGAAGCATTTTTTTGAAGATTTGGCCACTGTCTTTGTTTTTGAAACAAGACCGAATGATTCCCTCTCTCTCTCGGACAAATTTGTTTTTCCTTGGGAGATAAAATTTGTTCCATTTGTTCTTGCTAGCACATAAGGGAGTCAAAAAGATGATGATAGGGATACTCACCATGAGTTTGGAACCACAAGGAGGGCTTGAAAGCTTCAACATCCATGAAAGTTTTGAACTCAAGCCGATCAATGTAAGTCTTCAGCAACTTATTTTTGATTATTATTCACACACGAATCACGCTTAGAGATCCCGTGACATGTCTAGGACACTTACAAATGGTATCAGAGCGATCTAAGCATGATTTGAAAATCTAGGGTTCTAAACTTTAATTTGGGATTTTTATGTTTGGAGCTTGATTTTCCTAAATTGGTTGATGAGTTGTGTTTGAATGATGATGAATTAGATTTGTGCATCCTTAATTTTGTGAAAAATTGATAGGATTAATTTTCCCCAAATTGCAACCCTTGGCCGAAAGTTATGGACCTAGAAGCTCATGAAATTTTTTTGAAATTTGACATATTGGATTTGTTGATGGCATGATAGAAATATTGAATGTTGATTTAAATTGGATTGAAATCAAATTGAATGATTTTTGTATGCCTTTGCCGTGAGTTTGAAGCATGTTAAAGATTGATTTTGCCCCAATTTTGTGTTGGACATGAATTTGGGAATTAGGCATGATTAATTAGATTAAATTAATGTTTTGGAAGCATTAGGTTAATTAATTAATTATGGTGATTGCACATTAATTCAATTAATATATAATTTGGAATGTTGTATTAATTTAATTGTTGTATTTGGGCTAATGGATTTGGTTGGGCCAAATTTTAGTCTTGGATAATATTTGGGCCTAAACCATTTCCATAAAGTCCAAAATATGACAATTGGGCCTTTAATAACTTAATTGGGCCCAATGGGCCAAAATTGATTCTATGGCATATGGTGATTCTTAATGGGCCTAGGCATTATGGGTTAGATCCATTTTGGCCGAAAGCCCAAGCCTAAAGAATTAATTAAAAGCCCATTGGACTTTAATTAAATAGTATTGGATACTAAATGGGCCTTTGAGACCCATTAAGATTGGATTTGGAATCCAAGTCTTTAAGGCACATAAATAAGTGTAATTATTTAATTTGGAATTAAATATGAATTAGTATTGGATACAATTTAAATTGGATTTAAAATTGTAGTTCGATATAATTCAAGAATACTTACTTTGAGTATTTATTCTTAAACGAGTTTGACTCGAGCAAATCAAATCGTTGTATGAACATTGGATGGTCATTAATCAAAGATTAATTAATTGGATTAGATTGATTGATAACATGCTTTGTGTGAATACTTGGATGTATGTATGAATAATGTATATCGGATGGATATTAGAAGGGTGAGGGCAATTTTGGAAATTGTTTTAATAAATTTAGAATTTATTAAATTGGACCTGCGTGTCCAGCCTATTACCTCTTTTCTCATTGTATTTCTCTTCTCACCTATTCCCCTCAATATAAATGAGGTTTCTTTAGAAGTGTTATGTAATTGGGTAGAAGTAAGAATAGTGCTAGCGGGAGAGAGGAAAGAGAGAGATTTGTTCTAGGAACAAATTGTATTATATATCCATCCGCATATCATTATTAATTTATTTCGCGCCTTATTATGCTTTTAGAATGCATGCTTAAGGGTGTATGATGAGACCTAATCAAAGATAATAAATTGGTTGCCATCTCGCGACAAAAACCCTCAACAAATATTAAGCGTTTTCCTTCCATTGAGTGATTCATTCTCAAGATCCAAGATTGGCACTGGTTTGTTGGCCAAAGTCAAGACCTTTTTCCATCGCGGATGTGTTTGAATCATGAAATCTTTGTTCTATATCGTATGTCTTGTCCAAGTTGTGATTTGTTGGCCAAAGTCAAGATCACTTCTTGTCCATCGACATCGATTACGAAGCTTTCCAAAGTCAATGGGTCCCGCTTAACTGGAATCATTAAGCTTGTTGTGCCAAAGCCAAGGCTTAGTTGATTCAGAGGAAAATGTTAGGCAATATATTGGATATATGTTTCAGACTTGGAGGTCCACCTACCGGATCTAAGAATTGGATGAGATCCAATTGATCTTAGAGATCTACCTAGTTAAATATCATACAGCTTGTTGGCCAAAGTCAAGGTTGTGTGTTATTTAACGGGATCCTAGCCCACTAGGAAACTAGGTTTCCCGAGTACTCCACAGAGGGTTAGAGGCTCTGTAGGCACTGCATTTTTGCATATAAGTCTCGATGATGAGTCTCGTATGGAGACACTACCTCTTTAATTGTGGAAGCCGCGAGAAACGGACGTCGGAAGGGAAGAGTCAAGAATTGACACATTGTTGGATTTAATTCGCTGGATTAGCTTTGGGTTCGCTTGTTGGACCTCCGTTTTAAAACACACCCTTAACCCAAAACCCCGCAAGTCACATACCAAGCCCATTAAATCACATCCAAATAATTAAAACATTTAAAACAAAAAACACAAATTAAATTAAATTAAATTAAATTAAATCTCATTCCTAAATTAAATAAATCAAATTAAATCACCTTTCTAATTAAAACAAATCCCTTTCCTAAACTAAAACAAATCACACTCCCTAATTAAAAGATACAAATCAAATAAAATAAAATCACTTCTCTAATTAAAAGATTTTTCCTTATCACATACTAATTAAAAGATATCCCCATTAATACACAAATCCTTTCCCTATTCACACAAGGTAAACCCATCCATTTGCCTATAAAAAGAACCCTTAACCCAACCTTTCAAACCCTGGCTGATTCTCACAAAAAAATCACAAACAAAAGAAAATAACCCTCGGCTCTCTCTCCCCTCTCTTTCCGCAGTGTCCAAGACAAAAATAAAGCAAAGCAACCCTCCACACACCCTCACGGCCTCTCGCTTCAGCGCATCATCACTCACGCCACTCACGCCTGACCAACGCCCATCAGCCCACACCCCACTCACAGTCCTTCAATTCACTGCCCTTCACGCCAATAGCCAATTCAATGCCCAACAACCCTGCTCCACGTACAGCTGCAGGCCACAACCCACTTATCACAGTTGCACGCCACAATCCACAACACAGCTTCACGCCTCAATTCACTCAACACAGCCTCACGCACACACTCAACACAGCCTCACGCACGCAGCCTCACACCACACAGCCCTTACCGCCTTCAACATAACTCCCTCACATATTGCACCTAGTTCAGCCGTATAAACACCTAAAAACCAGTCGTATAAAATACCCCAAAATAGTCCCCAAATTACCCCAAAACCGTGACCAGAAAATACAACAAAAACAGCAGTGAAACAGAGTGAAAATAGCACCCAGATAGCGAAACAACGAGGAAAAAATGTTGGATTAGTGAACCAGAAAAGTTGCAGAGCATTCTCTCTTCCGACGGCCGTGTAACGCGCTTTCGAGAGACGACAAAAGAGGTTAGACCTGAGGGCACCCTTTTTACTTATTATCTTTCGTTTCTTTTATTTATTTTAAAATATTATCGCATGAGAGTCGTTTGAGGCATGATGTGATTGTTGAATGAGCGGAATATGTGTTCCCTTTTGTGGTATATAGGATGGAAACCCGGACGTAAATTCCGTAGCCGAATCCGAATGGACGGTAGTGTGGTTTGTACTCGGGATACAACGCCACGTACCACTTAAGAGATACGTATTTCGTCTCATCCAAACTTGTGTGTGAGCATGTTGTAGTTCGTAGGTTATTTATTTGTTATTAAGTATGATTTAGCTAGTTTGTTATTTATTTTCAAAGCATGATTACGTTTTTTTAGGCATGATATTTTGTTTAGTTTATGATATGTTTAAATTGCTATTTATTTATTTTGGTTTAATGGTTCAATGTGCTCATTGTGTGTTTGCCGTTTAAAGACTTACTTTCGAGCATGCAAACTTAGATTAAGAGTTATTTTGATGAATACGAACTAGACATAGGTTACCCTTGAGCATATATGTTGAGTAGATTCCGTTAGTTTATTGCACAAATCATATCATCACAAGTGACATAAGTAAGGGACCATTCCGAACCCAACGGTTTGAGGTCTTCCCTTGCGAGGGGTGAGTGCGGCCTTAAATCTCATTTTCCCGGGTCACACTAGGTGGCGACTCCATGTTATTTCTCCGGTTTAGTTCCCCATGAGCTATTCCATACTCCCAACTAGGTCGCGAGCCTAGAACAGTGTCGCCGATTTCTGTGTCCTACAGGCTCGCCGAAAAATAGTGGGAGGCAAGTATTAAATTTGCAATTTCGTTTAGATACTTGCTAATACGCGCTCAATTTTATTTTTCGTCATTAATTTTTAAATATATTAGTTGGACTAATATTCAATTGTTGTTTTAATTAAACAGTTGGACTGTATTCAAACTACTTCATTTGTGGTTGGTTATATAATTGGATTATAGTAATCAATACATTTGAATGTAACCATTTAATTGTAGATGATTATATAGTTAGACTATAGTAATCATAAAATTTAATAGTACCTGAAATCGTTGATTGGATAGTTGGACTATAGCAATCAAGATGACTGAAAGATTAGCGTCAAAGGACATAATCATGGGGAAAATGTCTTTAACGGCTTTGATTTTCAGATTGGGAGTAGAACCTCTTGAGCATGAGCCCGGAGTTGAGTGAATAGTAGAGCATGAGCTTGGGAAGACTCATTGTGATGATAACTTTAGTGCTCAATCCTTTTTGCACAGCCAGAGCTTCTTAAAAGGACATATCCCAAGTTGTCTGCCTAAACTGTGGCAACGGGGTCACTAGAAGTGTGACTGCCGTATGGACAAGGCAGACATGAAGGAAATGAAGACGTGACAAGGTTTCGGCTTCAAGAATGTTTGTTATAAACATGTTCACTACTGGTTTCAAAATTGGATTTTTGATACTAGATGTGGTACATGAATATATGTACTGATGTGCGGGATCTGCTGATTAGCAGGAAACTGGCTTCAGATGAGATCAACCTACAAGTCAGAAACAGGACGAGAGTCACTGTTTTGGCCGTAGAAACCTAAGTTTTTGAAATGCCCTTTGGGCATGTACTTAAACTAGGAGACTGTTATAATGTATCTAGTTTGACTAGGAACATTATCTCTGTATCTAGTTTAACCCGTTGTGGGTATACCTTTGTATTCTAGAACACAATGTGTTTTGTTTATAAAGTTGATATTGAGATTTACACATTAGATGTGAATAACATTATTTATATTTTGAATATAAATGAATCTCAAACATGTAACATGACAAACAAATTGCTCAAATTGAGAAATCAAATGAGACTTATTTGTGGCATTGTCATATGGGATGCATTAACAAGACTCGTATATCCACACTTTCGAATAGTGGATACTAGGACGGATTTGATTCTAATTCAAATGATGTATATGAATCTAGTTCATTAGGCAAAGTGCCTAAAACACCTTTTACTTGGTAAAAGTGCAAGTGCCACCGATCTGTTAGCCCTCGTTCATAGTGACGTAAGTGGGCCCATGTCTAGCTAGGCTAGAGGTGGAAATGAATACTTCGTAACCTTTACGGATGTGGCATCGCGTTGCGGTTATGTGTATCTTATAAAACACAAGTCAGAAACTTTTGATAAATTCAAAGAGTTTCGACATGAAGTAAGTAAACAGACCGGCTAAGTATTAAAAACATTACGGTTGGACCATAGTGTAAAATACTTAAACATATGAGTCGCTCTGAGCTACCAATTTCCTTCGAGGATACGCATTAAATAGTGCAGTACTTATTTTGAATAAGGTTCCATAAAAACTGTTAGACAGACTTCATATTAGATATGAACAGGAAAGAAACCGGGTTTCTCATTCCTTAAGATTTGGGAATGCTGGGCATATGTTTGGATGCTACCAAACTAGAACCCAAATTGGATAAATGCCTATTTGTAGGTTGTCCTAGGGAAACCAAAGTATAGTACTTATACAACTCACAAGAGAACAATGTAATTGTTTCTCTCTATGCGGTTTTCCTAAGAGGAATTCCAATATGCAGTGGTAAGTGGGAGGAAAGTAAAACTCGATGAAAATCAGAGTAATACTGTTCCAGGCACCGACTCCTTTACGGAACACAAACAGTCCATCAAGGATGAAACTGTACCAATAATCTTCGATTACACAAGAATCGCGTAGGTCGGAGAGAGTCAGAAAACAACCTGGGAGGTATGGGTTTCTGATCTCACCTCATATAGATGTTAATCTTATTGAGGATATTTAATCGGCTACGTATGGGGAAGTGATACAAGGTATCGACTCCTATTATGGCAAAGCGCCATGAAGTCCGAAATGGATTCCATGTATACCAACCAAGTTTGGACACTAGTTGATGTACTAGAAGGCATTGTGCCTATTGGTACTAAATGATTCTTCAAGGAAGACATACATGGATGGCAACATACAAATGTACACAGCTAGGCTTGTACATAGAGGGTATCGTCAAAGACATAGTGTCGACTACGACGAAACTTTTTGACATGTTGCCATGATTAAATCCATTCGGATAATGCTTGTTATAACTGCATATTTCGTTTATGAAATATGACAGCTGGATGCCAAAACCGCTTTCCTTAACGGAAACCTTTTAGAGGATGTTTGTATGCAACATCCTGATGGTTTTGTCGTGCCAAAACATGCAGACAAGGTTTGCAAGTTAAATCGATCCATTTATGGATTGAAGCAAGCATTGCATTCTTGGAACCAACATTTTGATGTAATCATAATGGTATATGATTTAATTCAAAACAAAGATAATTCTTGTGTATATAAGAAGGTTAGTGGGAGCGCACTGACAATGAATGTCCTATAAGTTGATGATGTATTGCTTCTTAGCAATAACATTCCCATAATAAAATCGGTGAAAGCTTGACTTTCATGAAAAATTCTCCATAGAATACTTGGGAGAAGCAGGCTTTATTCTAGGAATAAAGATCTACTGGGATAGATCTAGAAAGCTGCTGACACTCTCTCAGTGTTTGTACATTTTGAAATGTATGTGACTTTATGTCTCTATACTTTGAGCATATATAGACGCTATAAGGCCAATCCAAGTGATGGTCACTGGATTGGAGTAAAGAAAATCCTTGAGTATCTTGGATGAACCAAGGATGCTTTCTAAGAATATGGGGAAATGAGAACTTGAGGTGAATGGGTTCACCGCTACAAGTTTCCAAACCGATAAAAACGACTATAAGTCGTAATAAGGGTACGTATATAGTTTGAATAATGGAATAGTGAGCTGGAAATCTTCCAAGCAAGATATTGTTGCCGAATAAATAACAAAAATGGATCATTGTTGCAGCTGAGGCAGCAATAGAAGCAATTTTGGATCTATATAATCCTAATTGGATTAGGAGTAGTTCTATTAGCAGCTGAGCTAGGCTACAACGCAGGCTAAAGAACCACGGTCTCATCAATGATCCAAGTATGTACTTCAACTAATTCATCTGATTCGTCCGATCATACATCGTGGCGATGTGATGATCGAATAAATCGCATCAGATGATAATCTTGCAAATCCGCTGACGAAAGCTGTTTCTCAGCAGAAGTTTGAGCGACCCGTACATAGTTCAAGTGTTGGACACTTGAATGATTGGCTATAGGCCAAGTGGGAGATTGTTGGAAAATTATTACCCATAACATCACTATTTGTACAGAACATAGTATTATTGTACAAATTAACTATGTGACAAAAGGAAATTGCTCTTTTATCATTTGTAATTGGATTACCTGGATATATAAATGATAAAAGTCCTTATGATTAGTTACAGATTAATAAGATATGAGACAGTATTAATCCACAAAGGTTTAATCATTAAATATCCCTAGTCGTATTATTATCGAGACTGGACATCGATAATGCGGAATAGGCTAGTATTACACTTGTGCGTGTTATGGAAGCGTAACGACATAGTTCTCATATATTTGGGTTTTGGATACTCATGCAAGTGTAATAGGAGGTTCTGTTTACCGATGGTATGGAAACAGCTTCACTCTGGATAGACCCCTCAGAATCCCATTGGTAGTATGACTATGTGTCTATGGGAGTCCGAATCAGGGTAGGTGTATTTGGTCTTAACCTAAGACTTGCATCGCTAATACTTGCGACAATCAATATACTTTGGTTTTGGTCGTCCAGGGCTTTAACAGGTTCTGTGTACGCCTCTTCTGGGTATACTGAGAATCGTAGTGTATTGGGTGTGATGTCAAGATGGAAGTATCACTTCATTCATATGGAGATGATGATCGCACAGGGATACAGAACTGGTACTCTAAGTGCTATAGCCATCGGGGAAGTATGACTTGGTTATGACTTTCTGATCATAAAGAGTCTAGTTGCTAGTGATCCGATATATGCTTCGTACGGGGCAGACACAACTCCAGCCCCAGGCCTTGCATGTGACATCCGATACTAGATCGTAAAACGCAATACTACGTTTACTACGCCTGACATAGATCATGTATTCCGTAGTAGAATATTTCTGGAGAATTGGGTAGGCACGGTGCTTTGCTAAAAGCCAACCATGTCTTGTAAATCGGTAAGTATGTGGTACCGGGTACGCACGTGTTCGGATAGTCTGATGACCGTATTTACTGCCAACATATCCAGGGATCTCTTGGGTCGCATCCCAAAGATTCACCGATGATGTTTGACTCGAAAAAAATTAATCTGGGATTAATTATGAGAGAGAAAATTAATCTGGGATTAATTATCAAGAGAGAAAATTAATATGTGATTAATTACGACAAGAATTAATCTGGGATTAATTATCAGAGAAAGAATTAATCTGGGTTTAATTACGTCGAGAATTTATCTGAGATTAAATTCGTCGAAAGGAGAGAACACGATTAATTTGGAACTAATCGGTAAAATTAATTTAATAGTTAAATTAGATTTTACTATTTAATTTATTTAATTGGGCTAAATAATATATATTAGATATATTAATTGAAATTGGATTTCAACAAGAAATTAAATTGGATTTTAATTTTAGCGAACAAATTAATTTGGAATTAATTCGCTAGCGATTTTCGTAATAATTTTATTGGGTATTATTATTTAATTAAATTGGATTTAATTATATCGCGACGGAAAATTCGTTTAATCAGATTAAACGAATCCGAGCCCGAAGTGTGTTGAGCAAGCCCACTTGAATTTTGAATTTAAAGTGGGGCCCACTTTACTTACATCATTAGTCATTTTAGTGATTGACATGAGTGATGGGTTTTGGTGGAAACTTGTGAAACCCTCAATATATTTAATTTTGGAAATTAATTTTACAACTCTCTCTCCCAGGCATTAATTGGCCGAATGGCCTTAAATTGTATTTTAGGCCGAATTGCATTTTGGTCTTCGGCCGAATGGCCACAAGAAATGAAAATGCATTTGGCCGATTGAATGCATTAAATGGCCATTGAATTTCTAATACTTTAATAGGCCACTGCCTCTGATTTCGTGATAGAATATAAGGCCAAAATCCTTTGACTTCAAAAATGGGAATGGCTTTTATTTCTCTAAGGAAAATGCTGGAAGAAGGTTTGATTTTAGAAATTGAAAGCTTTGTCTCTGTTTCTTTATGAATTGGGCGAGAAGCATTTTTTTGAAGATTTGGCCACTGTCTTTGTCTTTGAAACAAGACCGAATGCTTCCCTCTCTCTCTCGGACAAATTTGTTTCACTGGGAGATAAAATTTATTCCATTTGTTCTTGCTAGCACATAAAGGGAGTCAAAAAGATGGTGATAGGGATACTCACCCATGAGTTTGGAACCACAAGGAGGGCTTGTAAGCTTCAACATCCATGAAAGTTTTGAACTCAAGCCGATCAATGTAAGTCTTCCGCAACTTATTTTTTATTATTATTCACACATGAATCACGCTTAGAGATCCCGTGGCATGTCTAAGACACTTACAGTATGCGCACTAACTTCTCATCATGTCTTTTCCTTGCCTTTTCTTTGTACAATTTGGCATCCTCAAAAGGCTGATTGTGAAATTCCTCCAATTCGTTGAGCTGGTGAAACTTTTTCTCTTCTGTTGCTTGTAGTGCAAGAATTGCCTTTTTCAGTACAAAATACGCTTTATCTTAAGGCTCCACAGGCAATTGACATGTTTTAAGTTTGTCAATAGAACTTTGCTTTGCATTGGAGTTCTGAATGGTACTGTGTATCACATCAAGTCTGAAACATTTCTCCTTATTTTCATCATCTGGGAAACTCATGGCCTTGAAAACATTGAATGTTACTTCTTGGTCCTATACCCTCATGGTTAATTCTCCTTTTTGTACATCAATAATGGTTCGACCTGTAGCCAAGAAAGGTCTCCCAAGGATGATTGGCACGTCTGCGTCTTCCTCCATATCAAGGACAATAAAATCTGCTGGGAAAAAGAATTTGTCAACCTTGACTAGCACATCCTCAACTACGCCTCTTAGAAATACGAGCGTTCTATCATCAAGTTGTAGAGAGACTGAAGTGGGCATTGTTTCTCCAATCTACATTTTCCTGAAAATAGAAAAAGGCATCAATTTAACACTTGCACCTAAATCACATAAAGCCCTACCAAAGTTATGTTTTCCTATGATGCAAGGAATGGTGAAACTGCTAGGATCTTTCAACTTTGGGGGAAGCTTCCTCTGAATGATGGCGCTGCATTCTTCTGTCAATGCGACTGTCTCGTAATCTCCCAATCTCTGTTTTCGTGAAAGAATGTCTTTCATGAATTTTAAATAGCTGGGCATTTGTTCCAAGGCTTCTGCAAATGGAATTTTGATGTGCAGCTTTTTGAACACCTCCAGGAAACGAGCAAACTGCTTGTCCAATTTGTTTTTCTGAAGACGCTGAGGAAAAGGTGGAGGTGGAGTGATCTGTTCTTTTTCCTTTGCTTCTTTTTCCTCCATCTGTTGCTTTGTTTCTTTTGGAACTTCCTCAGCAGTTTGTTTTGGCTCCAACATCTTTGTTGATTTCAGTACCGATTTTTAACATGATGGCATGACACTGCTCCTTCCCTATGTTCCTTGGATTTGGTTCTGTGTTGCTGGGAAGATTACCTGGCGGTCTATAACTCTGAGCATTGGCCAGTTGTCCGATTTGATTCTCCAGTGCTTTGATGGAAGCATATTGGCTCTTAAACATAGCATCGTACTTTTTTAACTAAGCCAGCACTTCTACTATTCCTGGTTCATTTGCCTGCTCCTGGCCTTTGTTCTATTGCTGAAATCCAGGTGGTGGATTGTTCTTTTGCCCTGAATTGTTGCTCCATGAAAAATTGGGATAATTCCTCCACCTTGGGTTGTAGGTGTTGGAATATGGATTGTTCCCCTGTCTGTTGAAATTATTGACATAATTCACCGTTTCTTCAAGTTGGTTTGGTTCTGGTGCTCCTCCATATGGTGAACTTGTGGATCCAGTGGTAAGAGTCTCCATAAATTTGCATATCTGATCCAACTTGGCGTTGACTGCTGTATTGGCTCCACTTTCATAAATTCTTACAATTCTTTAGATCATGCTCCTTTCTGTTGGCCACAAGGAATTGTTGTTGGCCATTTCTTCGATTAGGTCCCAGGCTTGATCTTCTCTTTTTTCCATCAAAGCTCCTCCAGCAGCAGTATCGACTGTGGTTCTCATCAGTCCAGAAAGTCTATTATAGAAAGTTTGGACTTGAAGCCATTTTGGAATCTCATGGTGAGGACATTTCCAGAGCAAATCTTTGTACCTTTCCCAAGCTTGGTATAGAGTTTCCGTGTCTTGTTGTACAAAGGATGTGATTTCATTCCTCAGTTTTCCAGTTCTGGCTGGTGGAAAGTACTTTGCAAGAAATATGGTAGCTAAAGTGTTCCAAGTTGTGATGGAACCTGCTGGTAGTGAATGTAGCCAAGCTTTAGCTCTGTCTTTCAAGGAGTATGGAAAAACACGCAGTCTCATTGCTTCTTCAGCTTCTCAGTTGTAATTGAAAGTGCCGCAAACTTCCAGGAAGTTGCTGATGTGGGTATTAGGATCTTCAGTTGCTTTCCCCTCAAACTGCACTGACTGCTGAATCATCTGAATGCATGATTTGATGTCACACGTATTTTCTGGTAAATGAGGAAGTACAATACAGGAAATGAAGCCGTCGATCACCTGAATGGTTATGTCTCGAATGGGTATTGGTGGTGAAACTTCCAGAGGTTTAGGTTCCATGTTGACTAAAGCTTCTTGGCCTTCACGCCTTTCCCTTCTCAACTGTCTAATGGTTCTTTCAATTTCTGGGTCAAGCAGTCGGAGTTCAAAGTTTCTGGTTCGTCTCATGTAGTTTCTGAGAACCTGAAACAAAAGAAAACAAAAACAATAAGTAAAAATAAATTAGATACAAGTAACGTATCTAACCCCAAAATTAATAGTGAAAGATAAATAAGTCCCCGCCACGGCGCCAAAAACTTGACCGGTGCAATCACACGCGTATAACGCAAGTGCACGTATCGTTCAAGTAGTATAAAAAGTATCGATCCCATGAGGACTTAATAACCTATCTATTAATTTTATGAGGTCAAATGATTACTAGTATCTAACAGGTTGATTGATTGTTTTTAAATGGTGATGATTTTAAATTTAAAAACAAGTAAATAAAGTTGCACGAAATTAGGTTTAAGAAAATTCAATATTAGGAAACTATCTAGGGTTGTGAATATTTCTAATATATTTTTAAGAGATGAAATGGTTATTTTATGTTTGTGTAATAAATCGATTTACTAACCTGGAACACGAAATTATGCGAAAGCCTCTGTCGATGGTCAGACGCAAACACCTAGTTTAACCCAATTGAACTATATGTCTATGTGAACCAAATTACCTGGATTCATTAAGTTTAAGTTCCAATTATGGCTACCCCCGCCCGACATGTATATGTTTATCCTGTAAAGAAATCTATTAAAGGGTTATCTATCTTCAAGGAAGATCGTTGGCTATTAAGTCTAAGGCTGAAACCTAAAATTCCTTTGTCAAGTTTATTTTAGATTTACCATATCAATCTTATTAGTGGCCAATTAACAAGATGCATTAAGCTTAAGACTTAATAAGTAAACCTTTAAATTACCCCCACTATAAAATAACCCCTTATAAACCGGTGATATTAGAATTCATCACAACCCCAGATAACTAACTTAGTTACGATACATAACTAGGGCGAGTAAAAACTTAAAAATAAAAGACATAAAGTAAAAATGCTGAAAAGTAATTGCGGTAAAGTAAAAGCTGAAAAGTAAATTACAATAAAATAAAATGCTAAGGAAAAAGGTTTAAAGTTTACTACTACTAATTTAGATATCTCCTTTAATATAATATATTAACTTGTGATTATTTTACCAACCATCCATATAGGCGGTAACCTGATTAAGTCAAATTAAGTCCAACCAGCCATATAGGCGGTATCAAAATTTTTCCATAAACCTGCCATATAGGCGGTAAGAAAGTTTAATTACCAACGACCAATCTGGCGGTATCCTTGCTTAGTCAGATTAAAACTAGTTTATAAATGATTACCAACCGGCCAATATAGCAGTATCCTCATTAAGTCAAATTTTAAATAGTGAATATATTATAATTAAGGGAGATTAATCTAAATAACAATAGTAAAAGAATTAGATTTCACCCTAGCAGGGGAAGTTACCTCCTCATGTTGAATAGTAAAACTGTAAAAATAAAGAAAGTAAATTACTATTACTATTACAGAACGTAATTAAAATTAATTACAAAACTGAAATTAAAATAAACTAGATAGAAAACTCTCTATTTACATAAGAGAATTCAGAGAGGAAGGTACATCTGAAACTGAAATTTCGAGCTCTATTTATAGACATCAATAAGCTCCACACATCGCCGCGCACGGTTCTTCTTGCGTCACGATGCGCTGACGTGTCAATCGCTGATTCGTCAATTTCAGATTCTTATCTGCCACGTGGCAATTCGGATAAATAAGTCAATAATTGAGCTGACGTGGCAATGATGTGGTGATCATGTGGCACTGACGTGGAGACACGTGGCGAAAGTGATTGTCAGCACCATAGAATTACGACACATGGCACGCTGTGATTGGCTGATGATGACGTGGCTGACACATGGCAGGTTGACTCAGTCTTCTGCTGATGTGGATGATGATGTGGCTGACACGCGGGATGACACCTGTTGACACGTGGCGATGGCGATTGTCGGCACCATAGGATGATGACACGTGGCACGGCGTACGTTAGTAGATCGGCTGTGATGTTGACATGTGGCACGGCGCACGTTAGCAAAGTCAAACTTCTCAGATTCTGAAATGTGTCCCCGACGCATGTTAGCATGGTGCGGTGCACATTAGGCGTCGCGACGCGGCCTGAGCGTCGTGATGCGCCAAATGACCAAAATGCCCTTTTGTGTTATTTTTCACTGTTTTGGCCCCAAATCACCTCCAGAATGTCCTGAAACTTTATTTATCTACAAAATAACATAAAACACATCAAAATATTCACAAAACTCAAGAAACTATACAAAATATTAGGTCAAATGTGTGGAAATAGTTATAGATTTACCACTCATCAATACAGGCCCATGTCTAGCCAGGCTAGAGGTGGATATGAATACTTCGTAACCTTTACGGATGATGCATCGCGTTATGGTTTTGTGTATCTTATGAAACACAAGTCGGAAACTTTTGAGAAATTCAAAGAGTTTCAACACGAAGTAGAAAAACAGACTGGCAAACGTATTAAAACATTACGGTCGGACCATGGTGGAGAATACTTAAGCAATGAGTTTCAAGATTACTTGAAAGAATATGATATTCTTTCACAATGGACTCCTCCCGGAATACCTCAATTGAACGGTGTATCCGAACGGAGAAACCAAACTTTGTTGGACATGGTAAGGTAAATGATGAGTCGCACAGAGCTACTGATTTCCTTTTGGGGATACGCATTAAACAGTGCAATACTTATTTTGAATAAGGTTCCGTCAAAGTCTGTTGGACAGAAACCATATGAGATATGGATAGGAAAGAAACCGGGTTTCTTATTCTTGAAGATTTGGTGATGCTGGGCATATGTTAAACGTTTGGATGGTACCAAACTAGAACCCAAATCGGATAAGTGCCTATTTGTAGGATATCCTAGGTAAACCAAAGGATATTACTTCTACAACCCACAAGAGAATAAAATATTTTTTGCTCTTCATGCATTTTTCCTAGAAAAGGAATTCATAAATGCAGTGGTAAGTGGGAAGAAAGTAGAACTCGATGAAAATTGGAGTGATACTGTTCCTGGCACCGACCCCCTCACGAAACACCAATAGTCCATCAGGGATGAGACTGTTCCACAATCTTCTAAAACACAAGAACCGCGTAAGGTAGAGAGAGTCAGAAAACAACCTGAGAGGTATGGGTTTCTGATCTCACCTCATGTAGACATTAATCTTATTGAGGAAGATGAACCAGCTACGTATGAGGAAGCGATAAAAGGAAATGACTCCACTTTATGGCAAGAAGCCATGAAGTCCGAAATGGATTCCATGTATACCAACCAAGTTTGGACACTGGTTGATGCACTATAAGGCATTAAACCTATTGGTAGTAAATGGGTCTTCAAAAAGAAGACAGACATGGAAGGTAACATACAAACCTACAAAGCTAGGTTTGTAGCTAAAGGTTATCATCAATGTCATGGTGTCAATTACGACAAGATTTTTCATCTGTTGCCATGATTAAATCCATTCGGATAATGCTTCCTATTGCTGCATATTTCAATTATGAAATATGGCAGATGGATGTCAAAACCGCTTTCCTTAACGGAAACCTTTTGGAGGATGTTATATGCAACAATCTGACGGTTTTGTCGTACCAAAACATGCAAACAAGGTTTGCAAGTTAAACCGATCTATTTATAGATTAAAGCAAGCATCACATTCTTGGAACCAACGTTTTGATGAGATCATAAAAGAATATGATTTCATTCAAGACGAAGATGATTCTTGTGTATATAAGAAGGTTTGTAGGAGCGCACTGACATTCATTGTCCTATACGTTGATGATGTATTTCTTCTTGGCAATGACATTCCCATGTTACAATCGGTGAAAGCTTGGCTTTCATTAAAATTCTCCATGAAAGGCCTGGGAGAGGCAGCCTTTATTCTTGGAATAAGGATCTACCGGGAAAGACCTAGAAAGCTCTTGGACTCTCCCAAAGCTCGTACATTGACAAAATGTTGAAGAGATTCAACATGGATCAGTCCAAGAGGGGGTTGCTTCCGATGTTATATGGCGTCTCTCTATCTAATGACATGTGTCCTAAAACTCAAGATGAGAGAGATGCAATGATTCAGATCCCGTATGCTTCCGCAGTCGGATCGATCATGTATGCCATGATATGTACGCGACCTGATGTCTCATATGCTTTGAGCATGTGCAGTCGCTATCAGGTCGATCCAGGTGATGGTCACTGGATTTCTGTAAAGAACTTCCTTAAGTATCTTAGACGAACTAAGGATGTTTTCTTAGTCTATAGGGAATGAGAAATTGAGGTGACTGGGTTCGCCGATGTAAGTTTCCAAACCGATAAAGATGACTGTAAGTCGCAATCAGGGTACATATTTTTTTTGAACAACGGAGCAGTGTGTTGGAAATCTTCCAAGCAATGGACTATTGCAGAATCAACAACAGAAGCAGAATATATTGCTGCAGCTGGGGCAGCGAAAAAAGCAGTTTGGATCCGTAAATTCCTAATTGGATTAGGAGTAGTTCCGTTAGCAGCTGAGCTCGTACCTTTGTTTTGTGAAAATAACGGGGCTATAGCACATGCTAAGGAACCACGGTCTCATCAACGATCCAAGTATGTACTTCGATGGTTTCATCTGATTCGTGAGATCATACATCGTGGCGATGTGAAGATCGAAAAGATCGCATCAGATGACAACATTGCAGATCCGCTGACGAAAGTTATATCTCAGCAAAAGTTTGAGCGACATGTACATAGTTCAGGTGTTAGATACTTGAGTGATTGGCTATGATCCAAGTGGGAGATTGTTGGACAATTATGACCCATATCATCACTATTTGTAAATACATTGTGTTTTTGTACAAATTAACTATATGACAAAAGGAAATTGCTATTTTATTATTATTGTAATTAAATTACTTGGATAAATATAATGATAAAAGTCCATATGGTTAAATCAAATTAATAAGATATGAGACAATATTAATCCATGAACGGTTTAATCATTAAATATCCCTAGTCGTAGTATTATCGAGACTGGACATCGATAATGCGGAATAGACTAGTATTACACTTGTGCGTGTTATGGAAGCTTAACGACATAGTTCTCATATATTTAGGTATTGGATACTTATGCAAGTGTAATAAGAGGTTCTGTTAGCCGTTGGACTGGGAATAGTTTCGCTCTGGATAGACCCTATCGGAATCCCATTGGTAGTATGACTATGTGTCTATGGGAATCCTAATCAGGGTAGGTGTATGTGATCTTTAACCTGAGACTTACGTCGCTATTTCCTGCGACAATCAGTTTACTTTGATATTGGTCGTCTGGAGCTTTAACAGGTTTTGTTTACGCCTCTATTGGGTTTATTGAGAATCGTAGTGTATTGGATGTGATGTCAAGATGAGAGTATCAATTCAGTCATATGGAGATGATGGTCACACATGATACGAGACTAGTACTCTTAAATGCTGTAGCTATTGGTATAGTATGACTAGGGCATGACTATCTGATTACAGAGACTAGTTACGCGGGATCCGATATATGCTTCGTACGGGGCAGACACAGAGCCAGCACTAGGCCTAGCATGTGACATCCCAAACTGGATCGTATTACACATTACATTGTATTACTACACCTGATACAAATTATATTCCTCGGTGAATATTTCTGGAGAATTGGGTAGGCACAGTGTTTTGCTAGAAGCCAACCATGTCTTGTAAATCGGTGAGAACGTGGTATGGGTACGCACGTGTTCAGATAGTCCGACAACCGTATTTATTGCCAACATATCCAGGAATCTCTTGGGTCACTTCCCAAAGATTCACTAATGACATTTGACTCGAATAGAATTAATCTGGGATTAATTAAGAGAGAGAAAATTAATCTGGGATTAATTGCGGCAAGAATTAATCTGGGATTAAATTCGCCTAGAAGAGAGAACGCGATTAATTTGGAATTAATCGATAAATAAATTTAATAGTTAAATTGGATTTTTCTATTTTATTTATTTATTTGGGCTAAAATAATATATCGGATATATTAATTGAAATTTGATTTCCATTCAAAATTAAAATTGGATTTTAATTCAAGCGAACGAATTAATATGGAATTAATTCATAAGCGACTATTGTAATAATTTTGCGAGGTATAATTATTTAATTAAATTGGATTTAATTATTTAGCGACGGAAAATTCGTTTAATCAGATTAATCGAACCCGGACCCAAGTCTAGTCGTGTGTTGGATAAGCCAACTTAAATTTTGAATTTAATGAGGTGGGATCCATGACTTGCATCAAATGTCTAACTTTGATGTGAGTAGTTGGCTACATTTATTAATTCTTTTCAACATAACAACAAAACCAAGTGTTGGAAACATAACTCAACTATTCACTCTCTTCCTCTTTCTTCAAATTGCCGATTTTCTCTCAAACTTGGGGGTGAAATTTTTGCTTCAAAAATTTCAACAAGCTAGCACTTGAGGAGTCTAATGAGGTGTTAGGGAAACTCACCCAAGATTTTACCCACTCTACACAAGCTTGGAGCTTCATCATCCAAAGGAAAATTTCGAATTCTCCACCAAATCAATGTAAGTGTTTCCGCCTTTTATTGATTTATTCACACTATAATCATGTTTAGAGATCTTAAGCATGTCTTAGAGATTCTAACAGCTTAGACGGTTGTTTTCTCGGTACTACCCCGATCTGATTGATCGACAACCCGTCACTACTGATTTCTGATCCGGTAGAGCTGGTCGGGGTGTTGGCTTTTAATCATATGATCATGGTCGGATTGTTGAAATCTGACATAGGGACTCGCATGTTGGACAATTATGACCCATAACATCACTATTTGTAAATAACATTGTGTTTTTGTACAAATTAACTATGTGACAAAAGGAAATTGCTATTTTATCATTATTGTAATTGGATTACTTGGATATATATAATGATAAAAGTCCATATGGTTAAATCAGATTAATAAGATATGAGACAATATTAATCCATAAACTGTTTAATCATTAAATATCTCTTGTCGAAGTATTATCGAGACTAGACATTGATATTGCGGAAAAGACTAGTATTACAATTGTGCACGTTATGGAAGCTTAACGACATAGTTCTCATATATTTAGGTATTGGATACTTATGCAAGTGTAATTAGAAGTTCTGTTAGCTGTTGGACCGGGAACAGTTCGCTCTGGATTGTCCCACTGGGAATCACATTGGTAGTATGACTATGTGTCTATGGGAATCCGAATCAGGGTAGGTGTATGTGATCTTTAACCTGAGACTTACATCGCTATTACTTGTGACAATCAGTTTGCTTTGATAATGGTCGTCTGGAGATTTAACAAGTTCTATGTACGCCTCTATTGGGTTTACTGAGAATCGTAATGTATTGGATGTGATGTCAAGATGGTAGTTTCACTTTAGTCATATAGAGATGATGGTCACACATGATACAAAACTAGTACTCTTAAAAGCTGCATCTATCAGGAAAGTATGAATAGGTCATGACTTTCCGATTACAGAGACTAGTTACTCGAGATCCGATATATGCTTCGTACGGGGCAGACACTGAGCCAACCCTAGGCCTAACATGTGACATCCGATACTGGATCGTATTACACATTACTTAGTATTACTACGCTTGATACATATTATATTCCTCGGTGAATATTTCTGGAGAATTTGTTAGGCAGGGTGCTTTGGTAGAAGCCAACCATGTCTTGTAAATCGGTAAGAACGTGGTACGGGGTACGCACGTGTTCGGATAGTCTGACAACCATATTTACTGCCAACATATCCAAGAATCTCTTGGGTCGCTTCCCAAAGATTCACCAATGACATTTGACTAATATAGAATTAATCTGGGATTAATTATAAGAGAGAATTAATCTGGGATTAATTGCGGCAAGAATTAATCTGGGATTAAATTAGTATAGAAGAGAGAACGCGATTAATTTAGAATTAATCGATAAAATAAATTTAATAGTTAAATTAGATTTTTCTATTTAATTTATTTATTTGGGGCTAAAATAATATATCGGATATATTAATTGAAATTAGATTTCAATACAAAATTAAAATTGGATTTTGATTTGAGCGAACGAATTAATTTAGAATTAATTCGAAAGCGACTATCGTAATAATTTTGTTACGCATAATTATTTAATTAAATTGGATTTAATTATGTCACTACGACAAATTCATTTAATTCGGAATTAAACGAACCCAGGCCCAAGTTAAGTCATGTGTTGGAGAAGGCAACTTAAATTTTGAATTTAAAAGTGGTGGGACCACTTGACTTACATCACTTTTCATTTTTTTGATTGAAGTAGTTGGCTAATATTAATGCATCCTTTAACACACTCAACAACCAATTTTTGGAAAATTGAAAACACACACATCTCTCTTCCTCTCTTTTTACCGTGAGATTCTCTCCATTGGAGAAGAAATTTTGCTTCAAAATTGCTTCTAAGCTATCACTTGGAGAGTCATTTGAGGTGATAGGGAAACTCACCCAAGGACCAAAAAACATACAAAAAGCTTGGAGCTTTATCCAAAGAGCAAATTTTTGAAATTTCTTCCTAAATCAATGTAAGTATTTCCACAATTTTACTTGATTATTTCACACTTGAAATCATGTTTAGGATCTTGGAAGCATGTCTTAGAGACTAACATCGCATTCTCTAAAAGGTTTGATGTGATGGGAGGAGGTGGCTAGTTCATTTTCTGACGCTCGATAACGTGTGACAGTGGCCAAAAGTAGCATGGTTTAATGAGATATAAGCGTCAGAGGGAAATTGTGTCAGACTATAGGGTTACTGTTTGCAGAGCAGGTGGAGCAGAGAGCTTTGGCATTGATGGTAGATTCACGTGGCTGACGTCACGAAAATAATGTAATAGTGTAGTTTGCCCTAGTATATAAAGGGTCTGAGAGTTCATGGTAAGGGGTTAGTAATTTGTACTCAGACACACTTGTAAGGAAAAAGAGCTAAAATTTTGTAAGATAGAACAAGGGTAGGTCGGTCAAATCAGATCACTTGTGTGGAGAGGTCGATCCAACCCGACCATGTTATAAAAAACTTCCTTTTCTTTATGCACATGGATGTAGGTTGGATCCATTCCACCGAACCACGTTAAGCCTTTTTTTTTCTTTGTTTTCCATTCCACCGAATCAAATTTTGGCGCCGTTTCTGGGGAGACGATGTACGATCAAAAGGAGCAGATTTTCTTGGTTAACAGCAAAACGGTAACTTCATTCCATCTTTACTTTTTATTTATTTATTTTATTTTTAGCTTTAGTTTAAATTTTAATTTTTAGCTTTAATTCTTTTATTTATGTTCTTGTTTTTATTCGTGTTTGAGTGCATGCCTAGACTGCGGGATCAGTTTAGCAGATTTGTTAGAATTTAAGAGGAAGATTCTGATTCAGAAAGCCTGTTTGATAACCTTTTTGCCACACCATCTACATCTAGCACACACAACATGAGTAATTACGAGAGGCCACCCATTAGATCTCTTGAGGAGTACCTCCATCATACTCACACAACTACACCATCATGCATAATGTTTCCCCTAATGGACCACATATAGACTTTAAACCTGGAATGATACAGTATCTCCCAACCTTTCATAGTTTGGAGAATGAGAACCCTTATATACATATTAGGGAATTTAAGGAGGTGGTAGCAACCTTTCATGACCGATTCGGGACTACAGACACAATTAGACTTAAATTCTTCCTTTTTACCCTTAAGAATAGAGCTAAAAGCTTGTTATACTCTTTAAGACCTCGTTCGATAGAATCATGGGGTGAGATGACACATGCATTCTTTAATAAATACTTCCCACACCATAAGACTAATACCCTTAAAAGACAAATCACTACATTCTCCCAGAAAGATAGTGAAACCCTTTATCAAACTTGGGAGAAGTTTAAAGAGATGTTAGCTAGTTGCCCTCACCATGGGTATGAGAGTTGGCATTTATTGAGTTACTTTTATGACAGTCTAACCTCTAGAAAGAGCCAATTCGTTGAGACAATATGAAATGGTGAATTCATCTGAAAGGACCTTGATGAGGCATTAGAGTACTTAAAGGACCTAGCCGAAAAATCTCAAACTTGGCTGGACCTAATGCCTTGGATAGCACTGATATGACACGTTCCACTCCTTCTAGGGGAGGCATACACCACTTTAGGGAAGAGGATAGTCTTAAAGCACATGTTGAGCTATTAACTAAAGAGATAAGAGCTTTAAAAGCCAAAGATAGCAAGACTATGCATGTAGTAGTTTAGTTAGAACCCCAATGGGTATGTTTTGTGTGTAAATGGAGTGACCATATGTCCCAAGAGTGTCCTTTATATAGTGAGATGAGGGAAACATATGAGGAACAATGTAATACCTTAGGGATGTACAAGAAGCCATACACACCTTATTCGGACACCTATAACCATAGCTGGAGGAATCATCCAAATTTCAGTTAGAAACAGGAGTCTCAACAGCCTAATCAAGCACCACAACCTAAAGGTTACACTATCCTCCAGTATCACACACCTGCCATTCCTAGGAATTCCTTAGAAGATACTGTGCATACATTTATAGAGGCCCATAGCAAAACCAATCAAAGGTTCGAGTCATTGATAGCTCATGTGGTTGAAGACAATAAAGAGATAAAGAGTCAAGTCTCTAAGTTGACTAATGTCCTGAGTGTGCAAGAATAATGAAAGTTTCCATCTCAGGCTTAACCAAATCCTCAAGGGCAACACATGGTACAAGCTGATCATGAAGCATCCAATGTAAAATATGTTAATGCCATAATCACTAGGAGCGGTAAGAAGATAGGCTTGCAGGACACCTCAAACATTATAGGTGACCCCAAAGATATTAGTACCAATATTCCTCAGGAAGAACAAGTGCCACATATCCCAATTGGAGTACATTTCCCTCAAGCTCTTAGGCTTAATGCACAAGCTATAGACGCTAACGGTGAGATCCTAGAACATCTAAAGAAAGTGAAAATTAACTTTCATCTATTACATGTGATCAAACAAGTTCCCACATATGTGAAGGTTTTGAAGGATCTACGCACCATGAAGAGAAAACATCATATGAAGAAGATTGCATTCCTGACAAAGGAAACAAGTGCAGTGATTGACCAGAGGACTCCAGCAAAGTACAAAGATCCAGGATGCCCCACTATTGCAGCATTGGCATATATGAGTTCGGTCAGACTTTATTAGATTTAGGTGCTAGTGTTAATCTTATGTCATATTCTATCTATCTTCAGCTAGGACTTAGAGAGATTAAACCTACATCATTGGTTTTCTAGTTAGCTAATCGCTTTATCAGAACAATGCTGGGAGTAGTTGATGATGCTTTACTGCAAATTGATAAATTCTATTACCCTATTGATTTCCTGATTTTAGACACTCAATCTGTGGTTAACACTGAGTCAAAAATTCTACTTATCTTAGGTAGACCTTTTCTTACTACAGCTAATGCCTTTATCAATTGCAGGAACGGTCTCATGAAGATATCATTTGGGAATATGACACTGGAATATAATATTTTTCATGTTGAGAAACAACCACGAGATGATGAGTGTCAGTACACATACATGATAGACACAATCTTACCGGAGACGGGCTCTACACCACATGAATCTAACCCTCCCGAACTGGAACTGATTCCAAATAACCGTAAAAAGAGGAAAAATATAGTTAGTACTCACCTGAAGATGATCCATGGAAAGTTAAAAAGGAGGTTGAGCCAATTTTTCCTTATATGCAGCCTAAAATCTAACCATCAGTTGACCTTGGGGGATCTATGGTTAAACTGCAACAGCCAGATAAAAATTCTTTTCCATGCCTTAATCACCAGTGTCTACCAAAGAAGAAAGAACATGAGACTACTTGGTCCACTACATGGAAGCCACCATGACAACTTGGGTGGTTACGTCTGGCTGAAAATGTTAAACTTAGTGCTAGCAGGGAGGCAACCCTTGCATCTGCTTTATTTTATTTATTTTATTCTATTCTGTCATTTTCTGTACTTTAGCTTTATTTTATTGTGTGTTAATTGCATGTTTATTATTTGCATGAGTATTTATGTAGGTGTTAGTGCAACCTACACAGCCACACAAACAAAGTCTTACTAGTGGGAGCCTGATCAACTCCATTAACGGTAGTGTTGTTCCCCACTTTTTTTCTTTATGTTTATTTTACATTGAGAACAATGCAAGTTTTAAGTATGGGGGTGTATGCATGTAGTGTTAGGGTTGGTGCTCGGAGCACCATTCCGGATCGTATTTATGTCTGATTCATAAATACGAGCAATACATTTTTCCATAATATTACTTATTTATGGTAGCACCTCTTGTCTTTTATTATATATACTTGATCTCATTCATTAGATTGAAACAAAATCGTGTTTAGTGATATATATATATATATATATATATATTAGATAAAGACCCAATAATATATAATGTAGTGCGCAATTACAACGTAGCTTATAATTGACATTGGGAAGCGTCACTACTAGAAATATATTATCAAATTCAGTTCCTGGTCAAGATTTACTGACATGGGTCGGTTAATAAAATCCGCTGAGACCAGTACATGTCGTATATCGGACTTGGTCCGATGGTTTATCCCAATGAACCTTGAGTCTCGGGAGACTCGTGTAGACGTGTAGGTATTTATTTGATAAACACTGAATGACTCACCGAAGATTACCTAATAGATGGTACACCAACGTCAATAGAAATCTTCTTGGGTTGAGTAGCATAGTGATTCTTTGACTTGAGATACCACTGTGGATATATGAGTTATCCTCCACACTTAGATGGCAGTCACGTCACCGATCTATTTAGATCAGACATCCGCCTGTTCATTGGGTGTGGACTCATACTCATGCTATCCTGTGTGTATCAAGATAGGATCTGTCAGTAATGTGTACAAGGAATATGTGTCCATTATATGATTTGCAATCTGTTAAATCCATGACCGTTGTATATTTCGGAAGTAAGTTATAAGTGTTATTTAGAAGATTGCTAATAGATACGTCGACACGATTATACCTATAAAGATTTGACGTTTATATCTATATCTCTGGGATAATCCGGATACTTGTGACGGAGGGATTATACATATGCAATGACCTCGACCTGTATGATTCAACGAGTTTATCCGTGGTCGTCATAATTTACGGGTGGGTGAATTATGGACACGAAATTTTATTTTGTGACGGATATGCCTGAATCTAGAGAGTGTCACTAACGAAATATACTCGTGGAGCACTAGTACAATTTTTATGAATAATACTGATTATTTACAAATCGTTTATTCGTTAAACGAAAAATACATGCAATCGGGACCTGACGGTCATTTCTGAGTTAATGTGTATTTGTATTTAATACTTGATTTTATTAAATACACATTAATAAAATATCAAATTGTGATATTTGACATATATCATTAATATATGTATTTGAGATATTTAATGTAAATATAATACATATATTTAAGATATTTGTATTTAATTTATTTAATTGTTTAATTGTTAAATAATTAAATTAATTTAAAAATAAATATCTTTACCATGATTAATGTTAGGAAATGTCATGATTTGGTTGGTTCACTGGTAAAGCTTTAATGATAAATGTTATCATTATTAATAAGTAAACTTGTTCCAATCAAATTGAAACAAAAGTTAAATAATTTGTTATTTAATTTTTATCTATTTTCTATCATAATGCAATAAATATAAAATCTTTGTTTTTTTTATTTTTTAAAACACACAAGTTGAAAATGAGAATTACAAAGTAAGGTTGAGAGAAAACATGAAGAACAAATGAAGAAAATTAAGCAAATCCTTGAATTTTGTAAGATATTTCCAACTTTCTTCAACTAGGAAATTATTTCCATATGTCTAGGCTTTAATTTGTGATGCTTAGAATTTTCTCTACTCATTAAGCGTGTAATTTAAATGGTCCTTAACGTATTTGAAAGATGAGCATGTATATTAATTAAAGAATGAATGAAATTGTTCATGTAGTATTCTTTAAGATATTTGATGGTGAAGTTGCCATTCTAGAGTTGCTTAGCCATTCATAAATAACCTAGAATTGTTCTTGAGTTGTTTCATGATGGTCAGACTTGATTGGTGTGGTATTGGATTTGATTAAAGTATTGAATTTGTTCAATTTAATGTAAATTGTGCAATTGGAGTAATTTGTGAAATTAGGGTTCTTAACCTAATCCAATTTTGGGGCTTTTCATATATGTGATGTAATTTGATGTATCTATGATGTATATTAAATTTTGGATTGATTGGATTTGATCTTGACATGTTTTAAACATTTGGGGCCTAATCGTAATTAAGAAAAGTTCAGGGGTGCTCTCGTCTTTTGTAGAAAAATTGAGGGTTTGTGTTGCAATTTGTATTTTCATGTATTAGACATGTATAAATCATTTTGGGATTGATTTGGAATCACTTAAATATGTATTTGATAATTTGAGGACCAAAATGATCAAAATAGAAAGTTTAGGGGTCTCAAGGCAATTAATGATAAATCTGATTTTTCAGATAAAAATTCAGTTTTTATTTATTGAGTAATTAGAATAAATTTATTTATTTTATTTTCCCAAGAAAAATATTTATCGGAAATTATTTCGGAGTGAAAATACGTGAATATGGTGAAAAACGGCGTTACCAGGTAACGGCTGCCCAAATAGTGAACTGGGCACTATTTGGGTAGTCCGTGAAATGTCCAAATATTTTTGGGGCTGTACTGGGCAGTCCCCATGTGCATTGGTCGGTCGCTTCGGCTAGAAACGGGTTTTATGCTATTTTGCGGAAAAATATTTTCGCAAAATTTTCGCAATGTTTCTATATTATTTATGTCGTTATATGATATCGAATAAATATGTTTAGATGAATATGAATGAATTATCAATATTGGATAATGAATAATTTATTCATAAGTTTAAAATTTTAAACTACGATTTCGCCCGAATCGCGCTCCTTCCACTGCGTCTCTCTGATATGACCCCAACGATTTGATTTGCGCGAGTCAAACTCGTTTTAAGAATAAGTACTTAAAGTACGAATTCTTGAATTATATTAAACTACAACATTAAATCCAATTTATTTGTATTCAATATTAATTCTTTATTTAATTCCAATTAAATAATTACACTTTATTAATGAACCTTTGTGACTTAGATTCTAAATCTAATCTTTACGGGTCTCAAAGCCCAATTAACATCCAATGTCAATTTAATTAAAGTCCAATGGGCTTTCAATTAATTTATAAGGCATGGACTTTGGCAACCAAAGCCCAATAAGGAATCACCCTTTTGCCAAAAATCAATTTAGGCCCATTAGGCCAAATTAAAATTTTAAAGGTCCATTATATTATATTTGGACTTTATGGATATGGTTTTGGGCCCAATTGGATCCAACCAATTAACCTAAACCAAACTTGGCCCAACCAAGCCCATTAAGCCCAAATACAACTTTATAAGCCCAATTCCAAATTTAGCCCAACTAATTAATTTCCAAAATTCCAAATCTCACAATTTAATTAATTAAAGTGTATAGCCATAATTAATTAGTCATATTAACATTTCTAAAATATCAATTTACTTAATTAATCATGCTTATCATCATCAACACATGTCCAACATCATTGAATCAAAAAATCAATTCATTTCCATGCTTCTTTGTTCACGGCAATTTTTAGGGATTTTTGTCCGATTTTGATTTCAATCCAATTAAATCCTAAATCAACATTTCCCAAGTCTTTCAATTCATCCAATGATCAAAAACCAAAAATCACCATAACATTAAGGGCATACCACCATTCGGCCAAGCCAAACTTTTTGGGAAAAATTGATCCAATTTAATTTTCATCAAATTGATCATGCATAACACTATGTTATCATCATTCAAGCATACTCAAACAATCAATTTCATTAAATCATTATCAAATCATTTTTACCCAAATTTTACCCTAAATCAATTTCATACTTAATCAAGGCTCTTGATACCATTGTTGGGTTTCTAGGTTATCCCAAGATCAAATTAAGCAATGAAAACATGTGAATACATCAAAGTAAAGTTGCGGAATACTCACTTTGATCGGATTTTACGATGTGAAGAACAACAAAATTTTCCTTTAAGCTTTTGGCCAAGGTCCATTTGTGCTCCTACAAGATTCGGCCAAGCTCCTCCAAGATGATCTTCAAGCTCCAAGCTTTGATTTGAGATTCCATTCTCATGAATTGGTTTCCCTATCACCTTTAAATGACTCCTTTGGTGTGCTAGCACTTGGAAATTTTGCCACAAAATTCCCTTAAGCTTCTTGCATCTCTCGGCCAAGGAGAGATTTTAGAGAAAATGGCACCTTGTGCCGTGAGGTAGGAGGAGGGAGAGAGAGAGGATGAGTTGGTTTGTGTTGTGTATTTGTTTTCTAAAAAACTAATACTAATTACCAAATTCAAAATTTGGACAAGACTTTAGTCTTCAACCACCCCCATCAATCACAAAAATGTGACAAGCATCACATCACTCAAAGTTGATGTGACTTACATCACAAGAATGACTAATGATGTGACGGGTGATGTGACTTGTGGTCGCACTTAAATTCGAAATGCGAGTGGGCCCGCAAACACTCCCGGGCTCGGGTTCGCTAATTCCGAATTAACGAATTTTCCGTTGCGACGTAATTAAATCAAATTTAATTAATAATTATGCCTAGCAAAATTACTATTCACATCGCTAGCGAATTAATTCTAAATTAACTCGTTCGCCCGAATTAAATCTAATTTTAATTCCGCGTCGAAATCTAATTTCGTATAATATATCGAATATATTATTTTCGATTATTAATTCCAATTAATCGTTCTCTCTATTTAAATAATATTTTATCCCAAATAAAATATCTCCGTAATTAATCCTAGATTATTTTTCTCTCTAATAATTAATCCCAGATTAATTATGTGCGAGTCATACGTCATCGGTGAATCTTCGGGAAGCGACCCATGAGATCCCCAGATATGTTGGCAGTAAATCCGGTCGTCGGACTATCCGAACACGTACGTACCTAGTAATACATTTTTACCGATTTACAAGACATGGTTGGCTTCTAGCAAAACACCGTGCCTACCCAATTCTCCAGAAATATTCTTAAAGGAATATGTAATCTGTATCAGGCGTAGTATACATAGTATTGCGTATTTCGATCCAGTATCGGATGTCACGTGCAAGGCCTGGGGCTGGAATTGTGTCTGCCCCGTACGAAGCACATATCGGATCTCTGGTAACTAGTCTATATAATCGGATAAGCATGACCTAGTCATATTATCCCGATAGCTGCAGCATATAAGAGCACCAGTTCCGTATCCTACGCGATCATCATCTCCACTATGACTGGAGTGATACTTCCATCTTGACATCATACCCAATACACTACGATTCTCAATATACCCAGAAGAGGCGTACACAGAACCGGTTAAAGCCCCGGATGACCAAAACCAAAGTATATTGATTATTGCAAGTATTAGCGGTGCAAGTCTCAGGTTAAGACCAAATACACCTACCTTGATTCAGACTTCCATAGACACATAGTCATACTACCAATGGAATTCCGAGGGGTCTATCCAGAGCGAAGCTGTTTCCGTACCATCGGTAAACACAACCTCCTATTACATTTGCATAAGTATCCAATACTTAAATATATGAGAACTATGCCGTTATACTCCCATAACACGCACAAGTGCAATACTAGTCTATTCCGCATTATCGATGTCCAATCTCGATAATACTCCGACTAGATGTTTTAATGATTAAACCTTCTTGGATTGATTTGTCTCATATCTTATCAATCCGGAACAATCATATGGACTTTTATCATTTATATATCCCGGTAATCTAATTAAAAATGATAAGAGAAATTTCCTTTATCACATAGTTAATTTGTACAACAACACCATGTTCTGTACAAATAGTGATGATATGGGTCATAATTGTCAACATTATTAACCCTTTTTTTTTTGCTATTTATTTATTGACGCTTTTCCTACTTTTGATAATTTATTATAATTTTCGTTATCGCATCTCGTATTTCTTAATTTAATGTGCTTTTGGAACTACATTACTGTGATTATTTTTTTGTTGGTATGTTATTTCATTTTTATTCGCTTTTTTGCATGAATTGCATTAAGACATGGCTATATTATTTTGTGAACTCGTCCATTATACTGGCATAAGTAAGAGACCATTCTGAACCCAATGGTTTGAGGTCTTCCCTTGCGAGGGGTGAGTGCGGCCTTAAATCTGTTCTAATTCACACTGGGTGGCGACTCCTTTATTCTCCGGTTTAGGCCTCTGCGGGCTAATTTCTACTGTTGGGTTTTCTAGGTCAAACCCAGATCAAATTATGCAAGAAATCATGTGAATACGCAAAGTAAAGAATGCGGAAAATACTCACTTTGATCGGTTTAAGATGTAGGAGATAACAAAAATTCCAAGCTTTTGTGTTGTGCTCCAAGCTCCCATTTGATGTATGTAAAGCTTCCAAGCATCTCATTGAATTCCAAACTCATGGACAGGTTTCCCTAACACCTTTGAATGACTCTTTAGATGTGCTAGCACTAGGAAAAATTGCAACAATTTCTTCCTTGTTCTATGATAGTTTCGGCCAAGCCAAATGGGAGAGGAAGAAGATAAAGTTCACGCCCAAGGCATGAAAAATAAGAGAGAGTGTTTGTCAAATTGTGTAATTGATTTCTAAAATCAATGATGCGATATACCAAACTTAAAAAATTGATATATGTCACTTTCACATCAATTGAATGATGCTTGTGTAAAAAACAAGCAACCATCAAAATCTCACTTACTTCTATCAACAAAAAGTTGATAAAGTTGACTAGGTGATGTGACAAGTGTGGGCCCCACTTTAATTCAAAATCGGAGTGGGCCCGCAAACACTCCCGGGCTCGGGTTTGCTAATTCCGAATTAACGAACTTTTCGTTGCGACGTAATTAAATCAAATTTAATTAAATAATTATGCCTAGCAAAATTACTATTCATGTCGATCGTAAATTAATTCTAATTAATTCGTTCGCCCGAATTAAAATCCAATTTTAATTCCGCTACGAAATCTAATTTCGTTTAATATATCAAATATATTATTTTATCGATTAATTCCGAATTAATCGTCCTCTCTCTTCTAATAGTATTTTGTCCCAGATAAAATTCTCCGTAATTAATCCTAGATTAATTTTCTCTCTCATCTAATTAATCCTAGATTAATTATGTTCGAGTCATACGTCATCGGTGAATCTTCGGGAAGCGACCCATGAGATCCCTGGATATGTTGGCAGTAAATCCATTCGTCGGACTATTCGAACACGTGTGTACCCGGTACCACATTTTTACCGATTTACAAGACATGGTTGGCTTCTAGCAAAGCACCGTGCCTACCCAATTCTCCAGAAATATTCTTTTAAGGAATATGTAATCTATATCAGGCGTAGTATACGTAGTATTGCATATTGCGATCCAGTATCGAATGTCAATGCTAGGCCTGAGGCTGTAATTGTGTAATTGTGTATGCCCCGTACGAAGCATATATCGGATCTCTGGTAACTAGTCTCTATAATCGGATAAGCATGACCTAGTCATATTATCCCGATGACTACAGTACATAAGAGTACTAGTTCCGTATCCTACGTGATCATCATCTCCATATGACTGGAGTGATACTTCCATCTTGACATCACACCCAATACACTACGATTCTCAGTATACCCAGAAGAGGCGTACACAGAACCTGTTAAAGCCCGGACGACCAAAACCAAAGTATACTGATTGTCACAAGTATTAGCAATGCAAGTCTCAGGTTAAGACCAAATACACCTACCCTGATTCGGACTCCCATAGACCATAGTCATACTACCAATGAGATTCCGAGGGGTCTATCCAGAGCGAAGCTGTTCCCGTACCATCGGTAAACACAACCTCCTATTACACTTGCATAAGTATCCAACACTTAAATATATGAGAACTATGTCGTTATGCTCCCACAAAGCGCACAAGTGCAATACTAGTCTATTCCGCTTTATCGATGTCCAGTCTCGATAATACTACGACTAGGGATATTTTAATGATTAAACCTTAATGGATTAATACTGTCTCATATCTTATTAATCCGAAACTAATCATATGGACTTTTATCATTTATATATCTTGGTAATCCAATTACAAAAGATAAAAGAGCAATTTCCTTTGTCACATAGTTAATTTGTACAACAACACCATGTTCTGTAAAAATAGTGATGCTATGGGTCATAATTGTCCAACACGTACTCTCTACGGGCTGCGAGCCCAACAGTGTCATGGTTACCGAACATCATAGGCATAGCGGTAAACCCCGCTTCGCTCCTACAGATGGAGACTCCACTAGGGATAGAGAATCAGCCCCAAAATAATGGCTTGTAGTGTCTGTGGCTTTGCCTTTGGTTAACCAAGTCTCATATATTTTGCATACCCTTCTTACCCCCGATGGCGTCATGTATCTTGAAGTCGCTTTCACTCAAGGTGACAGATCGTTATATGATGATAACCATCACTCGTTGGCACCTACCCTAGGGTATAAAAAAGCGTACTCACTTGGTCGCTCGAACCCTTGAGTGGGGAGACCTAGTTGTGTGCAGCCCTTCGCCAATGAGAGCCTTGTCCATACCCTTGTAAGCCCACATACGAACCATAGTTATGTGTCATATAGATGCTACCCCCATACTTGTGTTTGGGCCCATTATCATTTGGATCCATTTGGACTTCTCGTCATAGAATACAAACTTGTTGGGCCACTTAAACTGGGACGAGTTTGTATCTTATGATGATTGGGCCAAAAGTTTTCAAAGTGACGATAGGCCACATTGTGTTTGGGCCCAATATCATTTGAAGTTATTTAGCCACCTTATCGCAAAAGTGTAAACTTGTTGAGCCTTTTCAACTGAGATAAATATACACCTCGCGATAATGTAACATCTCCGATCTGGGAGACGCTACCGGCAAGGGATAACGGAGCTAACCCCATAAGCCTCTGACTTTGTAACTGTGTTCTAAGCTATGCAAATGCAATGTCATGCATGGAATCATAACTCAATTTAAAATATTTTTGTTTCTCATATTTGTGTACTAAATACTTTTCTTTACACATATAACCAGATACTCATAAGACTCATACTTTACTAGTGTATACAAGAAACTTTTACTCTGACACTGACTTGATTCTCATGCTATGTGACTTTATACTGGTGGACTCCATTCCTGGTGACTGCATCAGTATCCGTCCTCCCGAGCTTGTTCTCCTGGAAACCTTAAAAAACAAATACTAGAAGTGGGGGGTTAGATCATCGTACGATCTAAGTGAGTGGACTAAAACTGAAAACTGTGAAAACTTGATTTCAAAACCATAGTATCAATAAAGACATCTTAATATGCAAACTTGTTTCTGAAAATTTTATCTTTCTGAAAGTTGCCTTTGAAACTCTGGTTTCTGAAAAACTATCTTTGAAAAATTAGTTTTATGAAAAACTATTTACTGAAAATCTGTTATGTATCTGAAAACCTGGAATCTGTCTCTGAAAACTAAAATCGGTATCTGAAAACTGAGAACTGTCTTTGTCTGAAAAACTGGACGTATGAGGGCGTTACGTATCGCCGTCCACCCATACGCCTATCTAAAGGCAGCAGTGCAAATCCATGACTTTGGGGCGTTACGTATCGCCGTCCCCCAAAGCATGCCACTACTGTCTCAAATCTGGTGGTCTTGGGGCGTTACGTATCACCGTCCCCCAAGCCACAATCTGGAGCTGGGGGTTCGGATCTATGCTACCACCCAAACTCAAAATCTGGGGTCTAGGGGCGTTACGTATCGCTATCCCCCTAGCCCAGCTCGAGGATCTGAGAGCATCCCCTCAGTCCTCCACATGTGCACATGTCCTATGTATCCGTCAATTCTAACAGTATCTCTGTAATAGTTACATACTAAGGTGAGGTTTTAACTCATGCCCCGAAAAATATAAAATCATGCTTTAAATCTTTTCTTTCTAAAACATTTCTCAAAACATGCTAAATCATGAATAATATGAAAACAAACTCGGCTAACGCCGTATTTGCAGAAAAAGTAAATCTGATCTGAAGTATGAAATGAAAAACAGATAAAAGAGAGAGTGTCCACTCACTAAGCTTGGAAACTGGCTGCAACTACTTCACGGTGTTTAAGAGAGTCGTGGTTCCTGCCGATAATCTAAAATCGATAAACATTATTAGAACATAAGTTGTAAGATATGCTTCCGATCAATAAATAAGATATGCAATACATACATACTTGACTTTACTGAGTTAATAACTTATAAACGTGGCCTATAATATTTTTCGAGCTGAGGTCTGGAGTTACATTATTGCGGAAGAGGAAATTTGGATTCTACTGGTCGCCAAGAATTCACTGCTCAACACCTCACTTTGAAAATTCACTGTCACTAATCGGGATTGATCTGTAGCTAAAATTTAAAAGAATGGTCCTAAATGTATCTAGTTTATATTCGTTTTTACGGATCTCAATTCCGACTTCAGAAACTCAAGTTATAAATAAAAGTTCAGGGGATGTCCAAACTGAAAACTGGGAGTAGGAGCAGCAGGCCGCCCTAATTCAAAAATTCGGTCTCATCTTAAGTTCAAAAATTCTAAATTTTGGATATGTTACTCCCTTATGTGTTTAGAGTTCCCAGAATTTTACGGAACTTGGTTTCGATCTACAGAACTCAACTTATAACATATTTTTGTAGGCTGTTCAGATATGACATGAACTAAAACATCTGCAAAACATTCTACTTGTAAAATTTGGCCTAAATTCACCTTTGATCTAAAAATTTGGATTTTTAGATACGGTAGACCCTATCATGTCTAGTTTATGTAAAATTTTACGATATATCAAACGGAGCTCAAAAAATATACTTAATGGCCGAAATGTTATGACCTATTCATATTGCACTGGAGCCTAGAACTCACTGTCGAGTCCCTTTGGTTCACTGCCTCATATCACCCTTTAACTCAAACATTACAAGTATGCATTATAATACTACAAATTACAAACTACATTATCATGCATAAACACAAATAAAATTCGGCTCTCTTGCTGCAGAAATCAACTCCCTAAACAAGCCACCATTTCATCCATCTTAATACATAATATCATCATCAACAATATCTCTAACATCATTCAACACTTCCAAATCAAAAACTAATATACAAAACATCATTATATACTCATTTTAACATACATCAATCCTTCAATTCAACTTCTAACCTATATCCCATATTCTACCATTTCATACCCAAACTTACCAAATTGGGTTTATCTCATTTTCATTATTTCAAACAAGAAAATCATACAATCATCAACACACTCATGTCCTCAATCTTACTACAATAATCAAATCATCAAATTTATCATTCAAATAAAAATTTGGGTCTTGGGTTTCTTACCTCTTCCCCTTGATTTCTTCATCCTCCATGCTTCCAATGGGTGCTCATCTTTTTCTTCTTGCCTCCCCTTCTCTTTCTTTCTTCTTCTTCTTCTTCTTCCTTATTCTCCTTTCTCTTCTTTTCTCTCTTCGTCTTCTCTCTCGGTAGTGTCTCATTTCTCTTCCATTTCGTTATTCATTTTTCTCTTGAGAATAGTGAATAGTGGCCCTTTATATAGTGGGTTCATAAGATATTTTAAAGGTTGAGGAAAAGAGTAGAAAAATCTAGAAATTTGAAGATTTCTCCATTTAGCCCCGAAGTTACTATTCATCCCAATTTTGACCTGTGTTCTTGACCCGGTTCTGGTCCGAATTTAGAAAAATGTATAACGCAAAAGTTGTAGGTCGTGATCTCAGATTTTCAATGATATAATATTAATAAAAATAGGAGATCATATGAAAACTTTATGCCCCAAATACTATAAGTAGTACAAAATGGGCACAAGGTACAATCTCATCTCGGGACTTCGAGAAATTTAACGATCGTTTCCAAAAGTCTTCTCATGATTGTATTTGAATCTTATCATAATTTATTTCACATGCCTTAATTCCGTACGTAATAATATCACCATAGGTAGTAGTAAAAGTTACCGGTCGTTATAGATAATCTGATTGACCGCTTTAAAATGATAACGGGCCAACTTGTATGAAAACCTTGATGGGCTTAGAAGGTCCAAACATGATCCGAATATGCCAGATGCATGAGTCCGATATCCGCACTGGCTTTCATCCAGGAAAGGGTATGCCTTGTTATGGCATATTTGTATACTTTTGGATATCTCCAAGTCCGTCTCCGCCACAACCGTGATTACCGAGGGCCCAATTCATCATTTCTAGACAATGGCACGATCTCCATAATAGGATTATTCAATCTTGTAAATGGGCGGTCTTTGTCTTTTACTGATGAAGAGGGACTGAGGTAGCCAAGGTTCACCCCTGTAGCGTAGGAGAGAACGATTTTGTGTTACAGTTGAGTGGTTACACGGATTCAGATTTTTAATCTGATCCAGATGATAGAAAGTCTACATCTGGGTTTTTGTTTTCTCTCAACGGTGGTGCCATTAGTTGGAAGAGCACTAAGCAGGGTTCGACTGCTGATTCCACCACCGAGGCAGAATACATTGCTGCTTCAGAATCCGCAAAGGAAGTTGTCTGGATCAAAAAGTTTGTTACGGAGCTTGGAGTAGTCCTATCTATAGTAGATCTTATTCCATTATACTTTGACAACAATGGTGCGATATCTCAAGCCAAGGAACCTCGCGCTCATCAGAAATCTAAGCATGTGGAACGAAAGTATCACATAATTAGAGAAATTTTGGCTAGAGGTGACATTTTAGTTTGTAAAGTACGAACTGAAGAAAATATAGCGGACCCACTGACTAAAGCCTTAACTCCCAAATTTTTTGAGAAACACGTGGAGTCGATGTGTATTAGATACCATCGTGAATGACACTAGATCAAGTGAGAGTGTTGGAAATGGTGATTGAGCACCATTCACTTTTTGTATAAATATTTATTATTTATGCAATGTAATATTTTCTTTATCATGATTATTTATTTATTTGTATGGTAATTTCTTACTTTTATTTATATATTGCAAATCTAAGTGTTAGATTACTCTAAGAGTTAGAGATTTCGAGTTTTACTCGGAACCTTATATGAAATTAGTAAAGACCCGAGAGTTACAATATATGGTGATATAGTTGCAAGAGTTGCAAATGGTGTTGAGAAATATCATGCATTCTCTCAAATATAAATTATTCATGGTCTAGATATATTGACATGGGTCGGTCATTATATTGGTAAGACTAATGCATTGTCTATATATGTAATGGACATATGGTTTGTCTCAACAGATTGTCAGCTTAGTGGAAGTTCGTATAGAAATGCAGATATTCATTAGTGGAATGAATATCGAACAAACTAATAAAAGATGACTAATCGATATTCCATATCAATAGTTATCTTTTCGAGTTGAGTAGTTATTGTGGTCATTTGTCTTGAGACACCACGGTGGTCTTGTGAGTGATCATCTGTGCCTGATACCATGCATGTCAGAGACCTTTTATCGTCTGACCTCTGGATGACTATTAGGTATAGACCGATGCTCACGAAGATCGGTATGTGTTAATATGAGGATTCCTCAGTCCATATGGTTGGATTATGTTTGCAGAAATTTTTCAGAGTATATTCTAGAAATATTTTGGCCAAAAGTTCATTAAGAAATTATTTCTTTAACAATATAAATAATATTGAAAAGAGTTTTGCATATATTATTTATTATTAGAATATGATTGTCAAAAGTTATTATATATTGAGTAGATAAGGTTTTGACAGTAAAAATTATAACTTTACTCGATTGGAGACGATAATGACGAAGGGATTATACATTAACGTTTTAACCTCGGCTTGTATGGTTCGACGTGTCGTGTTGTTTTTAGTTATGATTTGTAGGTGGACAGGCCTTCATGAATATATGTACGAATATATGAGATATATATGTGTATATATAAGTAACAACCGAACATGAGCCTAGAGTGTTCCATTATATTAAGTTTACTCGTTGAGCACTAGGGCGACTTTTCGTCAAATGTTGACAAAGTATTTTTTTTTTTTTGGGTTTTAAGGATTAAATTGTTTAATCCGATAATTCATGAAATGAATTGAATTAATTAATTTTATATCAAGAGTTGATATAAGTTTATTGTATAATATATGTAAATTTGATTTACATTAAATTAGTAATTAATTAGTAAATTAATTTAATTGTTAAATTAATGTACAAAATTAATTACTTGGTTTATACAAATAAAAGTTTTAATTAATTAAAGTAACTTTAGTTAATGCAATTGAATATTTTTGTTAAAGTAATTAGCTAAATCATTTGATTGTGACTAAGTTGACTAAGTTGGTGATATTAATTTTTAACTTTGGTCAAATTAGCTTTTTGAAACATGTGGTGTAGAGAGAAGATGTTATTAAACCATGGTTTGTTTTTTAATTAAATGATTTATTTTTGTTTTTCTTTAAAAATAACAAGAATAGAAAAAATACAAAAAGGGGCAACATCTCTCTCTTCCTCACCCTCACTGCCGAGATTTTGAAGAAAGAAAAGCTACTGGTTTTGTTTTTGTTTTGCTCTCAAAATCAAGCCAAAACTCTCACTAAATATTACCCAACAAATAATCAAGTCCATGGAATTAATCCCTAAGTGTTAAGGGTTAATCTATGTTCTTGAAGTTTTCTTTTTCCTAGGGTTTAAGTGTTGAATTTTGGGAAAAGTTGGTTGCCATTCTTGAGTGATCAAACCACCTTTTGATCACCAAGATTTGTTCTTGGAGAAGCTTAATTTGGTGGAGATAGAAAGATTTCAAAGGTTGAAATTGCTTGAAGGATTTGGAAAATCTTGGATGTAAAGCTTCAACAAATGGCAATGATTGAAAGCTTTAGTTGGTAAATTTAATTTGAAATTTTTTTTTTTTTTTTTTTTTTGTTGAGAAAAATTGTTGGTGGATTTGTTGGATAAATTAGAAGCATGTATTTGAGGAATTGAAGCATAAAAGTGTATGGAAAAAATAGTATATAGTTGATATAGTGATTTTGTATGCTTGGATTATTTTTCAAGTGTTGGAGAATAATTTAATTGCTTGGAATGACTTATAAGAGTTGATAAATGTATTAAAGTGTGTAAAATATTTAATTGAGCTTATGGTAATTATTTTAATGCATAAAATTGGTAATGATTTTTAGTGCATTGAAAAATTTAAATTTGTGATTAAAAATTTTATACACTGTTTTGTCACTGTCGAAAAAAAAAAAATTTATTCGCTCGGGATTTGATCTCGGGCGGGTTCCGCTGCGCACAGCTTATCCATTCCTCACTCAACAAAAGAGTCCCAACATCTATCTTCGCTAATTCATGGGCAAAACCGTTACAGAGTCTAGGGATATGACCTACAAAAGCCTCATAATTCTTGATTAACTTCTCCCTGATCTCCTTAATGATCCAGAAAATTTCTTTCCTAGTACCCTTCCTGTTACTAATAAGATCCACTACTCGTTTACAATCCGTCTAAAGACGTTTCCTTAGTTGCCTTCTCCATCATACGCACTCACTACCTTCTTCATTCTATTCTTTTTCTTCTTCTACAAGATGTGTTTCTCTAAATTTTTACCTTTCACACTCATTAGACCTATGCCCTAGCTCTCCACACTTGTAACACTTGATATTATGAGCCTTGCACAGCGATAATTATGAGGTTGGGACGGTGGTTGTGGATTAATTAGTGCTTGAGGTTGAGCCTCTTAAGTCTTAACTAATATTAGTCCCTGCCTTTTACTGTGTGTCGCTCAACTCCAAGGTTTTAGCCTAATTTTTGAACGCTGGGCACTCCTCTCTTTAAGCTTCCGTGCTTTATAAACTACTTCATTCACATTCCATAAAGATTGTAACACAAGCTCATCTTGGATTTCTTTCTTCAAGCCACCTACATATTTGGCCACACTCTTGTATTCCTCATTATCTAAATTAATTCTAGCAATTAAATGATAGAATTCTTTTGTATACTCCTCTACACTATAGTTTCCTTGCATGCAGTTACGATACTTCAAGTACAACTGATGTTGGTAATCAACAAGTAGAAGTGATCTTCTAATATTCTCCTCATCCTAGGCAAAACTCTAATAAAGGGTCCCTTCTATGATTTTGTTGTTGTTGCCACCAACTATTCGCCCCTCCTTTTAACTTGAAAGAAACCAGCTTGAATATTTTACCTTCGGGAATCACCATATATTCGAAAATGTTCTCAACTTCTGTAATTCAATCCAAGAAACCCTCGATATGAAGTCTTCTATAGAACTCTGGGACATTCACAATAATTAATCTTCTAATATGATTTCTGCCTACGGCCTTCCGCATGCAGTCTATGGCAAATTTTTCCTACTCTGAGTCGTTATGTAGTTCGTCGCGATATATAGTTATCAGTGGATTTTTCATAGGCATTGGCTCTGGAGGTTTTTACTCACGGTTGACTCTCTGCCTACGGTATTGCCCTCTATTGTCGTTTTTAATGAATTGTCGTGCTCCATCTATTTGTTATTACATATCATCAAAATTGAAGCCTAATGGCAGCAAAGGAGTTACGACTTTGCCTGTACTACATCTCTGGCAATCCATGTGACGGCCTCAGCAGATAAATCCTGTACTCCTTGATCACTGTCCGTATGATGGTTTCCCTTTGGATCGTATTGTGTTGTAAGATAAAAGCAAGGTTGATCTCTGATACCACTTGACAAAATGGAAACATAAAGATAAAAGAGAAACATGAAGTTTCTGAATTAAAAAAATAAGTTTATTGATAAAATTAAAGTCTAATGCAATAATAAGGATTTAAGAATCCTTTTATAGTTAATTAAAATCATAAATTAACCTTAATAACTTAACTTGTCCGTATTAAAGTGTATGGACTTTATTGAATAAAAATGAAACATGAAAACATTAAAATAGCAAAACTACATAACGTTCGCTCGAACGACTCACGAACGAATAGTCTCTGTTTTGTTCTCTTAAATGATTTTATATCTCATTTGAACGACTATGTTGTTACATCAAATTTTTTTTTTTAACTGGCCAACTATGTTCGAATCCTATAGAAAGTAGAGAGTTAAAAAATTATCTTTTTAGTTTAACTCTTACATTTATAATTTCTTCAAACTATTCCTTAATTAATAAAAAATGGTTATGCTACTTTACATGTACATGTTTTGGGAGTAGTTTTTCTCTTTATTTACAGTAGCATCATAATATTTCCAAGATGTGTTACATCTCGGTAGGTCCCTAAAGATCTATTGCATTTCTCAACAAACTTTTGTTGTAATATTATAAAAAATTTCAATACTTTTGTTTTAAATTTTGGAAATTTAGAGAATTTAAAAAAAATTAATTAATTTGCATCAAACTCAAATTTAATTATCATTTATTTAATATTTTTTAATATATCAACACACGTGATAAAATATTATTGAATTGTTATATTGATAATATGATACCTCAATTATATTTTAGATTATTTTCCTGATTAGACATTCGGCATTTCAATAGTGCGACATATTAATTAGGGCATTTATGTTTAAAATGATATTTTCTTTCTCCCTTATAGAAGAAATGAGGTGATTAGAAATATGATAGTGTACTACTTGATGAGTGGACATAATATATAATTTAAGTATATTCTATTATCCATTTCCCTCACTTTTATAATCTTAAACTTGTGAAATATAATAATATTCCTTATTTTATTATTTAAGGTGAATAAAATAGAGATTTAAGCAAAAATGAGTTAAGAACTAAATTCTCTATTTACATTAACAATTTTCTAATTTGTATTGCCTTTTATATTTTTCTATAACTTGCTCATCTGATGTATTATTGAAGTAATTTAAGTTGCATTGAAAAAAAACTCGAATATATATAACCTGATAGTTCACATTGAAACAGATTCAGATTCCCTCCTAGTTAAAAACGTGCTTGAAATGGAAGGGCTAGGACTGTGTGGCTACAAAGTTGAATGAGAGAGGAGGGGTGTCTGCTAAATCAACTGAAGGAAAATCCAAAGAACCAAGAATAATACAAGGCAATCACCCTCGTGAATGATTGGGAAGTATAAACGGAGGAAGAAGCAAAAAGGACAAAGGAAGCTACATAAAAAGACGCCACTTCAGAACTTTTAGAAGAAGAGAAGTCGAGAAGGGAACAAGAGGGCAATTAACTGTCATATTCCACCTATTCCATTCTCTCAACGCCTCTGTAAGGCACTGCAAGATAAGAAATTCTCAGAACTTCTTGAGCTATTTCAGAATGTTTATATTAAGGGAAACTTCATCCTTAATATTTTCATGGAAAAAATCCATTGGTCCTCTTAATATCTAACAATACATGTATTACTAGTCCTAAATTTATTCACAAATAAATTGAAATAAATCTAAATATTTCACAACACAATTGCATACCTTACTTCTTGTAAAGATGCTCTTATTCAAACTTTATTGATTGCCTTTCTCAATGAGTAAATGTTCAAGTTACTATGCCTTCACATGCATGGCTTCCTATTCACTTACATGCACATGGAAGCAAGCATTGATTACTATGTAATCACATGCATTTGGATTTTTTGATTACTATTTAATCACATGCATTTGGTAGCTTAATGACTTCCTCTAACCCCTCCAAAAATGTTACCATCATGGGTGTACAACATGTTCCACATTAACATTTTCTAAATATTAATTATTTACATTTATAACATCTCCCACTCACACATGATGAGATTAACAGTTTTTATTGTCTCTACAAGAAAAATTCATATTTAGCAATTTTATTGTGCGACCAACATACTTCGATAGCTCACTTGCTATACATTTGTTAGGCATATATAGCTACTCGAATAATAGGTATAACCATAGTGGATTAGGTATATAGTATCCTCGATCATTTATCACATTATATCTCTCTCGATCTCTTTTCAAATGTAATAGTTATTTCTGTATTCACAATCATGTTTGATCACATAGAACAACATAATTGGTCGACTGGTGAATACAAGCTAATGCGATATTACTCATATAATGATCTTTCTCTTTTCTCGAATCTCTCAATCTTGATTCAATTTTCTTTTCTAGAGATGTTATTTTGGATCGAATATCTCATGATCCTTTGATAACACTCTAAGATAACGATCATCAATTCTAAGTTTCGAGAAGCAGACAAGAGACTAAAAAGTAAAATGTGAGATTGAAATAATATCAAGGGTCTCACACAATATCAAATTGAGATATTTACTTGTATTACCCTTAATAGTCGCAACTGTACACATGGTATGAAAACAGGTGCTACGGTATTCTCTCATTTCCCATGGAGCGTGTGTCTAATAAAATACCATACAAATGATAGTTCAGACAAACACAATGTCTAACTTACATAAGACATTAAGACAAATAAGGTGAAATGAACTTATTCACATTCGGTCATACCATAGAGAAAGTGACCTCAAAACGACATTACTTAATTTTCAAGCATGAGCTCTCTAAATTATCACTAAGATAATTAGCTTAAAAATTTATCTCATTTACCATTAACACAAACAAATGGAGGCTATTGCCCATGTGAGAGGGCTAATCATTCACTTGTCTGACATACATCTCATACTAACTAATAGTACACTGTCTTGATGATGTTCTCAGGAACAAGTAGACTCCAAATGAAGTGTAACACCTTCAAGACACGACCAGAGTAATTTTGTCCCAAAGAACAAAGACATTACCTTTAGGATAAGGCATTTGAGGCATATGAATCACAAGGACCTCGGATACAATACAGAGCATAAGAAGAATAGAGAAGCTCTATGTAATAGAGAAGAAGTGGAATTGTCGAGGAGATACAATGGATAAACGAGTACTAGTCAAATAATTACAAAGGTACATGAGCAGTAAGTTTTAGTTTCAAGCTCAGTAGTATTGCATGCTTTTCTACGAATTTAGCCTCCAACATTAGACATAACTAAGGAGGTTAGAGTACCAGAATTTTTTCATTTAGGAAATGAAGAAGAAGTACAATAGGAAAAAGACTATAGAGGTATGACAGTGAGCTTCATAGGTGTCAAAATAGGGTCCAAATTCCATCAGTTACAGACCCGAAGGAAAATAGTTAGTAAAACCCATATGCTTCCTCCCATGATGCACCACATAGGAACAAGGCAAAACATGACTCTAAATAATTTACTAGCAGCTTAACACAAATAAGGACTAGGACGACTAGGTAGATAGATGTTTTACCAGACAGTGAATCATGAAAAAACAGTAAAAGAACCATATTGATACTTCAGAGCTCATGTATTTTAGATTGTAAGCCAGATAGGTAACCGTAGATGTTACGATAGACCAAATGAGTAAGATTTAACTTAAAATACAGTTAATAGGTTTTCCCAGATAGCGTATTTCCCTCTCAGCTAATTTCATGATAATAACAACTAATAACTATAGATTGAACATGGTATAATACACCTGAATAAAGTTACCGCAGAATAAGTAACGAAGTGTCTTTTTCGTTGACAAGCGATAACAGAATATTAAACACCGACATAGAGGCTTCAAAGGTAGATATTCTTGGATGGAAGATTGATGAGACTGTAATAGAGTTTAGCAAAGAGATCTCTGCGAACTAAGAAGGAAGATGCTCATAGTTTACGTGAATAAGAATAACAACATAATCAAGCCTTCCTATGATCGCATATAAAGATATCCGCCATTAATATCTTACTAAATTTTTTTAACAAACAAGCTTTAATGGTAGGTTTTAAGTGTCATCATAAATAACAGTGGGCACGCGATTCCAAAAGAAGAAATGGGTTAAACCTCTACGGTAATGAGATAGCGTAAAGAAAGAAATGATTGAATATGAGCAAGTTGATTGATGAAGATATTATAGGTGGAATATTAGAAGCTATTAATGACATAGAAGGAAAATAAACTAACTCTTACAACTATGAGTATCGTGGTACCAGAAACTAAGAACAATGTAAGATAAGTTAGAGGTTATGTATAGTAGGATGCTACTCAAGGATACTATTTTAAATAACGTGGTCTTTTGAGGGAGTTAGTAATGCAATAGTTTCTCCTATAATTGAGATTTATTACTAATACCAAAGTTTGCGCAGTAGATTCAAAAATTAGTAGAGAAACCTTGGCCATTAGCTGAATTCACACAATGTTATTTACTAGAAAGATCATTAAGAGACTGCATTACAATAAAATGTGAAGAACCTGAGGTATGCTGAATGTCAAAGAAACGAAGGTCATTAAGACTTGATTAGTATTAGAGGAAATGAAAGAAGGATAACGAAATGAAGGAAATTTGGGATGAAATTTAGCTTGCAGGAATCATACATAGGTCATAATAAGGAAAGATCTAGATGGTTGATGTTATAGGAAGCTACAAATTAAGAAATAAATAATTTCAGTAAAAGAAAAGCCTAATTACGTATTTATTATGTCATTGTGAGGATTTCCAAGGGTTGGAAAGGAAGCAGGGTGGATTATGTTTCCCTAGCTAGATCAAGAATTCATGGTAATATTCATTATATATGGAACTAATCAGAGTAACTATAGGTTGAGGAGTAAGGGGCATAGTTCTATAGCTTTCTCAAAAATTTAGTAGCCGGTAATAACTCGCGACCCAAGGACTAATGATTGTTTTTCTGAAGGCTACTTTATTTTAGGTATATGACAGCATCTTAGGTAACAGATAATGCATGATAGTTTAGTCGCCCAGTTAACACGCATATTAGATTCGGGACGAATTCATTTTAATGGGGGGTGAATGTAACACCCCGGTCAGATCGGTCATAATCGATAGAGTGAATAATTATGCATAACACCTTAGAATTCATAAAATAATATAAAAAATTAGGTTTCACACCTTAGGAATCCCGTCCATAGGTCCTTGAGAAATTTTCAGATTCAATAATTTTACTATTTATCTGAGTCAACATGGAGCTCTTCCGTAATATAGCCCTAATGTTTTCATACGATCTCCAATGTTTTCAAATTTTATATCATCAGAATGTTTAGACCAAGCCCTACAAATTCTGTGTTATATATTTTCCCAAATTGTGACCCACACCGGGTCGAAAATATAAGATTAAGTTGTATGACCAGTGTATTTCGTGAATAAATCAAAAATAATGAAACCCTTGCATTTCCTTTGAAGTGACCATTTTCCCTTGACTTGTATTTGATATAAATAACCCAAATTTAGGCCCGATTTTTGGCCAAGCCCTTCATTTCTCTAGAAAAGTCTTCTCACTTCAAGATTTTTACATAACATAATATTAAACCAAATAAGAAACTCAAGCCTCTCATTTCCATACCATGGCCAAGCACCCCCCAACCAAAGATCATTGAAAGTTTTTCAATTTCTTAGCAAAACATTCAAGGAAACCAAGAGCATTTCAACACAAATCAAGCTTAGGAAGGAGAAGCAAGCCTTATGAGCTTTATTGGTGAAAGAAACTCATTGATTCAAGGTAAGAAAATCTACATCCAAATTTTAGATTTTGAATTTGATTAAAGGATGGGTGATTGATGTTGTTGGCATATATTTGAATGTATTTTGATGATTTTTTATTTAAGAAAGTGATTATTGTGAGAAATGTCCAAATTATGGAAACCCTAGGTATTAAAAAAAAATTAGGATCTATAAGATTTGAGTATTACTTTGATGATGTAATGTTAGTTTAGTCATGTATGAATGTTGTTATTGATCAAGCTTATTATATTTTGAAGAATTTTGTGATTATGGAGGATGATGATTGTCGGTCAAGCTATGTAGAGAGGAGAGAGTTGTTTTGATATGTTTTATAAAGCCTTTAATAATGTTGTTGAGTAATGGTGGTGTAGAATGAGGGTAGTGTTAACTAAGATTATAGAAATGATGAAGTTTTTGCATTTTATACACCAAGCATTCGATGAAATATCAGATCGAATATAAATTAATTAATTGGGTAATATTTTTACAAGATAATATGTGTTTTGGGTACTATAAAATCTGGTATTAATTTCCAAATTAAATAAAGTTAGAAGGGGCAGAAATTTGTATGTCAAGCAGTAAGTGTAACTGTTGTCCTGTGTTTGGTCACTTATAACTTGCGTTTTATATGTCTGATTAAAATACCGTAAACTTTTAGGTAAACTAGACACATTAAGGAATAACATATCCAAAATTCATATTTTTTAGACTTAAGATGATGTCGAACTGAATTTGTGAAGTTGGGAGACTTGCTGCCACTGTACCCAGTTTTCATCTAAACCAGCCCCTGAACTTCAGTTTATAACTTGAATTTTTGAAATTGTAATTGGGATCCGTAGAAACTAATACAAACTAAACATAATAAGGTCCATTCTATTAAATATCCAACCTCTGATTCATTTCCAATTAAGTACAGAGAATTTTCAAAGTTAGACGTTAAGCAGTGTTTTTTCAGCTACTTAGTAGAAACTAAATTTCCGCTCCCGCCTTGTGTAACTCCAAACCTCAGCCCAAAAAAATTCATAGACCACGCTTATCAGTTATTAACTCAGAGAAGTCAAGTATTCATACATTGCATATTTTACTTATTGATTGGAAGTATATCTCACATCTTATGTTTTAATAAAGTTTATCGATTATAGATTATCGGTAGGAATTGTGACTTTCTTTGACACCGTGAAGTAGTGCCAGTCAAATTCAAAATCTATGAGTGGATGTTTTATTTTCATAATTTTTTAGTGATTTTATAAAGTTAAATAAATTTATTTTTGTTCAAGTTATACTTTGAGATGAGACCAAGTTGCCAAAATGTTTTCATTAGTTAAAAATGTTTTTAAACCAGCTAAGAAATGTTATAATTTTTTTGATATTTTGAGATGATTTCTTTTAGGATTTTTTATAGATTGGGGGAAAAACCCAGTCTCAGAGAATATTTGAATTAACGGATACAACAGACATGTGCACATGTAGTTTTAGGACTAGGGTGACGGTGCCGCATGATGCCCCAAGATCCTAGTTTTAGGGCCATGATGACAATATTGATTAGCGCTCTTATCTCTAGTTCAGTGACTTAGGGGACGGTGATACGTAACACCTCAAGGCACTAGTTAGGCGTGTGGGGGGGATACGTAACGCCCTCATACGTCAGTTATTTTCCAGATGATATTTTCAGAAACAACTGTTTTATGAAAGAGTTTTAGAAAGAATTCAGTTTTACGAGGGATCTTAGTGATTTAAATAAAGAAAGAAGTTTCCAGAAATGTTTTGCAGAAAGAGATTTGTTTTCAGACAAAAAGAGAGTTTTAAGAAAAGAATCATTTTCTTGTAAAATTAGATGATTTTTATTGCAGAAAATAATTTTTCATAAAGTATTTTAGTTCACGTTTTAAACTGTCCACTCACTAGCTCATTCAGATGATCTACCCCTTCACTCTTTAGTATTTTCTATTTTACAGGTCTACTCAAAGGACGAGCATGAGAGGATGGATATTGACGACAATCACTAAGGTTATTGGGTCTACATGGAAGTCAAGTCTGAGAAATATGGATTAGTTAAAGTCATGGTTGTAAGAGTTAAAGTACGAGTCATGTGTTATTTCCTTGAGAGTCATTACGTAACGTTGTCAGAGTTAAAGTTACAAGAGTTTAATGTGGCTAGCTATAGGACATAGAACTTGACGACGCTGTTCCAGGCTCGCGGCCTGGTCGGGAGTACGGAGTAGCCTACGGGGGAACTAGACCGGAGAAATAACATGGAGTCGCCACCCGGTGTGAACCGGGAAAATGATTTAAGGCCGCACTCACCCCTCGCAAGGGAAGACCTCAAACCGTTGGGTTCGGAATGGTCCCTTACTTATGCCACTTGTAATAGAATGTGCAATAATTTAATCGAATCTACGTAACATATATTTCCAAGAGTATTCTATTTCTAAGTTCGCATGCATGAAAAGAAATATTATATCTAAGTTTACATGCTTTAAAAATAAGTCATCATAACGACAGGCACGCAAGTACAGAAACACCTCAAATCAATAAACACGACAATATAAATAAATAACAACTTAAACATAAACGCAAATTAAATTCCTAATGCGAAAGAAAATAACTAAATCATGCGTAAAAATAAATAACATACTAACAAATAAATCATGCTCAAACACAAAGTTGGATGAAACGAAATATGTGTGTCTCTCAACCGGTAAGTGGCATTGTATCCCGAGTGCAGACCGCACTACCGTCCATACGGATTCGGCTATGAATTTACATCCGGGTTTCCATTCGATATACCACAAGAGAGAACACATATTCCGTTCATCCGGAAATCACATCATGCACCAATCCACAATACTCATGCGGAATAAAGTAATAAAATAAATAAAAAATAAAGGATAACAAAAAAAGAGTGCCCTCAGGTCTAACCTCTTGAGTCCTCTCTTGGAAGTGCGTTCGCGGTCGTCGGAAAGGTTGATGCTCCGTAACTTTTCCGGTTTACTGGTTCGTTGTTTTCCTTCGCTGTTTTGCTATTTGGGCTGCTGTTTTACTCTGTTTTATGGTTGTTTCTGGTCACGGTTTTGGCTTACTGTTTTGCGGTAATGCGGGACTATTTTGAGGTGATTTGTACGATAATGGGGGGTGGTTTTCTGGACAGGTTTCGGTAGTCAGAAAGCACTTTCACTGGGCAGATTTTTGGTGATTTAAGTGCAGTTTTTAGGGACTGTTTGCAACAATTTTATGGATGCAGTTTCGGGATAATTTAAGGGCTGATTCGGTGCAGTTTAGGTGCTTAGGTTGCTATTTTTGGCATGACTTTAGGTGGTCAATGGGCAGTGAATTGTGTGGCTCGTGAGTGTTTTGGGCGTGAGAGAGAAGTGGGGAGTCGGTGGGGGCTGTGTAATGTGTTCTTTGCGCGAGAGAGTATGATCTGTTCACGTGGGGAATTGTTGAAGGGTCATGATGGTTGCTGTGAAGGCTGTTAGTGGCTGACGTTCATTGAAGGTGTTTAAGGCGTGAGAGACCTGGAAGTGAGAGCAGCATGAAGAGAAGCGTGATATGTGAAGGGTTCGGTGCCGTGGTTTATGTGGTCTTTGGCTGTTTAGTCATACATTCATGGCTTTATTGCTGTGTAAAGTGAATGGGGACCTGAATGAGTGAATAAGATAGAGTGGCCGAGAGGGATTTAGGGTTTTACTTTGTTGAGAGGTGCCGTGAATATGATGAATGAGCCAGGGTTGAAAAGGTTAGGTTAAGGTTTTTTTTTATAGCCAAATGTTAGGGTTTACCTTGTATGAATAGGGAAAGGATTTTGTAATTATGGGGGGGAATATTTAATTTATGTATCATAAGGAAATGATATCTTTAATTAGGGAGGTAATTTGTTTTAGTTAGGAAGATGATTATTGGGATTTGATTTGATTTCATTTAGTTTAGGCATGTGATTTAATTTAATTAGGAATGTGATTTATGAGATTTGATTTGATTTATTTAATTTAGGAATGAGATTTGTTTTGATTTAATTGGATTTGATTTAATTTAATTTTTGACATGTGTTTTAAATGTTTTAATTATTATTGGATGTGATTTAATGGGCTTGGGCTAGGTGGGCGTATGGCTTTGGTTTTGGGCTAGGTGGGCGTGTGGCTTTGTTTTTGGGTTAGGATGTGTTTTAAAACAGAGGTCCAACAAGTAAACCCGAAGCTAAACAAGCGAATTAAATCCAATAAGATGTCAATTCCTGACTCTTCCCTTCCGACGTCCGTTTCCCGCGACTTCTATAATTTAAAGAGCTAGTGTCTCCATGTGAGACTCATCATCGGGACTTATATGCAAAAATACAGTGCCTACAGTCGCCCCCACATTGATGGGACTTGTGCAGTGTGTGACAATGACAATCCTATCAAAGTTTATGCAATGCATTTTTACTTACCTGGATCGCCAGTTGCCACTTGACTTGCCTGTTGCTTTGGATTAAGTTGATTTGGTTGTGCCATACCCGGCGTGCTAAACCCCATACCCGAGGTGTCGCGGTTGCGTCTCCATACCCAGAGTGTTGCAGTAGTGTCTCCATACCCGGAGTGCCATACCCGGCGTGCTAAACCTCATACTCGAGGTGTCACGGTTGCGTCTCCATACCCAAAGTGTCGCAGTAGTGTCTCCATACCCGGAGTGCCATACCCGGTATACTAAACCCCATACTCGAGGCGTCGCGGTTGTGTCTCCATACCCAGAGTGTCGCAGTAGTGTCTCCATACCCGACATGCTAAACCCCATACCCGAGGTGTCGCGATTGCGTCTCCATACCCGAGGCCTCGTTGTAGTGTCTCCATACCTGGAGTGCCATACCCGGCATGCTGATAATGTCTATCTCCAAACCCGGAGTGCCATACCCGGCGTGCTGATAATGTCTATCTCCCTACCCGAAGTGCCATACCCGGCATGCTGATAATTTCTGTCTCCATACCCGGAGTGCCATACCCGGCATTTTGATAATGTTTGTCTCCATACCCGGAGTGCTGATGACGTGTGTCTCCATACCCGGAGTGCCATACCCGGCATTCTGATGATGTGTATCTCCATACCCGGAGTGCTGATGATGTGTATCTCCATACCCGGAGTGCTCATGATGTGTGTGTCCATACCCGGAGTGCTGATGATGTGTGTCTCCATACCCGGGGTGCTGATGATGTGTATCTCTATACCCGGAGTGCTGATGATGTGTGTCTCCATACCCGGAGTGCTGATGTGGGCCTCGCCTCCAAACTGATACTGATGTGGGCCTCGCCCTCAAACTGGTACTGATGCGGGACTCGCCCCCAGACTGATACTTATGTGGGCCTCGCCCTTAAACTGATACTGATGTGGGCCTCACCCCAAACTGATACTGATGTGGGCATCGCCCCCAAACTGATACTGATGTGGGCCTCGCCCCCAGACTGATACTGATGTGGTAGTTCATTCCCGAATCGTGCTATATTGTCTCTCACGAGATAATCCTGATGGCTAAACATATTTTTATCCTCAACGGATGCTTCGTGTCGAAACCAGAGAACCTTCAAAGTACTTAATACACACAAATCCGCTCGTCTGAATGAGTGATCTGAACTAGACTCCTAGTGTGTGTGTGCCAAGGCTCTTTCGCAGCTTAATCCTTATGTAAGCCAACTCGATGATTTTGTCTCAGAGAATTGGATTAGTGGGTCTAACCAACCGAGATGTCTTGATCATACTCTGTGATTACTTCCTCGTACTCAACATGATATAGTTTTCTTCTTCTTTTCTTTCGTCTCTTTCTTATCTTTCTTTTCATTTTGAACTTTTTCTTTTTCTTTTTTCTCTATTTCTTTTTTTTTTTTTCCGGCAAAGGTAGCATTTCTCCTCATGGTGGTCCTAATACTCGCCCATGGGTAGCTTCACGCTTATCGGTTATAGGTGGTCCATTTTTTTAATTTCTTTTATTTTCAGAGACTTTTTCTATGTTTCCAACCATATCATATATCGTAGCTTAAGTAAGCCAGGATGGACATCCAGGCAAACGGTCATTCGCTGATCCGCCATCTCTTCATCTAGTCATCTTGCCGACCACTCAGGCTTCTACTGCTAAAATCTTGTAATCAAGTGCTCATGAGTCTAGCCGAGATCAATCCACTCAGAATACCGGATGAGAGCACATCTCGCACTTATCGTTTATAAGGTTTCCTTGCAGCAAACAATGTCATCACCAGACATATGCCTAACCATCAAAGACTTCTCTCTCTATTTTTTTTACTCATTCACTCCACATAATTCTTCTTTTCAACCGTTGATAATGTGGGCTTCGCCCTCGGGGATTCCTTCCTGAAATTGATACTGGTATGGGCCTCAACCTTGGGACTCATCCCCGAAAATGATACCGATGTGGGCCTCAACCATGTGACTCATCCCCGAAACTGATTTCGATGTGGGCCTCAACCCTGGGACTCATCCCCGAAACTAATACTGATGCGGGCCTCAACCCTGGGACTCATCCCTAAAACTGATACCGATGTGGGTCTCAACCCTAGGACTCATCCCCGAAACTAATACTCATATGTTGCTGCTTCTGGTTGGCTTCCATTTGCCGCTTTCTTTTTTTCTTCTTTGAAACCTGTTAATACAAAACAAAATAAAACACAAAAAGAATGCAAGTATGTTACCTTTATGCATGCATGCATAAATGAATTTCCTATTCCGTTGGGTTAAGTCTCCCGCCAGCTTTCTTGGTGACCGTTCGGTTTTCTCTTCCTCAGGCAAAATACTGCTTCCATCTATCTATGTTGATCGGCTCGGTGAACTCGTTCCCTTCCAAGTCTGATAGTCTCACTGCCCCGTTTCCCATTACTTTCTGGACTATGTAGGGTCATTCCCAATTGGGTCTGAACTTTCCTCTCGAGTCTGTCGTCGATGGCTTCGACTGCTTAAGTACCAAATCACCATTTCTGATCTTAGTAGGACGCACCTTCTTGTTGAACTCTCGAGACAACCTCTTCTAGTATATCTTTATGTGATGCAAGGACTTCATTCTATTTTTATCGAGCAATACCAACTGTTCAAATCTCTACGAAGCCCATTCTTGTTTAGGTAACTCTGCTTCTGCTAATACCCTCATTGACTGTATCTCAACTTCCATCGGCAGTACTATTTCCATTGCCTTTCGAGCTTCTTCTTTTCTTAAACACTTCAGCTGAATACCATTCGCTTGCCTCTTGTACAGTTCTCCCTTCAAATTCACATACTGAGAAGATAACTTCTGAATGGCTATCTTGTCCTTTCTATTTGCTTATTCCAGAAATTTCCCGTGTTCTAAGTATCGCTGAATGTCGTAGTACCAAGGTTTCCCCTCGTTGATCTCTAATTCCAAGACCTTTTCTATCTCGTAGACAAGTCTGTTTGCCGTTGTCAACACTAGAGGTTTCATCACCAATTTCTCTGAATTTTCCCGAGTTGCGGCTAATGTAGCCAACGTGTCTGCCATTTGGTTCTCTTCTCGCGGCAAGTGCTGGAATTTGCAATCGGGGAGAGCCTGTGCCAGACTCCTGAGGTGGAATAAGTAGGGTTTCAACCGTTCTTTATTCAATTCCAATTCTCCTTACATCTGTCAGACTACCAACATCGAGTCTCGGTAAATTCGACATTCTTAGCCTTCAAAGTTATCAACGCAGTCAGTCCAAAGGCGCATGCTTCATACTCAGCCATGTTGTCATCAAAGACAGAGATATCATCATTCAATCTGTTTGGAGGGTCCTCACGCCTCACATTCTCAGAGCCTCCCCCAGCACGGGCCACAACCATATTAGCCATAGCGGCGGTCAAAGCTTACAACTGCTCGGTAACCTGATCCATACGAGATACCTCGTTCTCTGATTCGCTCATGTTTGCTAACGACTTTTTGATGAGTCTTCCCTATTACCCCTAACCCAACAGATATCTATGATGGCTTTTAAGACACAAATGGTTAACATGATGCGTGTATGCATGAGATACGTGAAATGTAAGAGATATATAAGTCGGCCCATTATCATTTTAAAGCATTCAATCATACTATTGCGCGGTGCAAACTTGTCCCAGTTGAAAAGGCCCAACAGGTTTACACTTTTGCGATATCATGGCTAAACAACTTTAAATGATAAGGGGCCTAAACATAAAGTGGCCCATCGGCATTTTAGAAGCTTTTGGCCCAATTTCCATAAAGCACGGACTCATCCCAATTTAAATGGCCCAACAGGTCCATACCTCATGACAAAAAGTCCAACTGAATCCAAATGACGACGGTCCTAAATGTAAACAAAAAATGATAGTTTCTATTGGTCCTACAACTACAGTTCATATGCGGGTTTATTGGGGTATAGACAAATGCTCTCGCCGGTGAAGGATTGCCCATAACTAGGACTCCCCACTAGGGGGTTCGAGCGACCAAGTGAGCGCATATTTTTTATACCTAAAGGTACGTGCCAACGAGTTATGATGTGTTACTGACTGTCAAATGGATTTCCTATTGAAGATTCCCCAGAGGGAGGGTGGAGCGAACTCTCTTAAATACCCAAGCCTCTTAGGCTCTTATCTCCTTGGTGACATGAATAAACAACAAGTCCTCCAAATTAGTCCATCACTGTAAGTTTCGAGTAAATGATTATCTAGGTGCCTTCACAGTTTTTCCTCCCAGCTATGGAAAGGTAGTGAATGAATAAAGGCACCAAACCATTGCCTAGCCTTAATAATGCCTTTGATTAAACCCATTTCAACCCACGGTAGACATGGTCAACTAATAGCAAAAATCCAAACATTACAAGACATTATTTCAGGGCCAATTCTCTATCCCCAGTGGAGTCGCCAGACTGTAGGACACAGAACTTGACGACGTTGTTCCAGCCTCGCGGTCTGGTCGAGAGTATGGAGTAGCCCACGGGGGAACTAGACCGAAGAAATAACATGGAGTCGCCACCCGGTGTGAACCGGGAAAATGATTTAAGGCTGCACTCACCCCTCGCAAGGGAATACCTCAAACCGTTGGGTTCAGAATTGTCTCTTACTTATGCCACTTGTAATGGAATGATTTGTGCAATAATTTAATCGAATCTACGCAACATATATTTCCAAGAGTATTCTATTTCTAAGTTCGCATGCATGAAAAGAAATCTTATATCTTAGTTTGCATGCTTTAAAAGTAAGTCATCATAACGGCAAACACGCAAGTACATAAACGCCTCAAATCAATAAACATGACAATATAAATAAATAACAACTTGAACATAAACGCAAATTAAATTCCTAATGCGAAAGCAAATAACTAAATCATGTGTAAAAATAAATAACATACTAACAACTAAATCATGCTCAAACACAAAGTTGGATGAAACGAAATATGTGTGTCTCTCAAGAGGTACGTGGCGTTGTATCCCGAGGGCAAACCGCACTACCGTCCAATCGAATTCGGCTACAAAATTTACGTCCGAGTTTCCATCCGATATACCACAAGAGAGAACACATATTTCGTTCATCCGGAAATCACATCATGCACCAATCCACAATACTCGTGCGAAATAAAGTAATAAAATAAATAAAAAATAAAGGATAACAAAAAAAAGGGTGCCATCAGGACTAACCTCTTAAGTCGTCTCTTGGAAGTGCGTTCGCGGTCGTCAAAAGGGTTGATGCTCTGCAACTTTTTCGGTTTACTGGTTCGTTGTTTTCCTTCGCTGTTTCGTTGTTTAGGCTGCTGTTTTACTCTGTTTTATGGCTGTTTTTGGTCACGGTTTTGGCTTACTATTTTGCGGTAATGCGGGATTGTTTTGAGGTGATTTTTGCGGTAATGGGTGGTGGTTTTCTGGACAGTTTTCGGTAGTCAGAAAGCACTTTCACTAGGCAGATTTTTGGTGATTTAAGTGCAGTTTTTAAGGACTGTTTGTGACAGTTTTCTGGATGCAGTTTTGGGACAGTTTAGAGGCTGATTTGGTACAGTTTAGGTGCTTAGGTTGCTGTTTTTGGCATGACTTTAGGTGGTCAATGGGTAGTGAATTGTGTGGCTCGTGAGTGTTTTGGGCGTGAGAGAGAAGTGGGGAGTCGGTGGGGGCTGTGTAATGTGTTCTTTGTGCGAGAGAGTAGGAGCTGTTCACGTGGGGAATTGTTGAAGGGTCGTGATAGTTGTTGTGAAGGCTGTTAGTGGCTGACGTTCATTGAAGGTGTTTTAGGCGTGAGGGACCTGGCAGTGAGAGCTACGTGAAGAGAAGCGTGATATGTGAAGGGTTCAGTGTCGTGGTTTGTGCGGTCTTTGGCTGTTTGGTCATACGTGCATGTCTTTATTGGTGTGTAAAGTGAATGGGGTCCTGAATGAGTGAATACGATAGAGTGGCCGAGAGGGATTTAGGGTTTTACTTTGTTGAGAGGTGCCATGAATATGATGAATGATCCAGGGTTGAAAAGGTTGGGTTAAGGCTTCTTTTTATAGGCAAAGGTTAGGGTTTACCTTGTATGAATAAGGAAAGGATTTTGTAATTATGGGGGGAATATTTAATTTGTGTATCATAAGGAAATGATATCTTTAATTAGGGAGGTAATTTGTTTTAGTTAGGAAGATGATTATTGGGATTTGATTTGATTTCATTTAGTTTAGGCATGTGATTTAATTTAATTAGGAATGTGATTTATGAGATTTGATTTGATTTATTTAATTAGGAATGAGATTTGTTTTGATTTAATTTAATTTTTGACATGTATTTTAAATATTTTAATTATTATTGGATGTGATTTAATGGGCTTGGGCTAGGTGGGCGTATGGCTTTGGTTTTGGGCTAGGTGGGCGTGTGGCTTTGGTTTTGGGTTAGGGATGTGTTTTAAAACAGAGGTCCAACAAGCAAACCCGAAGCTAAACAAGCGAATTAAATCCAATAAGATGTCAATTCCCGACTCTTCCCTTTCGACGTTCGTTTCCCGCGATTTCCACAATTTAAAGAGGTAGTGTCTCCATGTGAGACTCATCATCGGGACTTATACGCAAAAATGCAGTGCCTACACTAGCACATAGTTTTAATTAGCAATAATTGTTTAATTAATTTAATCAAGTGTAAGTGTGTGATTTGAGATTGTAAAATAATAAGAAAAATAGTAGAGTTTAGTTAGTCAGTGAGTTTGTCAAAGGCTAAGGGTGATAAGGTAAACTGTCACATGCCGGTAGCATCTCCGAGAGGGGGATGCTTCAGCAAAATAGTCTAGTTTTTAGGCTGCTATTTGGGGCTGAAAAATAATTAAAAACAAAAGCAAAACAAGTCCAGAAGGGGCTGGTCATATTCGGCTTTCATAAAGTATAGGACATAAAACTTTTCAAGGCCGATTCCGATGCCATTGCCGCTTCCGCTGCGCGAAGGAAATCAGATCCAACAATTGGCATCAAGAGCGAGGTTGAAAAATTTTCTTAACCCTTCTCCTTTTATTAAAAAGTACTGTTTTATTGATTTACATGAGATATAAATTGTTTTAATGCATGTTGTGATGAGTAGGCACATTCTTATGTTCATGTGAAGAATTTTTATTTTAAGTTCATTTGATGAATGTATTGCATTGATCTAAGTTTTTCCGACTCTTATTTTTATGTTAATTTTATTTTTCAGAATGTAAGGCCAGAAGGCCATTTTTTATACAAGTGTTGTAAATTTATTCTCTTATGTAAAATTATCAAGCTGTATCATAAATGGAGAGCCGATGCAGCTAACGACTCAATCCCAATCGATGGACCAAGATTTGAAGACCAAATGATGCCTTGGTAAATATTGTACTAATTAGATTAGTATAGGAAAAATAAGAGTCCGGTCAATATAATTTAATTTTTATGTTATATGTATGGTTATTTGGAAATGTTTGAATAACATGTCATATAGCTTAGGGTGCCTACTCCTGAATTTTCACATGCCATAACATGTAATAGATGCATGGATATTCTAGTAATAAAACATGATTTTATGAAATTTAAAAGTGTTAAATTGGAATATGATATGCATGAAAAAAAATTATATTAATTTGTTTAATTGTTTAAAATTTGAAATTCAAAATTGAAATATATAACTGGGTTTTATAAGTGCATTATATTTTCCTTTGGTATATCGGATGGAAACCCGGACATAAATTCCACTCGGGACACAATTCCACGTAACATTGGAATTTATAAGACGCTTATATTAATTGAATAGTTTAATTAAATCTTGTCCCTTTTGGATTTCTAAATTTTAAACTTGTTAGTGAAACTAAAATTTTAAGAGTTAAAATTAATTAAATCACTAAACTAAACTTAATTAAATTAGTTTAATTAAGTAATATATTAGTTAAGACTAATGAGAAATAGTGAATAAAAATTTTAAGCGTTAAAATTAGTTAGATCACTAATTATGCACTAGCATAAAATAGAGTTATGGTTTAGCCGCGTATAAACTCATAGACACTAGTGAATTAAAATATTAAATATTTTAAGTAGAAACCTTTAATTTTCAAATAGTGAGTGGGAGAGGGATATAGAACAACATATCTTGCAATCTCCGTTAGTCTAAAAATGTGAGATTCAAAAAGGCATATTGAGACGATTTTATTTACGTCCCCTACAGATGGTGTCAATTTTTGGTCAATATCAAGTTTGGATTCCAAGAGGATGGGAACTCTAAATGTATCCGGTGAACCGACCTACCCTAATTTGGCACTTCACTAGTTAAGTCCAAGAGTTCTGAAAAAACGGGTTACATTTACGAAGGAATGATTAAATGTTAATCGATATTCCTTGATCAAATCAAACGGTGGTTGGTTAATATAGGAATAAGATTTATTCCCATATATATTAATCAATTGAGATTGTCTCGATCTATCATACAAATACTTGACCTACCATACGACAATACTTATTTGTGGGATGATAGTTTTCTGTGGCATAATGATTCTTTTAGGTTGCTAATTCATTATACATGGTTCATGCATCGTGTTTAATTATGCCTAAATGTTTGATGATTTTAATATACGATGAATGAATGATTAAAATGCATGTTTATTTTATTTTTAGCCATGGTTTCTATGATTATTGTTATTCTCTCAAACGATAAATTAACTGGAGAAAACTATGTTAAATGGAAAAGTAACATGAATGCCATCTTGGTCTGTGAAGACCTTAAGTTTTGTCCTGACGGAGGAATGTCCTCCCGAGCCAGCCAAAAATTATGGCAAAGCTGTGCGCGATGCCTATTAGAAATATGTCGCGGCCAATTAGAAATCCCGCTGCTATATGTTAGCATGGATGTCTGATGTTCTTGATGCAAAGCATGAGCTAATGGCTACAACATCTTTGATGATGGAGTTATTATAGGGAATGTTCAGGTACCATTCGGAGCGGCAATGCCATTAGGCTATGGTCTCAGCGATGACTGCGATGATGAAGGAATGGACATTCGTCTAAGAGCACGTCTTGAGGATGATGACATTGTTAGGGTTGGTGCTCTGAGCGCCAATCTGAATCGTATTTATGTTCGATTCATAAATACGAGCAATATATTTTTCCATAATATTACTAATTTAAATGGTAGCACCTCTTGTCTTTTATATACGTATTCGATCTAACTTCGATTTAATTGAAATTAAATCTGGTTTAGTGATATGTATATATATTAGACAAAAAAAACCCCATGATTTACAACGTAGTATGCAGTTACAACATAGCTTGTAATTGACATTGGGAAGTATCACTATAAGTTTTATATCCTTAAATTAAGTTCTTGGTCAAGATTTACTGACACGGGTCGGTTAGTATAATCCGATGAGACCAGTACATGTGGTATATCAGACTTGGTCCGATGGTTTATCCCAATGAACCATGAGTCTTGGGAGACTCGTATAGACTTGTAGGTATTTATTTGATAAACACTAAAGGACTCACCGAAGATTTCCTAATATATGGTACACCAACGTCAATAGGAATCTTCTCAGGGTTGAGTAGCATAATGATTCTTTGACTTGAGATACCATTGTGGATATATGAGTTATCCTCCACACTTACATGGCAGTCACGTCACTGATCTATTTAGATCAGACCTCCGCCTGTTCGTTGGGTGTGGACTCATTCTCATGATATCCTGTGAGTATCAAGAAATGATTTGTCAGTTCTGTGTACGGAGCATAGGTAGTCCATAATTGATTAGCAATCTATTAAATCTATGGCCATAGTATACTTCGGAAGTGAGTTCCGAATATTTTTTAGAGATTGCTAATAGATACGTCGACGGGATTATTCCTTTAGAGATTTGACGTTTATATCTATTTCTCAAGGATAATCCGGAAACCTGTGACGGAAGGATTATACGTATGCAGTGACCTCGACCTCTATGATTCAGCGAGTTTATCCTTGGTCGTCATAATTTACAGGTGGATGAATTATGGACACGAAATTGGATTTTGTGACGGATATGCCTGAATCTAGAGAGTCTCACTAATGAAATATACTCGTAGAGAACTAGGGCAATTGTTATGAATCATACTAACTATTTATAACTCGATTAATGGTTAAACGAAAAATACATGCAATCGGGACCTAACAGTCATTTCCAGAATTAATGTGTATTTTATTTAATACTTGATTTTATTAAATACACATTAATAAAATAGCAATTTGTGATATTTTAATTATATCATTAATATATGTATTTGATATATTTACTGTAAATATAATACATATATTTAAGATTTGTGTTTAATTATTTAATTATATAAATATTATATGATTGATATAATTATATAATATAAATGTGTACCAATAATATTGAAACAAAAATTAAAGTATTTGATTATTATTTTTTGTTGAAATTCGGCCAAGGAGGAAAATTGATACAAAATGGTTTTGTTTCAATTTTCCAAGACCAACACAAGTTAAATAAAATTTTTACAAAGTGAGTTGAGAGAAAATTGAAGATAGAAAGGAAAACCAAAGCCAAAAATTTGGAATTTTTGTAAGTTTCTTGTACATTCTTCTATATAGAAAATGTTTCTATTATTCTTAACTTCAAATTGTGTTGTTAAGTTTGTTTCTCTAATCTTTGAATTTGTAATTAAATTTGTTGGAAGCTTGTTTGAGGATGTTATGCATGTAAGATTAATTTATTTACTTATTATTGTAATTAAACTTAATAAATTAATTAGAAAATTAAAGTTGTCATTCTAGAGTTAATTAGCCATTCATAATAAACCTAGAATTGTACTTTATTAATTTCATGATGGTGAGACTTGATTGGTGTGGTAATTGGATTATTTAAGCGTTAAATTTTGTCAATTTAATGTAAATTATCCAATTTGAGTAATTTATGAAATTAGGGTTCTTAACCCATTCAAATTTTGGGGCTTTTCATATATATGATATAACTTGATGTAAATTTGATGTATATCAAATTTGGAATTGATTCGATTTGATCTTGATGTGTTTTGAATAAATTGGGCCAAATTGCAATTAATAAAAATTGTGGGCTGTTTTCGTAATTCTGGAAAAATCTGGGCATTTCGGAATTCTGGAATTATTAATATTTGATATTGAATAATTTATTCGTAAGTTTAAAAATTTTAAACTATGATTTTGCCCGAACAACGCTTCTTCCGCTGCGCCTCCATGATTTGACCCCAACAGACGTATCTCAACACGGCTGAAACTCATGGAGCTCATATTGACGAGTGTACCCATGTGACTATGATCATGGAAACTCTTCTGAAGCGTTTCCTGCAGTTTATAAGCAACTATGTTTTGAACAAGTTGACGTTTACTTTGACAAAGCTGCTTAATGAGCTCACCCATAACGAGTCCATGCTGGTGGATCCTTGTAAGCCTAGTAGAGAGACAAATGTTGCCGAATCTTCTAAATCTGCTAAGAACAAGAAAAAAGGCACTAGGAAGGCTAAGGCCAAGCTTATGAAGAACAAGAGATGCTCCAAGGATGCCAATCCCAAAGAAAAGTGTTTCCTTTACAACAAGGATGGGCATTGGGAAAGATACTATCTTAAATAGCTTGCTGAGCTGAAAGAGAAGAAGGCCACAAGTAAATATGTTTTACTTTTCATCAAATCTCTATTAGTGGAGGATGTTAAATTCGCATGTATTGTTGATTCTGGATCCACTAACCATATTTGTTCTTTTTTACAGCTACTTGATTCATGGAAGAACCTTGCTAAAGGTGACTACACCATGAGGGTCAGGAGATGGGATGTCGTTTTTGATATAGCAGTGGGAGTTTCGAGTTTATGTTTTTCAAATAATTGGTATTTATAATTGAACAATGCGTTATTTTTTTCTGATGTTTGCAGGAATTTGATTTCTGTTTATAAACTTTTGGATGACGGTTTTTCAATTTCTTTTAATAATAATTTGGTTATTATTGGTAGAAATGGATTAACTATATGCATAGGAAACTCAGAAAATAATTTATATATGTTAAGGCCGTTAACACATAATTCACTGCTCAACACTGAAATGTTTAAGGTTGAAAAACCTAAAACAAAACGGCAAAAGATTTCTTATGATGACACATATCTGTGGCATCTTAGACTTGGTCATTGATCGGTGAAATCACTCACATAACGCAAGCGCACGTATCGTTCAAGTAGTATAAAATGTATCGATCCCACGAGGACTTAATACCTTAGCTATTAATTTATGATGTTAAATGTTTACAAGTATCTAATAGATTGGTTGTTGATTGGATGGTGATTTTTATCTGAAAACAAGTAAATAAAACAATGTGAAAGTAAATTAAGGGAAAAATCAATATTAATAAACTATTTAGGGTGTGAATCATTCTAATATCTTTTAAAGATGAAGTGGTTATCTCATGCTTGTGTAATATATTGGTTTATTAACCTGGAACACGAAATTATGCAAAAGCCTCTTCCGATGATCATATGTAATTACCCAGTATAACCCAATTAATCATATTCCTATGTTAACCAAGTTATCTGAATTCCTTAAGATTAAGTTCCAATTATGGCTACCCCCGCCCGACAGGTATATTCCTATCCTGTAAGGAAATCTATTAAGGGTTATCTATCCTTAAGAAAGATCGTGAGCTATTGAGTCAGGCTGAAACCTAAAATCTCTTTTCCAAGTTCATTTTAAGTTTACCGAATCAATCTTATTAGTGGCCAGTTAACAAAAAACATTGAGCTTAAGGCTCAATAAATAAACCTTTATATTACCCAAACCGTAAAATAACCCCTTATAAACTGGTGATATTGGAATTCATCACAACCCCAGATAACAGATTTAGTTACAACACATATTTAGGACTAGTAAAAGCTTAAATAAAGTAATGATAAAAATAAAAAACTTGGAAATTAAAAATGTAAATAAAAGCAATAAAAAAAATGCTGGGTTAGAAGGTCCACTTTTATTACTTCAATTTTAGATATCTCCCTTATTATAATATATTAACTTTGCATGTCATTACCAACCGACCATATATGCAATATCCTGATTAATTTAAATTTATAATTAATTCCAACTGACCATAAAGGTGGTATCCAATTTAGTCAGGTTAAAATCAATTTAATTAAGTCCAACCGACCATAAAGGCGGTATCCCATTAAGTCAGGTTTTAAATAGTTTATATACTATAATTAAGGGAGATTAATCTAAATATTAGTAATAAAAGGTTAACCTTATACCCCAGCAGAAAGAAGTTACATTCTCAAACTAAACAATAAAAATAAAAAATGAAAAGTAAAAATAAAGTAAGTACTATTACGTAAAATAAAAAAAATTAAATACAGAAAGTTGTAAATAAACAAACAAGATACAATCTTCTTAGTATCCTTAAGGAATTCCCCAGAAAAATGTATGAATTTTCCTTCTAATTTCATCCTCTATTCATAGTGAAAATTCTACCCCGTGCATCGCGACGTGCTAGTGATTCAACAGGATTGTGACACGTGTCCATCGGTAAAATATTTGGCTTAGCGTCGCAATGTGTGCATAGTAAATGTCGGCAGCATGGGATGATGACACGTGTCCGGCACACGTTAGCAAGACTGTTGTGATGTTAACATATAGCAGACACATGTTAGCATGGGCGCATAATAGCAAGCTTATCTGATTTTGACACGTGGCTTGCGCATGTTAGTGGCGCACAATAGCAGACGACGCATTTTAGCAAACGACACATTTTAGCAGGAAATTTATATTTTTAACCTTTTTGTCCGTTTTTTGGATGTTTTGGCCCTGATTTGATTCCACAGAGTCCTGTTATTTTATTTATCCACAAAATAACCCAAAACACATCAAAATATTCACAAAACTTATGAAACTATACAAAATATTAAGTAAAAGGGACGATAAATATTAATATATTTACCGCTTATCACACCCCAAACCTAACATTTTGCTAGTCCTCAAGCAAAACAACAAAATAAAATATAATAAACAACTTTAAATAAAATTAAACTAAGCCACTTTCGTAAGGTCACAGTTGCATTTAGCGTATGCAAGAAGCCTTTAAACCACTAGGTGTCCCTAGTGGAAAAGTTATAGTCTCGTGAGGGCTTACCGCAACAATACCCACAAATGTCAATCTATTGCACACAAAAGCAAAAATACAAGAGAAAATAGAATAAACAAATTAGTGACTAAACAAGTGAAACTTCTTATCCAAGTTAATAGTTGTTTTCTTTCTTTCTAAATTACCAAATAAGTAAATTCTCTATTATTTTTACCATTATCCATATACACTGCCAACAAAGTATTAATCAACTCATTATGCCCACAATATTCACAAGTGTAGCTGAAAAAAGAGTAATATTTTTGTCCTAAAGTTATATCAAAATTCACACCTTTTTTAGCAATGGAATTTTTTTTTTTTATATACAATATCTTTCATCCATGTAGTGAGCTTTAGGCTAGTGACTACCAAGCCAGTTGGCTTTAGGGCACTAGGTGTTAAGACACCCTTACAGACTTAATTACTCGGATTTCAGATATCTATATTTTTTATATAACATCTTCAATCCATGTAGCGAGCTTTGCGTCAGTGACTCCCAAACCAGTTGGTTTTAGGGCACTAGGTGTTAAGACACCCCTACAGAGTTAATTACTCGGATCTCAGATTTTAATTTTCTAATTTTTTAATCCATCGCTTTTTTAGATGCTTCATCAAATTAAACTAGAGCACTGAATATTACAAACTTTTTAATTACCACTCATGGCCGTATATACCTTGCATGTTATAATACATGTCAACTGAGCTTATGAAGATCCAATTTAAGTCAATATTATGGAGAATTCACAAATTAAATAATTCAAAAGGAAATAAACAAAAATTAACTTGTTACGAAATAGGTTGAGATACGTCTTAGGAGTGGAAATTCCTTACACAGCTATCTCACACCAATTTCACCTAGTTAGTTAAATAAAAATATAAAAACAAATTTTTTATTTTTATTTTTATTTTTTTGTTTTTTTCAATTTTAGAAAGTTTTTGACTAAAAATCAAATAAAAACAATACAATAAAAACAAGATACTAGTCAACTATTTCCCTCCCCCAAACCTAATTAAGACATTGTCCCCAATGTCTAAAAAATTAGAAGAGGAGTTTAGAGGATTGTATCTGGTTAGCTGGTATTCTACGTCTAAAAAGAAAATTAAAGGTTGTTTGCGCTATTTTTGTGCGCGAAGAAGAAAGAGAAACGTGTAAGGTTCAAACCTCCTGAGACAAAGTCCCAGCGAGGGGTGTTTGATTAAGTGAATAAGCCTCCAAGGGGCGCAAGCACACAAATTACAGTCCTAAAAGTTATAAAAACTAAAAGATAAAAAATATGCTCGTTTGAGTCTTCATTTGATCGGGCTTTTTCTCTCTGTACGAGTGAGCTTTTATAGTGAAGTTGTTGGTTTCTATTAAGGTCCCGGATCGATTATAAGCATGAAAACATTGTGAATACATATCGACGAAGTTGCGGAATACTCACATCGATCGGTTGAGATGATTTGAAGACGATTGAAGGCTAAAAACGCACTGCCATTCATGCCCAAACTGCAGCAGTCCACTGCCTTCAAAACAGAAACTTTGAGATGCAAAATGGAGCTCCAAGCTTCGTTGGACGGATCCCGCCTCATGGGTGGACTTCCCTAACACCTTCGCAACTCTCGTAAGTGTGCTAGCACTTGCGTTTTTGCATCAAAAACGCACTCATTGCTTCCCATTTGGCTCACGGCAGTGAGCCGTGTAGAAGAAGAGAATGAAGCCCTTTTGGGCGTGAGAAGTGAGAGAGAATTGGTGGAGAGAAAAAAGTGTAAAATTGGTTAATAAAAGATTTTCCAAAAACCTTTATATATTTTCCAAGAAAACAAAAGCATTTTCCATTTTATTTATCTAATAAAATCAAAATGGAAATGGCTTTCTCAACCACCAACACTATTCCACCTAAAACAATCAACTATTCATTTCACTTTATTAAAGTGACATGATGCTAGTCAATCCATCAATCAATCAATCACATCAATCAATCACATCACTCAAAGTGACATTTGATTTGACGCTTGATGTGACGAATGATTTGACGCTTGATGTGACTTGCGTCGCCACACTCGAATTCGAAATACGAATGCACTCGCAATCACACTCGGGCTCGGTTTCGCTAATTCCCAATTAGCGAATTTTCCGTCACGTCGTAATTAAATGATTACGCCTAGCGAATTCACTATTCACGTCGCTAACGAATTAATTCTAAATTAATTCGTTCGCCCGAATTAAAATCCAATTTTAATTCCGCGTCGAAATCTAATTTCGATTAATATATCGAATATATTAATTTACCGATTAATTCCAAATTAATCATTCTCTCTCTTAAGACGATATTTTATCCCAGATAAAATATCTCCGTAATTAATCCTAGATTAATTTTCTCTTTCTTCTATATAATCCCAGATTATTAATGAGTGCGAGTTATGCGTCATCGGTGTATTATCGGGAAGCGACCCATGAGATCCCCGGATAATTCGGCAGTAAATACGGTCGTCGGAATATCTGAATCACGTACGTACCAAGTACTACGTTCTACCGATTTACGAGACAAGATCGGCTTCTAGCAAAGCACGAAGTCTATCCAATTCTCCGGTCATATTCTCTAAGAATATTTAAGATCTATATCAAGCGTAGTATACCAAGTATCGTGTATATCGGCCCAGTATCGGATAGTCACGTGCTAGGGCTGGGGCTGGATAAGTGTCTGCCCCGTCCGAAGCACATATCTGATGTCTGGTAACTAGTCTCTATAATCGGATATACATGACCTTGTCATAATATCCCGATGGCTGGCCAGCACTTAAGAGCACTAATACCGTATCCTGCGTGACATCATCTCCACTATGACTGGAGTGATACTTCCGTCTTGACATCACACCCAATACTCTACGATTCTCAATATACCCAGCATTGGCGTACACAGAACCGGTTAGAGTCCTAGACGACCTCAACAAAAGTATACTGATTGTCGTAAGCATTAGCGGTGCAAGTCTCAGGTTAAGACCATACACACCTACCCTGATGTCGGACTCCCATAGACACATAGTCATAATACCATTGGGATTCCGAGGGGTATGCTGTTGTGCCCTCACAACACGCACAAGTGCAATACTAGCCTATTCCGCATTATCGATGTCCAGTCTCGATAATACTCCGGCTAGGGATATTTAATGATTAATCCTTCGTGGACTGATACTGTCTCATATCATCTCAATCCAGGAACTAATCATATGGACCTCTCTTCATTTATATATCTAAGGTGATCTAATCACAAATGATGAGAGTGTTGGGGTTGGTGCTCAGAGCGCCAATCCGGACCATATTTATGTCTGATTCATGAATACAAACATCCCCTTATTCCATAATATTACTTATTTATGGTTGCACCTCTTGTTCTTATATACATATTCGATCTAATTACGATTAGATTGAAACTAAATGTGGTTTAGTGATATGTATATATTAGACAAAGGCCCGATAATATATAATGCAGTACACAGTTACAAAGTTAGTTGTAATTGACATTGGGAAGTGTCACTGCTATATGTATATTATCAAACATAGTTCCTGGTCAAGATTTGCTAACACGGGTCGGTTAGTCAAATCCGTTGAGACCAGTACATGTCGTATATCGAGACTTGGTCCGATGGTTTATCCCAATGAACCATGAGTCTAGGGAGACTCGTATAGACATGTAGGTGTTTATAATGGATAAACACTGAACGGCTCACCGAAGATTCTTAATGGATGGTACGCCAACGTCAATAAGAATCTTCTCGGGTTGAATAGCATAGTGGTCCTTCGACTTGAGACCCACTGTGGATGTATGAGACATCCTCCACACTTAGATGGCAGTCACGTCACCGATCTATTTAGATCAGACCTCCGCCTGTTCGTTGGGTGTGGATCGATCCTCAGATATCCTGTGTGTGTCAAGATAGGATCCGTCAGTTCTGTGTACAGAGCATAGGTAGTCCATATATTATTAGCAGTCTGTTAAATCTGTGGCCACAGTATACATCGGAAGTAAGTTCCGAGTGTTATTTAGAGATTGCTAATAGATACGTCGACGAGATAATACCTATAGAGATTTGACGTTTACATCTATATCTCTGGGATTATCGGATACCTGTGACGGAGGGATTATACGTATGCAATGACCTCGACCTGTATGATTCAGCTAGTTTATCCGTGATCGTCATAATCTACGGGTGGATAGATTATGCACATGAAATTGGATTTCGTGACGGATATACCTGAATCTAGAGAGTCTCAATAATGAAACATACTCGTAGAGCACTAGAGCAACATTTATGAATAATGATGATTATTTATAAATCGTTTAATCGTTAAACGAAAAATACATGCGAACGGGCCGAACCGTCATTTCCTAATTAATGTGTATTTGTATTTAATATATGATATTATTAAATACACATTAATAAATGGTCAAATAAAGGTATTTGACATATATCATCAATATATGTATTTGAGATATTTAAAGTAAATATAATACATATATTTGATATATTTGTATTTAATTAATTAATTAATTATTTAATTGTTAAATGATTAATATAATTAAAATATAAATATATCACCAAATGATAAGTTAGGAAATGATTATAAGTTGCAATTGTTGACTTATACATTAAAGGAAAAGGTTGTCAAATTGATTTTGACTTCTTAAGATATTTGTTCAAAATTGTTTGAAAATGAAAATATCTTTTTCCTTTATTTTTCATTAATTTCGGCCATTACACTTTAAATATAAGAGTTATATTATTCTTAGTTGCATTTGTTGACTTAATTAAATATCTAATAAAGTGTTATTAAGATATTTATGCAAGTTGACTAAATGTAAAGTTAAATGAAATTGAAATGAAATTTGGTATATTTGTATACACAATTTCGGCCAAGGGCATTCTTTGTCCTAAGTATAAATTGTTTTCATTTCACTTTCATTTGATAACCTAATTCACTTTAACATAAACTCCATTAATGGAAAAGAAAGGAAGCTTGAGAGAAGAAAGAAGAAATCAAAGAAAACTTGGTTTTTAGTAAGTTTCTTCAACTTACTATTAGAGAGGAAAATGTTCCTTAGGATCTAGGCTTTAACATATGATGTTCTTAGGTTATTTCTTTCTTTATTCCTTGTGTTTTTGTTGATGGAAGTTTTGATGGAAGTGTTGAGCATGTATGATGAAGGAAGGTTGTGACTATTGTAGTTATAAGCTTTCTTTTAAGGTTTTGGAAACCATGTTGCTAATCTAGAGTTGTTGACCCACTCTTAGATGACCTAGATTTGATCTTGAGTTGTTTCATTGTGTTGAGACTTTGATTGGATGAAGAAACATGATTGAAGTAGTTGATTTAACCAATTTGCTCTAATTTGTCAATTTGAAGAAATTGAAAAATTAGGGTTCATGACCAATTCCAAATTTGGAGTTTTCATATATGTTGTGTATTTGGATGTGTATATGATGCATATAAAGTTTCATGTTCATTGGATTACATCTTGATGTGTTTTGATGCATGAAATGACAAAGTGCACAAAATGGGTCCTAATTGGTGCATTCGGCCAAAGTGGGAAAATTTGGGGATTTGGTTGCTTTTGGTGTTTTGATGTTTTGAACATGCTAATTTCATCTTAGAAATGATTTAGAATCATTCAAAATTGATTAGATCAATTTCGGACTAAAATGGACAAAATACTAAAGTTTCATGTTCATTGTAAATTCACTTGAATATGATTTATTTGAATTTTATTTCATAATTTGATTATTGGATAATTAAATAAATATGTTTATTTAATTAATCCGAGAAAAAGTTTTGAAATCGGAAGATTCGATCTTCCGCCGCTTCCGCTGCGTTACCGGATTCACCCCCTAAAAACCCCTACAAAATGGTATCAGAGCGAGTCTGATTCTAGGCCTCCATAAATGATTAGCTTATTTTATTCAATGTTTAATCATGTTTTCTTGACTTTATACATGCATGTTATAATCTAATTTGATTAGATTTAGGGTGTATGACACTTAATGGAATATCCCCGCTTAATAAGGTTATTAGTAACTAGTATTTGGAATACTTGTTTCTTGGTCCGTCTTGTCAATACGGTTTATAAATATCTTTTCGTTGACTACATCCGAGACCGTGCCTCTGCTGTGAGGGTGTAGCTGATAGAAATTTATTTATGCCGAATGTATATTAGATACTAGATAAATTCAAGCGAAAGCGGAATCCTGAACGTGCCCTAGCTGTCAGGGTTACGCTAGTAACTTGAGTTTATCATTGACAAGTTAACCTTGGTACGTCTCCTTGTGGGCCTGCCTTCGCAGCGACAACGAGAAACGGCCAGGACCGGAACCATGGAGTCACTAGTGAGTGATTGACAATTAGTTGTCTACCTGTGAATATACGTCGGCGAGACCGTGCCTCTGCTGTGAGTCGAAATATATTCATGGGGTCCTCTTCCCATTATGGAATTCGATTTAATTATTGAATTCTCGTCTTTCCGTTGGGGATTACGGCATTACGTAAAAATAATGGGAGGCACTACTAAGTTTAAAATATTCCATAACTTAGGCAGTGTATGTTATTATGGAATTGCCGCTTGTTTGTTTCCTTATTCTATAGTAGATAGAATTAAACTTTTATTTACTGCACACATATTTTGATATGTTATCTGGCTAGACTCTTGGTTGCAGTTATTCTAGAATAGGTCTAGATACTAAAAGACTAGGATATTATTAGATTAGTCTAAACCATCGGGAACTGTTGTTCCGATTTTCTTGAAAAATAAAGATGGTTAATGACTTAGTTTCTAAGTCATAATAGATAATCTAGATAGATATCCCCTTTAGGATATAATACTTTAGAGACAATAGTTTCTTATGCAGTAAGAATTGACTTGAATTAGTTCATGTCTCGAGATTCTTGACTGGCATTAAGAAAGCCCTATTAGGTATTTGTTTATCTAGTAATGACGTTTCTAAGCTTTAATTACCTTTAGAGGTAATGTGTATGACACAATTTGCTAATCAGTTATTTACAATTGTTGTGAATAGTTGAATGCAAATAGTAAAGCTAAAGAAAGGAGATGCGTATATTTGTGTATAGAAAATATCGATTTTCACAATACTACAACTATAGGTATTGGATACCAGATCTCCCATCTAGTTATTTGAAATATTGGTTAACGATTGTTTTGATATTTGATATCGGAACTTGCGACTATTGGATAGTCACTTGTTCTTTATAAACAATTGTTACATATTTTATAATAACTAGTAGTGTCATTGACGTAGAGATAAACATTAAGAAAAATTATTCGGTAAAGTAAATAATTTAGAACGGTGCTTTATAGGTTTAATCACTTAAGCATTGGATGCTTATTCCGTATGGTGAAGGATGGTTTGATACTAGATCACACCACATATCTTTATCCATTTAATGAATATTGTATTCAGGAAAGTGATTAAGATCTCGTTTAACCAATGATTGTCATTGGACCACCAGATTTATTTAAACTGATACATTGGATGTATGTAGTTTAATAAACAATAATTACTTAAGGTAGTTTTCTTTATTTCGTAACTTGGTTGATGAATTGTCATAACTTAGTTACGTGTTTCTGAAGGAACACATTTTGAAAGTCTTGAAAGTATCAAGTACTTTCAATCCGTTCTGATGAAACGTAGATTGAACATTTTTGACTTGTTCAAATATATTCAATCTAAAGGTTTTAGAGAATTCTATCCTCAAAATTCATAACATGTCTTTGAACTGTTCAAAGATCTTTGATACGATCAAACGTATGAATTTAAAGCAATTAGTTCTAAGGTTATTTAGTTAATATGATTCATATTCAATATTATTCTTCCATGATTCCATCTTGATGGAATTGAGTAGTGGGAGCAATCGAATCTTATATGATTTGATTCGTCTGATATTGAAAGTTACCGAATTAGTTTCAATACTCTTGGGGTTTACTCCAGTAACACTAATTCATCTCTTTAATTAATGTTCCATTATCTTCTACAGTTGCATGTATGATATGTATAGGTAGAAAATTTGAATCTTGAAAAGTTTGAGATTTCAATCTTTCTTTTTATAATAGTTATATAATGGAAATTACTTACACCTCGGAGGTATAAGTAAAAGTTTATCGTTTATTCTGTTTAATAGAATATTGTATTCTATTTAATAGAATATCTTTCCTACGATTCTAAGTAATAAAATCGTTTTATTACTTGGTGTGTAACATCAGATGTTAACTATTGTAGAAAAGACTTGACTTATTGAAGTCAAATGTGAGAATGATAAATTATAAATGGAACTATGTAATTAATAAGATGAAACAACCCTTATACATCTTCCGTGCAAGTCCAATAGGATAACAGAATCATTCACGAGTATTTGATACTTAATGGTTCCGTTGTTTTCTTATGAAGAAAAATTATCCTATGACTTTTAATGGAAGCGATATTTGATATCGATTCTAGAAGTTCACCATTGAACTTAGATCTAAGATTGTTCATAGCTTACTATGATCAAGTTTTGAACTTGATTACGCTTTCATTATGAATTAGTTCATGATATGTGCTAATTGTTTGCACAACAGAAGCAATGTGAGCTTATTAAAGGTTTGACCTTTATAGTATGACAGTGAGAAAACTTATACTCAGCAATCTATTGTAGATTCTGAGAAAACTTATCTCTAGTCACACTAATTGAACAATTAAAGATATATTGGTTAATGTTGATAATAAACTGTATATTTTAGCTAAAGAATGCAAAGTGGCGTTTTTGGATGACTTATTCAGATAAGAGATCAGTTGTGATTTCCTTATTTGAAGAGTTCATTCTGAAATGGCCCTAGAGTTTGTGTTCTACTGAAATTGCAGTTTAGTGTGCTAGCTTATAGAGCCTATTGTAGACTCGGATAAGTCTTCCAGAAATATGTGTTCTCTATTTTTGATATCGTCAGATTGTCTGATCTTGTCAAAGTATAGAGAATACATATGTGATTAGAAGGGTTAGTGGGAGCGTACAAATTAATTTCTAGTGTTATATATCCTAACGACATTATTATTATTATAGTAATAATGAGATGTTTGTGAGGTAAAAGATTTACCTAAGTCTTCTTTACTCCGTGAAAGCAGTGGGAGTAGTCTCTGTTATATTTGATATAAAGTTTTATATATGATATGAAACTTGGAGACTTGTGAGATACCCTATTAGTCGTACATTAGATATGATCTAATGAAGGACATAACAAGGCTATCTGTATGACAGTTAGTATAACTGTTCGACAGTTATTGTATGTCTTATACATAGTATTCATCTTTCGTAAAGGATGATTCCTTTTTCGAAAGAGATATTGATTAGAATGTCTAAACAATATTATGTATCATTTGATGATGACATAGTGAATACTTTATTACATGCGATTATCGATGTCGATTTAATCGTAATTGTTACGAGTTATTTTGACATATTATAGACCATATGATGGATCTTGAAACACGTTCTTTGTCATCTTTGAGATATTAAGAACGAGTTTCTAATTCATGGAGAATATAGTCTGGAACCATTAGGGTCATATTAGTTTTGAGACTAATTATGACGTTAGACAGTCTACGTCATAAAGAGTCACAAAAGATGCAGTGGGAGTGTCACGAAGGATTCTACTATTTAGTGGAATCAAATGCAACTTTGAAGTATTGACTTATGAAGTTGCATAGTGACCTTTTAAATTAGAAGTTTTTGAATTGTTATTGTGCTTGCGGTTGTCTTCATAGTATTTTGGATTTGATCCTAAATACTTGGACAATTCAGTAGCTGTAGCACAATACTGTGTAGCATCAGAGTCATATTAATGTATAATCTAGATTCTACAAAATATGAATGATGCTGACTATGGGAAACGATGGAGTTTGTTTGACAAACTCAATATGTCATGGCGGACTTGTTTTTGTTGCCTACCTCTTAAGTACTGGGTGAGCTTTTGAGGGCCATGTGCATACGATGCACATTGAGACGTGTATATGATACCGTGGATTGGCACTAGAGCAAGTGGGAGAAATTGTTGGGGTTGGTGCTCAGAGCGCCAATCCGGACCGTATTTATGTCTGATTCATGAATACGAACATCCCCTTATTCTATAATATTACTTATTTATGGTTGCACCTCTTGTTCTTATATACATATTCGATCTGATTACGATTAGATTGAAACTAAATGTGGTTTAGTGATATGTATATATTAGACAAAGGCCCGATAATATATAATGCAGTACACAGTTACAAAGTTAGTTTGTAATTGACATTGGGAAGTGTCACTGCTATATGTATATTATAAAACATAGTTCCTGGTCAAGATTTGCTAACACGGGTCGGTTAGTCAAATCCGTTGAGACCAGTACATGTCGTATATCGAGACTTGGTCCGATGGTTTATCCCAATGAACCATGAGTCTAGGGAGACTCGTATAGACATGTAGGTGTTTATAATGGATAAACACTGAACGGCTCACCGAAGATTCTTAATGGATGGTACGCCAACGTCAATAAGAATCTTCTCGGGTTGAATAGAATAGTGGTCCTTCGACTTGAGACACCACTGTGGATGTATGAGACATCCTCCACACTTAGATGGCAGTCACGTCACCGATCTATTTAGATCAGACCTCCGCCTATTCGTTGGGTGTGGATCGATCCTCAGGATATCCTGTGTGTGTCAAGATAGGATCCGTCAGTTCTGTGTACAGAGCATAGGTAGTCCATATATTATTAGCAGTCTGTTAAATCTGTGGCCACAGTATACATCGGAAGTAAGTTCCGAGTGTTATTTAGAGATTGCTAATAGATACGTCGACGAGATAATACCTATAGAGATTTGACGTTTACATCTATATCTCTGGGATTATCCGGATACCTGTGACGGAGGGATTATACGTATGCAATGACCTCGACCTGTATGATTCAGCTAGTTATCCGTGATCGTCATAATCTACGGGTGGATAGATTATGCACATGAAATTGGATTTCGTGACGGATATACCTGAATCTAGAGAGTCTCAATAATGAAACATACTCGTAGAGCACTAGAGCAACATTTATGAATAATGATGATTATTTATAAATCGTTTAATCGTTAAACGAAAAATACATGCGAACGGGCCGAACCGTCATTTCCTAATTAATGTGTATTTGTATTTAATATATGATATTATTAAATACACATTAATAAATGGTCAAATAAAGGTATTTGACATATATCATCAATATATGTATTTGAGATATTTAAAGTAAATATAATACATATATTTGATATATTTGTATTTAATTAATTATTAATTATTTAATTGTTAAATGATTAATATAATTAAAATATAATATATCACCAAATGATAAAGTTAGGAAATGATTATAAGTTGCAATTGTTGACTTATACATTAAAGGAAAAGGTTGTCAAATTGATTTTGACTTCTTAAGATATTTGTTCAAAATTGTTTGAAAATGAAAATATCTTTTTCCTTTATTTTCATTAATTTCGGCCATTACACTTTAAATATAAGAGTTATATTATTCTTAGTTGCATTTGTTGACTTAATTAAATATCTAATAAAGTGTTATTAAGATATTTATGCAAGTTGACTAAATGTAAAGTTAAATGAAATTGAAATGAAATTTTGGTATATTTGTATACACAATTTCGGCCAAGGGCATTCTTTGTCCTAAGTATAAATTGTTTTCATTTCACTTTCATTTGATAACCTAATTCACTTTAACATAAACTCCATTAATGGAAACAAAGGAAGCTTGAGAGAAAGAAAGAAGAAATCAAAGAAAGCTTGGTTTTTAGTAGTTTCTTCAACTTACTATTAGAGAGGAAAATGTTCCTTAGGATCTAGGCTTTAACATATGATGTTCTTAGGTTATTTCTTTCTTTATTCCTTGTGTTTTTGTTGATGGAAGTTTTGATGGAAGTGTTGAGCATGTATGATGAAGGAAGGTTGTGACTATTGTAGTTATAAGCTTTCTTTTAAGGTTTTGGAAACCATGTTGCTAATCTAGAGTTGTTGACCCACTCTTAGATGACCTAGATTTGATCTTGAGTTGTTTCATTGTGTTGAGACTTTGATTGGATGGAAGAAACATGATTGAAGTAGTTGATTTAACCAATTTGGTCTAATTTGTCCAATTTGAAGAAATTGAAAAATTAGGGTTCATGACCAATTCCAAATTTGGGGGTTTTCATATATGTTGTGTATTTGGATGTGTATATGATGCATATAAAGTTTCATGTTCATTGGATTACATCTTGATGTGTTTTGATGCATGAAATGACAAAGTGCACAAAATGGGTCCTAATTGGTGCATTCGGCCAAAGTGGGAAAATTTGGGGATTTGGTTGCTTTTGGTGTTTTGATGTTTTGAACATGCTAAGTTCATCTTAGAAATGATTTAGAATCATTCAAAATTGATTAGATCAATTTCGGACTAAAATGGACAAAATACTAAAGTAAGGGTAATTTGGTAAATTCACTTAAATATGATTTATTTGAATTTTATTTCATAATTTGATTATTGGATAATTAAATAAATATGTTTATTTAATTAATCCGAGAAAAAGTTTTGAAATCGGAAGATTCGATCTTCCGCCGCTTCCGCTGCATTACCGGATTCACCCCCTAAAAACCCCTACAAGGTGATAGGGAAGTGATTCTTTGAGCATGGAAGCTTGAAGCTTGGAGCTTCAATGGAGTCATCCATGGCCGAAAATGGAGGAGACTTTCACAGCCCTAACCGTGCGTCCACTGCAGTTCCAGAAGCCATTGCCGAGCTTGGAGGGAGCTTAAAAACGCATGTTCTTCGTTTCATCAAAACCGTTCAATGTGAGTTATGTTTCCGCCTTACTCCTTTGATGTGTTTATATGCGGTTTTTGTGCATGATTTGTTGATCTTGGGACTTTGAATTGAACTCTTACAGCGGACTCCCATAGACACGCAGACATACTACCAATGGGATTCCGCGGGGTCTATCCAGAGCGAAGCTGTTTTCCGTACCATCGGTAAAACACAACCTCCTACCGCACTTGCATAAGTATCCAATACTCAAATATATGAGAACTATGCTGTTGTGCCCTCACAACACGCACAAGTGCAGTACTAGTCTATTCTGCATTATCGATGTCCAATCTCGATAATACTACGACTAGGGATATTTAATGATTAAACCTTTATGGATTGATACTGTCTCATATCATCTCAATCCGGAATTAATCATAGGGACTTTTACCATTTATATATCAAAGTAAATAAATTACAAAACGGTAAAGGCAATTTCATTACTACATAGTTAATTTTGTACAATAATACAATATCATTTACAAAATAGTGACGCTATGGGTCATTACTGTCTAACAATCTCCCACTTGGCCTATAGCCAGTCACTCAAGCATCTAATACCTGAACTATGTACATGTCGCTCAAACTTTTCCCGAGGAATAGCCTTCGTCAGCGGATCTGCAATATTATCCTCTGATGCGATCTTTTCGATCTTCACATCGCCACGATGTATGATCTCTCGAATCAGATGGAATCGTCGAAGAACATGTTTGGATCGTTGATGAGACCTTGGTTCCTTAGCCTGTGCTATAGCCCCGCTATTGTCACAATACAATGGAACGGCTCAGCTGCTAACGGAACTACTCCTAATCCAATTAGGAATGTGGATGAAACTGCCTTTTGCCTTCAGCGTAGCTGCTGCATAATGTATCTCTCTTCAGTTATTGAATCGAACAGTATCTTGTTGAAGATTTCTCAATCACTGCTCTTTCTTAGATGTACGCTTCAGTTAATCGGCAACAGTATCTTGCTTGGAAGATTTCCAGCTCACTGCTCCGTTATTCAAACAAATATGTACCCAGATTGCGACTTAAAGTCGTCTCTATCGGTTTGGAAACTTGCATCGGTATACCCAGATACCTCAAGTTCTCCATCTCCATAGATTAAGAAAGCATCCTTAGTTCTGTTAAGATACTTAAGGATACTCTTAACCGCCATCCAGTGATCTTTACCTGGATCGGCCTGATATCGACTGCACATGCTCAAAGCATGGGACACATCAGGTCGTGTACATATCATGGCATACATGATCGATCCGACTGCCGAGGCGAACGGAGTCCGACTCATGTTGTCTCTCTCATCTTGTGTTTTAGGACACATGTCCCTAGATAGATAGACGCCATGTGATATTGGTAACAGTCCCCTCTTGGACTGATCCATGTTGAATCTCTTCAACACTTTATCAATATATGTACTCTGGGAGAGTCCAAGTAGCTTTCTAGATCTATCCCGGTAGATCTTTATTCCTAGAATAAAAGCTGCCCCTCCCAGATCTTTCATGGAGAATTTCAATGAAAGCCAAGCTTTCACCGACGTTAACATGGGAATGTCATTGCCGATAAGTATACATCATCGACATAAAGGACAATAAAAGTCAGTGCACTCCCACTAACCTTCTTATATACACAAGGATCATCTTCGTTTTGAATGAAATCATATTCTTTTATGATCTCATCAAAACGTTGGTTCCACGACCGCGATGCTTGCTTCAGTCCATAAATGGACCGATTTAACTTACAAACCTTGTTTGCAAGTCTAGGTGCGATAAAACCGTCAGGCTGTTGCATATAAACATCTCCGAAAGGTTTCCGTTAAGGAAAGCGGTTTTAACGTCCATCTGCCATATTTCATAATCGTAATATGCAGCTATTGCAAGCATTATCTGAATGGATTTAATCATGGCAACGGGTGAGAAGGTTTCGTCATAATCAACTCCAAGTCGTTGACGATATCCCTTCGCTACAAGCCTAGCTTTGTACGTTTGTACGTTGCCATCCATGTCAGTCTTCTTCTTGAAGACCCATTTGCATCCAATAGGCTTTACGCCTTCTGGTGCATCAACCAGTGTCCAAACTTGGTTGGTATACATGGAATCCATTTCGGCCTTCATGGCTTCTTGCCATAAAGCGGATTCGATACCTTGTATCGCTTCCTCATACGTAGCCGGTTCATTATCCTCAATAATTAATATCTACATGAGGTGAGATCAGGAATCCATACCTCTCAGGTATTACCCTGACTCTCTCCGACCTACGCGGTCCTTGTGTATTTGAAGATTGTGGTTCAGTCTCATCCCAGATGGACTGTTCATGTTCCGTTGATAATTCATTGCCAAGAGTATCACTACGACTTTCATCGAGTTCTACTTTCTTCCCACTAAACACTGCATTTAGGAATTCCTTCTCAAGGAAAACCGCATGTAGAGCAACAAATACTTTGTTCTCTTGTGGGTGATAGAAGTAATATCCTTTGGTTTCCCTAGGATATCCAACGAATAGGCATTTATCTGATTTGGGTTCAAGTTTGGTACCTTCCAAACGTTTAACGTATGCCCAGCAACCCCAAATCTTCAGGAATGAGAAACCCGGTTTCTTACCTGTCCATATCTCATATGGATTCTGTTCAACAGACTTTGACGGAACCTTATTCAAAATAAGAACTGCACTGTTTAATGCATATCCCCAGAAGGAAATTGGCAGCTCAGTGCGACTCATCATCGACCTTACCATGTCCAACAAGGTACGGTTTCTCCGTTCGGACACACCATTTAATTGTGGTGTTCCAGGAGGAGTCCACTGTGAAAGAATACCATATTCTTTCAGGTAATCTTGAAACTCATTACGTAAGTATTCGCCACCACGGTCCGACCGTAATGTCTTAATACTCTTGCCTGTTTATTTTTCAACTTCGTGTCGAAACTCTTTGAATTTCTCAAAAGTTTCCGACTTGTGCGTCATTAGATACACATAACCGTAACGTGATGCATCATCGGTAAAGGTTACGAAGTATCGATATCCACCTCTAGCCTGGCTAGACATAGGCCCACAAACGTCACTATGAACGAGGGCTAACAGTTCAGTGGCACGTTCACCTTTACCGCTAAAAGGTGATTTAGGCATTTTGCCTAATAAGCAAGATTCGCAGACGTCATATGAATTTGGATCAAATCCGTCCAAGTACCCACTCTTCGAAAGTGTGGATATGCGAGTCTTGTTAATGTGTCCCAGACGACAAGACAATGCCACATATAAGTTTCATCATTTGGATCACTCTTTTTAAGCCTTTTGTTTGTTAATTTATATGTAGGAGATTCATTTATATTCAAAATATAAAGACCATTATTTGCAACTGCAGTGCATATTTCTGCATCATTTTTATATAAATAACACCCAGTGTTTCTAAATACAAAAGTGTACCCATTTCGGGTTAACAAAGATACAGATATAATATTCCTAGTCAAACTAGGTACATAATAACAGTCATTTAGTTTAAGTACATGCCCCGAGGGCAGTTCTAATACAAAAGTGCCCACGGCCAAAACAGCAACAGGAGTTCCGTTTCCAACTCGTAGATCAATCTCCCCTGAAGCCAGAGTCCTGCTGTTCTGCAGATCCTGCACATCAGTACATATATGAGAACCACAACCAGAATCAAAAATCCAATTTTTAAAACTAGAAGTAGCCATGTTTATTTCAATAACAAACATACCAGAGGTCGGTGCCTTGCCCGCCTTGATCTCCCTTCTGATCGCCTTGTTCATGCGGCAGTCACGCTTCCAGTGACCTCTTTTGCCGCAGTTAAGGCATATGTCTTGTGACTTGTTCCTCGGCTTCCCAGAAGCCATCGGCATCTTGGCCTTGCCCTTGTTCTTACGCTTCTTCTTTTTCACCCCTCCAGTTGCCTTGGGCCCAGCCCTTGACGTCTGAGAGGTCGATGCAAAGTGCGCCTCGCGCTTGTTGCCTTTAAGAAGCTCTTTCTCTGACTCCTTAAGAATGGACAATAGCTCTCCAAGAGTATCGTCCGTATCCATCAACTTGTAGTTGATGATAATCTGCTTCCAAGTATCGGGAAGTGACTGTAAAAGCATGTCTACAGTCAGCTCAGCCTCCAAGACTATTCCCATCTTGGCCAGCTCATCAATGTCAGCTATCATTTGAGTCCCGTGGGCCTCAACTAAGCGCCATCAGTCATACGGGAGCGAAAGAGTTTCTTCACCAACTCATACCTCTCCATCCGCTTATTAGTGCGGTGAAGATCCTTTAGTCTAGCCATCATATTATAAGGATCCAAGTCCCTATTCTGGCGACGAAAGTGTTGAGTCATGGAAGCAAGCATGATCGACTGAGTTGTATCACAATCATCGCTATGAGTTCTCCATAACTCCAGCTCAAGTGGCTCAGTGGGCCTCGGCCCGAGAGGTCTCTGTATGGTGTACAACAGCCTCTCTGCCCCAAGGACTATCCTCAGGTTCATTTCCCAGTCAGCAAAGTTCGTGCCCTTAAATACATTATCACCCATGATTATGTCTCGGACATTTCCTTTGTTTGCCATCTTAACTACGATAGTCCAACTATCTAGTTAACGATATATGGGTACAATCAAACTGTTACAAGAAAAATAACATTTTATTAGTCCAACTAATGTTAAAATATTGACGAAATAAATTTTGTAAGCGCGTAAAGCTAAGTATCTGAATGAAATTGCAAATTCAATACTAGCCTCCCACTATTTTCTACAAGTCTCTAACCCTCTGTCGAGTACTCGGGAAATCCAATTTCCTACTGGGCTAGGATCCCGTTAAATAACACACAACCTTGACTTTGGCCAACAAGTTGTATGATATTTAACTAGGTAGATCTCGAAGATCAATTGGATCTCATCCAATTCCTAGATCCGGTAGGTGGACATCCAAGTCCGAAACATATATATCTAATACATATGTCAATGTATCCAATACATTTTCCTAACCATTTCCTCTGAATCAACTAAGTCTTGGCTTTGGCACAACAAACTTAATGATTCCAGTTAAGCGGGACCCATTGACATGGAAAGTTTCGTAATCAATGTCGATGGACAAGAAGTGATCTTGACTTTGGCCAACAAATCACAACTTGGACAAGACACCGATATGGAACAAAACTCTCATGATTCAAACACATCCTCAATTGACAAAGGTCTTGACTTTGGCCAACAAACCAATGCCAATTTCGGATCTTGAGAAAGAATCACTCAACGGAAGGAAAATCGCTTAATATTGTTTGAGGGATTTTCATGTAATTGGCAACCAATTAATTTATCTTTGTTAGGTCTCATCATCATACACCCTTAAGCATGCTTCTAAAACATCATAAAGCGCGTAAAGTAAAGTAATAGCGATATACGGATGGATATGAACAACAACTTGTTCCTAGAACAAATCACTCCCTTTCCTCTCCCCGCTAGAACTATTCTACTCTTACCCAATTACATAATACAATAAGAGAAACCTCATTTACATTGAGGGGAATTAGGTGAGAAGAGAATACAAAGAGACAATAAGAGAAAGGCTGGACACGCAGGTCCAATTTACAAATTCTAAATTTACATAATTTCTAAAATTACCCTTCCCTTCTAATATCCATCCGATATACACTATTCATACATTACATCCACATTCATTCATTCAAGGCATGTTATACAACCAATCAAATCCAATTAATTAGTCTTTAATTAGGTGACAATACAATGTTCAAACAATTGTTTGCATTTGCGCGAGTCCAACTCAATTTGAGAATAAATACTTATAGTATGAATTCACGAATTATATCGAACTACTCATCAAATCCAATTTAAGTCGTATTCAATATTAATCCTTATATTTAATTCCAAATTAAATATTTACACTTTTATTGTGCTTTTATGACTTAGATTCCAAATCTAATTCTATCGGGTCTCAAAGCCCAATCAACATCCAATGTCCGTTTAATTAAAGTCTGATGGGCTTTCAATTGATTTCATTAGGCTTGGGCCTTGGTCAATGTGGGTCAAACCCAATTTCCAAGCCCAATAAGGAATCACCCTCATTTGCCATAAAAATCAATATCAAGCCCATAAGGCCCAATTAAACATAAAAGCCCATTTATTACATTTGGACTTAATGGAGTGATTTAGGCCCATTTTTGGATCCAATCCAATTTGCCCAAACCTACTTGGTCCAACCAAGCCCATTATGTCCAAATATAATAGTTTTAGGCCCAATTCAAAATTAAGCCCAATTAATCAAATTTTAAAATTCCAAATTTTATAACTTAATTAATTAAAGTGTAATGTCATGATTAATCCTTTAAATCAATATTTCCAAAATATCAAATTAATCCATTAATCATATTTTTATCTTAAATACATGTCCAACATTATTTAATCAAAAATCAAGTCCCTAATCTTCTTCCATGCATTCGGCCAAGGTGATGAAAAATTACCGAGAACATGAAGAAGAAGAAGATTAGGGACTTGAAAAATTTCGACAGTTAGGAGAAACTGTCATGGATATTGAAGAAGAAGAGGCAGAGAACATGAAGTTTTATGGCCTATGTAGGAGGCCTATTGGGGGAACATTAGGTACCAAACCTGTTTCTGCGGAGATTGCTGCCATCCGGAATCGGAGATTCTCCAACTTAGGGAGGCCGTTGTCTAAGGTGCTGGAGAAATTAAAAAGACAAGGTCTTCTGAAACCCCTGGAGACCAAACCACTTCCCAACCCTCCACCACCACATCTCAATCTGAGCCAATACTGTCACTTCCACCAACAGAAAGGCCATGACACTGATATTTATGCACGCCTCCGCCATGCAATCCAAGACCTTATAGACTCCAAAAAGATACCCGATCCTGAAACAGAACGCCACAACACACACCAAAATCCCCTACCAAATTACCACTATGTCCCCCCACCGACCTATATGATAGCTCTGGCCTACCCGAAAACCTTGTTTTCAAGTCCTTTGACCATCAAGCCTTTTGCCTGGGTATCTGGGACAGTAACAGTGAAGATGAGATAGAACGGGGGTAGAATTTCTGGGAAGACTTCTCCAGTAATGATGAAGAAGAAGTGAGGGGAATGACACGTAGCGGTCGTTTCTATAATGATATGGCAGAAAAGGGTAAGGAAGTATTAACAGATGGCAGAGAAGTGATTGAGAATGCAGAGATTACTGAGGGAGATACAGTGCTGAGGCAGTTGAAAAAGATCTGGGCACAAGTTAGCATTTGGGAATTATTGTGTTCATCACAGGAACACAGACGGGCCATGGTTGAGGCCTTTAGCAAGATAGTAGTGCAAGAAGACGCCAAACCCGCAATGTTTGTTGGGTAAGTCCAAAAGGAAACTCTGCCAATATCCTTTTCTGAGGAAGAACTCCCGGCTGAGGGGAGAAATCATAATATACCCTTTTTTATGAGGGCTGAAGTGAGGGGTAAAAGGACCTTTTGTGTGATGGTGGATGACGGCTCATTTATTATTGTGTGCCCGTTGAAGATTTTGGCCAAGCTGGGTATGAAGGCAACAGATCTGGATCCCTCTAGTATGACTATTAAGGCTTACGATGATAGTAAGCGAGGAGTTGTGGGTACATTTGTGGCAACGGTCAAGGTTGTTCCTATTGAGGACGAAGTTGATTTCACAGTGCTAGATATCCCAGCTACTTTTGCCTTGTTGTTGGGAAGGCCTTGATTTCATAATCTTGGAGGCGTGCCCTCTACTCTGCACCAGATGATTAAGTTCCCGTATGAGGGAGAGATTGTCACCATTCGAGCTGAGGTGGACAATGTCGTAGCTGCTGTGGAGATACAGCCTTTCACGAGGTTCCAAGTGTCGGCGAATTTTGAGGAGTGGGTGGATCCTATGGTGGCTAGGATCATGGAAAAGATTAAGTTCGAGCCGGGTAAAGGTTCAACATTGCCTAACTTTAGAGGTCATACCACTCGAAGGGGTTTGGGGTACAAGTCTGATGAAGAAAAGCCGAGGGCTAAAAAGAAAGGGTTAAAATTGATGGAATGCTTTGTAAAGGCTTCAGAGTATCAAGGTGAGCCCGAACTAATAGAATTTAATGGGATTGTGGTGCCTGGATTTGAGATCTTCCAGGATATGTTGGGTGAAAAGCCGCTGACGGAAGAAATTGTGGAAAAAAAAAAGATAAGTGGGAAGAAGAGTTGATGAAATTGGAGTGCCTGAGTCTCGAAGAGGATGAAGAAAATGAGAAAAATTCGGTTGCAGAGGAAGAAGTGTCTGTGGATGATGAAGACATTTATCTTCCTGATTTATTTGAATGTATTCATGCTTGAGTCTCTTCCTTTCAATTTTCATGACTTGAGTATATTTGATATCAGCTCAACCAGAACAAATGCATTTAACTTGGTCACGCCTAAGAACCCCAAGGAAATTCTGATTGCAAGTGAGGTTACCTCCGAGGAGAGGGAGAAATTAGAAGAAATATTGGTAAAATATTCCAAAGTGTTTGCTTGGTCCTACGAGGACAGGCCTGGGGTAGACAGAAGTATTGCCCAGCATACAATAGTAACTTATCCAAATACGAGGCCGGTAAAACAAAAACTTCGACGGATGAGACCAGAATGGGCTGAGAAAGTTAGAGAAGAAGTCAAGAAACAGATAGATGTGGGGTTCCTGGAAGTGGTAAAGTATCACGAATGGTTAGCAAATGTTGTGCCAGTGCCGAAGAAAGACGAGAAAGCCAGAATGTGTGTGGATTACAGAGATCTCAACAAGGCCTGTCCGAAAGATGATTTTCCTCTACCTCATATTGATGTGCTAGATGATAGTGTAGCTTTATCTGCCATGTATTCATTTGCAGATGGGTTTTCAGGGTATAATCAGGTTCTTATGGCTGAGGAAGACAAGCACAAAACTGCCTTTGTCACCGAGTGAGGTACTTATTGTTACAAAGTAATGCCGTTTGGGCTCAAGAATGCAGAAGCTACTTATCAGCGGATGGCCACTACATTGTTCCACGATCTGATGCATAAAGATATTGAAGTGTATGTGGATGACATGATGGTGAAATCAGAGACAAGAATTGGGCATATAGAAGCACTAGAGAAGTTCCTTCAGAGGGTCGATAAGTACAACCTGCGATTGAATCCTAAGAAATGTGTGTTTGGGGTAACATCAGGAAAATTACTGGGACATACAGTGGGAATGGGAGGAATAGAAGTAGATTCTGAGAAAATCAAAGCAATTACTGAGATGCCGGCACCGAAGACAGAGAAAGAGGTTAGAGTATTCCTGGGAAAAATTCAATACATCAGTCGGTTCATCGCCAAGTTGACATTAGTTTGTGAGCCCATTTTCAAACTATTGAGAAAGGACCAGCCAGTGAAATGGAATGAGCAGTGTCAGTCAGCCTTCGACAAGATTAGAGAATACTTGGTAAAACCTTCTGTATTGAAACCTCCAAGACCGGGCAAGCCTTTGGTACTGTATTTGGCTATAGAATCAGAAGCACTGGGTGCAATGATGGTACAAGCAGATGAGACCGAGGTAGAGCATGCAGTCTACTATCTCAGTAAGAAAATGCTTTCGCATAAAGCCCGCTATCAAGAAGTAGAGAAGATCTGTTTGGCAGTAGTATGGGCATCCAGAAAATTGCGGCATTACTTCCAATCTTACAAGATCCAGGTAGTGGCAAACGAGAATCCTTTGAAATATCTGCATTCAGTGCATTCACTAGTGGGAAAATTGGGCAGATGGTTAGTGTTGCTGACAGAGTTTGACATTGAGTACCTCACTTCCACAATGATCAAGGGGCGAGCCGTATCAGAGTTTCTGGCATTGCAACCTATCGAAGGGGATCAGCATAAGTTTGAATTTCCAGATGAAGAGATCCAGGAAATAATAGTTCAGGGATGGAAAATGTACTTTGACGGAGCAGTGAATTACAAGGGAGCCGGAATTGGGATTGTGATAGTGACCCCGGAAGGAGAAACCTTGGCTATGGCCAATAGGTTGACATTCGGAGTAACCAACAACATGGACGAGTACGAAACATGTGCTTTTGGGTTGACGACACTGATAGCCTTGAAGGCTGAGAGCGTAGAGGTCTACGGGGATTCAATGTTAGTAATTCGACAGATTCAGGGAGAATGGGAACTGAAGGAAGAACGGTTGAAACCTTACCTTTTTCACCTCAGAAAGTTGGCACAGGCTGTCCCTGATTGTAAATTTTAGCACTTGCCGTGAGAAGAGAATCAGATGGCAGATGCATTGGCTACACTTGCAGCGACTTGGGAAAATCCATAAAAGTTATTGATGAGACCCTTGATACTGACAACAGCAAGCAAACCGATCTATGAGACAGAAAGAGTTTCGGAAGTAGAGATCAACGATGGTAAACCTTGGTATCATGACATTCAGAGGTATCTAAGACACGGAGAACTCCCGGAGGGAGCAGGCAGAAAAGATAGGTTAGCCATTCAGAAGTTATCTTCCCAGTACGTGATTTAAAAGGGGAACTGTACAATAGTCAAGCAAATGGCATTCAGCTAAATTGTTTGAGAAGATAAGAGGCTCAGAAGATAATGGAAGAAATACATGCGGGGGTATGTGGACCACACATGAATGGGTTGAATTTGTCTCGCAAGATTGCAAGACAAGGTTTCTATTGGTTAACCATGGAGAAAGACTGTGCGAAGCTAGTAAAACATTGTCACGATTGTCAAGCACATGGTAATATGAATCATCTGATTCACACAGAGTTACACGGGTTTTTAGAGCCTTGGCCCTTCTTAGTATGGGGAATTGATATGATTGGAGAGATTCGATCAAATGCATCGAATGGACATCGCTTCATAGTAGTGGCAGTAGACTACTTCTCAAAGTGGGTGGAAGCTGAATCATTCCGCAAAGTAGATGGCAAAGTTCATAACCCGGAATCTCGTATGTCGGTATGGTATGCAGCATCATGTGGTCACAGACAACGGAGTTCAGTTCCAAGGGGAAACAAAGGCAATACTGCAGAAGTATGGGATAGGCCATCACAAGTCATCGCCTTACAGACCTCAGGCAAATGGGGCAGTCGAGGTAGCCAACAAGAGAATAAAGAAAATGTTAGCCAATATGACATATAACTATAGAGACCGGGCCGATAAATTGCCGTACACCTTATGGGGGTACAGAACGTCTGTGAGAATAGCAACAAGAGCCACGCCTTACTCTTTGGTTTATGGAATGGAATCAGTATTGCCAGTGGAGGTTGAGATATAGTCAATGAGGGTATTAACCGAGACAGAGTTACCTGAACAAGAATGGGCCGCACAGAGGTTTGATCAGTTAGCACTACTGGATGAGAAGAGAATGAGGTCATTGTATCACATGCAGTTATATTAGAAGAGACTAGCCCGAGCATTCAACAAGAAGCTACCTCCCACCAAGATCAGAAAGGGTGATTTGGTACTTAAGCAGTCAAGGCCATCGACGACAGATTTGAGAGGAAATTTCAGGCCAAACTGGGAAGGACCCTACATAGTGCAGAAGATAATGGGAAATGGAGCAGTGAGACTGTCAGACTTGGAAGGGAATGAGTTCACTGAGCCGATCAATGTAGACAGATTGAAGCTATACTTTACCTAAGGGAGAGAATGTTGAGTTCTAATATAGGTCCCAAGATCATGAAATCAAGCAAGAAATTCGTATGAACACATCAAAGGAGTAAGGCGGAAACATAACTCACATTGAACGGTTTTGGATGCGAAGAACAAGATGCGTTTTTGCCTCCCTCAAAGTCACGGCAGCAGCTCTCCAAGGCAGTGGGCTGCTCGGTTTTGATGGTGGTGGTCTCCTCCATGATCGGCCATTGATGACCTCCATTGAAGCTCCAAGCTTCAAGCTCCAAAAATGATTCCAAGCTCATAAATTCGTTTCCCTATCACCATAGTATAACCCAAGGTGTGTGCTAGCACTCTTCATCTTCCTTTATTCTCGGTCAAACCAGAAATTTGAGGAAGAAATCGGCAGCGAGCCGTGAGAGGGAGAAGAGAAAATGGAGGGAAGAAATGTTTCCTAGAAACCGTGAAAGTGGATAGAGAAGTAAGAAAAGAAAAATGTATTTTGGTTTATATATTTTTTCAAAAATAAAATAAACCATATACAACTTTTCAATTTTCAAAACCAAAAAGCAAAAACCAAAAAGCAAAAAGCATTTAAAGCTTTTCAACTACCACTTCAATCACTCAAATCAAGTGACAACTTGTCACATCACTCAAAGTGACATTTGATTTGACGCTTGATGTGACTTGCGATTTGACGCTCGATTTGACTTGCATGCCGTACTCGAATTCAAAATGCGAATGCGCTCGCAAATAATCCCGGGCTCGGGTTCGCTAATTCCAAATTAACGAATTTTCCGTCGCGTCGTAATTAAATGATTACGCCTAGCGAAATCACTATTCACGTCGCTAACGAATTAATTCTAAATTAATTCGTTCGCCCGAATTAAAATCCAATTTTAATTCCGCGTCGAAATCCAATTTCTAATAATATATCAAATATATTATTTTATCGATAAATTCCAAATTAATCGTTCTCTCTCTTTAATTAATATTTTATCCCAGATAAAATATCTCTGTGATTAATCCCAGATTAATTTTCTCTCTATTCTAATTAATCCCAGATTAATTAAGTGCGAGTTATAAGTCATCGGTGAATCTTCGGGAAGCGACCCATGAGATCTCCGGATATGTTGGCAATAAATACGGTCGTCGGACTATCCGAACACGTAAGTACCTCGTACTACGTTTATACCGATTTACAAGACAAGGTTGGCTTCTAGCAAAGCGCCATGCCTACCCAATTCTCCAGAAATATTCTTACAGGAATATATAGATCTGTATCAAGCGTAGTATACCGTAGTATTGTGTATATCAGCCCAGTATCAGATAGTCACGTGCTAGGGCTGTGGCTGGATAAGTGTCTGCCCCGTCCGAAGCACATGTCGGATGTCTGGTAACTAGTCTCTATAATCGGATATATATGACCTTGTCATAATATCCCGATGGCCGGCCAGCACTTAAGAGCACTAATACCGTATTCTGCGTGACATCATCTCCACTATGACTGAAGTGATACTTCCGTCTTGACATCACACCCAATACACTATGACTCTCTGATAAACCCAGAAGTGGTGTACGCATGACCGGTTAAAGCCCTGTACCACCAAGACCAAAGTCTATCGATTATCGTAAGTATTAGCGATGTAAGTCTCAGGTTAAGACTATACACACCTACCTTGATTTCGGCCTCCCATAGACACATAGTCATAATACCAATGGGATTCCGAGGGGTCTATCCAGAGCGAAGCTGTTTCCCGTACCATCGGTGAAACACGACCTCCTATCGCACTTGCATAAGTATCATATACTTATATATATGAGAACTATGCCATTGTGCCCTCACAACACGCACAAGTGCAATACTAGCCTATTCCGCATTATCGATGTCCTGTCTCGATAATACTACGACTAGGGATATTTATGTTGGAGTTTCTAGAGGTCCCAAGATCAAAACTCAAGCATGAATCATAAGCAAATACAACGACGGAAGTGCGGAATACTTACATCGAGCGGTTGAGAGACGATATGGCAACAAAAACGAACTGAAATTTTGCTCACTGCCCACTGCTCATGTGCGCCCACTGCAGCAGTTTGTTGGTCTGATTTGCGCCATTTTGATCAAGAAAAACGAGCTCCAAGCTTCATCAAAACGTTCCTTGCTCATGGGTATACTTCCCTTATCACCTTGGCATGATCCCGGAGTGTGCTAGCACTCTTGTTTTGCCACAAAACGCACTTGCTTCCCTCCATTTTCTTTAAGTCTTGTTCGGCAGTTCACTGCCCCTTGAAACCAGAAAATGGCGTGAGAGAGGAAGAGGAGAAGAAGAGGAGAGAGTTTGCCTTTTCAATTTACTTGTCCCTTTTGTTTCAAAAACGTGAGAGAGAAAATGAAAAGCAAAAATGAAATGATATCAAATACCAAAATGAATTTTTAATCAAAAACCCTTCAAAAACCGTGAAAGGTTTTTCCCTCCAAAAGAAAATTCATCATTTGCCATCATTATCTCACATTGTGAATAGAGACAATGTATCATCCCTTAAAGGTGACTAGATACATCCATCATCTATTCGTATCATGTAATGAGATATCGCGATGTGATTTGCGGATTCCACCCGTTTCAAAATACGAATGTGTCCGCAAACACTTTCGGGCTCGATTTCGCTAATTCCGAATAAACGAATTTCCGTCGCGACGAGAACTAAATAATTACGCCTAGCGAAATCACTATTCACGTCGCTAACGAATTAATTCTAAATTAATTCGCTCGCCCGAATTAAAATCTAATTTTAATTCCGCGTCGAAATCTAATTTCGTTTAATAATATATCGAATATATTATTTTATCAATTAATTCCAAATTAATCGATCTCTCTCTCTCCTAATAAGGCATTTTATCCAAGACAAAGTTTATCCGTAATTAATCCAAGATTAATTCTCTCTCTCATCATATTAATCCCAGATTAATATAAGTGCGAGTCATACGTCATCGGTGAATCTTTGGGAAGCGACCCATGAGATCCCCGGATATGTTGGCAGTAAATACGGTCGTCGGATTATCCGAATCACGTACGTACCAAGTACTACGTTCTACCGATTTACGAGACAAGGTCGACTCCTAGCAAAGCACCAAGTCTTCCCAATTCTCCGGACATATTCTTATAAGAATATTAAGATATGTATCAAGCGTAGTATACGATTGTATTGTGCATATCGGCCCAGTATCGGATAGTCACGTGCTAGGCCTGGGGCTGGATAAGTGTCTGCCCCGTACGAAGCACATGTCGGATGTCTGGTAACTAGTCTCTATAATCGGATATACATGACCTTGTCATAATATCCCGAAGGCCGCGCAGCACTTAAGAGGACTAATACCGTATCCTGCGTGACATTATCTCCAATATGACTGAAGTGATACTTCCGTCTTGACATCACACACAATACTCTACGACTCTCTGATAAACCCAGAAGTGGTGTACTCAGAACCTGTTTAAAGTCCCCTACCACCAAAACCAAAGTTTATCGATTATCGTAAGTATTAGCGATGCAAGTCTCAGGTTAAGACTATACACACCTACCTTGATTTCGGCCTCCCATAGACACATAGTCATAATACCAATGGGATTCCGAGGGGTCTATCCAGAGCGAAGCTGTTTCCCGTACCATCGGTGAAACACGACCTCCTATCGCACTTGCATAAGTATCCAACACTTATATATATGAGAACTATGTCGTTGTGCCCTCACAACGCACACAAGTGCAATACTAGCCTATTCCGCATTATCGATGTCCAGTCTCGATAATACTACGGCTAGGGATATTTAATGATTAATCCTTCGTGGACTGATATTGTCTCATATCATCTCAATCCAGGAACTAATCATATGGACCTCTCTTCATTTATATATCTATGGTGATCTAATCACAAATGATGAGAGTGCAATTTCCTTATTACATAGTCAATTTGCTACAACAACACAATGATCTGTGCAAATAGTGACGCTATGGGTCATATTATCCAACAATCTCCCACTTGGCACATAGCGAGTCACTCAAGTGTCCTACACCTGAACTATGTATGGTTCGCTCAAATTTCTGAGGAAAGGTTTTCGTCAGCGGATTTTTCTGATTATCGTTTGACGCGATTTACACGATCATCACATCGCCACGATGTATGATCCGAACGAATCAGATGATATAGAAGTATATATCTGGATCGTCGATGAGACCTTTAATTCCTTAGCCTGTGCTGACGCCTAGCTCAGCTGCTAAAGGAACTATATCTAATCTAATTAGACTTATTTTCGATCCAAATGGCTTCTATTGCTGCCTCAGCTGCAGCAATAATCCGCATTTGTTGTTTATTCGGCAACAGTTATCTTGCTCGGAATATTTCCAGCTCACTGTCCTGTTATTCAAACTTTATAGTACCGTAGTATTTAATTGCTTGGAAACTTACAGCAGTGATCCCAGTCACTTCAAGTTCTCCTTCTCCATAGTTTAAGATAGCATCTTTAGTTCTCTGAGATACTAACAGATGTTCTTAATTTCAATCCAGTGACTATCACTTGGATTGACCCGATTGTGACTCCATATGCTCGAAGCGTATGAGACACCAATACAAGTACATTTTAAATGTACAATTTCCCAGAGAGTGTTAACAACTCTAAATCTATCCCAGTAGATCTTTATTCCTTGAATAAAGGTTGTTACTCCCCAGAATTCTACGGAGAATTTCTATTGAAAGAATATCCATGAAAGCCAAGCTTTCACCAATTGTTTTATGGGAATTTCATTGTCAGTGCCCTCTCCCACTAACCTCCTTATATACACAAGAATTATTTCGTTTTGAGTCAAATCATAAATCATTATGATTATTTCAAAACGACAGTTCCAAGAACCTTATGCTTGCTTCAATCCAAACATGGATCGAATAACCCGCAAACCTTGTTTGTTGGTTATACAAAATCGTCAGGATGTTCTAATCATCCTCCAAAATGTTTCCTTTTCAGGAAAGCGATTTTGATCTGTAACTGACACATTTCATAAATGAAATATGCAGTTATCAACAAGCATCTTCAAAATGGATTTACCATGGCAACAGGTAAAATGATGAATCGTTATTAACACAATGTTGATAACGATACCTTTCCATCAAAAGCCCAGCTTTGTACGTTGGTATGTTGCCTTCCATGTATGTCTTCCTTGAAGACGTTTAATGTACCAATAGGCACAATGCCTTGTGGTACAACAACTAGATATCAAAAATAGTTGTTATACATGGAATCCATTTTGGATCATGACACTTTGCCAAAATAGGGAGTTGATACCTTGTATCATTTCCTCGTACGTAGTCGGTTGGTATTCCTCAATAAGATTACATCTCTATGAGGTTAGATCAGAAACCCATACCCTAGGTTGTTTTCTGACTCTATCCGATCTACTCTGTTCTTGTGTATTCGAAGATTAATGGTATAGATTCATCATAGATGAACTATTTGTGTTCATTAAGGACTTCGTGCCTTGAATAGTATTACTCCGATTTTCATCGAGTATCACTATCCTCCCACTGACCACTGCATATTGGTATTCCTCTCAGGAAAACCGCATGGTGAGCAACAATCATATTGTTCTCATGTGAGATTTACAAGTACTATACTTAAGGTTTCCCTTAGGATAACCTATATTGGCACTTATCCAATTTGGGTCTTTTAGTTTGGTATCATCCAAACGTTATGCCTAGCATACCCAAATTATTAGGAATGAGAAACCCCGTTTCTTTCCTGTTCATATCCTATATGATATCTGTCAAACAGATTTATATGGAACCTTATTCTAAATAAGTTTTGCACTGTTAATACATATCCTATTGAAGGAAACAGTAGCTCAGAGCGACTCGTGATAAACCTTATCATGTCCAACAAAATTCGGTTTTAGTTCGGACATACCGTCTAACTGACGTGTTCTCGAGAGGAGTCCTCATATGAAAGAATACTGTACTCTTTCATTTATGTATGAAACTTAATGCTTAAGTATTTTCATTACGGTCTTACCGCGATGGTATAATACTATAGCCGATCTGTTTATCTACTTCGTGTCGAAACTCTAAAAGTTTCCGAATTGTGTTCTTCAAAAGAAACACATAACCATAACGTGATGCCACATCCGTTAAGGTCACGAAATATTCATGTTCACATCTAGCCTAGCTAGATATGGGCCCACTTGTTTCACCATGAATAGGGCTAACAGATCGGTGGCCCTTATACTATTACCAAGTAAATAGTATTTTAGGTACTTTACCTAATAAACTAGATTCGCAGACCTTATTTGAATAGTCAAATCAGTCCTAGTACCCACTCTTCAAAAGTGTGGATATACGAGTCTCATTTAATTGTGTCCTAGACAACAATGCCACAAATAAGTCTCTATTGATCAAATCAATTTGAGCTATTTATTTGTCATTTTATATGTTTGAGATTTTATTTATATTCAAAATATAAATTCTGTTATTTATATTAAATGTATTTATCTCAGTATCATCTTTATATAATAAAGCACTTTAGTGTTTTAGAATATAAAGGTTCACCCGCAGTGGGTTAAACACTGATAAAGAGATAATGTCTCTAGTCGAACTAGTTACATCATAACATTTCCTAATTTAAGTACATACCCGAAGGGTAGTTCCTAAACTTAGGTATCTACGGTCGAAACAGCGACTTTCGTCCCGTTTCCGATTCGCAGAGCAATCTCAGCTTGAAGTCAGTATCCTGCTCAAAGCAGATTCTGAACATCAATACATATATTTTATGTACCACACTAAGTATTTAAAATCTAATTTCAATACTAGTAGTGAACATAACTTTGACAAACATTTTAAAGTTAGAGCCTCACCCTTTCTTTAATTCCTTGTGTCTTCCATATCCAAATGGTAGTCACTTTGGTATATGTCAATTATCCTTTTCAATATTTTAGGAACCTTAGGTCAAGCCTTGGGTTTTTAGAATATTGAAACGATGTGCACCTCGTGCTACATCCCCAATTGCAAATTTTGACTTTATCTCCTCTAGAATAGTCAATTAATTCTCCAAGAATTATAAATTGCAATTTTAATACTTCTTAAATCTAAAATTAGATTTATGACAAGTATATTAAATTAAGCATTAAAGTCATCATCACATAAATCTTCCAAAGATTATGCTATACTTATTTTGCTTAATTTTGGGCGTAAGGTATAATAAGTTATTTTATCAAATAAAGTAACCTATTATTTATTCCCAATTTGAAAATAAATCATTTAAAATATTTAATCCCAGATTATATTTTAAATATCCAACTTTTCAATTTCTTATCATGATTACAATAGTCCAACTATTTAATCAACGATTAGTGGTACTATATATATTATAATGATTATAATAGTCCAACTATATAATCAAATATAATCCAAATTAATTAACCTCAATTACATTGATTACTATAATCCAATATAAAATCAACTGTAAACTGAAATTAATTAATTCAATATATTGATTAATATAATCCAATTATATATAATCAAGTATAATACAGTCCAACTGTTTATTAAAACAACAATTAAATATTAGTCCAACTAACATTTAATCTAATGACGAAATAATTTAAATGAGCGCGTATGGCGAGTAATTGAACGAATGTTGCAAATTCAATACTTGCCTCCCACTATTTTTCGTCGAGCCTCTAACCCTCTGTCGAGTACTCGGGAAACCGTGTTTCCTAGTGGGCTAGGATCCCGTTAAGTATCACACAATCTTGACTTTGGCCAACAAATTGTATGATAATTAACTAGGTAGATCTCGAAGATCAATTGGATCTCATCCAATTCCTAGATCCAGTAGGTGGACATCCAAGTCCCAAACATATATCTTATATGCCTATACATCGAATGTATACCCTAACCTTTTCCTCTGAATCAACTAGGCCTTCGCTTTGGCACAATAACAAACCTAGTGATCCCAGTCAAGCGTGGACCCATTGACAGGGAAGCTTCGTAATCAAATGTCTATGGACAAGAAGTGGTCTTGACTTTGGCCAAACAAACCACAACTTGGACACGACACCGATATAAACAAAGCCTCGTGATTAAAGCACATCTTTGACTGACAAGGCTTGACTTTGGCCAAAAACAACCCCTGACAATTCCGATCTTGAGCAAGAATCACTCAATGGAAGGAAATGACGCATGCATGATATATATTGAGGGATTTTCGCGTGCAAATTGGCTACCAATATTAATTCTTTGTTAAGGTCTCATCATCATAACCCTTAAACATGCATTGTAAATACATAATAAAGCGTATATGAAAATAAATAATAATGATATGCGGATGGATACTTACACATTGATCCTAGATCAAATCTCTCCCTTTCTCACTCAAGCTAACACTAGTATTACTTCTACCCGTTACACTATACTTCTAAAGAAACCTCATATACATAGAGGGGAATAGGTGAGAAGAGAATACAAGAGAACGAAGGTGCAAGGCTGGACTCGCAGGTCCAATTAATAAATCAAATTTATTACAACAATTTCCAAAATTGCCCACCCATCTAATATCCATCCGATATACATTATTCATGCAACTCAACCACGTATCACTCATATAAGCATGCTATCAATCAATCAATCAAATTAATTAATCTGATAATTAGTGATCATCCAATGTTCAAACAACGATTTGATTTTGTTCGAGTCAAACTCGTTTTGCGGATAAGTACTTAAAGTACAAATTCTAGAATTAAATTAAACTACACAATTAAATCCAATTCAATTTGTATTTAATTCTAATTCACTATTTAATTCCAAATTAAATAACACACTTTAATAATAAACCCTTTTCGACTTAAATTCCAAATTTAATCGCCACGGGTCTCAAAGCCCGATTAATATCCAATATTAATTTAATTAAAGTCTAATGGGCTTTTAATTAATTTCTTAAGGCGTGGTCTTTTGGTCAACTCGGGTCAAACCCGCAACCAAAGTCCAATCCGGGATTTACCCCATAAGCCTTTAAATTAATTTTGGCCCATTAGGCCCAATTAAATTACAAAGGTCCATTAGTTGCATTTGGGCTTTATGGTTAAGGTTTTGGGCCCAATTGGATCCAATCCATTTGGCCTAAACCCAACTTGATAAAATCAAGCCCAATAGGCCCAATTACAACATTAGAAGCCCAAATCCAATTTCAGGCCTCAAATAATTAAATTACATAAATCCAATTTAGCAATTTAATTACTTAAAGTGCATTACATGATTAATCAACTAAATCAACATTTCCAAAACACTAAATTAGTCCAATTAATCATACTCATTTCATCATCACATGTCCAACACATTAAGATTAAAATCAAACTCATTACATGCTTTACTTTATTTTGGCAATAAGGTTAATTACATGCCGATTTGTTTCAATCCAATTAAAAACCAATTCGACATTAAATCAACATACCCTCAATCGTTTTCAAGTCATCCAATGATCAACGAAACAAAACTACCAAGAATTAGGGCATACTCCTATTCGGCCAACACATCAAAATTGGGGAAATTTGTTCCAAACAATATTTAATCAAATTGATCCAACCAATCATCAATTAAACAAGTATTAAGCATACTTAATCATCCAATTTCATATTGCATGCTCAATTTCAATTTTACCCAATTTCAAGTTTCATGACATACTTTCAAAATTGGGGAAATTTGTTCCAAACAATATTTAATCAAATTGATCCAACCAATCATCAATTAAACAAGTTTAAGCATACTTAATCATCCAATTTCATAATTGCATGCTCAAATCAATTTTACCCAATTTAAAGTTTCATGACATACTTGGCAATTTGGGGATTTTCGTCCAAATCGAATTCAATCCAATTGATCCGCAATCGACGTTAAATCATCATCCCAAATGATTTCCAACACTCCAATTGTCAAAAATCAAAAATCCCAAGACATTAAAGAACATTACATATTCGGCCAAGGAGGAAAATTTGGGGAAAATTGATCCAATCATATTTCTTCAAATCGACCTAATCAATCTTCAATTCAAACACAATTAAGCATACAAATCCATCCAATTTAATTATCATGCTCAAATTCAAGTTTGCCCAAATTTACCCTAAAATTTTTCATGCTTTTAACCTAAGCTCTTGATGCCATTGTTGGAGTTTCTAGAGGTCCCAAGATCAAAACTCAAGCATGAATCATAAGCAAATACAACGACGGAAGTGCGGAATACTACATCGAGCGGTTGAGAGACGATTTGGCAAAAAAAAACAACTGAAATTTTGCTCACTGCCCACTGCTCATGTACGCCCACTGCAGCAGTTTGGTGGTCTGATTTGCGCCATTTTGATCAAGAAAAACGAGCTCCAGCTTCATCAAAACGTTCCTTGCTCATGGGTATACTTCCCTTATCACCTTGGCATGATCCCGGAGTGTGCTAGCACTCTTGTGCCACAAAACGCACTTGCTTCCCTCCATTTTCTTAAGTCTTGTTCGGCAGTTCACTGCCCCTTGAAACCAGAAAATGGCGTGAGAGAGGAAGAGGAGAAGAAGAGGAGAGAGTTTGCCTTTTCAATTTACTTGTCCCTTTGTTTCAAAAACGTGAGAGAGAAAATGGAAAGCAAAAATGAAATGATATCAAATACCAAAATGAATTTTTAATCAAAAACTCTTCAAAAACCGTGAAAGGTTTTTCCCTCCAAAAGAAAATTCATCATTTGCCATCATTATCTCACATTGAGAATAGAGACAATGTATCATCCCTTAAAGGTGACTAGATACATCCATCATCTATTCGTATCATGTAATGAGATATCGCGATGTGATTTGCGGATTCCACCCGTTTCAAAATACGAATGTGTCCGCAAACACTTTCGGGCTCGATTTCGCTAATTCCGAATAAACGAATTTCCGTCGCGACGAGAACTAAATAATTACGCCTAGCGAAATCACTATTCACGTCGCTAACGAATTAATTCTAAATTAATTCGCTCGCCCGAATTAAAATCTAATTTTAATTCCGCGTCGAAATCTAATTTCGTTAATAATATATCGAATATATTATTTATCGATTAATTCCAAATTAATCGATCTCTCTCTCTCCTAATAGGCATTTTATCCAAGATAAGTTTCTCGCAATTAATCCAAGATTAATTCTCTCTCTCATCATATTAATCCCAGATTAATATAAGTGCGAGTCATACGTCATCGGTGAATCTTTGGGAAGCGACCCATGAGATCCCCGGATATGTTGGCAGTAAATACGGTCGTCGGATTATCCGAATCACGTACGTACCAAGTACTACGTTCTACCGATTTACGAGACAAGGTCGACTCCTAGCAAAGCACCAAGTCTTCCCAATTCTCCGGACATATTCTTATAAGAATATTAAGATCTGTATCAAGCGTAGTATACGATTGTATTGTGCATATCGGCCCAGTATCGGATAGTCACGTGCTAGGCCTGGGGCTGGATAAGTGTCTGCCCCGTACGAAGCACATGTCGGATGTCTGGTAACTAGTCTCTATAATCGGATATACATGACCTTGTCATAATATCCCGATGGCCGCGCAGTACTTAAGAGCACTAATACCGTATCCTGCGTGACATCATCTCCAATATGACTGAAGTGATACTTCCGTCTTGACATCACACCCAATACTCTACGACTCTCTGATAAACCCAGAAGTGGTGTACTCAGAACCTGTTTAAAGTCCCCTACCACCAAAACCAAGTTATCGATTATCGTAAGTATTAGCGATGCAAGTCTCAGGTTAAGACTATACACACCTACCTTGATTTCGGCCTCCCATAGACACATAGTCATAATACCAATGGGATTCCGAGGGGTCTATCCAGAGCGAAGCTGTTTCCCGTACCATCGGTGAAACACGACCTCCTATCGCACTTGCATAAGTATCCAACACTTATATATATGAGAACTATGCCGTTGTGCCCTCACAACGCACACAAGTGCAATACTAGCCTATTCCGCATTATCGATGTCCAGTCTCGATAATACTACGGCTAGGGATATTTAATGATTAATCCTTCGTGGACTGATACTGTCTCATATCATCTCAATCCAGGAACTAATCATATGGACCTCTCTTCATTTATATATCTATGGTGATCTAATCACAAATGATGAGAGTGCAATTTCCTTATTACAAAGTCAATTTGCTACAACAACACAATGATCTGTGCAAATAGTGACGCTATGGGTCATATTATCCAATAATTTAATGATTAATCCTTCGGGGACTGATACTGTCTCATATCATTCTCAGTCATTCCTCGACTCAACTAATCAGGGGACCTCTCTTCATTATATATCTAAGGTGATCTAATCACAATTGATGAGAGTGTGGGGGTTGGTGTGCTCAGAGCGCCAATCCGGACCGTATTTCAATGTCTGATTCATGAATACGAACATCCCCTTATTCCATAATATTACTTATTTATGTTGCACCTCTTGTTCTTATATACGTATTCGATCTGATTACGATTAGATTGAAACTAAATGTGTTTAGTGATATGTATATATTAGACAAAGGCCCGATAATATATAATGCAGTACACAGTTACAAAGTTAGTTTGTAATTGACATTGGGAAGTGTCACTGCTATATGTATATTATCAAACATAGTTCCTGGTCAAGATTTGCTAACACGGGTCGGTTAGTCAAATCCGTTGAGACCAGTACATGTCGTATATCGAGACTTGGTCCGATGGTTTATCCCAATGAACCATGAGTCTATGGAGACTCGTATAGACGTGTAGGTGTTTATAGTGGATAAACACTGAACGGCTCACCGAAGATTCTTAATGGATGGTACGCCAACGTCAATAAGAATCTTCTTGGGTTGAGTAGCATAGTGGTCCTTCGACTTGAGATACCACTGTGGATGTATGAGACATCCTCCACACTTAGATGGCAGTCACGTCACCGATCTATTTAGATCAGACCTCCGCCTTTCGTTGGGTGTGGATCGATCCTCAGGATATCCTGTGTGTGTCAAGATAGGATCCGTCAGTTCTGTGTACAGAGCATAGGTAGTCCATATATTATTAGCAGTCTATTAAATCTGTGGCCACAGTATACATCGGAAGTAAGTTCCGAGTGTTATTTAGAGATTGCTAATAGATACGTCGACGAGATAATACCTATAGAGATTTGACGTTTACATCTATATCTCTGGGATTATCTGGATACCTGTGACGGAGGGATTATACGTATGCAATGACCTCAACCTGTATGATTCAGCTAGTTTATCTGTGATCGTCATAATCTACGGGTGGATAGATTATGGACATGAAATTGGATTTCGTGACAGATATACCTGAATCTAGAGAGTCTCAATAATGAAACATACTCGTAGAGCACTAGAGCAACATTTATGAATAATGATGATTATTTATAAATCGTTTAATCGTTAAACGAAAAATACATGCGAACGGCCGAACCGTCATTTCCTAATTAATGTGTATTTGTATTTAATATATGATATTATTAATACACATTAATAAATAGTCAAATAAAGGTATTTGACATATATCATCAATATATGTATTTGAGATATTTAAAGTATATAATACATATATTTGATATTTGTATTTAATTAATTATTTAATTATTTAATTGTTAATGATTAATATAATTAAAAATAAATATCTCACCAAATGATAAAGTTAGGAAATGATTATAAGTGTAAATGTTTGACTTTACATTAAAGGAAAAGGTTGTCAAATTGAATTTGACTTCCTTGGATATTTATTTTAATTGTTAAAATTGAAATATCTTTTTTCTTTATTTTGTATCAAATTCGGCCCAGACCCTAATATATAATATAATTGTTATATTTTTGAGTTGCATTTGTTGACTTACTTTATTTATTGAATTGTTTGATGATTAAGTTGCAAGTTGACAAGTTGTTATTAAATGAAACAAAAATATAATATCTAGATATATTTCTTAGCCAAATTCGGCCAAGGCTTGCATTTTGGGCAAGTAATATTGTTTCATTTATTTTAGGGTTTCATTAACCATTTCACTTTATCAAAACTCCATTAAAACAAGGCAAAGAGGTAGAGAGAAAAAAAAGAAAAACAAGGAAAAGCTTGGAATTTAGTAAGTATTTCCAACCTTCCATTAGAGAGTAATTTGTTCCTCTTGTTGTGGGCAACATCTTGTGATGTTCTTGAGTTTTTTCTATTCTTTATTCTTTGTACTTTTGATGGATAAAAGTTTGATGAAGGTGATTTGCATGTATGATGTTGGAAGTTTATTACTAGTGTAGTAATAAGCATTCTTTTAAGGTTTTAGAACCTTGTTGCCATTCTAGAGTTATTGACCCACTCTTAAATGACCTAGAATTGTTCTATAGTTGTTTCATTGTGTTGAGACTTTGATTGGATGGAAGAAACATGATTGAAGTAGTTGATTTAACCAATTTGGTCTAATTTGTCCAATTTGAAGAAATTGAAAAATTAGGGTTCATGACCAATTCCAAATTTGGGGGTTTTCATATATGTTGAGCTTTGGGTGTGTATATGATGCATGCAAAGTTTCATGTTGATTGGATTTCATTTGGATGAGTTTTGAAGCATGAAATGACCAAATGGTCAATTTGGGCACCAAATGGTGGCATTCGGCCTTAGGGTCAAAAATTGGGGATTTTGGTTGCTTTGGTGTTTTGATGTTTTGAACATGCTAAGTTCATCTTAGAAATGATTTAGAATCATTCAAAATTGATTGGATCAATTTCGACTAAAATGGACAAAATACCATATAAGGGTAATTTGGTAATTTCACTTGAATATGATTCATTTGAAATTTTGTTTCATAATTTGATTATTGGGTAATTAAATAAATATGTTTATTTAATTAATCCAAGAAAAAGTTTTGAAATCGGAAGATACGATCTTCCGCCACTTCCGCTGCGTTACCGGATTCTGCCCCTAAAAACCCCTTCAGAGAGTACAATCTCCTTTGTCACATAGTTAATTTGTACAACAACACCGTGATCTGTACAAATAGTGACGCTATGGGTCATAATTGTCCAACAATCTCCCACTTGGCCTATAGCCAGTCACTCGAGTGTCTAACACCCGAACTATGTACGGTTGGCTCAAACTGCTGAGAAAATGTTTTCGTCAGCGGATTTATATGATTATCATCTTGATGCGATTTATTCGATCATCACATCGCCACGATGTACGATCCAAATGAATCAGATGAATATCTAAGTATGTATCTGGATTGTTGATGAGACCATTAATTCTTTAGCCTGTGCTGACGCCTAGCTCAGCTGCTAACAGAACTATATCTAATCTAATTAGATTTGTATCGACCCAAATGACTTCTATTGCTGCTTCAGCTGCAACAACAACCCGCATTTGTTGTTTATTCGGTAACAGTATCTTGCATGGAAGATTTCCAGCTCACTGTACCATTATTCAAACTGTATAGTACCGTTTGCGACTTTTAGTCGTCTTTATCGGTTATAGGAAACTTGCTACAGTGACCCCAGTCACTTTAAGTTCTCCTTCTCCATAGACTAAGAAGCATCCTTAGTTCTATAAGATACTAACGGATGTTCTTAATATTAAAGCAGTGACTATCACTCGGATTGGACTGTTTGTGAATCCATATGCACAAAGCGTATGATACACCAGGTCTTGTACATTTTTCAATGTATGGTTTCTATGAGAGTATTTCGAAAGCCAAGCTTTCGCCGATATTTATTTTATGGGAATATCATTTCCAAGAAATGACGTATTATCATTATTTTATAGGACAGCCACTGTCAGTGCGCTCCCACTAACCTCCTTATATACACAAGAATTATTTTCGTTTTGAATTAAATCGTACACCATTATGATTATATCAAAACGATAATTCCAAGAACCTAATGCTTGCTTCAATCCAATCATGGATCGAATAACCTGCATTATCCAAATGGATTTACCGTGGCAACAGGTAAAAGGTTGAATCGTAATCAACACAATGTTGATAACGATACCTTTCCGTTAAAAGCCTAGCTTTATACACTGGTATGTTGCCATCCATGTATGTCTTCCTAGAAGACTTTTAAGTACCATTAGGCACAATGCCTTGTGGTACATCAACTAGTATCCAAACTGGTTGATATACATGGAATCCATTTCGGATTATACGGCACTTTGCCACAATTAGGGAGTTGATACCTTATATCACTTCCTCATGCGTAGTCAGTTGGTATTCCTCAATAAGATTCACATCTTTATGAGGTTAGATCAGAAACCCATACCCCAGGTTGTTTTCTGACTCTGTCCGACCTGCGCGGTTCTTGTGTATTTGAAGATTAATGGTAATAGTCTCATCCTGGATGAACTATTCATGTTCCATTAAGATTCAGTGCCTTGAACAGTATTACTCCGATTTCCATCGAGTTATACTATCCTCCCACTTACCACTGCATATCGGTATTCCTCTCAGGAAAACCGTATGGTGAGTAACAATCTAATTATTTTCTTGTGAGGTGTATAAGTACAATATTTATGGTATCCCTAGGATAACCTACATTTGGCACTTATCCTATTTGGGTTTTAGTTTGGTATCATCCAAACATATGCCTAGCATACCCAAATTATCAAGAATGAGAAACCCGGTTTCTTTCCCGTTAATATATAATATGATATCTGTCAAACAGATTATTATGGAACCTTATTCAAAATAAGTTCTTGCACTGTTTAAAGCTTATCCGTTGAAGGAAATGGTAGCTCAGAGCGACTCGTGATTAACCTTATTATGTCTAACAAAATTCGGTTAATCCGTTCGGACACACCGTCAAACTGACGTGTTCCGGGAGGAGTCCTTATTTGAAAGAACTGCATCTATTTGTCTATTTCGTGTCGAAACTCTAAAAGTTTCCGATTTGTGTTTCAAAAGAAACACATAACCATACGCGATGCCACATCCGTACAGGTCACGAAATATTCATATCCATATCTAGCCTAGTTAGACATGGGCCCACTTGCTTCACTATGAAGTAGGGCTAACAGATCGGTGGCATTTACACTTTTACCAAGTAAATAGTGTTTTAGGCACTTTGCCCAAATAGACTAGATTCGTAGACTTTATTTGAATAGAATCAAATCAGTCCTAGTACCCGCTCTTCAAAAGTGCGGATATACGATTCTTGTTTAGTAGTGTCCCTGACAACTATGCCACAATTAAGTTTCTTAACTGATCAAATCAGTTTGAGCTATTTATTTGTCATGTTTATATTTGAGATATTATTTATATTCAAAATATAAATCCTGTTATACACATCTAATGTGTTTATCTCAATATCATCTTTATATAATGAAACACTTTAGTGTTCTAGAATATAAGGTACACCCGCAGCGGGTTATACGCGATATAGAGATAATGTTTCTAGTCAAACTAGATACATTATAACAGTTTCCTAATTTACGTACTAACCCGAAGGTAGTTCCAAAATTAAGGTATCTATGGTTAAAACAGCGACTTTCGTCCTGTTTCCAATTCGCAGATAAATCTCTATTGAAGTCAGTATCCTGTTCAAAACAGATTCTGAACATCAATATATTTTATGTACCACACTAAGTATTTAAAATCCAATTTCATTTTAATATGACAATCATATTTGAAGTCAGAGCCTTGCTCGTCTTCTATTCCTTCTTAGGATATGTCCTTTATCTTCCCAGAAGATTATAATGATTTTGCCTTTGCCTGTTTCAACACTCCAGAAGCCTTTGGCCAAGCCTCGTGTTTCTGGAATATCGAATTAAGGTGCGCCTTGCGCTACAAGCTTAATATATTATTTTATCAAATAAAATAACCTATTAATTTCCAGGACTATCCTGAAACTTTATTCCCAATTTGAAAATTAAACCATTTAAACACATTTCCCCCATGATTATGTTTTAAATGTCAATCTTTCAATTATATCTTGATTCTAATAGTCCAACTATTTAATCAACGATTTGTGGTACCATATATTATAATGATTATAATAGTCCAACTATATAATCAAATATAATTTAAATTAATTAACCTCAATTACATTGATTACTATAGTCCAACTATAAAATCAACTGTAAACTGAAATTAATTAATTCAAATATATTGATTAATATAATCCAATTATATATAATGAAATATAATACAGTCCAACTGTTTATTAAAAACAAAATTTAAATATTAGTCCAACTAACATTTAATATAACGACGAAATAATTTAAATGAGCGCGTATGGCGAGTAATTGAACGAGTATTGCAAATTCAATTCTTGCCTCCCACTATTTTTCGGCGAGCCTCTAACCCTCTGTCGAGTACTCGGGAAACCGTGTTTCCGAGTGGGCTAGGATCCCGTTAAATATCACACAATCTTGACTTTGGCCAACAAATTGTATGATAATTAACTAGGTAGATCTCGAAGATCAATTGGATCCCATCCAATTCCTAGATCCAGTAGGCGGATATCCAAATCCTAAACATATATCTTATATATGCCAATACATCCAATATATTACCTAACCTTTTTCCTCTGAATCAACTAAGCCTTGGCTTTGGCACAACAAACCTAGTGATCCCAGTCAAGTGTGACCCATTGACCATGGAAAGCTTCGTAATCAATGTCGATGGACAAGAAGTGGTCTTGACTTTGGCCAACAAACCACAACTTGGACAAGACACCGATATGGAACAAAGCTCTCGTGATTCAAACACATCTTCGACGGACAAAAGGCTTGACTTTGGCCAACAACCCAATGCCAATCTCGGATCTTGAGTGAGAATCACTCAATGGAAGGAAAAACACTTGATATTGAGCGAGGGTTTTTCGCGTGCAAATTGGCTACCAATTTATTATCTTTATTAAGGTCTCATCATCATACACCCTTAAACATGCATTCTAAACACATAATAAAGCGCATATGAAATAAAATAATAATGATATGCGGATGGATACTTTACATTGATCCTAGATCAAATCTCTCATTTTCTCTCTCCAAAGCTAGCACATGTATTTACTTCTACCTGTTACACTACACTTCTAAAGAAACCTCATTTACATTGAGGGGAATAGGTGAGAAGAGAATACAAAGAGTATAGAGGTGATAAGGCTGGACACGCAGGTCCAATTAATAAATCAAATTTATTACAATTTCCAAAATTGTCCCACCCGACTAATATCCATCCGATATACATTATTCATGCATCGCAACCATGTATTCATACAAGCATGTTATCAATCAATCTAATCCAATTAATTAATCTGATAATTAGTGATCATCCAATGTTAAAACAACGATTTGATTTTTGCCCGAGTCAAACTCGTTTTGCGAATAAGTACTGAAAGTACGAATTCTTGAATTAAATTAAACTACAACATTAAATCCAATTTAACATGTATTTAATACTAATTCACTATTCAATTCCAAATTGAATATTACACTTTATTTAATGAACCTTTACGACTTAAATTCCAAATTTAATCGCAATGGGTCTCAAAGCCCAATTAACATCTAATGTTTATTTAATTAAAGTCCAATGGGCTTTTAATTAATTTCTTAAGGCGTGGACTTTTGGTCAACACGGGTCAAACTGATAACCAAAATCCAATCCGGGAGTTACCCCATAAGCCTTTAAATTAATTTTGGCCCATTAGGCCCAATTAAATAATTAAGGTCCATTAAGTCATAATTGGACTTTATGGATGCGGTTTTGGGCCCAATTGGATCCAACCAAATTTGCCTAAACTCAGCTTTGTACAACAAAGCCCAAAAGCCCAATTACAACCTTTAAGGCCCATTTCCAAAAATAAGCCCAATTAATTAACTTATAAAATTCTAAATTCCATAATTAATTAACCTAAGTGTAATACACAATTAATTATCCAATTAACATTTCTAAAACATCAATTAGCCTAATTAATCATGCATTTTATCAACAAATAGTGTCCAACACAATTTTAACAAAATCAAACCCATTACATGCTACTATATTCTCGGCAATTAGGGGTTTTTCCAATCCGATTCGGTTTCAATCCAATTGAATCCACAATCATCATTTCCCAAATCAATTAAATTCATCCAATCAATCAAAATACAAAAAACACAAGGAATTTCATATTCAATTGAATTCGGCCAAGCCACTTTAAAAGGGAAAAATTGTTCCAAATTAAAATTCAATCAAATTGAACTTCAAAACAACATTACCCAATTGTTTTAAGTCATCCAATGATCAAACAAACAAAATCACCAAGAAATTTAGGGTTCTTTAATTTCGGCCAACATAAGCAATTTGGGGAAATTTGTTCCAAACACAATTTCAACAAATTGATCCAATCAATCTTAAATTAAACATACTTTAAACATTCTCATTCATCCAATTTCACAAAATATGCTCAAAATCAAGTTTACCCAAATTTCTCACTTTATGCCAACATAAAAAATTGGGGAAATTTGTTCCAAACATAATTTCTTCAAATTGATCTAATCAATCATTATTCCAACTCATTTAAGAATACTATAACAAACAATTTCATCAAAACATGCCCAAATTCGTTTTACCCAATTTGTCATGCCCAAAATTTGGGGAAAATTGAATCCAATCCAATTTCATGAAATTGATCATGCACAACTTCAATTCATCAACATACAAGCATACTTAATCATCCAATTTAACCAAATCATGCTTCAATTGATTATCCCCAATTTTAACCCTAACTTTTTCATGCTTGATAATAGCTCAAGATACCATTGTTGATTTCTAATATAGGTCCCAAGATCATGAAATCAAGCAAGAAATTCGTATGAACACATCAAAGGAGTAAGGCGGAAACATAACTCACATTGAACGGTTTTGGATGCGAAGAACAAGATACGTTTTTGCCTCCCTCAAAGTCACGGCAGCAGCTCTCCAAGGCAGTGGGCTGCTCTGTTTTGATGGTGGTGGTCTCCTCTATGATCGGCCATTGATGACCTCCATTGAAGCTCCAAGCTTCAAGCTCCAAAAATGATTCCAAGCTCATAAATTCGTTTCCCTATCACCATAGTATAACCCAAGGTGTGTGCTAGCACTCTTCATCTTCCTTTATCTCGGTCAAACCAGAAATTTGAGGAAGAAATCGGCAGTGAGCCGTGAGAGGGAGAAGAGAAAATGGAGGGAAGAAAGGTTTCCTAGAAACCGTGAAAGTGAGAGAGAAGTAAGAAAAAAATGTTTTTTGGTTTATATATTTTTTCAAAAATAAAATAAACCATATACAACTTTTCAATTTTCAAAAACCAAAAACCAAAAACCAAAAACCAAAAAGCATTTAAAGCTTTTCAACTACCACATCAATCACTCAAATCAAGTGACAACTTGTCACATCACTCAAAGTGACATTTGATTTGACGCTTGATGTGACTTGCGATTTGACGCTTGATTTGACTTGCGTGCCGCACTCGAATTCAAAATGCGAATGCACTCGCAAATAATCCGGGCTCGGGTTGCTAATTCCAAATTAACGAATTTTCCGTCGCGTCGTAATTAAATGATTACGCCTAGCGAAATCACTATTCACGTCGCTAACGAATTAATTCTAAATTAATTCGTTCGCCCGAATTAAAATCCAATTTTAATTCCGCGTTGAAATCCAATTTCTAATAATATATCAAATATATTATTTTATCTATTAATTCCAAATTAATCGTTCTCTCTCTTTAATTAATATTTTATCCCAGATAAAATATCTCCGTGATTAATCCCAGATTAATTTTCTCTCTATTCTAATTAATCCCAGATTAATTAAGTGCGAGTTATAAGTCATCGGTGAATCTTCGGGAAGCGACCCATGAGATCTCCGGATATGTTGGCAGTAAATACGGTCGTCGGACTATCCGAACACGTAAGTACCTCGTACTACGTTTATACCGATTTACAAGACAAGGTTGGCCTTCTAGCAAAGCGCCATGCCTACCCAATTCTCCAGAAATATTCTTACATGAATATATAGATCTGTATCAAGCGTAGTATATCGTAGTATTGTGTATATCAGCCCAGTATCGGATAGTCACGTGCTAGGGCTGGGGCTGGATAAGTTTATGCCCCGTCCGAAGCACATGTCGGATGTCTGGTAACTAGTCTCTATAATCGGATATATATGACCTTGTCATAATATCCCGATGGCCGGCCAGCACTTAAGAGCACTAATACCGTATCCTGCGTGACATCATCTCCACTATGACTGAAGTGATACTTCCGTCTTGACATCACACCCAATACACTACGACTCTCTGATAAACCCAGAAGTGGTGTACGCAGAACCGGTTAAAGCCCTGTACCACCAAGACCAAAGTCTATCGATTATCGTAAGTATTAGCGATGTAAGTCTCAGGTTAAGACTATACACACCTACCTTGATTTCGGCCTCCCATAGACACATAGTCATAATACCAATGGGATTCCGAGGGGTCTATCCAGAGCGAAGCTGTTTCCCGTACCATCGGTGAAACACGACCTCCTATCGCACTTGCATAAGTATCCAATACTTATATATATGAGAACTATGCCGTTGTGCCCTCACAACGCGCACAAGTGCAATACTAGCCTATTCCGCATTATCGATGTCCTGTCTCGATAATACTACGACTAGGGATATTTAATGATTAATCCTTCGGGGACTGATACTGTCTCATATCATTCTCAGTCCAGGAACTAATCATAGGGACCTCTCTTCATTTATATATCTAATGTGATCTAATCACAAATGATGAGAGTACAATCTCCTTTGTCACATAGTTAATTTTTACAACAACACCGTGATCTGTACAAATAGTGACGCTATGGGTCATAATTGTCCAACAGAGAAGACTGAGCAGTCACCAGGAATATTGACAGAAGACCTAACCCGACGGGATAAGGAAACTCATGCATACATACATACACGTAACACATTTTGTCATTCGTTTTGTGTTTGTTTTGTATTCACAGGTTTTGAAGAAGAAAAGAGAAGGCGGCAAAGACAAGCTGATCAGAAGCATCAACATACCAGCATCAGTTTTGGGATGCGTCATAGGGGGCGAGGCCCACATCAATACTAGCAGCAGTCTTGGGGATGCATCTCGGGGTTGAGGCCCACGTTAACACACATACCAGTTGCAGTTATTGGGATGCGTCCCAGGATCGAGGTCCACTGCATCTTCTTTTTCGGGATGCGTCTCAGGGTCGAGGTCCACATTTTGTCAGTGGTATTGGGATGCGTCCTAGGGTCGAGGCCCCCGTTGTCTGTTGCAGCTATTGGGATGCATCCCAGGATTGAGGTCCACTACATCATCATTTTCGGGATGCGTCCCAGGGTCGAGGCCTATATTTTGTCAGCGGTATTGGGATGCGTCCCAGGGTTGAGGGCCCCGTTGTCGGTTGCAGCTATTGGGATGCGTCCCAGGAATGAGGTCCACTGCATCATCAACTCAGTTCGAGACAACAGGTAAGTCAAGTGGCAGCTGGCGAGCCAGGTAAGTGAAAATGCATTGCATAACTTTGATAGGATTGTCACTGCTACACATTACACAAGTCCCATCAAAAGTGGGGGCGACTGTAGGCACTGCATTTTTGCATATAAGTCCTTATGATGAGTCTCATTTAGAGGCACTACCTTTTAAGTAACGGAAATCATGGGAAACGGACGTCGGAAGGGGAAATATAGAATAAGTATGTCATCAGATTCATTTCACAAGTTCACTATTTTTGTTCGTGCTGCGTTCGTGACCACGTTCGAACGTCAAGTAGATTGCGGGCGTTCGTGTAGCATTCGAATCGGCGTTCGAACGGTGTCGGTATTTCTGGTTTTGCTACTAGCCTCACACCCAAGCCCAATTAGCCCACCAAAGCCCATAAAACACATCCAAATTAATTAAATACATATTTAACACATGACAAAATTAAATAAAATCTAAAAATTGAATACCAATTTAAAATAAATCATGCCTAATTAAAATCAATCAAGTATATTATATTCCTAACTAAAAAAATTTCATGCCTAAACAAAACAAATTAAATATATAACCTTCCTAAACAAACCAAATCTTGTCTCCAATCAATCTTTTGATTTCCTTACATAACACTAAATCATATCCTCCTTTAATGCAAAAATCCCTTCCTTGTGAAACAAGGATTCACCCATCCCCTTTGTCTATAAAAGAAACACATTGCCAAGACACTTCCCTCTCTCGAATTGACATATATAAAAAAAGCCTAGAGTTCACGCCTAATACACTAAAGAGGCAACAAATAAATTTTCTCTCCTCCTCCTCCCTCCATAACCGAAAACAGCAAGCCCTTAAACACCCTCCATAACCAAAAACAGCACCCCCTAAACATCGTCCACTCACGCCCACTGCACCCCCAATACAACAGCCTTTGAACACGTAAATACAGCCCCTAAATCAACTAAAACAGTAACTAAAAAACTGCACTTTTAATCCCCAAAATAGTAACTAAAAACTGCACTTTAAACCTTCAAAAACATCCAAAACATTAGCCTAAATATTGCAAACACAGTGACCGAAAATCAGCAGCAAAACAGCAGCGAAACGGAGCGAAAATGGTAGCTTGAGCAGCGAAACAGCGAGGAAAATGGAAAATCAGTAGGCCATAAGAGTTATGGAGTTTTAGCCCCTCCGATCATCGTGTAACGTGCTTCCATAAGTCGACGCATGTTGTGGCCCTTGAATAGATAGAAAATGTATGTTTTGTGATTTGATGCATGTTATGGCCCTTGAATAAAATGGAAAATGTGTCGCCTCTTGTGGTATATAGGATGGAAACCCAGACATAAATTTCGTAGCCGAAACCGAATAGACGGTAGTGCGGTCTGTACTTGGGATACAACTCCACGTACCACTTGAGCAAACGGTGAATATTTTGTTTATGTTGTTTTGATTCGTTTATTATCCGTTATTTAAATTATGCATGTTATTTGTTTGTGTAATGATGAGATAAAGCGCATGGGCTTAGTAAGTTGGATTAAAGGTCCTCCATTTCGAGGGGTTAAAATCCTTTACCACGATGCTTTGTCGCGCCGGATGATGTATATTCGGTTGAATGTAAGATGTGTTCAATCGGGTATACGAAGTCCGATATTGTTGTCTTCATTTTTATATGCATTATTTTATTAGCGCATAGGCTTAGTAAGTTGGATTAAAGGTCCTCCGTTTCGAGGGGTTAAAATCCTTTACCATGATGCTTCGCCGCGCCGGATGACGTATATTCGGTTGAATGTAAGATATGTTCAATCGGGTATACGAAGTCCGACATCGTTGTCTTTATTTTTTATATGCATTATGTTATTAGCGCATGGGCTTAGTAAGTTGGATTAAAGGTCCTCCATTTCGAGGGGTTAAAATCATTTACCACGATGCTTCGCCGCACCGGATGACGTATATTCGGTTGAATGTAAGATGTGTTCAATCGGGTAGACAAAGTCTGATATCATTGTCTTTATTTTTTATACGCATTATGTTATTAGCGCATGGGCTTAGTAAGTTGGATTAAAGGTCCTCTATGTCTAGGGGTTAAAATCCTTTACCACGATGCTTTGCCGTACCTTTTAGCCCATTATTATTTATTAGGTGTCATCTATTCATCCGTTCACATATGTGTCATGTTGTTTACTGCATTTTGGAGGTCACTGTTGTAACCCCGTTCGAACGCGTTTCAGAACGCCGCACGAACGCTTGTTTTCTGTTTCAGTTTGTTCGAACGCGTTTACGAACGCCACTCGAACGCGAACCTTCTGTTTACCATTCGAACGTGGCTACAAACGCCGCATGAACGCCCACGGTAAACAGGCCCTCTTCCATCACATCGCATGCATGGTTACTCATTTTTTCATTTACCTTTTTAATTGTTCATGTTCTCGCGATTATTCATTTATTGTGTTCACAAGATCACATGTTCATTTTCATGATGCATGTTTACACGGTAGTTATCTACTTATGCTTCCACATTCATCCATTCAACATGTTCATGAAGTTGTATGCTTGCCGTGTTTCAATTTATCTTTATGCATGCGAATTCAGACATAGATTATATGCAAATAGGTTGTATACAAATTGGGACATAGATTGTATGCAAATATGTTATATGTAAATTCAGACATAGATTATATGCAAATATGTTATATGCAAATTCAGACATAGATTACATGCAAATATGTTATATGTAAATTCGGACATAGGTTATATGCAAACTTAGATATGAGCCTTGTACTTATGCATGCGAACATAGAAGTAAATTATCCTTGGAAATAAATATTGCTTAGGCATGGTTAAATTATTGCACAAATCATTTCATTACAAGTGGCATAAGTAAGGGACCATTCCGAACCCAACGGTTTGAGGTCTTCCCTTGCGAGGTGTGAATGCGACCTTAAATCTTTTTCCCGGTTCACACCGAGTGGTGACTCTATTATTCTCCAGTTTAGTCCCCCGCAGGCTACTCCGTACTCCCAACTAGGCCGCGAGCCTAGAACAGCATGCGTCGCCCTGTTTCTGTGTCCTACAGTTGTGTTTACCGATGGTACGTGAACAGCTTCGCTCTGGATAGACCCCGCAGAATCCCATCGTTAGTATGACTATGTGTCTATGGGAATCCGCATCAGGGTAGGCGTATTTGGTCTTAACCCGAGACTTGCATCGCTAATACTTGCGCCAATCAATACGCTTTGGTTTTGGTCGTCCAGAATTTTAACAGGTTCTGTGTACGCCTCTTCTGGGTTTATTGAGAATCGTTGTGTATTGGGTGTGATGTCAAGACGGAAGTATCACTTCAGTTATATGGAGATGATGATCAAGCAGAGATACATAACTGGTTCTCTATTATGTTGCAACTATCGGGATAATATGACAAGGTCATGAATATCCGATTATAGAGACTAGTTGCTTGTGATCCGATATATGCTTCGTACGGGGCAGACACTATTCCAGCCCCAGGCCTTGCATGTGACATCAGATACTAGATCGCAATACGCAATACTACATATACTAAGCATGACAAAGATTATATATTCCTTAAAGAATATTTATTGAGAGTTGGGTAGACACGACACTTTGCTAGAAGCCAACCATGTCTCGTAAATCGGTAGGAACGTGGTACCGGGTACGCACGTGTTCGGATAATCCGATGACTGGATTTACTGCCAATATATCCAGGGAGCTCATGGGTCGCTTCCCGAAGATTCACCGATGACGTATGACTCGAACATAATTAATATGGGATTAATTATTAGAGAGAGAAAATTAATCTAGGATTAATTACGACGAGAATTTATCTGTGATAAAATTCAATTAAAAGAGAGAGAACGATTAATTTGGAATTAACCGAAAATTACATATTCGATATATTAAATGAAATTAGATTTCATAATGGAATTAAAATTGGATTTTAATTCGAGCGAACGAATTAATTTAGAATTAATTCTCGAGCGACTTTAATAGTCATTTTGCTAGGCATAATTATTTAATTATATTTGATTTAATTAAGTCGCAATGGAAAATTCGTTAATTCGGAATTAACGAACCCGAGCCTGGAACGTGTTTGTGGGCCCACTCGGATTTTGAATCAAAGTGGGGCCCACAAGTCACATCACCTAGTCAACTTTATCTAACTTTATGTTGATAGAAGTTGGTAGTGGTTGGTGACTTGTTTCTTACACAAGTTTGAAAGGTGAAAGACCTTTACCAAACTTTGATGTTTGGTATATGATAATTATTTTTTGGAAATCAATTACACATTACACAAAATCACTATCTCTCTCATAATTCCTCCCAAAACCGTGAAAGCCTCTCTCCCTCTATTCTTCTTGGCTTGGCTGAGAGTTACACAAAGAAAAGGAAGATTTTTGTTGCAATTTTCTTCCAAAGCTAGCACTTAAAGAGTCTTCTAAGGTGATAGGGAAACCATTCCCATTGAGTTTGGAATTCATTCATCAAGGCTTGGACCTTAACATACAAATCAAGGGAAGCTTGGAGCAACTTCAAAGGAGGCAAATTTTTTTTCTCAACACTTCCAACAAACCGATCAAAGTGAGTATTATTTATGCTAATTATTTGCGTATTCACATATGTTTTATGCTTAAATGATATTGGGATTGATCTTAGAGACCCAACACTATTATGATGTCATGATGAAACTCTGGATAATCTAAGGCTTCCTCAGTATTATTAGAATTTGCTCCGTGAGATATGTGTTGGGTTTTCTTGGTCAAACCAAGATCTAATTAAGCGATGAAAAGTGCGAATACATCAAAGTAAAGTTGAGGAATACTCACTTTGATCGGCTTTTGAGATGCGAAGAACAAAAAAAAAAAATTTCTTGAACTTCTCGGCCAAGGTCATTCTTTATGCTCGATGTGTTTCGGTCAAGGTCCTCTATGGTGGTCCTTCAAGCTCCAAGCTTTAAGTGTGATTCCATGCTCATGAATGGGTTTCCATATCACCTTTGTAAAACCCCTTGGATGTGCTAGTATCTTGGAAATATTTTCCATAAATCTTCCCTTTTGGTTCTTCTTGTTCTCGGCCAAGCCAAGAACTTGAGAGTAAAATGGCACCAAGGCCGTGAGAGAGAGAGAGGAGAAGAGAAGTGTGTTGTGTAATTTTGATTTCAAAAAATCAAATAACAATTACCACTTTTCAAAAAGGTACAAGGCATTTAAGCCTTCCATCATATCGCATCAATCAAAAATTGACAAATTGTCAATCACCAAAAATGTGACAAGACTCCCATCATATGAATGAACTAATGATGTGACGCGTGATGTGACTTATGGGCCCCACTTGATTTGAAATGCGAGTGGGCCCGTAAATACTCCCAGGCTCGGGTTCGCTAATTCCGAATTAACAAATTTTCCGTTGTGACGTAATTAAATCAAATTTAATTAAATAATTATGCCTAGCAAAATTACTATTCATGTCGCTAGCGAATTAATTCTAAATTAACTTGTTCGCCCGAATTGAAATCCAATATTAATTCCGCGTCGAAATCTAATTTCGTATAATATATCGAATATATTATTTTATCGATTAATTCCAAATTAATCGTTCTGTCTTTTTAAATAATATTTTATCCCATATAAAATATCTCCGTAATTAATCCTAGATTAATTTTCTCTCTCTAATAATTAATCCCAGATTAATTATGTGTGAGTCATACGTCATCAGTGAATCTTCTAGAAGCGACCCATGAGATCCCCGGATATGTTGGCAGTAAATCCGGTCGTCAGACTATCCGAACACGTACGTACCTAGTACTATATTTTACCAATTTACAAGACATGGTTGGCTTCTAGCAAAGCATCGTGCCTACCCAATTCTCCAGAAATATTCTTAAAGGAATATATAATCTATATCAGGGGTAGTATACGTAGTATGGCGTATTGCGATCCAGTATCGGATGTCACATGCTAGGCTTGGGTTGGAATTATGTCTGCCCCGTACGAAGCACATATCGGATCTCTGGTAACTAGTCTCTATAATCGGATAACTATGACCTAGTCATATTATCCCGATAGCTGCAGCACATAAGAGCACCAGTTCCGTATCCTACGTGACCATCATCTGTATATGACTGAAGTGATACTTCCATCTCGACATCACACCAATACACTACGATTCTCAATATACCCAGAAGAGGTGTACACATAACATGTTAAAGCCCTGGACAACCAAAACCAAAGTATATTGATTGTCGCAAGTATTAGCGGTGCAAGTCTCAGGTTAAGACCAAATACACCTACCCTGATTCGGACATCCATAGACACATAGTCATACTACTAATGGAATTCCGAGGGGTCTATCCAGAGTGAAGTTGTTTCCGTACCATCGGTAAACACAACCTCCTATTACACTTGCATAAGTATCCAATACTTAAATATATGAGAACTATGCTGTTATGCTCCCACAACGGGCACAAGTGCAATACTAGTCTATTTCGCATTATCGATGTCCAATCTCGATAATACTACGACTAGGGATGTTTTAATGATTAAACCTTAGTGGATTAATACTGTCTCATATCTTATTAATCCCGAACTAATCATATGGACTTTTATCATTTATGTATCTTGGTAATCCAATTACAACTGATAAAAGAGCAATTTCCTTTGTCACATAGTTAATTTGTACAACAACACAATGTTCTGTACAAATAGTAATTCTATTGGTCATAATTGTCCAACAATCTCCCACTTGGCCTATAGCCAATCACTCAAATGTCCTACACATGAACTATGTACGGTTCGCTCAAACTTCTGTTGAAAATCTACTTTTGTCAGCGGATTTGCAAAGTTATCATCTGATGTGATTTATTCGATCATCACATCGCCACGATGTATGATCCGAACGAATCAGATGAATATTTGAAGTGCATACTTGGATCGTTGATGAGACCATTAATTCTTTAGCCTGTGTTGTAGCCTATCTCAGCTGCTAACAGAACTACTCCTAATCCATTTAGGATTATTTAGATCCAAAGTGCTTCTATTGCTGCCTCAGCTGTAGTAATATTCCGCTTTTGTTGTTTATTCGGTACCAGTATCTTGCTATGAAGATTTCCAGCTCACTGTTCCCTTATTGAAACTATATAGTACCCCTTATTACGACTTATAGTCGTTTTTGTCGGTTAGGAAACTTGAAGCAGAGAACCCAGTCACTCCAAGTTCTCATTCTCCATAGGTTAAGAAAGCATCCTTAGTTCATCTAAGAAACTTAAGGATGTTCTTAACATCAATCCAGTGACTATCACTTGGATTGGCCTGATTGTGACTCCATATGCTCAAAGCGTATGAGACACCAGGTCGCGTACATTTGTTTCAATTTACGAGTACTCAGAGAGTGTCAATAACTTTTGGATCTATCCCAGTAGATCTTTATTCTTAGAATAAATGTTGGCTCTCCCAAGTATTTTACGGAGAATTTTTATGAAAGCCAAGCTTTCACCGATTATTTTATGGGAATGTCATTTCCAAGAAATGATATATCATCATTATTTAGGACATTCACTGTCAGTGCGCTCCCACTAACCTCCTTATATACACAAGAATTATTTTCGTTTTGAATTAAATCATATACCATTATGATTACATCAAAACGATAGTTCCAAGAACGCAATGCTTGCTTCAATCCATAAATGGATCGAATTACCTGCAAACCTTGTTTGCTTGTTTTGGTACGACAAAACCGTCAGGATGTTGTAAACATCCTCCAAAAGGTTTCCGTTTAAGGAAAGCAGTTTTTGACGTTCAGCTGCCATATTTCATAAATGAAATATGCAGCATTAGCAAGCATTATCCAAATGGATTTAACCAAGGCAACTTTTAAAAGGTTTCTTCGTAATCGACAAAATGTTGATAACGATACCTTTTCGTTACAAGTCTAGCTTTGTACGTTGGTAAGTTGTCATCCATGTATGTCTTCCTTTAAGACTTATATAATACCAATAGGCACAATGCCTTCCGGTACAACAACCAGTGTCCAAACTTTGCTGGACATCATGGTACTTTGCCATAGTAGGGAATCGATACCTTGTATCACTTCTTTATACGTAGTCAGTTTGTCTACCTCAATAAGATTGACATTTACTTGAGGTGAGATAAGAAACCCATACCTCCCAGGTTGTTTTATGACTCTCTCCGACTAACGTGGTTCTTGTGTATTCGTAGATTGTGGTACAATTTCATCCCCGATGAACTGTTTGTGTTCCGTTAAAGGATCGGTGAGATAAGAAACCCATACCTCCCAAGTTGTTTTAATACTCTGATTTTCATCGAGTTTTACTTTATTCCCACTTACCACTGCATATAGGTATTCCTTTTAGGAAAACTGCATGGCGAGCAATAATTAAATTGTTCTATTGTGAGTTGTATAAGTACTATATTTTGGTTACCTTAAGATAACCTACAATTTAGGAACTTATCCGATTTGGGTTTTCTTTGGTATCATCCAAACATATGCCCAGCATACCCAAATCATCAGGAATCAGAGTACCCAGTTTCTTTCCTGTTCATATCTAGTATGAAATATGTCTAACAGATTTTTCATGGAACCTTATTCAAAATAAGTATTGCACTGTTTAATGCATATCCCTTGAAGGAAAATGGTGGCTCAGAGCGACTCATTATTAACCTTATCATGTCCAACAAAATTCGGTTTCTCCGTTCGGACACACCGCTCAATTGAGGTGTTCCGGGAGGAGTCATTTGTGAAAGAATACTATACTCTTTCAATTAGTCGAGAAACTTATTGCTTAAGTATTTCCATCACGATCTAACAGTGACAGTTTTAATACTTTAGCCGGTCTATTTGTCTACTTCGTGTCGGAACTCTTTGAATTTATCAAAAGTTTCTAATTTGTGTTTCAAAACAAACACATAACCATAACACGATGCCACATCCGTAAAGGTTACGAAGTGTTCATATCCACCTCTAGCCTAGCTAGATATGGGCCCACGTACGTCACTATGAATGAGGGCTAACAGATATTTGGCACTTGCACTTTTACCAAGTAAAAGGTATTTTAGGCACTTTGCCCAATAAACTAGATTCGTAGACATCATTTGAATAGGATCAAATCCATCTTAGCATCCACTCTTCAAAAGTGTGGATATACGAGTCTTGTTTAATGTGTCCCAGACAACAATGCCACAAATAAGTCGCATCTGATTAATCCAGTTTGAGCTATTTTTTTGTCATGTTATACGTTTGAGATTCATTTATATTCAAAATATAAATAATGTTTATTCATATCTAATGTGTTTATCTCAATATCATCTTTATAAAATAAAACACTTTAGTGTTCTAGAATATAAAGGTATACCCTCAACGAGTTATACTCTGATATAGAGATAATGTTTCTAGTCAAACTAGGTACATTATAACAGTTTCCTAATTTAAGTACATACCCGAAGGGTAATTCCTAAACTTAGGTTTCTACGGATAAAACAGCGACTCTAGTCCCATTTCCAATTCGTAGGTAAATCTCAACTGAAGTCAGTATCATGCTAATCAGCAGATTCTGCACATCATTACATATATTTATGTACCACATCTAGTATCAAAATCCAATTTTGAAACTAATAGTAAACATGCTTATAATAAACACACTTGAAGTCGGAGCCTTGCCCCGTATTCACTTCCTTCATGTCTGCCTTGTCCATACAGTAATAACGCTTCCAGTGACCCCGTTTGCCACATTTTGGGCAGACATCTTGGGTTATGTCCTTTGTCTTCCCAGAAGACTTTGATGATTTTTCCTTTGCCCCTTTTAGAAGCTCTGGCTTTGCCTCCTAGAGCATAGCCATTAACTCTCCAAGAGTTTACTCTCGGTTCAAAATGAACCTGCCCCAGCTTTCGGGTAGAGACTATAAGATCAAATCTTTAACAGTCTCAGCCATGTAGGTAATGCCCAGCTAACCTAGCTGATCGATGTCAGCAATCATTTGCGACACTTAGTGCTCGACAGATGTACCCTCTGACATACGTGAGCGAAAGAGCTTCTTTTGCAATTCATACATCCAAGATCTAAGAATAGATCTATGAAGATCTTTAATTTCAACATCATGGTATAAGGATCTAATCCTTAGTTTTGACGACAAAATTAAAGTGTCATTGCATCAAGAATAAAGGATTGAGCACTAAATTTATCATCACCATGAGTCATCCAAAACTCATGCTCCACTATTTGCTCAACTTCGGGCGTAGGACCAAGAGGTTTCTTTATCAAATAGAGTAACTTCTCAATTCCCAGGACTATCGTGAGGTTTTATTCCCAATTTGAAAATGAAGCCGCTTAAAGACATTTTCACCTAGGATTATGTTTTAAACCATAATCTTTCAGTTGTCTTGATTGCTATAGTCCAACTATCCAATCAACGATTTCAGGTACAATTAAATATAATGATTACTATAGTCTAACTATATAATCAACTATAATTTGAATGGTTAAATTCAAATATATTGATTACTATAATCCAATTATATAATCAACTATTATTTGAAGTAGTTTGAATACAGTCCAACTGTTTAATTAAAACAACGATATTAGTCCAACTAATATATATTTAAGTACTGACGAAAAATTGAAATGAGTGCGTATTGGCAAGTATCTAAACAAAATTCAAATTTAATACTTGCCTCCCACTATTTTTCGGCGAGCCTCTAACCCTCTGTTGAGTACTCGGGAAACCTTGTTTCCTAGTGGGCTAGGATCCCGTTAAATAACACACAACCTTGACTTTGGCCAACAAGCTGTATGATATTTAACTAGGTAGATCTCTAAGATCAATTGGATCTCATCCAATTCCTAGATCCAGTAGGTGGACATCAAAATCCGAAATATATATCCAATATATGCCAATATATCCAATATATGCCAATATATCCAATATATTGGCTAACCTTTTTCCTCTGAATCAATTAAGCTTTGGCTTTGGCACAACAAACTTAATGATTCCAGTTAAGCGGGACCCATTGACCTTGGAAAGCTTCATAATCGATGTCGATGGACAAGAAGTGATCTTGACTTTGGCCAACAAATCACAACTTGGACAAGACATGCGATATGGAACAAAGCCTTCATGATTCAAACACATCCGCGATGGACAAAGGTCTTGACTTTGGCCAATAAACCAGTTCCAATCTTGGATCTTGAGAATGAATCATTCAATGGAAGGAAAACGCTTAATATATGTTGAGGGTTTTTCGCGTAATTGGCAACTAATTAATTATCTTTGATTAGGTCTCATCATACACCCTTAAACATGCATTCTAAAAGCATAATAAGGCGCGATAAATAAATTAATAATGATATACGGATGGATATTTAAAACATTTTGTTCCTAGAACAAATCTCTCACTTTCCTCTCTCCCACTAGCACAAATCTTACTTCTACGCAATTACATAACACTTCTAAAGAAACCTCATTTACATTAAGGGGAATAGGTGAGAAGAGAAATACAAATAGTCAAGAGGTAATAGGCTGGACACGCAGGATTAATTTAATAAATTCTAAATTTATTACAACAATTTCTATAATTGCCCTCACCCATCTAATATCCATTCGATATACATTATTCATACATCACATCCATGTATTCACACAAAGCATGTTATCAATCAATCTAATCCAATTAATTAATCTGAAATTAATGACCATCCAATGTTAAACAACGATTTGATTTGCGCGAGTCCAACTCGTTTTAAGAATAAGTACTCAAAGTACAAATTCTTGAATTATATCAAACTATAATATTAAATCCAATTAATTTGTATTCAATACTAATTCTATATTTAATTCCAAATTAAATAATTACAATTTTTATGTCTTTACGACTTAGATTCTAAATCTAATCATTACGGGTCTCAAAGCTCAATTAACATCCAATGTAATTTAATTAAAGTCCAATGGGCTTTCAATTAATTTATAAGGCATGGACTTTGGCAACCAAAGCCCGATAAGTAATCACCCATTTCCAAAAATCAATTTAAGCCCATTAGGCCCAATTAAAATTTTAAAGGTCCATTATATTATATTTGGACTTTATGGATATGGTTTTGGACCCAATTGGATCAACCAATTAACCTAAACCAAACTTGGTCAAACCAAGCCCATTAAGCCCAAATACAACTTTATAAGCCCAATTCCAAATTTAGCCCAACTAATTAAATTTCAATATTCCCAATATCATAATTTAATTAACTAAAGTGCATTAGCCATAATTTATTAGTCAAATTAACATTTCCAAAATACCAATTACACTAATTAATCATGCTTTCATCATCAACACATGTCCAACATTTTTGAATCAAAAAATCATTCATTTCCATGCTAAATAGGTCACGGCAATAAGAGGGATTTTAAATCCGATTTCGGTTTAATCCACTTAAATCCTAAAATCAATTATCCCAAGTCTTTCAACTCATCCAATGATCAAAAAAAACAAAATCACCATGACTTTAGGGCATTGCAAACTTTCGGCCTAGCCAAAATTGGGGGAAAAATTAATCCAATTCAATTTCATCAAATTGATCATGCATAACTCTAAGTTATCATCATTCAAGCATACTCAATCAATCAATTTCATACTCTAAGAGAAGTTTGTTGTGTAATTTTGATTTCAAAAAATCAAATAACAATTACCACTTTCCAAAAAAGGTACAAGGCATTTAAGCCTTCCATCAACTCACATCAATCAAAAATTGACAAGTTGTCAATCACCTAAAAGGTGACAAGACTCCCATCACATGAATGACTAATGATGTGACGCGTGATGTGACTTGTGGGCCCCACTTGATTCGAAATGCGAGTAGGCCCGCAAATACTCCCAGGCTCGGGTTCACTAATTCGGAATTAACGATTTTTCCGTTGCGACGTAATTAAATAAAATTTAATTAAATAATTATGGCTAGCAAAATTACTATTCACGTCGCTAGCGAATTAATTCTAAATTAACTCGTTCGCCCGAATTAAAATCCAATTTTAATTCCACGTCAAAATCTAATTTCGTATAATATATCGAATATATTATTTTATCGATTAATTCTAAATTAATCGTTCTCTCCCTTTAAATATCCGCAGATTTACAAGACATATGGACTTCTAGCAAAGCACCGTGCCTACCCAATTCTCCAAAAATATCCGCCGAGGAATATCATATGTATCAGGCGTAGTAATACTATGTAATGCGTAATACGATCCAATATCAGATGTCACATGCTAGGCCTAGGGCTGGCTCTGTGTCTGCCCCATACATAGCATATATCAGATCCCGAGTAACTAGTCTTTGTAATCGGAAAGTCATGACCTAGTCAAACTTTCCCGATAGCTGCAGCTTTTAAGAGTACTAGTTTCGTATCCTGTGTGACCATCATCTCAATATGACTAAAGTGATACTCCCATCTTGACATCACATCCAATACACTACGATTCTCAGTAAACCCAATACAGGCGTACACAGTGTTAGACAGTTATGACCCATAGCGTCACTATTTTGTAAATGATATTGTATTATTGTACAAAATTAACTATGTAGTAATGAAATTGCCTTTTACCGTTTTGTAATTTATTTACTTTGATATAAATGGTAAAAGTCCCTATGATTAGTTCCAGATTGTGATGATATTGAAAGTGTTCAATCAAAGTCCCAAGGATCACAAATCATGCATAAAAAACCACATATGAACACATCAAAGGAGGTGCGGAATATACTCACATTGAATTTCGGTTTTGATGATGTGAAGAAAAGATGCGTTTTGCATCCTCCAAGCTCACGGCCAAAGCTCTCCAAGGCAGTGGGCTGCTCGGTTTGGACTGGTTCGGCTTTCTCATGTTCGGCCATTGATGAGCTCCATTGAAGCTCAAAGCTTCAAGCTTCCATGCTCACGGAATCACTTCCCTATCACCTATGTATCACTCAAGGTGTGTGCTAGCACTTGTATTCTTCTTTTTCTTCTCAAATGCTCGGTCAAACCAGAACAAAAGAGAAGAGAAAAATCGCACCATGCGTGAAGGAGATGAAGAAGAAAAAGAGAGGGAGATGAGAGAAACCGTGTACTGCATGTGAGAGAGAGAGAAAAAGGTTTTAATATATATATTTTTTATTTCATTTACCAAGTAAATTAAAATAAAACATATATATCTTACCTTTTTAATTCAAAAGTCAAAAGTTAAAAACAATAAAGCTTTTTCATCATTTCAAATTTTAACTTTAAGTCACATCACATCTTTTCACTTTAATAAAGTGACATATTGTCAAGTCACATCACTCAAAGTGACAATTAATTTGACGATTGACGCGACTAGCGATTTGACGCTTGATGTGACTCGCGTGCCGCGCTCGAATTCGAAATGCGAATGCGCTCGCAATCACTCTCGGGCTCGGGTTCGCTAATTCCAAATTAACGAATTTTCCGTCGCGTCGTAATTAAGTGATTACGCCTAGCGAATTCACTTCACGTCGCTAACGAATTAATTCTAAATTAATTCGTTCGCCCGAATTAAAATCTAATTTTAATTCCGCGTCGAAATCCAATTTCTATTAATATATCAAATATATTAATTTTATTGATTAATTCCAAATTAATCGTTCTCTCTCTTTAACGATATTTTATCCGAGATAAAATATCTCCGTAATTAATCCCAGATTAATTTTCTCTCTCATCGAATTAATCCCAGATTAATTCTATCTCTCTCTCTTCTAATTAATCCCAGATTAATCAAAGTGCGAGTAATACGTCATCGGTGAATCTTCAGGAACCGACCCATGAGATCTCCGGATATGTTGGCAGTAAATACGATCGTCGGACTGTTCGAACACGTAAGTACCTCGTACTACGTTTATATCGACTTACAAGACAAGGTTAGCCTCTAGCAAAACGCCATGCCTACCCAATTCTCCAGAAATATTCTTAAAGGAATATATAGATCTGTATCAAGCGTAGTTATACCGTAGTATTGTGTATATCGGCCCAGTATCGGATAATCACGTGCTAGGGTGGGGCTGGATAAGTGTCTGCCCCGTCCGAAGCACATGTCGGATGTCTGGTAACATAGTCTCTATAATCGGATATACATGACCTGGTCACAATATCCCGATTGATTGCGCAACACTCAAGAGCACTAGTACCGTATCCTGCGTGACATCAACTCCAATATGACTGAAGTGACACTTCCGTCTCGACATCACACCCAATACACTACGACTCTCTGATAAACCCAGAAGCGGTGTACACAGAACCGGTTAAAGCCCTGTACCACCAAGACCAAAGTCTACCGATTATCGCAAGTATTAGCGATGCAAGTTCTTAATCTTCAATCCAGTGACTATCACTTGGATTGACCTGTTTGTGAATCCATATGCTCAAAGCGTATGATACACCAGGTCTTGTACATTTTTCAATGTACAATTCCACGGAGAGTATTTCGAAAGCCAAGCTTTCGCCGACATTTATTTTATGGGAATATCATTTCCAAAAAATGACGTATTATCATTATTTTATAGGACAGCCACTGTCAGTGCGCTCCCACTAACCCTCTTATTTACACTAGAATCATTTTCATTTTGAATTAAATCATACACCATTATGATTGCATCAAAATGATAATTCCAAGAACTTATGCTCGCGTCAGCAAGCATCATCCAAATGGATCTACAGTGGCAATAGGTAAAAGGTTGAATCGTAATCAATCACAATGTCGATAACGATACATTGCCGTTAAAAGCCTAGCTTTATACGTTGGTATATTGCCATCCATGTACGTCTTCCTTGAAGACTTATAGTACCAATAGGCACAATGCCTTGTGGTACATCAACTAGTATCCAAACTTATTGATATACATGGAATCCATTTCGGACTCATGACACTTTGTCATAATAGGGAGTCGATACCTCGTATCACTTCCTTTGTCTTGTGTATATTCGAAGATTAATTGTATAGTTTCATCCTTGATGAATTATATATGTTCCATTAAGATTCAGTGCCTAGAACAGTATTACTCCGATTTCATCGAGTTATACTATCCTCCCACTTACCACTGCATATCGGTATTCCTCTTAGGAAAACCGCATGGAGAGCAACAATCACATTGTTCTCATGTGAGATGTATAAGTACTATACTTATGGTTTCCCTTAGGTAACCTATATTGGCATTATCCAATTTGGGTCCTTAGTTTGGTATCATCCAAACGTTATGCCTACCATACTCAATTGTCAGGAATGAGAAAACCTCGTTTCTTTCCTGTTCATATCCTATACGATATCTGTCAAACAGATTTATATGGAACCTTATTCTAAATAAGTTTTTCACTGTTAGTACATATCCTATTGAAGGAAATGGTAGCTCAAAGCGACTCGTGATTAACCTTATTATGTCTAACAAAATTCGGTTAATCCTGTTCGGACACACCTCAAAATGACGTGTTCCAAGAGGAGTCCTTATTGAAAGAATACTATACTCTTTCAAGTATACGAGAAACTTACTGCTAAAGTATTTTCCATTACGGTCTTACCGTGGCGGAATAATGCTATAGCCGATCTGTTTGTGTATTTCGTGTCGAAACTTTAAAGTTTCTGATTTGTGTTCTTCAAAAGAAACACATAACCATAACGTGATGCCACATCCGTTAAGGTCACGAAATATTCATGTTCACATCTAGCCTAGCTAGATATGGGCCCACTTACTTCACCATGAATAGGGCTAACAGATCGGTGGCACTAACACTATTACCAAGCAGCAAATAGTATTTTAGGTACTTTACCTAATAAACTAGATTCGCAGACCTTATTTGAATAGTCAAATCAGTCCTAGTACCCACTCTTCAAAAGTGTGGATATACGAGTCTAATTAAATTGTGTCCTAGACAACAATGCCACAAATAAGTCTCTATTGATCAAATCAATTTGAGCTATTTATTTGTCAATGTATATGTTTGAGATTTTATTTATATTCAAAATAAAATTCTGTTATTTTATATCTAATGTATTTATCTCAGTATCATCTTATATAATAAAACACTCAGTGTTCTATAATTATAAGGTTTTATCCGCAACAGGATTAAACACTGATAAAGAGATAATGTCTCTAGTCAAACTAGTTACATTATAACAGTTCCTAATTCAAGTACATACCCGAAGGGTAGTCTTAAACTTAGGTATCTACGGTCGAAACAGCGACTTTCGTCCCGTTTCCGATTCGTAGAGCAATCTCAGCTTGAAGTCAGTATCCCGCTCAAAGCAGATTCTGAATATCAATACATATATTTTATGTACCACACTAAGTATTTAAATCTAATTTCAATACTAGCTGTGAACATAACTAAGACAAACATTTTTAAAGTTAGAGCCTCGCCCTTTCTTTAATTCCTTCGTGTCTTCCATATCCAAATGGTAGTCACTTGGGATATGTCAATTATCCTTTTCAATATTTTAGGAACCTTAGGCCAAGCCTTGGGTTTTAGAATATTGAAAGGAATGTGCACCTCGTGCTACATGCCCAATTGCAAACTTTGACTTTACATGAATAGCCAATTAATTCTCCAAGAATTATAAATTGCAATTTTAATACTTCTTAAATCCAAAATTAGATTTATGACAAGTATATTAAATTAAGCATTAAAGTCATCATCACAAAAATCTTCCAAAGATTTTTATGCTCTACTTATCTTGCTTAATTTTGGGCTAAAGGTATAATGAGTTATTTATATCAATAAAGTAACCTATTATTTATTCCCAATTTGAAAATTAAATCATTTAAAATATTTAATCCTAGATTATATTAAATATCCAACTTTTCAATTTTATCTTGATTACAATAGTCCGACTATTTAATCAACGATTAGTGGTACTTATATATTATAATGATTATAATAGTCCAACTATATAATCAAATATAATCCAAATTAATTAACCTCAATTACATTGATTACTATAATCCAATTATAAAATCAACTGTAAACTGAAATTAATTAATTCAAATATATTGATTAATATAATCCAATTATATATAATCAAGTATAATACAGTCCAACTGTTTAATCAAAACAACAATTTAAATATTAGTCTAACTAACATTTAATCTAATGACTAAATAATTTAAATGAGCGCATATGGCGAGTAATTGAACGAGTATTGCAAATTCAATTCTGCCTCCCACTATTTTTCGTGAGCCTCTAACCCTCTGTCGAGTACTCGGGAAACCGTGTTTCCTAGTGGGCTAGGATCCTGTTAAATATCACACAATCTTGACTTTGGCCAACAAATTGTATGATAATTAACTAGGTAGATCTCTAAGATCAATTGGATCTTATCCAACTCCTAGATCCAGTAGGTGGACATCCAAGTCCCAAACATATATCTTATATATGCCTATACATCGAATGTATACCCTAACCTTTTTCCTCTGAATCAACTAGGCCTTGGCTTTGGCACAAAAACCTAGTGATCCCAGTCAAGCGCGGACCCATTGACATGGAAGCTTCGTAATCAATGTCAATGGACAAGAAGTGGTCTTGACTTTGGCCAACAAACCACAACTTGGACACGACACCGATATGGAACAAAGCCTCGTGATTAAAACACATCTTTGATGGACAAGGGCTTGACTTTGGCCAACAACCCCTGCCAATCTCGGATCTTGAGTAAGAATCACTCAATGGAAGGAAAAACGCATGATATTTAACGAGGGTTTTTCGCGTGCAAATTGGCTACCAATTTAATTATCTTTGTTAAGGTCTCATCATCATACACCCTTAAGCATGCATTCTAAACACATAATAAAGCGAGTATGAAATAAAATAATAATGATATGCGGATGGATATTTTACATTGATCCTAGATCAAATCTCTCACTTTCTCTCTCCCGCTAGCACTTGTATTACTTCTACCAGTTACACTACACTTCTAAAGAAACCTTTTTACATGGAGGGGAATAGGTGAGAAGAGAATACAAAGAAATAGGAGATAAGGCTGGACACGCAGGTCCAATTTAATAAATCAAATTTATTACAATTTCCAAAATCGCCCAACCCGACTAATATCCATCCGATATACATTATTCAAACATCACAACCATGTATTCATACAAGCATGTTATCAATCAATCAATCAAATTAATTAATCTTGAATATTAGTGATCATCCAATGTTCAAACAAAGATTTGATTTTTGTTCGAGTCAAACTCGTTTTGCGAACACGTACTCAAAGTACAATTTCTACGAATTAAATTAAATTACATAATTAAATCCATTTAATACGTATTTAATTCTAATTCATTATTTAATTCTAAATTAAATATACACTTTTATTAACGAACCTTTACGACTTAAATTCCAAATTTAATCGCAACGGGTCTCAAAGCCCGATTAACATCTAAAGTTTTATTTAATTAAAGTCCAATGGGCTTTTAATTAATTTCTATAGGCGTGGACTTTTGGTCAACTCGGGTCAAACCGAACAACCAAAATCCAATCCGGGAGTTACCCCATAAGCCTTTAAATTAATTTTGGCCCATTAGGCCCAATTAAATAATTAAGGTCCATTAAGTCATAATTGGACCTTTTGGATTCGGTTTTGGGCCTAATTGGATCCAACCAATTTTGCCTAAACCCAACTTTGTTACAACAAAGCCCAAAAGCCCCATTACAACCTAACAAGCCCAATTTCCAAAATCAAGCCCAAATTAATTAACTTATAAAATCCAAATTTCACAATTAATTAACCTAAGTGTAATACACAATCAATTACCCAATTAACATTTCTAAAATATCAATTAGCCTAATTAATCATGCACTTTAACAACCAAATAGTGTCCAACACAATTCAATCAAAATCAAACCCAATTAACATGCTTTCAAGTCTTGCCAAGGGGGTTTTCAATTCGATTCGGTTTCAATCCAATTGAGTCCACAATCTTAATTTCCCAAATCAATTCAATTCATCCAATGAATTAAAACAAAAATCACAATGAATTTCATGTCATAAGATTCGGCCAAGCCACTTTAAAAGGGAAAAATGTTCTAAATCAAAATTCAATCCAATTGAACTTCAAAACAACATTAACCAATTGTTTTAAGTCATCCAATGATCAAACAAAACAAAATTACCAAGACATTAGGGTTATGCAATTTTCGGCCAAGCCTTCAATTTGGGGAAAATTGAATCCAATCCAATTTCATGAAATTGATCACACACAATCTCAATTAAACATGTTCAAAGCATACTTAAACATCCAATTCAATAAAACATGCTCAAACACATTTTACCCAATTTCAAGTTTCATGTTCAACCTAAAGAATTGGGGAAAATTGATCTAATCCAATTTTCTTGAATTGATCATGCACAACTTCAATTCAACCTCATTCAAGCATACTTCATCAAACAATTCAACCAAATCATGCCTAAATCGAGTTTACCCAATTAAAGTTTTGACAAAAAATAAGCAAATTGGGGAAAATCAATCCAATCAATTTTTTTGCCAAATTGATTACATATAACTCAAATTAGATCATATACAAGCATTCTTACACAATCAATTTGTCAGAATCAAGCTAAAATCAAAAAGCCCCAAATTTGCTCAAGAACCCTAATTCGGTTTTCATGCATCAAAAGCTCTGATACCATTGTTGAAGTGTTCAATCAAAGTCCCAAGGATCACAAATCATGCAAAAAAACACATATGAACACATCAAAGGAGGGGGAATATACTCACATTGAATTCGGTTTTGATGATGTGAAGAACAAGATGCGTTTTGCATCCTGCAAGCTCACGGCAACAGCTCTCAAGGCAGTGGGCTGCTCGGTTTGGACTGGTCGGCTTCCCTCCAAGTCGGCCATTGATGAGCTCCATTGAAGCTCAAAGCTTCAAGCTTCCATGCTCACGAATCACTTCCCTATCACCTAGTATCACTCAAGGTGTGTGCTAGCACTTGTATTCTTCTTTTGCTTCTCAAATGCTCGGTCAAACACAAAACAGAGAGAAGAAGAAATCGCACCATGCGTGAAGGAGATGAAGAAGAAAAAGAGAGGGAGATGAGAGAAACGTTGTCTGCATGTGAGAGAGAGAGAGAAAGAAGGTTTTAATATATATATTTTTTATTTCATTACCAAGTTAATATAAAAAAAAACATATATATCTTACCTTTTTAATTCAAAAGTAAAAGTTAAAAAAACAAAAAGCTTTTTCATCATTTCAACTTTTAACTTTAAGTCACATCACATCTTTTCACTTTAATAAGTGACATATTGTCAAGTCACATCACTCAAAGTGACAATTATTTGACGATTGACACGACTAGCGATTTGACGCTTGATGTGACTCGCGTGCCGCGCTCGAATTCGAAATGCGAATGCGCTCGCAATCACTCTCGGGCTCGGGTTCGCTAATTCCAAATTAACGAATTTTCCGTCGCGTCGTAATTAAGTGATTACGCCTAGCGAATTCACTATTCACGTCGCTAACGAATTAATTCTAAATTAATTCGTTCGCCCGAATTAAAATCTAATTTTAATTCCGCGTCGAAATCCAATTTCGATTAATATATCAAATATATTAATTTTATCGATTAATTCCAAATTAATCGTTCTCTCTCTTTAACGATATTTTATCCGAGATAAAATATCTCCGTAATTAATCCCAGATTAATTTTCTCTCTCATCGAATTAATCCCAGATTAATTCTATCTCTCTCTTCTAATTAATCCCAGATTAATCAAAGTGCGAGTAATACGTCATCGTGAATCTTCAGGAACCGACCCATGAGATCTCCGGATATGTTGGCAGTAAATACGATCGTCGGACTGTTCGAACACGTAAGTACCTCGTACTACGTTTATATCGACTTACAAGACAAGGTTAGCCTCTAGCAAAACGCCATGCCTACCCAATTCTCCAGAAATATTCTTAAAGGAATATATAGATCTGTATCAAGCGTAGTATACCGTAGTATTGTGTATATCGGCCCAGTATCGGATAATCACGTGCTAGGGCTGGGGCTGGATAAGTGTCTGCCCCGTCCGAAGCACATGTCGGATGTCTGGTAACATAGTCTCTATAATCGGATATACATGACCTGGTCACAATATCCCGATTGGTTGCGCAACACTCAAGAGCACTAGTACCGTATCCTGCGTGACATCAACTCCAATATGACTGAAGTGACACTTCCGTCTCGACATCACACCCATACACTACGACTCTCTGATAAACCCAGAAGCGGTGTACACAGAACGGTTTAAAGCCCTGTACCACCAAGACCAAAGTCTACCGATTATCGCAAGTATTAGCGATGCAAGTCTCAGGTTAAGACTATACACACCTACCTCGATTTCGGCCTCCCATAGACACATAGTCATAATACCAATGGGATTCCGAGGGTGTCTATCCAGAGCGAAGCTGTTTCCCGTACCATCGGTGAAACACAACCTCCTATCGCACTTGCATAAGTATCCAATACTTATATATATGAGACTATGCCGTTGTGCCCTCACAACGCGCACAAGTGCAATACTAGCCTATTCCGCATTATCGATGTCCAGTCTCGATAATACTTCGGCTAGGGATATTTAATGATTAATCCTTCGGGGATTGATTGTCTCATATCATCTCAATCCAGGAACTAATCATATGGACCTCTCTTCATTTATACATCTATGGTGATCTAATCACAAATGATGAGAGTGCAATTTCCTTGTCACATAGTTAATTTATACCAGCAACACCGTGATCTGTACAAATAGTGACGCTATGGGTCATATTATCCAACAGATATGAGCGGTAACAATCAATAAAGTTTAATCATTAAATATTCCCTAGTCGTCAGTATTATCGAGATGGACATCGATAATGCGGAATAGACTAGTACTGCACTTGTGCATGTTGTGAGGGCACAACGGCATAGTTCTCATATATTTAGTATAGTGGATACTTATGCAAGTGCGGGGGTGGTAGGAGGTTGTGTTTTACCGATGGTACGGAAAACAGCTTCGCTCTGGATAGACCCGCGGAATCCTCATTGGTAGTGTCTGCGTGTCTATGGGAGTCCGCTTCAGGGTCGTTGCAATTATTCTTAACCTGAGACTTGCATCGCTAGTACTTACGACAATCGGTAAACTTTAGTTTTGGTGGTCCAGGGCTTTAACGGGTTCTGTGTACACCTCTTCTGGGTTTATCGAGAATCGTAGTGTATTGGGTGTGATGTCAAGATGGAAGTATCACTTCAGACATATGGAGATGATGATCGCGAGGAGATACAGAACTAGTACTCTATAATGGTTTGCAACCATCAGGATACTATGACTAGGTCAGGATTATCCGATTCAAAGAGATGGTTGCTTTGATGTCCGATATGTGTATCGTACGGGCATGCACATCTCCAGCCCCAGGCCTTACATGTGATCATCCGATACTGGTTCGATATACACTATACTACGGTATACTACGCCTGTTATAGATCTTATATTCCAATAAGAATATTTCTGGAGATTGGGTAGGCATGGCGTTTTGCTAAGAGGCTAACCTTGTCTTGTAAATCGGTTAAAAACGTAGTACTTGGTACGTACGTATTTCAGATAATCTGACGGCCGTATTTACTGCCAACATATCCAGAAAAATGAATTTGTCAACCTTGACCAGCACATCCTCACTACGCCTCTTGGAAATACGAGCGTTATATCAGCAAGTTGTTAGAGAAGACTGAAGTGGGCATTGTTTCTCTAATCTGCAGTTTCCTGAAAATAGAAAATGGCATCAAGTTAACACTTGCACCTAAATCACATAAAGCCTTACCAAAGTTATGTTCTCATATGATGCATAGAATGGTGAAAATGCCAGGTTCTTTCACTTCGGGGGAAGTTTCCTCTGAATGATGGCACTGCATTCTTCATCAATGCTACTATCTCGTAGTCTCCCAATCTCTGTTTTCGTGAAAGAATGTCTTTCATGAATTTGACCTAGCTGGGCATGTTCCAACGCTTCTGCAAATGGAATGTTGATGTTCAGCTTTTTGAAACCCTCCAGGAAATGATGGATATAACATGTGCACATATAGAGTATGACTAGGGGGACTACGATACGTAATACCCCTAGATCATAGTTTCATGGTTAGGGGGACGGCGATACGTAACGCCCCTATACCCTATATTCAAGGTCAGTATGATAGCATATATCAGCACTTCTGGCTCTAGTTTAGTGGCTTAGTGGACGACGATACATAACACCAAGACCACTACATAGTCGTAGGGGGATGACGATACGTAACACCCCTGCGTCAGGGTTTCTAAAGATTTTCTAGGCGTATAGGAGGACGGATACCTAACACCCACATACGTCAAGTTTTTCTACAGATGTTTAGAGATATGATTTTCAGAAAATATAATTTATGAAAGAGTTTTCAAGAGAAACAATTTTATGAGAATCTCAGAGTTTTACAGACAGAAAATATTTCTAAAAAGGTTCATAGAAAGATATTTCTTTTAGATAAAAGAGAATTTTAAGAAAATATCAGTTTTCTTGAGATGATTTCAATTTCAGAAAATTAAATTTTTCATAAAGTATTTCAGTTTCCATTTTAAATTATCTACTCACTAGATCGTTCAAATGATCAAACCCCATCACTCCCAGTATTTCTGTTTTACCGGTTTACCCGGAGGATGAGGCTTGAGAGGATGGATACTGATGGCAGTCACTAGGTATTTTGGGACCACCATGTCGAGTCAGAAGTTTAGCACAGTAAGAGTCAAAGTAAATTTTCATGCAGATATTAGTAGTGCATAAGTCATTGTATTATGTGAAAAGTGTACATTAACATAGTTGTAAAGTGAAGTATTATTGTGAACACAATTATGAGTATAAAATGCATTTTATATTGTTGAGTTGGGTTGTGGTCCTTATGTTGACCAATTATGACCCATAGCATCACTGTTTGTACAGATCATGGTGTTGTTGTACAATTTACTATGTGACAAAAGAAATTGCTCTTTTATCATTTGCAATTGGATTACCAAGATATATAAATGATAAAAGGTCCTTATGATTAGTTCCGGATTGAGATGATAAGAGACAGTATCAATCCACGAAGGTTTAATCATTAAATAATCCCTAGTCGTAGTATTATCGAGATTGGACATCGATAATGCGGAATAGACTAGTATTACACTTATGCAAGTTGTGGGAGCATAACATCATAGTTCTCATATATTTGGGTATTAGATACTCATGCAAGTGTGATAGGAGGTTGTGTTTGTTGGACAAAATGACCCATAGCGTCACTATTTGTACAGATCACAGTGTTGTTGTACAAATTAACTATGTGACAAGGAAATTGCACTCTCATCATTTGTGATTAGATCACCATAATTGTATAAGTGAAGAGAGGTCCATATGATTAGTTCCTGGATTGAGAATGATATGAGACAGTATCAATCCCAGAAGGATTAATCATTAAATATCCCTAGCCGGAGTATTATCGAGACAGGACATCGATAATGCGGAATAGGCTAGTATTGCACTTGTGCGCGTTGTGAGGGCACAACGACATAGTTCTCATATATATAAGTATTGGATACTTATGCAAGTGCGATAGGAGGTCGTGTTTCACCGATGGTATGGGAAATAGCTTCGCTCTGTATAGACCCCTTGGAATCCCATTGGTATTATGACTATGTGTCTATGGAGGCCGAAATCAAGGTAGGTGTGTATAGTCTTAACCTGAGACTTACATCGCTAATACTTACGAGAATCGATAGACTTTGGTCTTGGTGGTATAGGGCTTTAACCGGTTCTGCGTACACCACTTCTGGGTTTATCAGAGAGTCGTAGTGTATTGGGTGTGATGTCAAGACGGAAGTATCACTTCAGTCATATTGGAGATGATGTCACGCAGGATATGGTATTAGTGCTCTTAAGTGTGCGCAACCAATCAGGATATTGTGACCAGGTCATGAATATCCGATTATAGAGACTAGTTACCAGACTCCGACATGTGCTTCGGAGGGGGCAGACACTTATCCAGCCCCAGCCCTAGCACGGGACTATCCGATACTGGGCCGATATACACAATACTACGGTATATACTACGCTTGATACAGATCTGTATATTCCTGTAAGAATATTTCTGGAGAATTGGGTAGGCATGGCGCTTTGCTAGAAGCCAACCTTGTCTTGTAAATATAACGTAGTACGATGTGTTCGATTTACGGTACGGTACGTGTTCGGATAATTCGACGACCGTATTTACTGCCAACATATCCGGAGATCTCATGGGTCGCTTCCTGAAGATTCACCGATGATGTATAACTCGCAGTTAATTAATCTAGGATTAATTGGAAGAGAGAGAAAATTAATCTGGGATTAATTGCGGAGATATTTATCTGGGATAAAATATTAATTAAAGAGAGAGAGAACGATTAATTTTGGAATTAATCGATAAAAGATATATTCGATATATTATAAGAAATTGGATTTCGACGCGGAAATAAAATTAGATTTTAATTCGGGCGAACGAATTAATTTAGAATTAATTCGTTAGCAATGTGAATAGTGAATTCACTAGGCGTGATCATTTAATTACGATGCGACGGAAAAATTCGTAATTTGGAATTAGCGAACCCGAGCCAAGAGTGATTGCGAGCGCATTCGTATTTCGAATTCGAGCGAGGCACGCAAGTCACATCAAGCGTCAAATCGCTAGTCGCATCAATCGTCAAGTCACTTGTCACTTTGAGTGATGTGACATGACATGTTGTCACTTTATTAAAGTGGATGGATTTGATGTGAATAGATTTGATTTGAATTGTTTTGAAAAGCTTTTAAAAGCTTGAAATGAAATATAACATTATTTTATTTCTTACTTTTTGACTTTTGTATGAAACGTGATATATGTTTTATTTATTATTTACTTGGTAAATATATAAAACAAAATGTAAAAGCTTTTTCTCTCTCTCTTGGAATGATTTACGGTTTTTGCAAAAATGGAGCCAAAAAAACCCTTCATCTTTCTCTCTTCTCCTCTCACGGCTTCAAGCCGATTTCTTCACAAAAAGTTTCTGGTTGACCGAAATTGAGAAGCAAATTAAGAAGAGTAGTGCTAGCACACACATGGGTTATACATAGGTGATAGGGAAACGAATTTGTGAGCATGGAAAAGCTTGAAGCTTGAGCTTCAATGGTGACATCCATGGCCGAATGAACAATGAGGAAGACACCCCACCCCCGTGCAGCCCCTACCATTCGCAGCTCACTGCTAGGGAGAAACATGCAGTGCGTTTTTGGTCTTTGTTTCATTTCATCAAAACCATCAATGTGAGTATGTATTCCGCCTTACTCCTTGATATGTATTCTACTCTTTTTATGCATGATTTGTGATCCTTGGGACTTGATTGAAACTCAACAATGGTATCTTGAGCTATTGGTTGCATAAAACGAATTAGGGTTCTTGAGCAAAATTTGGGGCTTTTGATTTAAGCATGATTTAACAAATTGTTTGTTTAAGAATGCTTGTATATGAATAACTTAGAGTTATATGTAATCAATTTGATGAAAAATTAATTGGATTGATTTTCCCCAATTTGCTTAATGTTGGCAAAAACTTTAATTTGGGTAAACTCAATTTGAGCATCAAATGATTAAATTGTTTAGTATAGTATGCTTGAATGAGGTTGAATTGATGTTGTGCATAATCAATTTCATGAAATTTGGTTGGATCCATTTTTCCCTAAATTTTGGGCATGACAAATTTGGGTAAACTTGATTTTGAGCATGTTTAATGAATTGGATGATTTTAGAATTCTTGAATGTTGTTTAATTGATGATTGATTAGATCAATTTGAAGAAAAAGTGTTTGGAACAATTTTCCCCAATTTGCTTGTGATGGCCGAAAATTTGATCCCTAAAATTGTCTGGTTTTTTGATTTTTTGTTCATTGGATGACTTGCAAATCATTTGGGGATGTTGAATTTATGTTTAATTTGGTTCAATTGGATTGAATTGATTTGGGCATAATTTTCCTCTTGCCGGCCGAGACACTGAAGCATGAAATTGGGTTTGATTTTGATTTAATTATGTTGGACATGATTAATTGATGTTAAGCATGATTAATTGGACAAATTTGATGTTTTGGAAACTTTGATTTGGGCCATTAATATATGCTATACACTTAGGTAATTTAATTGGAAAATTTAGAATTTTTGAAATTAAATTATTGGGCTTAAAATTGGATTTGGGCTTTTAAAGTTGTTATTGGGTTTATTGGACTTTTTTGTACAAAGTTGGTTTAGGCCAAAATTGGTTGGATCCAATTAGGCCCAAAACCGCTTCCAAAAAGCCCAAATGCGACTAATGAACCTTTAACGTTTAATTGGGCCTAATGGGCCTAAATTAATTTATGGGCTTATGGGGGTAACTCCCGGATTGGACTTTGGTTGCGGGTTTGACCCGAGTTGACCAAAAGTCCACGCCTCAAGAAATTAATTAAAAGCCCATTAGACTTTAATTAAATTAATATTGGATATTAATCGGGCTTTGAGACCCGTAACGATTAAATTTGGAATTTAAGTCGTAAAGGTTTATTTTATAAAGTGTAATATTTAATTTGGAATTAAATAATGAATTAGAATTAAATACGTATTAAATTGGATTTAATCATGTAATTTAATTAATTAGTAGAAATCGTACTTTGAGTACGTGTTCGCAATACGAGTTTGACTCGAACAAAATCAAATCTTTGTTTGAACATTGGATGATCACTAATTATCAAGATTAATTAATTGGATTAGATTGATTGATAACATGCTTGTATGAATACATGGTTGTGATGTTTGAATAATGTATATCGGATGGATATTAGAAGGGTGGGGCAATTTTAGAAATTGTTGTAATAAATTTGATTTAGTAATTGGACCTGCGAGTCCAGCCTTATCTCCTATTCTTTGTATTCTCTCTCTCCTATTCCTCTCAATGTAAATGAGGTTTCTTTAGAAGTATAGTGTAACGGGTAGAAGTAATTACATGTGCTAGCTTTGGAGAGAGAAAATGAGAGATTTGATCTAGGATCAATGTAAATATTCCATCCGCATATCATTATTATTTTACATATGCGCTTTATTATGTGTTTAGAATGCATGTTTAAGGGTGTATGATGATGAGACCTTAACAAAGATAATTAAAATTGGTAGCCCATTTGCACGCGAAAAACCCTCGTTAAATATCAAGCGTTTATTTTCCTTCCATTGAGTGATTTTACTCAAGATCCGAGATTGGCCAGGGGTTGTTTTGCCAAGTCAAGCCCTTGTCCGTTGAAGATGTGTTTTAATCACGAAGTTTTGTTCCATATCGGTGTCGTGTCCAAGTTGTGGTTTGTTGGCCAAAGTCAAGACCACTTCTTGTCCATTGACATTGATTACGAAGCTTCCATGTCAATGGGTCCACGCTTGACTAGGATCATTAGGTTTGTTGTGCCAAAGCCAAGGCCTAGTTGATTCAGAGGAAAAAGGTTAGGGTATACATTCGATGTATAGGCATATATAAGATATATGTTTGGGACTTGGATGTCCACCTACTGGATCTAGGAGTTGGATGAGATCCAATTGATCTTAGAGATCTCTAGTTAATTATCATACAATTGTTGGCCAAAGTCAAGATTGTGTGATATTTAACGGGATCCTAGCCCACTAGGAAACACGGTTTCCCGAGTACTCGACAGAGGGTTAGAGGCTCGATGAAAAATAGTGGGAGGCAAGAATTGAATTTGCAATATTCGTTCAATTACTCTCCATACGCGCTCATTCAAATTATTTCGTCGTAGTATTAAATGTTAGTTGGACTAATATTTAAATTGTTGTTTTAATAAACAGTTGGACTGCATTATACTTGATTATATATAATTGGATTATATTAATCAATATATTTGAATTAATTAATTTCAGTTTACAGTTGATTTTATAATTGGATTATAGTAATCAATGTAATTGAGGTTAATTAATTTGGATTATATTTGATTATATAGTTGGACTATTATAATCATTATAATATATAGTAACACTAATTGTTGATTAATAGTTAGACTATTGTAATCAAGATAAAATTGAAAAGTTGGATATTTAAAATATAATCTGGGATTAAAATATTTTAAATAATTTAATTTTCAAATTGGGAATAAAAATAGGTTACTTTATTTGATAAAATAACTTATTATACCTTAAGCCCTAAATTAAGCAAAATAAGTAGAGCATAAATCTTTGGAAGATTTATGTGTGATGACTTTAGTGCTTAATTTAATATACTTGTCATAAATCTAATTTTAGATTTAAGAAGTATTAAAATTGCAATTTATAATTCTTGGAGAATTAATTGACTATTCTAGATGAGATAAAGTCAAAGTTTGCAATTGGGCATGTAGCACGAGGTGCACATCATTTCGATGTTCTAAAACCCAAGGCTTGGCCAAAGTTTCTGAAATATTGGAAAGGATAATTGACATATCCCAAAATGACTACCATTTGGATATGGCAGACACGAAGGAATTAAAGAAAGGGCAAGTCTCTACTTTGAAATGTTTGTCTTAGTTATGTTCACAGCTAGTATTGAAATTAGATTTTAAATACTTAGTGTGGTACATAAAATATATGTATTGATGTTCAGAATCTGCTTTGAGCAGGATACTGACTTCAAGCCGAGATTTCTCTGCGAATCGGAAACGGGACGAAAGTCGCTGTTTCGACCATAGATACCTAAGTTTAGGAACTACCCTTTGGTATACTTTAAATTAGGAACTGTTATAATGTAAACTAGTTTGACTAGAGACATTATCTCTATATCAGTGTTTATCCGTTGCGGATAAAACCTTTATCTTATAGAACATTAAGTGTTTTATTATATAAGATGATACTGAGATAAATACATTAGATGTAATAACAGAATTTATATGTTGAATATAATAAATCTCAAACATATAAAATGACAAATAAATAGCTCAAATTGATTTGATCAATAGAGACTTATTGTGGCATTGTTGTCTAGGACACAATTTAACGAGACTCGTATATCCACACTTTTGAAGAGTGGGTACTAGGACTGATTGACTATTCAAATAAGGTCTGCGAATCTAGTTTATTAGGTAAAGTACCTAAAATACTATTTACTTGGTAATAGTAAAGGGCCACCGATCTGTTAGCCCTATTCATGGTGAAGCAAGGGGCCCATATCTAGCTAGGCTAGATGTGAACATGAATATTTCGTGACCTAAAACGGATGTGGCATTGTTGGTAAAATCTAGGTCCCAAGATCAAACAAGGACATGAAAATCGTGCATGAATACACCAAAGAAGATAGGGAATACTTACATTGGTTGGTTGAGTCGATATGAAGACCATTGAAGCCAAAATGCTCACTGTTTGGGCGCATGAACTGCAGCAGTCCACTGCCCACGCCTCTGTTTTTGAGCTGCGAAAATGAGTTCCTAGATTCGTCGGATGGATCCCGGCTCATGGTCGAACTCCCTACCACCTTCGCAAGACTGTGTAGTTGTGCTAGCACTTGATTTTTCTCACCATGAAACACCACTCTTGGCTTCCCTTTGTTCACGCCAAATTGATTCCAAACCAGTCCATTTTTTCTGTTTTTGGGCGTGAGAGAAGAGAGAATTGAGAGAGATTGAAGTTGTGTTAAATTGAAAAATGATTTACCAAAAATCAATTTATATTTATGCCATAAAATTTATTAAATCAATAATAAATTTATGACACAAAACATGCAATGGCTAGAGTGTCAAACACTCAAAACTCCATGCAATGACATTGAGTGCAATGTACACAATCCACATGCAAAGCATTAGAATGACATGTGTCATGTGGCCCCACATGTTTCCAAATGAAAGTGGGCCCACGTGCACTCACGCGTTCGGGTTCGATATTTCCGAAATACCGAGCTTACGTCGCGATGTAATTCAATCGATTTTAAATAAATAATTGCGCCTGGCGAAATAATTATTTACGTCGCTAACGAATTAATTCTAAATTAACTCGTTTGCCCGAATTAAAATCTAATTTTAATTCCGCGTCGAAATCTAATTTCGTCTAATATATCGAATATATTAATTCACGATCAATTCCAAATTAATCGTTCTCTCTCTTTAGACGACATTTTATCCCGGATAAAATATCTCCGTTATTAATCCTAGATTAATTTTCTCTCTCTTCTATATAATCCCAGATTATTCAAGAGTGCGAGTTGTGCGTCATCGGTGGATTATCGGGAAGCGACCCATGAGATCCCCGGATAATCTGGCAGTAAATATGGTCGTCGGAGTATCCGAATCACGTACGTACCAAGTACTACGTTCTATCTACCGATTTACGAGACAAGGTCGACTCCTAGCAAAGCACCAAGTCTTCCCAATTCTCCGGACATATCCTTTTAAGAATATTTAAGATCTATATCAAGCGTAGTATACTAATGTATTGTGTATATCGGCCCAGTATCGGATAGTCACGTGCTAGGGCTGGGGCTGGATAAGTGTCTGCCCCGTCCGAAACACATATCGGATGTCTGGTAACTAGTCTCTATAATCGGATATTCATGACCTGGTCATAATATCACGATTGGATGCGCATCTCTTAAGAGCACTAATACCGTATCCTGCGTGACATCATCTCCACTATGACTGGAGTGATACTTCCGTCTTGACATCACATCCAATACACTACGATTCTCAATATACCCGGCATTGGCGTACACAGAACCGGTTACAGTCCTAGACGACCTCAACTAAAGTATATCGATTGTCGTAAGCATTAGCGATGTAAGTCTCAGGTTAAGACTATACACACCTACCTTGATTTCGGCCTCCCATAGACACATATTCATAATACCAATGGGATTCCGAGGGGTCTATCCAGAGCGAAGCTGTTTCCCGTACCATCGGTGAAACACGACCTCCTATGCACTTGCATAAGTATCCAACACTTATATATATGAGAACTATGCCGTTGTGCCCTCACAACGCACACAAGTGCAATACTAGCCTATTCCGCATTATCGATGTCCAGTCTCGATAATACTACGGCTAGGGATATTTAATGATTAATCCTTTGTGGACTGATACTGTCTCATATCATCTCAATCCAGGAACTAATCATAGGGACCTCTCTTCATTTATATATCTATGGTGATCTAATCACAAATGATGAGAGTGCAATTTCCTTGTCACATAGTTAATTTGCTACAACAACACAATGATCTGTGCAAATAGTGACGCTATGGGTCATTTTGTCCAACAATCTCCCACTTGGCACATAGCCAGTCACTCGAGTGTCTAACACCCGAACTATGTACAATTCGCTCAAATTGCTGAGGAAAGGTTTTCGTCAGCGGATTTGCTTAATTATCGTCTGACGCGATTTACACGATCATCACATCGCCACGATGTATGATCCGAACGAATCAGATGATATAGAGGTATATATCTGGATCGTTGATGAGACCTTTAATTCTTTAGCCTGTGCTGACGCCTAGCTCAGCTGCTAACAGAATTATATCTAATCTAATTAGATTTATTATCGATCCAAATGGCTTCTATTGCTGCCTCAGCTGCAGCAATAATCCACATTTGTTGTTTATTCGGCAGCAGTTATCTTGCTCGGATATTTCCAGCTCACTGTCCCTTATTCAAACTTTATAGTACCGTAGTATTTAATCGTTTTGGAAACTTGCAGTAGTGATCCCAGTCACTTCAAGTTCTTCTTCTCCATAGTTTAAGACACATCTTTAGTTCTCTAAGATACTAACAGATGTCCTTAAATTCAATCCAGTGACTATCACTTGGATTGACCTGATTGTGACTCCATATGCTCGAAGCGTATGAGACACCAATACAAGTACATTTTAAATGTACAATTTCCCAGAGAGTGTTAACAACTCCAAATCTATCCCAGTAGATCTTTATTCCATGAATAAAGGTTGTTACTCCCCACTCAGAATTCTACTGGAGAATTTCTATTGAAATATCTATGAAAGCCAAGCTTTCACCAATTGCTTTATGGGAATTTCACTGTCAGTGCGCTCTCTCCACTAACCTCCTTATATACACAAGAATTATTTCGTTTTGAGTTAAATCATAAACCATTATGATTATTTCAAAACGTCAGTTCCAAGAACCTTATGCTTGCTTTGATCCAAACATGGATCGAATAACCCGCAAACCTTGTTTGTCGGTTATACAAAATCGTCAGGATGTTGTAAACATCCTCCAAAAGGTTTCCTTTTCAGGAAAGCGATTTTGATTTGTAACTGACATATTTCATAAATGAAATATACAGTTATCAACAAGCATCTTCAAAATGGACTTACCATGGCAACAAGTAAAAGGTTGAACCGTTATTAACACAATGTTGATAACGATACCTTTCCGTCAAAAGCCTAGCTTTGTAAGTTGGTATGTTGTCATCCATGTATGTCTTCCTTGAAGACGTATAATGTACCATAGGCACAACGCCTTGTGGTACAACAACTAGTATCCATAATAGTCGTTATACATGGAATCCATTTCGGACTCATGGCACTTTGCCATAACAGGGAGTCGATACCTCGTATCACTTCCTCAAACGTAGTCGGATGGTACACCTCATAAGATTGACATCTTAATGAGGTTAGATCAAAACCCATACCCTAGGTTGTTTTCTGACTCTATCCGATCTACCCGATTTCTTGTGTATTTGAAGATTAATGGTACAGATTCATCATAGATGAATTGTTTGTGTTCCATTAAGGACTTCGTGCTATGAATAGTATTACTCCGATTTTCATTGAGTATCACTATCCTCCCACTGACCACTGCATATCGGTATTCCTCTCAGGAAAACCGCATGGTGAGCAACAATCACATTGTTCTCATGTGGGATTTATAAGTACTATACTTATGGTTTCCCTTAGGATAACCTATATTGGCACTAATCCAATTTGGGTTCTTAGTTTGGTATCATCCAACTTTATGCCTGGCATACCCAAATTATCAGGAATGAGAAACCTCGTTTCTTTCCTGTTCATATCCTATATGATATCTGTCAAACAGATTTATATGGAACCTTATTCTAAATAAGTTTTGCACTGTTAATACATATCATGTAGAAGGAAATAGTAGCTCAGAGCGACTCGTGATAAACCTTATCATGTCCAACAAAATTCGGTTTTAGTTCAGACACACCGTCTAACCGACGTGTCTCGGGAGGAGTCCTCACATGAAAGAACACCGTACTCTTTCATTTATATATGAAACTTACTGCTTAAGTATTTTCCATTTCGGTATTACCGTGGCGGAATAACACTATAGCCGATCTGTTTGTTTCTCTTCGTGTCGAAACTTCAAAAGTTTCTGATCTGTGTTCTTCAAAAGAAACACATAACCACAACGTGATGCTACATCCGTTAAGGTCACGAAATATTCATGTTCACATCTAGCCTAGCTAGATATGGGCCCACTTACTTACACCATGAATAGGGCTAACAGATCGGTGGCCCTTTTACTATTACCAAGTAAATAGTATTTTAGGTTTTTAACCTAATAAACTAGATTCGTAGACCTTATTTGAATAGTCAAATCAGTCCTAGTACCCACTCTTCAAAAGTGTGGATATACGAGTCTCGTTTAATTGTGTCCCAGACAACAATGCCACAAATAAGTCTCTATTGATCAAATCAATTTGAGCTATTTATTTGTCAATATAAATTCTGTTATTCACATCTAATGTGTTTATCTCAGTATCATCTTTATATAATAAAACACTTTAGTGTTCTAGAATATAAAGGTTTATCCGCAACGGATTAAACACTGATATAGAGATAATGTCTCTAGTCAAACTAGTTACATTATAACAGTTCCTAATTTAAGTACATACCTTAATGGTAGATATGTCAATTATCTTTTCAATATTTCACAAACCTTTGGCCAAGCCTTGGGTTTTGGAATATCGAAACGATGTGCACCTTGTGTAACACGCCCAATTGCAAACTTTGACTTTACATGAATAGTCAATTAATTCTCCAAGAATTATAATTGCAATTTTAATACTTCTTAAATCCAAAAAAGATTTATGACAAGTATATTAAATTAAGCATTAAAGTCATCATCACAAAAAATCTTCCAAAGATTTTATGCTCTACTTATCTTGCTTAATTTTGGGCTAAGGGTAATGAGTTATTTTATCAAATAAAGTAACCTATTATTTATTCCCAATTTTGAAAATTAAATCATTTAAAATATTTTAATCCCAGATTATATTTTAAATATCCAACTTTTCAATTCTTTCTTGATTTAAAAAAATGATTACAATAATCCAATTATTTAATCAAGTATAATTTTAATATTGATTACTATAATCTAATTATAAAATCAACTATCATTTTAATTCAATTATATTGATTACTATAATCCAATTATAAAATCAACTATATATTGAATGAGTTTGTATATAGTCCAACTATATATATTTTTTAAAACAACATAAAATATTAGTCCAACTAATACTTTTGATAAATATGACGTGTGATTTTATTTGAGCGCGTATGGAGAGTATTGAACGAATGTTGCAAATTCAATACTTACCTCCCACTATTTTTCGTCGAGCCTCTAACCCTCTGTCGAGTACTCGGGAAACCGTGTTTCCTAGTGGGCTAGGATCCCGTTAAATATCACACAATCTTGACTTTGGCCAACAAATTGTATGATAATTAACTAGGTAGATCTCTAAGATCAATTGGATCTAATCCAACTCCTAGATCCAGTAGGTGGACATCCAAGTCCTAAACATATATCTTATATATGCCTATATATCCATATATACCCTAACCTTTTTCCTCTGAATCAACTAGGCCTTGGCTTTGGCACAACAAACCTAGTGATCCCATCAAGCGCGGACCCATTGACATGGAAGCTTCGTAATCAATGTCAATGGACAAGAAGTGGTCTTGACTTTGGCCAACAAACCACAACTTGGACACGACACCGATATGGAACAAAGCCTCGTGATTAAAACACATCTTCGAAGGACAAGGGCTTGACTTTGGCCAACAACCCCTGCCAATCTCGGATCTTGAGTAGAATCACTCAATGGAAGGAAAATAAACGCTTGATATTTAATGAGGGTTTTTCGCGTGCAAATTGGCTACCAATTTAATTATCTTTGTTAAGGTCTCATCATCATACACCCTTAAACATGCATTCTAAATACATATAAAGCGAGTATGAAAAAAATAATAATGATATGCGGATGGATACTTAACACATTGATCCTAGATCAAATCTCTCCCTTTCTCACTCAAGCTAGCACTAGTATTACTTCTACCCCCGTTACACTACACTTCTAAAGAAACCTCATATACATAGAGGGGGATAGGTGAGAAGAGAATACAAAGAGAATAGAGGTGATAAGGCTGGACACGCAGGTCCAATTTAATAAATCGAATTTATTACAACAATTCTAAAATTGCCCACCCGACTAATATCCATCCGATATACATTATTCATTCAACACAAACACGTATTCACACACATAAGCATGCTATCAATCAATCTAATCAAATTAATTATCTGATAATTAAGTGATCATCCAATGTTCAAACAACGATTTGATTTTGTTCGAGTCAAACTCGTTTTTGCGAATAAGTACTCAAAGTACGAATTCATGAATTAAATTAAACTACATCATTAAATCTAATTTAACATGTATTTAATACTATTCACTATTCAATTAAAATTAAATATTACACTTTTATTTAATAAACCTTTAACGATTTAAATTCCAAATCTAATCGTAACGCGTCTCAAAGACCGATTAACGTCCAACGTCAATTAAATTAAAGTCCAATGGGCTTTTGATTGATTTCTTAAGGCGTGGACTTTTGGTCAACTCGGGTCAAACCGATAACCAAAGTCCAATCCGGGATTTACCCCATAAGCCATAAATCAATCTTGGCCCATTAGGCCCAATTGAACATTAAAGGTTCATTAATATATTTGGGCTTTATGGTTAAGGTTTTGGGCCCAATTGGATCCAATCCACTTGCCTAAACCCAACTTGATAAAATCAAGCCCAATAGGCCCAATTACAATATTAAAGTCCAATTTCCAAAATTAGGCCCAATTAATTAAATATGACAAAATCCAATTTCATATTCAATTAAACTAAAGTGTATTACATGATTAATCAACTAAATCAATATTTCTAAAACATCAATTAGTCCAATTAATCATGCTTAATAATTCATTTTACATGTCCAACATACAAATGAAAAATCAAACCCATTTACATGCTACTAAGCTCTCGGCCAAGGAGGGATTTTGTGTCCGATTCGGTTTCAATCCAATCGAACCTACAATCATAAATAATCACCATCCAATTTGATTACATACACATCCAATGTCATAAAATCAAAAATACCAAGACAATAAAGGGCATACACATTCGGCCAACACAAAGATTTTGGGGTTTTTGTCCAATTCGAAATCCAATCCTTCTATTCAAATTAACAACAACCTAAATGATTTCAACTCATCAAATGAATCATAAATCAAAAAAAACCAAGAATCCCAAATACATACACATTCGGCCAAGGTGATAATTTTGGGGATTTTATGTTCAATTCAAAATTCAATCTAATTGACTTCAAATTAACATCATCCATCAACATTACAACCCATCCAATGAATCAAAATGAAAAAATTCCAAATTTCCAAACACATCACACATTCGGCCAACACTTCCAATTTGGGCAAAATTGATCCAATCATATTTTGTTGAAATTGATCAAATCAATCTTCAATTAAAGATCATTTAAACATGCTCAATTAATCAATTTAACCAAATCATGCTCAAAATCAAATAACCCATATTAGTCACATATTCGGCCAAGATGCAAAATTTGGGGAAAATAATTCTAAATCATTTTTCAACAAATTGGTCCAACCAAAATGAAATTAAACATGTTATAAGCATACTTAAACAACCAATTAACTCAAATCATGCTCAACAAACATTTACCCAAATTTTAAGCCCTAAAATTTCATGCTTGCAACATTAGCTCTTGATGCCATTGTTGGTAAAATCTAGGTCCCAAGATCAAACAAGACATGAAAATCGTGCATGAATACACCAAAGAAGATAGCGGAATACTTACATTGGTTGGTTGAGTCGATATGAAGACCATTGAAGCCAAAATGCTCACTGTTTTGGCGCATGAACTGCAGCAGTCCACTGCCCACTGCCTTCTGTTTTTGAGCTGCGAAAATGAGTTCCTAGATTCGTCGGATGGATCCCGGCTCATGGTCGAACCTCCCTACCACCTTCGCAAGACTTGTAAGTGTGCTAGCACTTGATTTCTCACCATGAAACCACTCTTGGCTTCCCTTTGTTCACGCCAAAATTGATTCCAAACCAGTCCATTTTTTCTGTTTTTGGGCGTGAGAAAAGAGAATTTGAGAGAGATTGAAGTTGTGTTAAATTGAAAATGATTTACCAAAAATCAATTTATATTTATGCCATAAATTTATTAAATTAATAATAAATTTATGACACAAAACATGCAATGGCTTAGAGTGTCAAACACTCAAACTCCATGCAATGACATTGAGTGCAATGTACACAATCTACATACAAAGCATTAGAATGACATGTTTGTCATGTGGGCCCCACACGTTTCCAAATGAAAGTGGGCCCACGTGCACACACGCGTTCGGGTTCGATATTTCCGAAATACCGAGCTTACGTCGCGACGTTAATTCAATCGAATTTAAATAAATAATTGCGCCTGGCGAAATTATTATTTACGTCGCTAACGAATTAATTCTAAATTAACTCGTTTGCCCGAATTAAAATCTAATTTTAATTCCGCGTCGAAATCTAATTTCGTCTAATATATCGAATATATTAATTCATCGATCAATTCCAAATTAATCGTTCTCTCTCTTTAGACGACATTTTATCCCGGATAAAATATCTCCGTTATTAATCCTAGATTAATTTTCTCTCTCTTCTATTATAATCCCAGATTATTCAAGAGTGCGAGTTGTGCGTCATCGGTGGATTATCGGGAAGCGACCCATGAGATCCCCGGATAATCTGGCAGTAAATACGGTCGTCGGAGTATCCGAATCACGTACGTACCAAGTACTACGTTCTACCGATTTACGAGACAAGGTCGACTCCTAGCAAAGCACCAAGTCTTCCCAATTCTCCGGACATATCCTTTTAAGAATATTTAAGATCTATATCAAGCGTAGTATACTAATGTATTGTGTATATCGGCCCAGTATCGGATAGTCACGTGCTAGGGCTGGGGCTGGATAAGTGTCTGCCCCGTCCGAAACACATATCGGATGTCTAGTAACTAGTCTCTATAATCGGATATTCATGACCTGGTCATAATATCACGATTGGATGCGCATCTTTTAAGAGCACTAATACCGTATCCTGCGTGACATCATCTCCACTATGACTGGAGTGATACTTCCGTCTTGACATCACATCCAATACACTACGATTCTCAATATACCCGGCATTGGCGTACACAGAACCGGTTACAATCCTACACGACCTCAACTAAAGTATATCGATTGTCGTAAGCATTAGCGATGTAAGTCTCAGGTTAAGACTATACACACCTACCTTGATTTCGGCCTCCCATAGACACATATTCATAATACCAATGGGATTCCGAGGGGTCTATCCAGAGCGAAGCTGTTTCCCGTACCATCGGTGAAACACGACCTCCTATCGCACTTGCATAAGTATCCAACACTTATATATATGAGAACTATGCCGTTGTGCCCTCACAACGCACACAAGTGCAATACTAGCCTATTCCGCATTATCGATGTCCAATCTCGATAATACTACGGCTAGGGATATTTAATGATTAATCCTTTGTGGACTGATACTGTCTCATATCATCTCAATCTAGGAACTAATCATAGGGACCTCTCTTCATTTATATATCTATGGTGATCTAATCACAAATGATGAGAGTGCAATTTCCTTGTCACATAGTTAATTTGCTACAACAACACAATGATCTGTGCAAATAGTGACGCTATGGGTCATTTTGTCCAACAGGCATCACGTTATGGTTATGTGTTTCTTTTAAAGAACACAAATCGGAAACTTTTAGAGTTTCGACACGAAATAGACAAACAGATCTGCTATAATATTATGCCCGCCACGGTAAGACCGTATTGGAAAATACTTAAGCAGTAAGTTTCATATGTACTTGAAAGAGTATAGTATTCTTTCAAATGAGGACTCCTCCCCGGAACATGTCAAAGTGACGGTGTGTCCCCGAACGGATTAACCGAATCATGTTAGACATGATAAGATTAATCAATAGTCGCTCTGAGCTACCATTTCCTCAACGGATAAGTTTTAACATGCAAATAACTTATTAGAATAAGGTTCCATATAAATCTGTTTGACAGATGTCATATAGGATATGAACAGGGAAGAAACAAGGTTTCTCATTCCTGATAATTTGGGTATGCCAGGCATAAACGTTTGGATGATACCAAACTAAAAACCCAAATTGGATAAGTGCCTATATAGGTTATCCTAAGTGAAACCATAAGTATAGTACTTATAATCTCACATGAGAACAATGTGATTGTTGCTCACCATGCGGTTTTTCCTGAGAGGAATACCGATATGCTGTGGTCAGTGGAGATAAGTGATACTCGATGAAAATCGAAGTAATACTGTTCAAGGCACGAAGTCCTTAGGGAACACAAATAGTTCATCTATGAGAGATCTATACATTAATCTTCGATACACAAGAACCGCGTAGATCTGATAGAGTCAGAAAACACCTAAGGGTAAGGGGTTTTCTGATCTCACCTCATAAGAAGTTAATCTTAGGAAAGTAATATCCGCGGACACGTTTTGAGGAAGTGATACGAGGTATCACTCCCTATATGGCAAAGTGCCATGAATCCGAATGGATTTCCATGTATAGACAACTATTTGGATACGAGTTTGTTGTACCACAAGGCATTGTGTGACTATTGGTAACATTAAACGTCTTCAATGAAGAAAATCTGGAAGGCAACATACCAACGTACAAAGCTGGGCTTTTGACGGAAGGTATCTGTTAGACATTATGTCCCATAGCGTCACTGTTTGTAAATGATATTGTATTATTGTATAAAATTAACTATGTGATAATGAAATTGCCTTTTGCCGTTTTGTAATATTATTTACTTTGACTTATAAATGGCGAAAGTCCATATGATTAGTACCTGGACTGAGAATGATATGAGACAGTATCAGTCCCCAAGGTTTAATCATTAAATATCCCTAGTCGTAGTATTATCGAGACTGGACATCGATAATGCGGAATAGACTAGTATTGCGCTTGTGCACGTTGTGAGGGCACAACGGCATAGTTCTCATATATTTAAGTATTGGATACTTATGCAAGTGCGATAGGAGGTTGTGTTTTACCGATGGTACGGAAAACAGCTTCGCTCTGGATAGACCCCGCGGAATCCCATTGGTAGTATGTCTACGTGTCTATGGGAGGCCGCATCAGGGTAGGTGTATATGGTCTTAACCTGAGACTTACATCGCTAGTACTTGCGACAATCGGTAAACTTTAGTTTTGGTTGTTGGGGACCTTAACCGGTTCTGTGTACACCTCTTCTGGGTTTATCGAGAATCGTAGTGTACTGGATGTGATGTCAAGATGGAAGTATCGCTTCAGACATATGGAGGTGATGATCACGCAGGACACAGAACTAGTACTCTATAAAAGGTTGCAACCGTCGGGACAATATGACAAGGTCAGGATTGTCCGATTTAAAGAGACTAGTTGCTTGATGTCCGATATATGTTTCGTACGGGGCAGACACATCTCCAGCCCCAGGCCTAGCATGTGATCATCCGATACTGGATCGATGTACGCAATACTACGGTATACTACGCCTGATACAGATCTTATATTCCTATAAGAATATTTCTGGAGAATTGGGTAGGCATGGCGCTTTGCTAGAAGCCAACCTTGTCTTGTAAATCGGTAAAGACGTAGTACGAGGTACGTACGTGTTCGGATTATCCGACGACCGTATTTACTGCCAAAATATCCGGAGATCTCTTGGGTCGCTTCCTGAAGATTCACCTATGATATTTGATTCGGACTTAATTAATCTTGGATTAATTGCGGAGAAACTTTATCTTGGATAAAGTGCCTAATTTAGAGAGAGAACGATTAATTTGGAATTAATCGATAAAATTATTGTATTCGATATAATAATCGAAATTCGATTTCGACGCGAAATTAAAATTAGATTTTAATTCGGGCATACGAGTTAATTTAGAATTAATTCGTAAGCGACGTAAATAATAATTTCGCTAGGAGCGATTATTTATTTAAATCCGATTTAATTAACGTCGCGACGTAAGCTCGGTATTTCGGAAATATCGAACCCGAACGCGTGAGTGGACGTGGGCCCACTTTCATTTGGAACGTGTGGGGCCCACATGACACTTGTCATTATATGCATTATTTTATTGATAAGGCATTGCATGTTAATAGTGTACAAAACACTCTAAGGCATTGCATGGTGATAGTGTGCATTACACTCAAAGGCTTTGCATGGAGTTTGAGTGTTTGACACTCTAAGCCATTGCATGGTTTATGTCATAGATTTATTATTTATTTAATAAATTATAACATAAATATAAATTGATTTTTGGTAAAACAAAGATCAATTAAGACTTTACACAAAATCTCTCTTCTCTCTCAAATTGCCGAGAACTCCATTGACAAGGGCAAGGAAGATTTGATCTTCTATTTCTCCATTTTTGCTAGCACAAGCAAGGGATCAAAAGAGGTGATAGGGAAACCATCAAAGAGCTTGGAATACAAAAGCTTGGAGCTTCAAGTCTTCTTCCTCCTCTTGGCCGAATCTTCCAACACTTGGAGCTTCCACCATTTGATCATCTTCTTCATCACATAGCTTTGTAAGTATGATTCCGCCATGCTTCAAGTCTTTTATATATATTCATTTATAGTATTTCATGAATGCTTAATCTTTCCTTGGGACATATTATAGAAACCAACAATGGTATCATTGAGCTAGGTTTAAGCATGAAATACTTTAGGTTAAAATTTGATAAAATGGTTGAAGCATGTTCTTGTGAAATTTGATGAATAAGTATGCTTGCATGTATATAGAATGATTATATGGAATCAATTTTATGAAAAATGCATTGGATGATTTTTCCCCAAAATTTTAACCTTGGCCGAATGGTGTGATAAAATTGGTTAAAGCATGTTCTTGTGAATTTGATGAATAAGTATGCTTGCATGTATATATATGATGATACATGGAATCAATTTTATGAAAAATGCATTGGATGATTTTTCCCCAAAATCTTAACCTTGGCCGAATGGCATGAAGAAATTGATATAAGCATGTTCTTATGAAATTTGATTAATAAGTATGCTTGCATGTGTATAACATGATGTTATATGGAATCAATTTTATGAAAAATGCATTGGATGATTTTTCCCCAAATTCATGCCTTGGCCGAATGTGTTGCTACTTGGAGTGGATTGGAATTTTTTGTGTTTTAAGATCATTGGATGACTTAGAACGTCTACGGGACGTAGATTAGTAATTCAATCGGATTGAAAAACAAATCGACACAAAAAACTCACCTTGGCCGAATGTACTAAGACATGTAAAGGAGTTGATTTTTTTGTTAAAATTAATGTTGGACATTTATTTTGAACAATACATGATTAATAAATTAAATGGGTATTTTTTGAAATATTTGGTTTAATATATTAATCTTGGTATTACACTTTAATTAATTGGACTTTAATGTTTGGAATATTAAAATTTAATTAATGGGCTTAATTGGTGAATTGGGCTTTTAATATTGTATTTGGGCATAATGGGCTTGGTTGGACCAAGTAGATTTGGGCCAAATGGATTGGATCCAATTTGGGCCTAAATCACTCCATTAAGTCCAATATAATATAATGGGCTTTAATAATTTAATTGGGCCTTATGGGCTTGAAATTGGTTTTATGGCACTTAAGGGTGATTCCTTATTTGGGCTTGGTAATTGGGTATGACCCACATTGACCAAAGCCCAAGCCTTAATAAATCAATTGAAAGCCCATTTGACTTGAATTAAATTAAACATTGGATGTTAGTTGGGCTTTGAGACCCAATAGAATTGGATTTAGAATCTAAGTCTTTAAGCACATTAAAAGTGTAAACATTTAATTTGGAATTAAATAATTGAATTAGTATTGAATACCAATTAAATTAGATTTAATTAGTAGTTCGATATAATTCGCGAATTCGTACCTTATGTACTTATTCTAAATCGAGTTGGACTCGCGCAAAATCAAACCATTGTTTGAACATTGGATGATCACTTTAACAAAGACTAATTAATTGGATTAGATTGGTTGTAAAAGCATGTCTTGTTTGAATATATATGTATGTGATGAATGAATAGTGTATATCGGATGGATATTAGAAGGGAAAGGGTAATTTTAGAAATTATTGTAAATTTGGAATTTATAAATTGGACCTGCGTGTCCAGCCTTATCTCTTTATCTCTTTGTATTCTCTTCTCACCTAATTCCCCTCAATGTAAATGAGGTTTCTCTTATTGTATTATGTAATTGGGTAGAAGTAGAATAGTGCTAACGGGGAGAGGAAGGGAGTGATTTGTTCTAGGAACAAGTTGTTTATATATCCATCCGCATATCACTATTACTTTACTTTACGCGCTTTATGATGTTTTAGAAGCATGCTTAAGGGTGTATGATGATGAGACCTAACAAAGATAAATTAATTGGTTGCCAATTACGCAAAATCCCTCAAACAATATTAAGCGATTTTCCTTCCGTTGAATGATTCTTTCTCAAGATCCGAATTGGCATTGGTTTGTTGGCCAAAGTCAAGACCTTTGTCAATTGAGGATGTGTTTTGAATCATGAGAGTTTTGTTCCACATCGGTGTCCTGTCCAAGTTGTGATTTGTTGGCCAAAGTCAAGATCACTTCTTGTCCATCGACATTGATTACGAAATTTTCCTTGTCAATGGGTCCCGCTTAACTGGAATCATTAGGTTGTTTTGCCAAAGCCAAGGCTAGTTGATTCAGAGGAAATGGTTAGGAAAATGTATTAGATACATTGACATATGTATTAGATATATATGTTTCGGACTTGGATGTCCACCTACCGGATCTAGGAATTGGATGAGATCCAATTGATCATGGAGATCTACCTATGTTAAATATCATACAACTTGTTGGCCAAAGTCAAGGTTGTGTGTTATTTAACGGGATCCTAGCCCACTAGGAAATTCGATTTCCCGAGTTCTCTACAGAGGGTTAGAAACTTGAAGAAAATAGTGGGAGGCTATTATTGAATTTGCAATTTCATTCAGATATTTAGCCTTACGCGTCTTTCAAAATTATTTCGTCAATATTTTAAATAATTAGTTGGACTAATATATTGTTATTTTTATATGTAACAGTTTGACTGTACCCATAACATCGTTGACTTTATAGTTGGACTATAGTTGTCAAGATGATTGGCAAAGGTAATATCCGCGACATAATCATGGGCGATAATGTCTTCAAAGGGACAAACTTTGCCGACTGGGAAATGAACCTCAAGATAGTGCTTGGGGCTGAGAGGATACTGTATACTATTCAGAGACCTCTCCCGCCCTAAACCCACTGAGCCACTGGAGCTAGAGTTATGGAAAACTCATAGTGATGATTGTGACCAAGCTCAGTCAGTTATGCTAGCTGCAATGACTCAGCATTTCAGACGCCAGAATAGGGATTTGGATCCCTATAACATGATGGCAAGATTGCGTGATCTTCACCGCACCAATAAGCGGATGAAGAGGTACGAGCTAGTAAGGAAACTCTTCCGCTCCCGGATGACAGACGGCGCATCAGTTGAAGCCCACGGGGCTCAAATGATTGCCGATATTGATGAGTTGGCCAATATGGGAATAGTCTTGGAGGCTGATCTGACTATAGATATGATCTTGCAGTCACTTCCTGATACTTGGAAACAAATCATAGTCAACTACAAGTTGATGGATACTGACGACACTCTTGGAGAGTTGTTGTCTGTGCTGAAGGAGTCCGAAAGGGAACTCCTAAAGGGGAGCAAGCGCGAGGCGCATTTTGCATTGACCTCTCATGCGCCAAAGGTGGCCCAAGGCAATTGGAGGTGCAAGGAAGAAGAAGTTCAAGAAGAAGGGTAAAGGCAAGTTGACAGTGGCTTCTAGGAAGCCAAAGGACAAATCTCGGGACATCTGCCTTAACTGCGGCAAGAGGGGTCACTGGAAACGTGACTGCCGAATGAGCATTGTGCAGAGGGAGGATATCAAGGCTGGCAAGGCCATTGCCTCTGGTATGTTTGTTATTGAGATAAATATGAATACTTCTAGTTTTAAAAATTGGATTTTTGATTCTGGTGTGGTGCTCATATTTGTACTGATGTGCAGGATCTGCATGATAGCAGGGTGCTGGCATCAGGGGAGATGGATCTACGGGTCGGAAACGGAACACCAGTTGCTGTTTTGGCCGTAGGGACTTTTGTTTTAGTACTGCCCTCAGGGCATGAACTTAAACTTTTGAACTGTTATTTTGTGCCTAGTTTAACTAGGAACATTATATCTGTATCCTTGTTAACCCAGCAGGGTTACACTTTTGTATTCAGGAACACAGGGTGTTATTTATATAAAAATGATACAGAAATTTGCACAGCTGTTGCAAATAACGGTCTTTATATTTTGAATATAAATGAATCTCCTAAAATGACAAACAAAAGGCTCAAAAGGAGTAATCTAAAAGATGAAGCTTATATGTGGCATTGTCGTCTAGGACACATCAACAAGACTCGCATATCCACACTTTCAAAGAGTGGGTACTTGGACGAATTTGATCCCAATTCATATGACGTCTGCGAATCTTGTCTTTTAGGCAAAATGCCTAAATCACCTTTTAGCGGTAAAGGTGAACGTGCCACAGAACTGTTAGCTCTCGTTCATACTGATGTATGCGGGCCCATGTCTAGCCAGGCTAGAGGTGGATTTCACTACTTCGTAACCTTTACAGATGATGCATCTCGTTACGGTTATGTGTATCTTATGAGACACAAGTCGGAAACTTTTGAGAAATTCAAAGAGTTTCGACACGAAGTGGAGAAACAAACAGGGATGAGTATCAAGACATTACGGTCAGACCGTGGTGGCGAATACTTAAGTTATGAGTTTCAAGATTACTTGAAAGAATATGGTATTCTTTCACAGTGGACTCCTCCTGGAACACACAATTAAACGGTGTGTCCGAACGGAGAAACCGCACCTTGTTGGACATGGTGAGGTCAATGATGAGTCGCACTGAGCTACCAATATCCTTCTGGGGATACGCATTAAACAGTGCTATACTTATTTTGAATAAGGTACCGTCGAAGTCTGTGAACAGACCCCATATGAGATATGGACAGGAAGGAAACCAGGTTTCTCTTTCCTAAAGATTTGGGGATGCTGGGCATATGTTAAACGTTTGGAAGGCACCAAACTTGAACCCAAATCTGATAAATGCCTTTTCGTTGGATATCCTAGGGAAACCAAAGGATATTACTTCTATTACCCACAAGAGAACAAAGTATTTGTTGCTCTACATGCAGTTTTCCTTGAGAAGGAATTCCTAAATGCAGTGGTAAGTGGGAGGAAAGTAGAACTCGATGAAGATCGTAGTGATACTGTTCCTGGCAATGAATCAACGACGGAACAAGAACAGACCATCCGGGATGAGTCTGTACCACAAACTTCACATACACAAGGACCCGTAGGTCGTCGGAGAGAGTCAGAACAGTACCTGAGAGGTATGGGTTCCTGATCTCACCTCATATAGATATTAATCTTATTGAGGATAATGAGCCGGCTACGTATGAGGAAGCGATACAAAATATCGATTCCGCTTTATGGCAAGAAGCCATGAAGTCCGAGATGGATTCCATGTACGCCAACCAAGTTTGGACACTGGTTGATGCACCAGAAGGCGTAAAGCCTATTGGATGCAGATGGATCTTCAAGAAGAAGACCGACATGGATGGCAACGTACAAACGTACAAGGCTAGGCTTGTAGCGAAGGGGTATCGTCAACAATATGGTATTGATTATGACGAAACCTTCTCACCCGTTGCCATGATTAAATCCATTCGGATAATGCTTGCAATAGCTGCATATTTCGACTTCGAGATATGGCAAATGGACGTTAAAACCGCTTTCCTTAACGGAAACCTTTTGGAGGATGTTTATATGCAACAGCCTGACGGTTTTATCGTACCTAGACTTGCAAACAAGGTTTGCAAGTTAAATCGATCCATTTATGGATTGAAGCAAGCATCACGGTCATGGAATCAGCGTTTTGATGAGATCATAAAGGAATATGATTTCGTGCAAAACGCAGATGACCCTTGTGTATACAAGAAGGTTAGTGGGAGAGCACTTACTTTTATTGTCCTTTATGTCGACGACGTATTGCTTATAGGCAATGACATTCCCATGCTAACGTCGGTGAAAGCTTGGCTTTCATTAAAATTCTCCATGAAAGATCTGGGAGAAGCAGCCTTTATTCTTGGAATAAAGATCTACAGGGATAGATCTAGAAAGCTGCTTGGACTCTCCCAGAGTACATACATTGATAAAGTGTTGAAGAGATTCAACATGGAACAATCCAAGAGGGGATTGGTTCCAATGGTACGTGGTACCTCTCTGTCTAAGGACATGGCCCTAAGACTCAGGAAGAGAGAGACCACATGAGTCGGATACCGTTCGCCTCGGCAGTCGGATCGATCATGTATGCCATGATATGTACACGACCTGATGTCTCATATGCTTTGAGCATGTGCAGTCGCTATCAGGCCGATCCAGGTGAAGGTCACTGGATAGCAGTTAAGAATATCCTTAAGTATCTTAACGAACTAAGGATGCTTTCTAATTTATGGAGGTGGAGAACTTGCGGTATCTGGGTATACCGATGCAAGTTTCCAAACCGACAAGGATGACTACAAGTCGCAATCCGGGTACATTTTTTTGCTTGAATAACGGAGCAGTGAGCTGGAAATCTTCCAAGCAAGATACTGTTGCCGATTCAACAACAGAAGCGGAGTACATCGCTGCATCTGAAGCAGCAAAGGAGGCAGTTTGGATCCGAAAGTTCCTAATCGGATTAGGAGTAGTTCCGTTAGCAGCTGAGCCCGTTCCATTGTATTGTGACAATAACGGGGCTATAGCACAGGCTAAGGAACCAAGGTCTCATCAACGGTCCAAGCATGTTCTTCGACGTTATCATCTGATTCGGGAGATTATACATCGTGGCGATGTAAAAGTCGAGAAGGTCACATCAGATGACAACATTGCAGATCCGCTGACGAAAGCTGTTCTACAGCAAGTTTTTGAACGACACATACATAGTTCGGGTATAGATGCTTGAGTGACTGGCTATAGGCCAAGTGGGAGATTGTTAGACATTATGTCCCATAGCGTCACTGTTTGTAAATGATATTGTATTATTGTACAAAATTAACTATGTGATAATGAAATTGCCTTTTGCCGTTTTGTAATATTATTTACTTTGACTTATAAATGGCGAAAGTCCATATGATTAGTACCTGGACTGAGAATGATATGAGACTATCAGTCCCCAAAGGTTTAATCATTAAATATCCCTAGTCGTAGTATTATCGAGACTGGACATCGATAATGCGGAATAGACTAGTATTGCGCTTGTGCACGTTGTGAGGGCACAACGGCATAGTTCTCATATATTTAAGTATTGGATACTTATGCAAGTGCGATAGGAGGTTGTGTTTTACCGATGGTACGGAAAACAGCTTCGCTCTGGATAGACCCCGCGGAATCCCATTGGTAGTATGTCTACGTGTCTATGGGAGGCCGCATCAGGGTAGGTGTATATGGTCTTAACCTGAGACTTACATCGCTAGTACTTGCGACAATCGGTAAACTTTAGTTTTGGTGGTTGGGGACCTTAACCGGTTCTGTGTACACCTCTTCTGGGTTTATCGAGAATCGTAGTGTACTGGATGTGATGTCAAGATGGAAGTATCGCTTCAGACATATGGAGGTGATGATCACGCAGGACACAGAACTAGTACTCTATAAAAGGTTGCAACCGTCGGGACAATATGACAAGGTCAGGATTGTCCGATTTAAAGAGACTAGTTGCTTGATGTCCGATATATGTTTCGTACGGGGCAGACACATCTCCAGCCCCAGGCCTAGCATGTGATCATCCGATACTGGATCGATGTACGGAATACTACGGTATACTACGCCTGATACAGATCTTATATTCCTATAAGAATATTTCTGGAGAATTGGGTAGGCATGGCGCTTTGCTAGAAGCCAACCTTGTCTTGTAAATCGGTAAAGACGTAGTACGAGGTACGTACGTGTTCGGATTATCCGACGACCGTATTTACTGCCAAAATATCCGGAGATCTCTTGGGTCGCTTCCTGAAGATTCACCTATGATATTTGATTCGGACTTAATTAATCTTGGATTAATTGCGGAGAAACTTTATCTTGGATAAAGTGCCTAATTTAGAGAGAGAACGATTAATTTGGAATTAATCGATAAAATTATTGTATTCGATATAATAATCGAAATTCGATTTCGACGCGAAATTAAAATTAGATTTTAATTCGGGCATACGAGTTAATTTAGAATTAATTCGTAAGCGACGTAAATAATAATTTCGCTAGGAGCGATTATTTATTTAAATCCGATTTAATTAACGTCGCGACGCAAGTTCGGTATTTCGGAAATATCGAACCCGAACGCGTGAGTGGACGTGGGCCCACTTTCTTTTGGAACGTGTGGGGCCCACATGACACTTGTCATTATATGCATTATTTTATTGATAAGGCATTGCATGTTAATAGTGTACAAAACACTCTAAGGCATTGCATGGTGATAGTGTGCATTACACTCAAAGGCTTTGCATGGAGTTTGAGTGTTTGACACTCTAAGCCATTGCATGGTTTATGTCATAGATTTATTATTTATTTAATAAATTATAACATAAATATAAATTGATTTTTGGTAAAACAAGATCAATTAAGACTTTACACAAAAAATCTCTCTTCTCTCTCTCAAATTGCCGAGAACTCCATTGACAAGGGCAAGGAAGATTTGATCTTCTATTTCTCCAATTTTGCTAGCACAAGCAAGGGATCAAAAGAGGTGATAGGGAAACCATCAAAGAGCTTGGAATACAAAAGCTTGGAGCTTCAAGTCTTCTTCCTCCTCTTGGCCGAATCTTCCAACACTTGGAGCTTCCACCATTTGATCATCTTCTTCATCACATAGCTTTGTAAGTATGATTCCGCCATGCTTCAAGTCTTTTATATATATTCATTTATAGTATTTCATGAATGCTTAATCTTTCCTTGGGACATATTATAGAAACCAACAGTATCGTTATCAACATTGTTATAACGGTTCAACCTTTTACCCGGTGGCCATGGTAAATCCTTTTGAAGATGCGTGTTGTAACTGCATCTTTCATATTCTGAAATGTGTCAGTTGCAGATCAAAATCGCTTTCCTGAAAAGGAAAACTTTTGGAGGATGCTTACACAACTCCTGACGATTTTGTATAACCGACAAACAAGGTTGCAGGTTATTCGATCCATGTTTGATTGAAACACATAAGGTTTCTTGAATGACGTTTTGAATAATCATAATGGTTTAAATGATTTGACTCAAAACGAATAATCTTGTGTATTAGGAGGGTAGTGGGAGAGCACTGATAATGAAATTCCCATAAAACAATCGTGAAAGCTGGCTTCATAAGAAAATTCTCCGTGGAATTCTGGGGAGTAACACCTTTATTCAAGGAAAAAGATCTACAGGGAAGATTTGGAGTTGGTTAACACTCTCTGGAAATTATACTTTAAAATGTACTTGATAGGGTGTCTCATACGCTACGAGCATATGGAGTCACAATCAGGAAAATCCAAGTGATAGTCATTGGATTGAAGTTAAGGAAATCTATTAGTATCTGAGAGAACTAAAGATGTTGTCTTAAACTATGGAGATGGAGAACTTGAAGTGACTAGGATCACTGCTACAAGTTTCCAACCGGTAAATACTACTTAACTGCTGCGGTACTATAAAAGTTTGAACACTGGGACAGTGAGCGGGAAATATTCCGAGCAAGATAACTGTTGCCGAATTAACAACAAATGCGGATTATTGCTGCAGCTGAGGCAGCAATAGAAGCCATTTGGATCGATAATAAATCTAATTAAATTAGATATAGTTCTTTTAGCAGCTGAGCTAGGCGTCAGCACAGGCTAAGGAATTAAAGGTCTCATCGACGATCCAGATATATACTTCTATATCATCTGATTTGTTCGGATCATACATCATGGCGATGTGATGATCGTATAAATCGCGTCAGAAGATAATTACGCAAATCCGCTGACGAAAACCTTTCCTCAGCAATTTGAGCGAACCGTACATAGTTCGGGTGTTAGACACTCGAGTGACTGGCTATGTGCTAAGTGGGAGATTGTTGGACAAAATGACCCATAGCGTCACTATTTGTACAGATCACGGTGTTGTTGTACAAATTAACTATGTGACAAGGAAATTGCACTCTCATCATTTGTGATTAGATCACCATAATTGTATAAGTGAAGAGAGGTCCATATGATTAGTTCCTGGATTGAGAATGATATGAGACAGTATCAATCCCCGAAGGATTAATCATTAAATATCCCTAGCCGGAGTATTATCGAGACAGGACATCGATAATGCGGAATAGGCTAGTATTGCACTTGGCGCGTTGTGAGGGCACAACGACATAGTTCTCATATATATAAGTATTGGATACTTATGCAAGTGCGATAGGAGGTCGTGTTTCACCGATGGTATGGGAAACAGCTTCGCTCTGGATAGACCCCTTGGAATCCCATTGGTATTATGACTATGTGTCTATGGGAGGCCGAAATCAAGGTAGGTGTGTATAGTCTTAACCTGAGACTTGCATCGCTAATACTTACGAGAATCGATAGACTTTGGTATTGGTGGGGTACAGGGCTTTAACCGGTTCTGCGTACACCACTTCTGGGTTTATCAGAGAGTCGTAGTGTATTGGGTGTGATGTCAAGACGGAAGTATCACTTCAGTCATATTGGAGATGATGTCACGCAGGATATGGTATTAGTGCTCTTAAGTGTTGCGCAACCAATCAGGATATTGTGACCAGGTCATGAATATCCGATTATAGAGACTAGTTACCAGACATCCGACATGTGCTTCGGACGGGGCAGACACTTACACCCCAGCCCTAGCACGTGACTAACTGATACTGGGCCGATATACACAATACTACGGTATACTACGCTTGATACAGATCTGTATATTCCTGTAAGAATATTTCTGGAGAATTGGGTAGGCATGGCGCTTTGCTAGAAGCCAACCTTGTCTTGTAAATCGGTATAAACGTAGTACGAGGTACTTACGTGTTCGGATAATCCGACGACCGTATTTACTGCCAACATATCCGGAGATCTCATGGGCCGCTTCCTGAAGATTCACCAATGATGTATAACTCGCACTTAATTAATCTAGGATTAATTGGAAGAGAGAGAAAATTAATCTGGGATTAATTGCGGAGATATTTTATCTGGGATAAAATATTAATTAAAGAGAGAGAACGATTAATTTGGAATTAATCGATAAAATAATATATTCGATATATTATAAGAAATTGGATTTCGACGCGGAATTAAAATTAGATTTTAATTCGGGCGAACGAATTAATTTAGAATTAATTCGTTAGCGACGTGAATAGTGAATTCACTAGGCGTGATCATTTAATTACGACGCGACAGAAAAATTCTTTAATTTGGAATTAGCGAACCCGAGCCCAAGAGTGATTGTGAGCGCATTCGTATTTCGAATTCGAGCGAGCACGCAAGTCACATCAAGCGTCAAATTGTAGTCGCATCAATCGTCAAGTCACTTGTCACTTTGAGTGATGTGACATGACATGTTTTCACTTTATTAAAGTGGATGGATTTGATGTGAATAGTTGATTTGAATTGGTGAAAAGCTTTTAAAAGCTTGAAATGAAATATAACATTATTTTATTTCTTGCTTTTTGACTTTTGTATGAAAAGTGATATATGTTTTATTTATTATTTACTTGGTAAATATACAAAATGTAAAAGCTTTTCTCTCTCTCTCTTGGAATGATTTACGGTTTTTGCAAAAATGGAGCCAAAAAAAACCCTTCATCTTTCTCTCTTCTCCCTCTCACGGCTTCAAGCCGATTTCTTCACAAAAAGTTTCTGGTTTGACCGAAATTTGAGAAGCAAATTAAGAAGAGTAGTGCTAGCACACACATGGGTTATACATAGGTGATAGGGAAACAAATTTGTGAGCATGGAAAAGCTTGAAGCTTGGAGCTTCAATGGTGACATCCATGGCCGAATGAACAAGGAGGAAGACACCCCACCACCGTGCAGCCCCTACCATTCGCAGCTCACTGCCAGGGAGAAACATGCAGTGCGTTTTTGGTCTTTGTTTCATTTCATCAAAACCCATCGATGTGAGTATGTATTCTGCCTTACTCATTGATATGTATTCTACTCGTTTTTATGCATGATTTGTGATCCTTGGGACTTGATTGAAATTCAACAGTGTTTACCGATGGTAAGGAAATAGCTTCACTCTGGATAGACCCCTCGGAATTCCATTGGTAGTATGACTATGTGTCTATGGAAGTCCGAATCAAGGTAGGTGTATTTGGTCTTAACCTGAGACTTGCACCGCTAATACTTGTGACAATCAATATACTTTGGTTTTTGTCATCCAGGGCTTTAACCGGTTCTGTGTACGCCTATTCTGGGTATATTGAGAATCGTAGTGTATTGGGTGTGATGTCAAGATGGAAGTATCACTTCAGTCATAGTGGAGATGATGGTCACGTATGATACGGAACTAGTACTCTTATGTACTGCATTCAACTGGATAATATGACAAGGTCATGATTATCTGATTATAAAGACTAGTTACTAGTGATCCAATATGCGCTTCGTACGGGGCAGACAGAATTCCAGCCCCAGGCTTAACACGTGACATCCGATACTGGATCGCAATACGCAATACTACATATACTACGCCTGATATAGATTACATAGTCCTTTAAGAATATTTCTGGAGAATTGGGTAGGCACGGTGCTTTGCTAGAAGCCAACCTTGTCTTGTAAATAGGTAAAAAAACGTAGTACTAGGTACGTACGTGTTCGGATAGTCCGACGACCGGATTTACTGCTAACATATTTGGGGATCTCATGGGTCGCTTCCCGAAGATTCACCGATGACGTATGACTCGCACATTATTAATCTGGGATTAATTAATAGAGAGAGAAAATTAATCTCGGATTAATTACGGAGATATTTTATCTGGGATAAAATATTATTTAAAGAGAGAGAATGATTAATTTGGAATTAATCGATAAAATAATATATTCGATATATTCTACGAAATTAGATTTCGACGCAGAATTAAAATTAGATTTTAATTCCGGCGAACGAGTTAATTTAGAATTAATTCGTTAGCGATGTGAATAGTAATTTTGCTAGGCATAATTATTTAATTAAATTTCATTTAATCACGTCGCAACGGAAAAATTCGTTAATTCGGAATTAGCGAACCCGAGCCAGGGAGTGTTTGTGGGCCCACTCGCATTTCGAATTTAAGTGCGGCCCATAAGTCACATCAAGCGTCAAATCACTAGTCAATCAAGTGATGGATGTCACATAACTTTGAGTGAAGTGATGCTTGTCATCATTGATTGATGTGAATAGTTGATGGTGGTTGTTGAATGCATTTAATGCCATTTATTACACAAACATCACTAGTTAATGTTTGTGTAATAAATCAGTTTACTAACCTGGAACACTAAATTATGCAAAAGCCTATGTCGATGGTCAGACGCAAATACCCAGTTTAACCCAATTGAACTATATGTCTATGTCAACCAAATTATCTGGATTCATTAAGTTTAAGTTCCAATTATGGCTACCCCCGCCCGACATGTATATTTCTATCCTGTAAGGAAATCTATTAAAGGGTTATCTATCCTCAAGGAAGATCGTGGGCTATTAAGTCTATGGCTTAAACCTAAAATCCCTATGTCTAGTTCATTTTAGATTTACCACATCAATCTTATTGGTGATCAGACAACAAGAAGCATTAAGCTTAAGACTTAATAAGTAAACCTTTAAATTACCCAAACTATAAAATAACCCTTTTATAAACCGGTGATATTAGAATTCATCACAACCACAGATAACTAACACATAACTAGGGCTAGTAAAAACTTAAAAGGTAAAGACATAAAGTAAAAATACTGAAAAGTAAAAGACATAAAGTAAAAGCTGAAAAGTAAATTAAAATAAAATAAAATGCTAAGGTAAAAGGAATTACTTTTACTATTTACTAATTTAGATATCTCCCATAAAATAAAACTCTCTCTCTCTCCTTAGCTCACAAAACCTTGAGCTTCACTTGGTGGATAGAAAATTTTGTGGTAAAATTTTGTCAAGCTAGCACTTCAAGGAATCATCACTAGGTGATAGGGAAACTAATCTAAGAGCTTGGAATCAACACAAAGCTCGGAGCTTGGACTCAACACTTCTCATTTCTCCTTGGCCGAATCTTGCAAGGGATTTTTGTGTTCATCGTCTTCAAAATCCGTTCAATTTAAGTGTGTTTCCACCTCACTTCTTTGAGCATTCATTCTTTTCAATGTTCAAATATGATCTTGGGACCACATTAGAAACCAACAATGGTATCATTGAGCCTAATTTGAGCATGAAAAATGTTAGGGTTCATATGCTTAAAATTTGGGTAAAAATGATTTGAGCATGATTTGATGAAATTGTTTGATTAAGTATGCTTGAATGATAATAACATAGTGTTATGCATGGTCAATTTCATGAAAAATGAATTGTATAATTTTTCCCCAAATTAGATGGCTTGGCCGAATGCATGTAGTACCCTAAGTCATGGTATTTTTTGTTCTTTTTATCATTGGATGAGATGAAAGACTTGGGATAATGTTGATTTGTAATTCAATCGGATTGAAAACGAAATCGAATTAAAAATACCCACCAATGCCGTGAGCTATATAGCATAAAATGAGATGATTTTTTGAATCAATTATGTTGGACATGTGTTGATGATGAAAAGAATGATTAATGGATTAGATTAGTATTTTGGAAATGTTAATTTAAAAGATTAATCATGGCTAAACACTTTGATTTATTAAATTATGAATTTTGGAAAATTGGAATTTAATAAATTGGTTTTGATTTTGAATTGGGCTTATAATTGTTGTATTTGGGCATAATGGGCTTGGTTGAGCCAAATTGGTTTGGGCCAAATGGATTGGATCCAAATTGGGCCTAAACCATTTCATTAAGTCCAAATATAACAAATGGGCTTTAAAGTTTAATTGGGCCTAATGAGCCGAAATTGGTTTCTTGGTAAATAAGGGTGATTCCTTAATTGGGCTTTGGTGTTTGGGTTTGACCCATATTGACCAAAGTCCATGCCTTATGAAATCAATTGAAAGCCCATTGGACTTTAATTAAACAACATTGGATGTTAATTGGGCTTTGAGACCCGTTTAGATTAGATTTGGAATCTAAGTCGTTAAAGCGCATTAAAAAGTGTAGATATTTAATTTGGAATTAAATAAATGAATTAGTATTGAATAAGAATTAAATTAGATTTAAAAAGTAGTTCGATATAATTCAAGAATTCGTGCTTCGAGTACTTATTCACAAACGAGTTGGATTCGCGCAAAATCAAATCGCTGTTTGAACATTGGATGATCACTTAATTGAAAGATTAATTAATTGGATTAGATTTATTGAATAACATTCTATGAATGAATACATGGATGTGTTGAATGAAAAACGTATATCGGATGGATATTAGAAGGGAATGGCAATTTTGGAAATTGTTGTAATAAATTTAGAATTTATTAAATTGGACCTGCGTGTCCAGCCTTATCTCTCTTGATTCTTTGTATTCTCTTCTCACCTAATTCCCCTCAACGTTAATGAGGTTTCTATTATTGTATTATGTAATTGTGTAGAAGTAAGAATAGTGCTAGCCGGGGAGAGGAAATTGAGTGATTCGTTCTAGGAATAATCTGTGAAATATCCATCCACATATCGTTATTAATTTATTTTCGTGCCTTATTATGCTCTTAGAATGCATGCTTAAGGGTGTATGATGAGACCTAATAAAGAAAATAAATTGGTTCCCAATTTACGCGAAAAAACCCTCAAAACATATTAAGCGTTTTTCCTTCCAATGAGTGATTCTTACTCAAGATTCAAGATTGGCACTGGCTTGTTGGCCAAAGTCAAAGCCTTTATCCATCGCGGATGTGTTTGAATCATGAAGGCTTTGTTCCATATCGGTGTCTTTTCCAAGTTGTGATTTGTTGGCCAAAGTCAAGATCACTTCTTGCCCATCGACATCGATTACGAAGCTTTCCAAAGTCAATGGGTCCCGCTTAACTTGAATCGTTAAGCTTGTTGTGCCAAAGCCAAGGCTTAGTTGATTCAGAGGAAAAAGGTTAGGAAAATATATTGGATATATTGGCATATATATTGTATATATGTTTCGAACTTAGAGGTCCACCTACCGGATCTAGGAATTGGATGAGATCCAATTAATCTTAGAGATATACCTAGTTAAATATCATATTGCTTGTTGGCCAAAGTCAAGGTTGTGTGTTATTTAATGGGATCCTAGCCCACTAGGAAACTAGGTCTCCCAAGTACTCAACAGTGGGTTAGAGGCTCGCCGAAAAATAGTGGAGGCTAGTATTGAATTTGCAATTTTGTTCAAATACTTAGCTTTACGCGCTTTCAAATTATTTCGTCAATTATTTTATTTGTTGGACTAATATATTATTATTTTTCTTGTAACAGTTAGACTGTACCCATACATCGTTAATCGAATAGTTAGACTATTACGGTTAATATGACTGGAAAATTGAGCATTAGGGATATTTTCATGGGCGACAACGTCTTTAATGGCACAAACTTTCAGGACTGGGATATGAATCTCAGAATAGTTCTGGGATCCGAGAAGTTACTCTACACTATAGAGCGACCACTTGGGCCTAAGCCCCGACCTGATCAGTTGCTTGAGCTAGAGCTTTGGAAGACTCATAGCGATGATAATGCAATTGCTCAATCGGTAATGCTTGCCGCTATGACTCCGCAATTCCGTCGTCAAAACAAGGGGTTGGATCCCTATGAGATGATGAAAAAGTTGCACGATCTCTATCGATCTAACCTTAGATCGCAAAGATATGAGTTGCAGAAGAAGCTCTTTCGCGCTCGCATGTCAGAGGGTACGTCTGTTGAGCACCATGTCTCACAGATGATTGCTGATATTGAGTAGCTCGGACAGATGTGCATAGTCTTCGAGGCTGAGACATCAGTAGATTTGATCCTACAGTCTCTCCTCGACACTTGGAGTGGGTTCATCATGAACTATAACATGTTGAACCAAGACCAAACTCTTGAAGAGTTGATGTCCACTCTGTGTGAGGCAGAAAATGAGCTCCTTAAGGGCAAGAAGCGTAAGGCGCACTATGCTTCAACATCTCAGACTCCGAGGGCTTGGCCCAAGGCGACTAGAGGTGTTAAAAAGAATAAGCATAAGAAGAAGGGCAAGGCCAATTCGTCAAAGGGTTTTGGGAAACCCAAGGAAAAATCCCAAGATGTTTACTTGCAGTGCGGGAAGCGGGGTCACTGGAAGCATGACTGCCACGAGTACAAGTCACACATGAAGGAGATTAAAGCGGGCAAGGCACCGGCTAAAGGTATGTTTGTTATAGAAATAAACATGTCTACTTCTAATTTTAAAAATTGGATTTTTGATTTTGGTTGTGGAACTCACATATGTACTGATGTGCAGGATATGCGGATTAGCGGGAGACTGGCCTCAGGAGAGATTGACCTCCGTGTTGGAAATAGGACGCGAGTTGCCATTTTGGCCCTGGGCACTTATGTTTTGGAACTGCCCTTGGGGCATGTACTTGAACTTATAAACTGTTATTTTGTACCTAGTTTGACTAGGAATATAATTTCTGTATCTATGTTAACCCAATGTGGGTATACTTTTTTATTTAGAAACACCGGGTGTTTTATGCATAAAAATAATATGGAAATTTGCACAGCTGATGCAAATAATGGTCTTTATATTTTGAATATAAATCAATCTCAAACATATAATGTAACAAATAAAAGGCTTAAAGTAAGTAACAAAGATGAAACTTATATGTGGAATTGTCGTCTGGGACACATAAACAAGACACGTATATCCACACTTTCGAAGAGTGGGTACTTGGACGGATTTGATCCAAATTCATATGACGTCTGCGAATCTTATTTATTAGGCAAGATGTCTAAGTCACCTTTTAGTGGTAAAGGTGTACGTGCCACCGAACTGTTAGCCCTCGTTCATATTGACGTTTGTGGGCCCATGTCTAGCCAGGCTAGAGGTGGATATGAATATTTTGTAACCTTTACGGATGATGCATCGTGTTTTGGTTATGTGTATCTTATGAGACACAAGTCAGAAACTTTTGAGAAATTCAAAGAGTTTCAACACGAAGTAGAAAAACAGACCGGCAAAAGTATTAAGACATTACGGTCAGACCATGATGGCGAATACATAAGCAATGAGTTTCTTGATTACTTGAAAGAATATAGTATTCTTTCACAGTGGACTCCTCCCGAAATACCGCAATTAAACGTCGTGTCCGAACGGAGAAACCAAACTTTGTTAGACATAGTGAGGTCTATGATGAGTCGCACAGAGCTACCAATTTCCTTCTAGGGATATGCATTGAACAATGCAATACTTATTTTGAATAAGGTTCTGTCAAAGTCTGTTGAACAGACTCCATATGAAATATTGACAGGAAAGAAACCGGGTTTCTCATTCCTGAAGATTTGGGGTTGCTAGGCATACGTCAAACGTTTGGAAGGTACCAAAGTAGAACCTGAATCGGATAAATGCCTATTTGTAGGATATCCTAGGGAAACCAAAGGATATTACTTCTATCACCCACAAAGAGAACAAAGTATTTGTTGCTCTACATGCGGTTTTCCTTGAGAAGGAATTCCTAAATGCAGTGATAAGTGGGAGGAAAGTGGAACTCGATGAAAATCGGAGTGATACTATTCCTGACATAGAATCCTCAACGGAACATGAACAGTCCATCAGGGATGAGACTGTACCATAATCTTCGAATACACAAGGACCGTGTAGGTCGGAGAGACTCAGAAAACAATCTGAGAGGTATGGGTTTCTGATCTCACCTCATGTGGATATTAATCTTATTGAGGAAGATGAGCCGGCTACGTATGAGGAAGCGATACAAGGTATCGACTCCGGTTTATGGCAAGATGCCATGAATTTCGAAATGGATTCCATGTACACCAACTAAGTTTGGACACTGGTTGATGCACCAGAAGGCGTAAAGCCTATTGGTTGCAAATGGGTCTTCAAGAGGAAGACTGACATGGATGGCAACGTACAAACGTACAAAGCTAGGCTTGTAGCGAAAGGGTATCGTCAATGACATGGTGTCGATTATGACGAAACTTTTTCACCCGTTGCCATGATTAAATCCATTCGCATAAAGCTTGCTATTGAGGCATATTTCGATTACGAGATATGGCAGATGGACGTCAAAAACCGTTTTCCTTAACAGAAACCTTTTGGAGGATGTTTATATGCAACAACCTGACGGTTTTGTCGTACCAAGCCTTGCAAACAAAGTTTGTAAGTTAAATCGATCCATTTATGGATTGAAGCAAGCATCGCGTTCTTAGAACCAACGTTTTGATGAGATCATAAAAGAATATGATTTCGTTCAAAACGATGATGATCCTTGTGTATATAAGAAGGTTTGTGGGAGTGCACTGACAATCATTGTCCTTTACGTTGACGATGTATTACATATTGGCAATGAAATTCCCATGTTAACATCGGTGAAAGCTTGGCTTTCATTAAAATTCTCCATGAAAGATCTGGGATAATCAGCCTTTATTCTAAGAATAAAGATCTACCGGGATAGATCTACAAAGCTGCTTGGACTCTCCCAGAGTACGTACATTGACAAAGTGTTGAAGAGATTCAACAAGGATCAGTCCAAGATGGGACTGTTGCCAGTGTCACATGGCGTCACTCTATCTAAGGACATGTGTCCTAAAAATCAAGATGAGAGAGACAACATGAGTCGGATACTGTTCGCCTCGGCAGTCGGATCGATCATATATGCCATGATATGTACGCGACCTGATGTCTCCTATGCTTTAAGCATGTGTAGTCGCTATCAGGCCGATCCATGTGATAGTCATTGGATGGCGGTTAAGAATATCCTTAAGTATCTTAGACGAACTAAGGATTCTTTCTTAATCTATGGCGATGGAGGACTTGAGGTAACTGGGCATACCGATGCAAGTTTCCAAACCGATAAAGACGACTGCAAGTCGCAATCCGGGTTCATATTTTGTTTGAATAACAGAGCAATAAGCTGGAAATCCTCCAAGCAAGAGATTGTTTCCGATTCAACAGCTGAAGCGGAGTATATTGCTGCATCTGAAGCAGCAAAAGAGGCAGTTTGGATCCGAAAATTCCTAATTGGATTAGGAGTAGTTCCGTTAGCAGTTTAGCCCGTTCCATTGTATTGTGACAATAACGGGGCTATAGCGCAGGCTAAAGAACCGCGGTCTCATCAACGATCCAAGCATGTTCTTCGATGTTTCCATCTAATTAGTGAGATCATACATCGTGGTGATGTGAAGATCGAGAAGGTCGCATCAGAGGACAACATTGCAGATCCGCTGACGAAAGCTATTCCTCAGTAAAAGTTTGAGCGACATGTACATAGTTCAGGTATTAGATGCTTGAGTGATTGGCTATAGGCCTAGTGGGAGATTGTTAGACAATTATGACCCATAGCGTCACTATTTGTGAAAGATATTGTGGTTTTTGTACAAATTAATTTTGTAGCAATGAAATTGAATTTTATCATTTTGTAATTTGATTACTTAAATATAATAAATGATAAAAGTCCCTATGATTAATTCCGGATTGATAAGATATGAGACAACATCAATCCATAACAGTTTAATCATTAAATATCCATTGTCGTAGTATTATCGAGACTGGACATCGATAATGCGGAATAGACTAGTATTGCACTTGTGCGTGTTATGGAAGCGTAACAACATAGTTCTCATATATTTATGTATTTGATATTTATACAAGTGTGATAGGAGTTTGTGTTTACCGATGGTACGAAAACAGCTTCGCTCTGGATAGACCCCGTGGAATCCCATTGGTATTATGACTATGTGTCTATGGGAGTCCGCATCAGGGTAGGTGTATTTGGTCTTAACCTGAGACTTACATCGCTAGTACTTGCGACAATCAATACGCTTTGGTTTTGGTTGTCCAAGACTTTAACAGGTTCTGTGTACGCCTCTTCTGGGTTTATTGAGAATCGTAGTGTATTGGGTGTGATGTAATGATGGATGTATCACTTCAGTCATATGGAGATGATGATCATGCAGGGATATAGAACTGGTACTCTAAATGGTTGTAACCATCGGGATAATAAGACTAGGTCATGATTATCTAATTTAAAGGGACTAGTTGCTTGTAATCTGATATATGTTTCGTACGGGGCAGACACTTGACCAGCCCCAGGCCTTGCATGTGACATAAGATACTGGATCGAAATATGCAATACTACGTATAGTACATCTGACAAAGATCGTATATTCCATTATGAATATTTCTGGAGAATTGGGTAGGCACGGTGCTTTGCTAGAAGCCAACCATGTCTCGTAAATCGGTAAAAATATAGAACGAGGTATGTACGTATTCGGATAGTCCCGAAGATTCACCGGATTTACTGCCAACATATCTGGGGATCTCATGGGTCGCTTCCTGAAGATTCACCGATGACGTATGACTCGCACATTATTAATCTGGGATTAATTACGGAGATATTTTATCTAGGATAAAATATTATTTAAAGAGAGGGAACGATTAATTTGGAATTAATCGATAAAATAATATATTCGATATATTATAGGAAATTAGATTTCGGCACGGAATTAAAATTAGATTTTAATTCGGGCGAACGAGTTAATTTAGAATTAATTCGTTAGCGATGCGAATAGTAATTTTGCTAGGCATATTTATTTAATTAAATTTGATTTAATTATGTCGCAACGGAAAAATTCATTAATTCGAAATTAGCGAACCCGAGCTCGGGAGTGTTTGCGGGCCCACTCGCATTTCGAATTTAAGTGCGTCCCACAAGTCACATCAAGCGTCAAATCACTAGTCAATCACGTGATGGAAGTCACATCACTTTGAGTGAAGTGATGCTTGTCATCATTGATTGATGTGAATAGTTGATGGTGGTTGTTGAATGCATTTAATGTCGTTTTTCCCTCTCTTTTGCTTTTTGTTTTTTGGAAAAACAAATACAAAATGTGTAGAGATTTTGGTATATGTTTCAATAGGTTTTAGAAACCCAAATATACAACAACACAACTCCTTTCTCTCCCTCCCTCTCCATTTTCGGCCTTTGGCCATTTTTTTCTCTCATAAAATCCTTCAAAGCTGAGAGCAAGAAGAACAACAAGGAAGATTTGTGGCAAATTTTTCCTAGTGTTAGCACACTAAAAAGTCATCCAAAGATGATAGGGAAACAAACCCTTGAGCATGGAATCACCATTTACAAAGCTTGGAGCTTAGAGCACACAAATGGAGATGACCGAAAATCATGGAGCACAAAAACAAGGGTTTGGCCGAAAGCTTCAATGGTGAAGAAATTTTTGTTGATCCTCGCATCGCAAAAGCCGATCAAACTGAGTATTCCGCAACTTTACTTTGTTGTATTCACATATTTTCATTGCTTAAATTGATCTTGGTTTGACCTAGAAAACCCAACACCTTATGCATGAGTTCATGTTTGAATGGTATTAGTAGTGATGTTCATAGTCAGAAAGTCAGAGGCTTAGGGGGGTAGGTTAGCCTATTCCCAGCCAGTAGCATCTCCGAGAGGGGATGTTACAGCTACCCTCTGTCGACATGAGCTTGATTTGTTTATTGTCTAGTCTGTGCGGGTCATTCAGACATTGGATGCTTGTTATGTTTCATCTAGTTGAGGTTGTCTTGGACGCGTGGTAAGGATTTTACCCAAAATATGGTTTTCGGAATTATTTTGTTTACAATAAAATAATTTTATAATGACGTTTTAAAATGATTTTAAATTGAATATTTTATGTTTTACGTTTGATAATGTATATAAATATTGGTGTAGAATCCACATTTGTAAATAATAAATTAATAGATTGATTGTGATTGTGATTGTTTGTCTCCTTTTGAATATTATAACGTATGTAATTTGCTTAAGCAAGAGTTATTGTTTGTTGTGTGTATATATGTATGGGCATTGATTGATGAACTAAAGTACATAAGTCAACATATATGTAGGTTTATGGTTTAGTCATGTGCTATTGAGCATTTCGAGGGACACATATATTACTATCATCGATTATACGATATTATAACAATCGGGAATCTCAACTACTGTTACATCATAGGACTTTCACATAATATAAATCATATTTGGACACATATACCCTCATGAAATGACTTTGGAGAATAATCGGCTAAATCTTTGAAAATTCTGATACTAGATGGTACGATATTCTACTTGCGACAACTCAAGGTGTTTGGGCCGTAAATTTCTCATACTAACTCTGATTTTTATGAATTATATATCACCGAAAACATGAGATCGAGACCTACAACTTTCGCATTGAACATTTTCCAAAATCAAAGTAGAAACAGATTAAAAATTCAGATAAAAAATATGGATGAATAGTTATTCATGGACCCATGTAGAAAACTCTCAAACTATCTCAAGAATTCTAAAGTTTTTTCTATTTTAAAAGATTTTAAATTAGTTGACCGGCGTAAACACACACGTATAACGCAAGCGCACGTATCATTCAAGTATTATAAAAATATCGATCCCACGAGGACTTAATTCCTACTGTTGTTATTAATTATTGAATCTATTTATTTACAAATATCTAATTGAGGGTGAAGAGAATGATTGCTTGAATGATTTGGTTGATTGCAGTTTTGCAAAATAAATAAATAAATAAAAAGACAAAAGAAAATACTAAAGAAAAAAACAAAAGACACAATGATCTAGGGTTGTGAATCCTTCTAATATCTTTTAAAAGATGAAGTGATTATTTTATGTTTGTGTAATAAATCAGTTTACTAACCTGGAACACTAAATTATGCAAAAGCCTCTGTCGATGGTCAGACGCAAATACCCAGTTTAACCCAATTGAACCATATGTCTTTGTCAACCAAATTATCTGGATTCATTAAGTTTAAGTTCCAATTATGGCTACCCCGGCCCGACAGGTATATGTCTATCCTGTAAGGAAATCTATTAAAGGGTTATCTATCCTCAAGGAAGATCGTGGGCTATTAAGTCTAAGGCTTAAACCTAAAATCCCTATGTCTAGTTCATTTTAGATTTACCACATCAATCTTATTGGTGATCAGACAACAAGAAGCATTAAGCTTAAGACTTAATAAGTAAACCTTTAAATTACCCAAACTATAAAATAACCCTTTTATAAACCGGTGATATTAGAATTCATCACAACCCCAGATAACTAACACATAACTAGGGCTAGTAAAAACTTAAAAGGTAAAGACATAAAGTAAAAATACTGAAAAGTAAAAGACATAAAGTAAAAGCTGAAAAGTAAAATAAAATAACATAAAATGCTAAGGTAAAAGGAATTACTTTTTCTATTTACTAATTTAGATATCTCCCATAAAATAATATATAAACTTGTGATAATATTACCAACCGACCAATCTGGCGGTATCTTTTATTAGTCAGGTTTAAACCAGATTAAAATGAATTACTAACCGACCAATTTGGCGGTATCCTTTTTAAGTCAATATTTTAAATTGTGAATATATTATTTTTAAGGGAGATTAATCTAAATAGTAACAGTAAAAGAATTACATTTCACCATAGCTGGGGAAGTTACCTCATCATGGTAAATAGTAAAAACTGTAAAAAGTAAAAAAAAAAGTAAATTACTATATTAACAAAACATAATTAAAATTATTTACAAAACTAAAAACTAAAAAAAAACTAAAAACTAAAAGAAACTAGAGAGAGAAACTCTCTTTACATAGAATAGAAGAGAGAGAGTGGTACAACTAAAACTGAAATTTGAAGCTCTATTTATAGGCCTTGGTGGGGTTCCAGCGTCGCGATGCCAGGGCCTTTGGCGTCGCTATGCCAACTTTTGTCGACGTGGCACGCTCTGGTTCGTCGATTTGCAGATTCTGGATAAGCTGATAAGGTGACACATGGCGAGGTGGTTAGGCTTCAATTATTGTGACACGCGGTGGCTTCAGATTGGTCGATGAGATTCTTATCCGCCACATGTCAGATAAGGATTAGATACTCAATGATTGATGCTGACGTGGCGGTGACATGGCAGTGACGTGGCGACACGTGTGAAAGAGACTGTCGGCACCGTAGTATTGCGACACGTGGCACTTCCTTATTGGCTGATGATGACGTGGCGGTGAGGTGGAAGCTTGACTTGGTGAACCTGGTGATGTGGCTTTCGGCACCGTAGGATGCTGACACGTGGCATGTCGCATGTTAGCAGATCGACTGTGATGGTGACACGTGGCACGACGCACGTTAGCAAAGTCAAACTTTTCTCAGATTCTGATTTGGGACCTGGCGCACGTTAGCACTGTTCGGCGTAAGTTAGGCATCGCGACGCTGACGGTCTTGGCATCGCGACGCGGGAATTTACCAAAATGCCATTTTCATCCAATTTTCACTGTTTTGGCCCAAATCACCTCCAGAATGTCCTGAAACTTTATTTATCTACAAAATAACACAAAACACATCAAAATATTCACAAAACTCAAGAAACTATACAGAATATTAGGTTAAATTAGTGGGAAATAGTGATAGATTTACCACTCATCCCACCCCCAAACCTAACATTTTGCTAGCCCTCGAGCAAAACATAAAATAACATAAATAAATTAACTAAGCCACTTTCGTAGGGATCACAGTTGCATTTAGCGTATGCAACAAGCCTTTAAACCCCTAGGTGTCCCTAGTGGACGAGTTGTAGTCTCGTGAGGGTTTACATCAATGATACCCACAAACATTTTACAAAAGTAAAAGGTAGTAAAACTAATGCACACAAAAGTAAAAAGACAAGCGAAAAGAGAATAAAGATGTTAGTGACTAATCAGGTGAAACTTCTACTCCAAGTTATGTTGGTTTATTCTAAGGTCCCAAGATCAAATCAAGACATGAAAACATGCGTGAACACATCAACGGAGGTAGCGGAATACTCACATTGATCGGTTATGTCGATTTGAAGACGAATCAAGGCCAAAAACGTACTGCCCTTCACGCCAAACTGCTGGCAGTCCACTGCCCTGCAAAACAGAAATTCGGGTCTCAAAACGAAGCTCCAAACTCCATCGGATGAGTCCCGCCTCATGGTCGAACCTCCCTACCACCTTCGCAAGACTCGTAGTGTGCTAGCACTTGCGGTTTTCACCATGAAAACCCAACTCTTGGCTTCCCTTGCTCACGATTTTTCTGGTTCAAAACCAGTCCAAAGTTTCTGTTTTGGGCGTGAGGTGAGAAGAGAGAATGAGAGAGTTGAATTGTGTATATTAAGTTAAAATGATTTACCAAAAATCAATTTATATTTATGCCATAATATTTATTAAATTAATAATAAATTTATGACACAAAACATGCAATGGCTTAGAGTGTCAAACACTCAAACTCCATGCAATGACATTGAGTGCAATGTACACAATCTACATGCAAAGCATTAGAATGACATGTGTCATGTGGGCCCCACACGTTTCCAAATGAAAGTGGGCCCACGTGCACTCACGCGTTCGGGTTCGATATTTCCGAAATACCGAGCTTACGTCGCGACGTTAATTCAATCGAATTTAAATAAATAATTGCGCCTGGCGAAATTATTATTTACGTCGCTAACGAATTAATTCTAAATTAACTCGTTTGCCCGAATTAAAATCTAATTTTAATTCCGCGTCGAAATCTAATTTCGTCTAATATATCGAATATATTAATACATCGATTAATTCCGAATTAATCGTTCTCTCTCTTTAGACGACATTTTATCTCGGATAAAACATCTCCGTTATTAATCCTAGATTAATTTTCTCTCTCTTCTATTATAATCCCAGATTATTCAAGAGTGCGAGTTGTGCGTCATCGGTGGATTATCGGGAAGCGACCCATGAGATCCCCGGATAATCTAGCAGTAAATACGGTCGTCGGAGTATCCGAATCACGTACGTACCAAGTACTACGTTCTACCGATTTACGAGACAAGGTCGACTCCTAGCAAAGCACCAAGTCTACCTAATTCTCCGGACATATCCATTAAAGAATATTAAGATCTGTATCAAGCGTAGTATACTAATGTATTGTGCATATCGGCCCAGTATCGGATAATCACGTGCTAGGGCTGGGGCTGGATAAGTGTCTGCCCCGTCCGAAACACATATCGGATGTCTGGTAACTAGTCTCTATAATCGGATATTCATGACCTGGTCATAATATCACGATTGGATGCGCATCACTTTATGAGCACTAATACCGTATCCTGCGTGACATCATCTCCATTATGACTGGAGTGACACTTCCGTCTTGACATCACATCCAATACACTACGATTCTCTGATAAACCCAGAAGAGGTGAACACAGAACCAGTTAAGATCCCCCACCACCAAAACCAAAGTTTACCGATTGTCGTAAGTATTATCGATGCAAGTCTCAGGTTAAGACTATACACACCTACCTTGATTTCGGCCTCCCATAGACACCTAGTCATAATACCAATGGGATTCCGAAGGGTCTATCCAGAGCGAAGCTGTTTCCCGTACCGTCGGTGAAACACGACCTCCTATCGCACTTGCACAAGTTTCCAATACTTATATATATGAGAACTATGCCGTTGTGCCCTCACAACGCGCACAAGTGAAATACTAGCCTATTCCGCATTATCGATGTCCAGTCTCGATAATACTACGGCTAGGGATATTTAATGATTAATCCTTCGTGGACTGATACTGTCTCATATCATCTCAATCCAGGAACTAATCATAGGGACCTCTCTTCATTTATATATCTATGGTGATCTAATCACAAATGATGAGAGTGCAATTTCCTTATTACATAGTTAATTTGCTACAACAACACAATGATCTGTGCAAATAGTGACGCTATGGGTCATATTATGCAACAATCTCCCACTTGGCACGTAGCGAGTCACTCAAGTGTCCTACACTCGAACTATGTAAGGTTCGCTTAAATTGCTGAGAAAAGGTTTTCGTCAGCGGATTTGCTTAATTATGATCTGACGCGATTTACACGATCATCACATCGCCACGATGTATGATCCGAACGAATCAGATGATATAGAAGTATATATCTGGATCGTCGATGAGACCTTTAATTCCTTAGCCTATGCTGACGCCTAGCTCAGCTGCTAACAGAACTTTATCTAATCTTATTAGATTTATTTTCGACCCAGATGGTCTTCTATTGCTGCCTCAGCTGCAGCAATAATCCGCATTTGTTGTTTATTCGGCAACAGTTATCTTGCTAGGAAGATTTCCAGCTCACTGTCCCTGTTATTCAAACTTTATAGTACCGTAGTATTTTAATTGTTTGGAAACTTGCAGTAGTGATCCCAGTCACTTCAAGTTCTCCATCTCCATAGTTTAAGACAACATCTTTAGTTCTCTCCGATACTAACAGATGTTCTGAATCTTTAATCCAGTGACTATCACTTGGATTAACTTGATCGTGACTCCATATGCTCGAAGCGTATGAGACACCCTATCAAGTACATTTTAAATGTACAATTTCCCAGAGAGTGTTAACAAACTCCAAATCTATCCCAGTAGATCTTTATTCCTTGAATAAAGGTTGTTACTCCCCAGAATTCTACGGAGAATTTCTATGAAAGAATATTTATGAAAGCCAAGCTTTCACCAATTGCTTTATGGGAATTTCACTGTTAGAATTATTTCGTTTTGAGTCAAATCATAAACCATTATGATTATTTCAAAACGACAGTTCCAAGAACCTTATGCTTGCATTGATCCAAACATGGATCGAATAACCTGCAAACCTTGTTTGTCGGTTATATAAAATCGTCAGGATGTTGTAAACATTCTCCAAAAGGTTTCCTTTTCAGGAAAGCGATTTTGATTTATAACTGACATATTTCATAAATGAAATATATAGTTATTTTCAAGCATTTTCAAAATGGATTTACCATGGCAACAGGTAAAAGGTTGAACCGTTATTAACACAATGTTGATAACGATACCTTTCCGTCAAAAGCCTAGCTTTGTACGTTGGTATGTGTTGGACAAAATGACCCATAGCGTCACTATTTGCACAGATCATTGTGTTGTTGTAGCAAATTAACTATGTGACAAGGAAATTGCACTCTCATCATTTGTGATTAGATCACCATAGATATATAAATGAAGAGAGGTCCCTATGATTAGTACCTGGACTGAGAATGATATGAGACAGTATCAGTCCCCGAAGGTTTAATCATTAAATATCCATAGCCGTAGTATTATCGAGACTGGACATCGATAATGCGGAATAGGCTAGTATTGCACTTGTGCGCGTTTGTGAGGGCACAACGGCATAGTTCTCATATATATAAGTATTGGATACTTATGCAAGTGCGATAGGAGGTCGTGTTTCACCGATGGTACGGGAAACAGCTTCGCTCTGGATAGACCCCTCGGAATCCCATTGGTATTATGACTATGTGTCTATGGGAGGCCGAAATCGAGGTAGGTGTGTATAGTCTTAACCTGAGACTTGCATCGCTAATACTTACGATAATCGATAAACTTTGGTCTTGGTGGTAGGGGGCTTTAAACGGTTCTGTGTACACCACTTCTGGGTTTATCAGAGAGTCGTAGAGTATTGGGTGTGATGTCAAGACGGAAGTGTCACTTCAGTCATATGGAGATGATGTCACGCAGGATACGGTACTAGTGCTCTTGAGTGTTGCGCAACCAATCGGGATATTGTGACCAGGTCATGTATATCCGATTATAGAGACTATGTTACCAGACATCCGATATGTGCTTCGGACGGGGGAGACACTTATCCACCCCCAGCCCTAGCACGTGATTATCCGATACTGGGCCAATATACACAATACTACGGTATACTACGCTTGATACAGATCTATATATTCCTGTAAGAATATTTCTGGAGAATTGGGTAGGCATGGCGCTTTGCTAGAAGCCAACCTTGTCTTGTAAATCGATATAAACGTAGTACGAGGTACTTACGTGTTCGGACAGTCCGACGATCGTATTTACTGCCAACATATCCGGAGATCTCATGGGTCGCTTCCTGAAGATTCACCGATGACGTATGACTCGCACTTTGATTAATCTGGGATTAATTAGAAGAGAGAGATAGAATTAATCTGGGATTAATTCGATGAGAGAGAAAATTAATCTGGGATTAATTGCGGAGATATTTTATCTGGGATAAAATATTATTAAAAGAGAGAGAACGATTAATTTGGAATTAATCGATAAAATAATATATTCGATATATTATTAGAAATTGGATTTTGACGCGGAATTAAAATTAGATTTTAATTCGGGCGAACGGATTAATTTAGAATTAATTCGTTAGCGACGTGAATAGTGATTTCGCTAGGCGTAATCATTTAATTACGACGCGACGGAAAATTCGTTAATTTGGAATTAGCGAACCCGAGCCCGAGAGTGATTGCGAGCGCGTTCGCATTTCGAATTCGAACGCGGCACGCGAGTCACATCAAGCGTCAAATCGTTTGTCACATCATGCGTCAAATCAATTGTCACTTTGAGTGATGTGATATGACATGTTGTCACTTTATTAAAGTGACATGATGTGAATATAGAAAGGTGATTGTTTGAAAGTTGATAGGACTTGTGTATATATATTTTATTCATTTACTTGGTAAATGGAATAAAGATATATGTATATAAAAATCATTTTCTCTCTCTTGGACCATGTGTAGTACACGATTTTTGGCAAAAATTTGGCCATTCACGTGACTTTCATTGGTCTTTGTTGTTTATGTATTTGGCCTAATTTTGAGACTAGATTCATGTGACACTCTCTCACTTTTCTTTTGGTCTTCACGGTTCACACAAAAAAATGGAGCCAAAACCTTCTATCTTCTCTCTCGGTCTTGGACCGTTTTTCTTCTCCTTCTTGTTCTATTTTCTGCCGAAAATGGAGAAGCAAGATAATGATTTTGTGGCAAAAATCAAGTGCTAGCACACCTTGAGCATACATAGGTGATAGGGAAGCATCTTCTTGAGCAAGGAAGCTTGAAGCTTGGAGCTTCAATGGTGGTCTTCAATGGCCGAAAATGGTGGAGATCTACACGCCCAAAACCGAGCAGTCCACTGCATTTGGAAGCCATTGCCGAGCTTGGAGGGAGCTCAAAAATCGCACCTTGTTCTTCAAACATCAAAACCGAAATTCAATGTGAGTTGATTCCGCCACCTCCTTTGATGTGTTCATATGTGATTTTTATGCATTGTTTGTGATCTTGTGGACTTGATTTAACTCCAACATTGGTATCTAGAGCCATTGATGCATGAAAACCGAATTAGGGTTCTTGAGTAAATTTGGGGCTTTTTGATTTTAGCTTGTTTCTGTCTAATTGATTGTTTGAGGATGATTATATATGATTGAATTTGAGTTGTATGTAATCAATTTGATAAAAAAAAATTGATTGGATTGATTTTCCCCAATTTGCTAATTTTGGTCAAAACTTTAATTTGGGTAAACTCGATTTAGGCATGATTTGGTTGAATTGTTTGATGCATTATGCTTGAATGAGGTTGAATTGAAGTTGTGCATGATTAATTTCAAGAAAATTGGATTAGATCAATTTTCCCCAATTCTTTAGGTTGAAATGAAACTTGAAATTGGGTAAAATGTGTTTAAGCATGTTTTAATTGAATTGGATGTTTAAGTATGCTTAGAACATGTTTAATTGAGATTGTGTGTGATCAATTTCATGAAATTGGATTGGATTCAATTTTCCCCAAATTGGAAGCTTGGCCGAAAATTGGAAGAACCTAATGTCTTGGTAATTTTGTTTTGTTTGATCATTGGATGATTTAAAACAATTGGTTAATGATGTTTTGAAGTTCAATTGGATTGAATTTTGATTTGGAACATTTTTCCCTTTTAAAGTGGCTTGGCCGATTTTAAAGAACATGAAATTCTTTGTGATTTTGTTGTTTTAATTCATTGGATGAATTGAATTGATTTGGGAAATTAAGATTGTGGACTCAATTGGATTGAAACCGAATCGAATTGAAAAACCCCTAATTGCCGAGACTTGAAAGCATGTTAATTGGGTTTGATTTTAATTGAATTGTGTTGGACACTATTTGATTGTTAAAGTGCATGATTAATTAGGCTAATTGATATTTTAGAAATGTTAATTGGGTAATTGATTGTGTATTACACTTAGGTTAATTAATTGTGAAATTTGGAATTTTATAAGTTAATTAATTTGGGCTTGATTTTGGAAATTGGGCTTGTTAGGTTGTAATTGGGCTTTTGGGCTTTGTTGTAACAAAGTTGGGTTTAGGCAAAATTGGTTGGATCCAATTAGGCCCAAAACCGAATCCAAAAGGTCCAATTATGACTTAATGGACCTTAATTATTTAATTGGGCCTAATGGGCCAAAATTAATTTAAAGGCTTATGGGGTAACTCCCGGATTGGATTTTGGTTGTTCGGTTTGACCCGAGTTGACCAAAAGTCCACGCCTATAGAAATTAATTAAAAGCCCATTGGACTTTAATTAAATAAAACATTAGATGTTAATCGGGCTTTGAGACCCGTTGCGATTAAATTTGGAATTTAAGTCGTAAAGGTTCGTTAATAAAAGTGTAATATTTAATTTGGAATTAAATAATGAATTAGAATTAAATACGTATTAAATTGGATTTAATTATGTAATTTAATTTAATTCGTAGAAATTGTACTTTGAGTACGTGTTTGCAATACGAGTTTGACTCGAACAAAATCAAATCTTTGTTTGAACATTGGATGATCACTAATAATCAAGATTAATTAATTTGATTGATTGATTGATAACATGCTTGTATGAATACATGGTTGTGATGTTTGAATAATGTATATCGGATGGATATTAGTCGGGTTGGGCGATTTTGGAAATTGTAATAAATTTGATTTATTAAATTGGACCTGCGTGTCCAGCCTTATCTCCTATTTCTTTGTATTCTCTTCTCACCTATTCCCCTCCATGTAAAAGAGGTTTCTTTAGAAGTGTAGTGTAACGGGTAGAAGTAATACAAGTGCTAGCGGGAGAGAGAAAGTGAGAGATTTGATCTAGGATCAATGTAAAATATCCATCCGCATATCATTATTATTTTATTTCATACTCGCTTTATTATGTGTTTAGAATGCATGCTTAAGGGTGTATGATGATGAGACCTTAACAAAGATAATTAAATTGGTAGCCAATTTGCACGCGAAAAACCCTCGTTTTATATTAAGCAAATATCCTTCCATTGAATGATTCTTGTTCAAGATCCGAAGTTGGCATTGGTTTTTATTGACCAAAGTCAAGACCTTTGTCAATCAAGGATGTACTTGAATCATGAGAGTTTTGTTGCATATCGGTGTCTTGTCCAAATCGTGATTTTTATTGGCCAAAGTCAGGTCACTTTTTGTCCAATGACATTGATTACAAAACTTTCCTCGTCAATGGGTCCAGCTTAACTGGAATCATTAGGTTTGTTTTTGGCCAAAGCCAAGGCCTAGATGATTCAGAGGATAGGGTTAGGAAAATGTATTGGATACATTGACATTATACATATGTTTCGGACTTGGATGTCCACCTAACCGGATCTAGGAATTGGATGAGATCCAATTGATCTGTGAGATCTACCTAGTTAAATAGCATACAGCTTTTTATTGGCCAAAGTCAGGGTGTGTGTTATTTAATAGGATCCTAGCCCACTAGGAAACACGGTTTCCCGAGTACTCCACAGAGGGTTAGAGGCTCGACGAAAAATAGTGGGAGGCAAGTATTGAATTTGCAACATTCGTTCGAATACTCGCTAAACACGCTCATTTTATTTTATTTCGTCATTAGATTAAATATTAGTTAGACTAATATTTAAATTGTTGTTTTAATAAACAGTTGGACTGTATTATACTTGATTATATATAATTGGATTATATTAATCAATATATTTGAATTAATTAATTTCAGTTTACAGTTGATTTTATAATTGGATTATAGTAATCAATGTAATTGAGGTTAATTAATTTGGATTATATTTGATTATATAGTTGGACTATTATAATCATTATAATATATAAAGTACCACTAATCGTTGATTAAATAGTTGGACTATTGTAATCAAGATAAAATTGAAAAGTTGAATATTTAAAATATAATCTAGGATTAAAATATTTTAAATGATTTAATTTTCAAATTGGGAATAATAATAGGTTACTTTATTTGATAAAATAACTTATTATACCTTAAGCCCAAAATTAAGCAATATAAGTAGAGCATAAAATCTTTGGAAGATTTATGTGATGATGACTTTAATGCTTAATTAATATACATATAAATCTATCTTTAGATTTAAAAGTATTAAAATTGCAATTAATAATTCTTGGAGAATTAATTGACTATTCTAGTGGAGAAAAGTCAAAGTTTGCAATTGGGCATGTAGCACAAGGTGCACATCGTTTCAATATTCCAAAACCCAAGGCTTGGCCAAAGGTTTGTGAAATATCGAAAATGATAATTGACATATCCCGAAGTGACTACCATTTGGATATGGAAGACACGAAGGAATTAAAGAAAGGGGGAGGCTCTGACTTTAAATATATTTGTCTAAGTTATGTTCACTACTAGTATTGAAATTAAATTTTAAATACTTAGTGTGGTACATAAAATATATATGATACCGAGATAAAACACAGTAGATGTGAATAACAGAATTTATATTTTGAATATAAATAAAATCTCAAACATATAAAATGACAAATAAATAGCTCATATTGATTTGATCAATAGAGACTTATTTGTGGCATTGTTGTCTGGGACACAATTAAACTAGACTCGTATATCCACACTTGAAGAGTGGGTACTAGGACTGATTTGACTATCAAATAAGGTCTACGATCTAGTTTACTAGGTAAAGTACCTAAAATACTATTTACTAGGTAATAGTGTTAAGGCCACCGATTTGTAAACCCTATTCATGGTGAAGTAAGTGGGCCCATATCTAGCTTGGCTAGATGTGTACATGAATATTTCGTGACCTTAACGGATGTGGCATCACGTTATGGTTATGTGTTTCTTTTGAAGAACACAATACGAAACTTTGAGTTTCGACACGAAGTATACAACAGATCGGCTGTAGTATTATGCCGCTACGGTAAGACCGTATTGGTAATACTTAAGCAGTAAGTTTCATACGTACATGAAAGAGTACGGTAGTCTTTCATATGAGGACTCCTCCCGAGACACGTCAATTGATGGTGTGTCAGAACTAAAAACCAAGTTTTGTTGGACATGATTAGGTTTTTCGCGAGTCGCTCTGAGCTACTGTTTCCTTCAACAGGATATGTATTAACAGTGCAAAACTTATTTAGAATAAGGTTCCATATAAATCTGTTTGACAGATATCATATAGGATATGAACAGGAAAGAAACGAGGTTTCTCATTCCTGATAATTTGGGTATGCCAGGCATAAAGTTTGGATGATACCAAACTAAGAACCCAAAGTGGATTAGTGCCATATAGGTTATCCTAAGGGAAACCATAAGTATAGTACTTATAAATCCCACATGAGAACAATGTGATTGTTGCTCACCATGCGGTTTTCCTGAGAGGAATACCGATATGCAGTGGTCAGTGGGAGGATAGTGATACTCGATGAAAATCGGAGTAATACTATTCAAAGCACGAAGTCCTTAATGGAACACAAATAGTTCATCAATGATGAATCTATACCATTAATCTTAAAATATACAAGAAACCGCGTAGATCAGAGAGAGTCAGAAAACAACCTGGGGTATGGGTTTCTGATCTCACCTCATAAAGATGTTAATCTTTTAAGGTACACCAACTGATTACGTATGAGGTAGTGATACAAGGTATCGACTCCCTATTATGGCAAAGTGCCATGAATCGAAAATGGATTCCATGTTTAACAACTATTTTGGATACTAGTTGTTGTACCACGAGGCATTGTGCCTATGGTACATTAAACGTCTCCAAGGAAGACATACATGGAAGGCAACATACCAACGTACAAAGCTGGGCTTTTGGCGGAAAGGTATTGTTATCAACATTGTGTTAATAACGGTTCAACCTTTTACCTGTTGCCATGGTAAATCCATTTTGAAGATGCTTGTTGATAACTGCATATTTCATTTATGAAATGTGTCAGTTGCAGATCAAAATCGCTTTCCTGAAAAGGAAACCTTTTGGAGGATGCTTGCAACATCCTGACGATTTTGTATAACCGACAAACAAGGTTTACCGGTTATTCGATCCATGTTTGGATTGAAGCAAGCATGAGGTTCTTGGAACTGACGTTTTGAAATAATCATAATGGTTATGATTTAACTCAAAACGAAATAATTCTTGTGTATATAAGGAGGTTAGTGGGAGGGCACTGACGATGAAATTCCATAGATGAAAGCTTGGCTTTCATAGATATTCTTTCAATAGAAATTCTCCGTAGAATTCTGGGGAGTAACAACCTTTATTCAAGGAATAAAGATCTACTGGGCTAGATTTGGAGTTGGTAACACTCTCTGAGAAATTGTACATTTAAAATGTACTTGTATTGGTGTCTCATACGCTTTGAGCATATGGAGTCACAATCGGGTCAATCCAAGTGATAGTCACTGGATTGAAGATTAAGAACATCTGTTAGTATCTGAAAGAACTAAAGATGTTGTCTTAAACTATGGAGATGGAGAACTTGAAGTGACTGGGATCACTGCTGCAAGTTTCCAAACCGGTAAATACTGCGGTACTATAAAGTTTGAACACTGGGACAGTGAGCTGGAAATCTTCCGAGCAAGATAACTGTTGCCGAAATAAACAACAAATGCGGATTATTGCTGCAGCTGAGGCAGCAATAGAAGCCATTTGGATCGATAATAAATCTAATTAGATTAGATATAGTTCTGTTAGAAGCTGAGCTAGGCGTCAGCACAGGCTAAAGAATTAAAGGTCTCATCGACGATCCAGATATATACTTCTATATCATCTGATTCGTTCGGATCATACATCGTGGCGATGTGTGATGATCGTGTAAATCGCGTCAGACGATAATTAAGCAAATCCGCTGACGAAAACCTTTCCTCAGCAATTTGAGCGAACCGTACATAGTTCAGGTGTGGGACACTTGAGTGACTGGCTATGTGCCAAGTGGGAGATTGTTGGACAAAATGACCCATAGCGTCACTATTTGCACAGATCATTGTGTTGTTGTAGCAAATTAACTATGTGACAAGGAAATTGCACTCTCATCATTTGTGATTAGATCACCATAGATATATAAATGAAGAGAGGTCCCTATGATTAGTACCTGGACTGAGAATGATATGAGACAGTATCAGTCCCCGAAGGTTTAATCATTAAATATCCCTAGCCGTAGTATTATCGAGACTGGACATCGATAATGCGGAATAGGCTAGTATTGCACTTGTGCGCGTTTGTGAGGGCACAACGGCATAGTTCTCATATATATAAGTATTGGATACTTATGCAAGTGCGATAGGAGGTCGTGTTTCACCGATGGTACGGGAAACAGCTTCGCTCTGGATAGACCCCTCGGAATCCCATTGGTATTATGACTATGTGTCTATGGGAGGCCGAAATCGAGGTAGGTGTGTATAGTCTTAACCTGAGACTTGCATCGCTAATACTTACGATAATCGATAAACTTTGGTCTTGGTGGTAGGGGGCTTTAACCGGTTCTGTGTACACCACTTCTGGGTTTATCAGAGAGTCGTAGAGTATTGGGTGTGATGTCAAGACGGAAGTGTCACTTCAGTCATATGGAGATGATGTCACGCAGGATACGGTACTAGTGCTCTTGAGTGTTGCGCAACCAATCGGGATATTGTGACCAGGTCATGTATATCCGATTATAGAGACTATGTTACCAGACATCCGATATGTGCTTCGGACGGGGGAGACACTTATCCACCCCCAGCCCTAGCACGTGATTATCCGATACTGGGCCAATATACACAATACTACGGTATACTACGCTTGATACAGATCTATATATTCCTGTAAGAATATTTCTGGAGAATTGGGTAGGCATGGCGCTTTGCTAGAAGCCAACCTTGTCTTGTAAATCGATATAAACGTAGTACGAGGTACTTACGTGTTCGGACAGTCCGACGATCGTATTTACTGCCAACATATCCGGAGATCTCATGGGTCGCTTCCTGAAGATTCACCGATGACGTATGACTCGCACTTTGATTAATCTGGGATTAATTAGAAGAGAGAGATAGAATTAATCTGGGATTAATTCGATGAGAGAGAAAATTAATCTGGGATTAATTGCGGAGATATTTTATCTGGGATAAAATATTATTAAAAGAGAGAGAACGATTAATTTGGAATTAATCGATAAAATAATATATTCGATATATATTAGAAATTGGATTTTGACGCGGAATTAAAATTAGATTTTAATTCGGGCGCGAACGGATTAATTTAGAATTAATTCGTTAGCGACGTGAATAGTGATTTCGCTAGGCGTAATCATTTAATTACGACGCGACGGAAAATTCGTTAATTTGGAATTAGCGAACCCGAGCCCGAGAGTGATTGCGAGCGCGTTCGCATTTCGAATTCGAACGCGGCACGCGAGTCACATCAAGCGTCAAATCGTTTGTCACATCATGCGTCAAATCAATTGTCACTTTGAGTGATGTGATATGACATGTTGTCACTTTATTAAAGTGACATGATGTGAGTATAGAAAGGTGATTGTTGAAAGTTGATAGGACTTGTTGTATATATATTTTATTCATTTACTTGGTAAATGGAATAAAGATATATGTATATAAAAATCATTTTCTCTCTCTTGGACCATGTGTAGTACACGGTTTTTGGCAAAATATTTGGCCATTCACGTGACTTTCATTGGTCTTTGTTGTTTATGTATTTGGCCTAATTTTGAGACTAGATTCATGTGACACTCTCTCACTTTTCTTTTGGTCTTCACGGTTTCACACAATAAAAATGGAGCCAAAACCTTCTATCTTCTCTCTCGGTCTTGGACCGTTTTTCTTCTCCTTCTTGTTCTATTTTCTGCCGAAAATGGAGAAGCAAGATAATGATTTTGTGGCAAAAATCAAGTGCTAGCACACCTTGAGCATACATAGGTGATAGGGAAGCATCTTCTTGAGCAAGGAAGCTTGAAGCTTGGAGCTTCAATGGTGGTCTTCAATGGCCGAAAATGGTGGAGATCTACACGCCCAAAACCGAGCAGTCCACTGCATTTGGAAGCCATTGCCGAGCTTGGAGGGAGCTCAAAAATCGCACCTTGTTCTTCAAACATCAAAACCGAAATTCAATGTGAGTTGATTCCGCCACCTCCTTTGATGTGTTCATATGTGATTTTTATGCATTGTTTGTGATCTTGTGGACTTGATTTAACTCCAACAGTATGTTGCCATCCATGTATGTATTCCTTGAAGACGTTAAATGTACCATAGGCACAATGCCTTGTGGTACAACAACTAGTATCCAAAATAGTTGTTATACATGGAATCCATTTCGGATTCATGGCACTTTGCCATAACATAGAGTTGATACCTCGTATCACTTCCTCTAAACGTAGTCGGATGGTACACCACCATAAGATTGACATCTTTATGAGGTGAGATCAGAAACCAATACCCTAGGTTGTTTTCTGACTCTATCCGATCTACTAGGTTCTTGTGTATTTGAAGATTAATGGTATAGTTTCATCATTGATGAACTGTTTGTGTTCCATTACGGACCTTGTGCCTAGAACAGTATTACTTCGATTTTCATCGAGTATCACTATCCTCCCACTGACCACTGCATATCGGTATTCCTTTTAGGAAAACCGCATGGTGAGCAACAATCACATTGTTCTCATGTGAGATTTATAAGTACTATACTTATGGTTTCCCTTAGGATAACCTATATTGGCACTTATCCAATTTGGGTCCTTAGTTTGGTATCATCCAAACGCTATGCCTGGCATACCCAAATTATCAGGAATGAGAAACCTCGTTTCTTCCCTGTTCATATCCTATATGATATCTGTCAAACAGATTTATATGGAACCTTATTCTAAATAAGTTTTGCACTGTTAATACATATCCTGTTGAAGGAAACAGTAGCTCAGAGCGACTCGCGAAAAACCTAATCATGTCCAACAAAACTTGGTTTTTAGTTCTGACACATCATCAATTGACGTGTCTCGGGAGGAGTCCTCATATGAAAGACTACCGTACTCTTTCATGTACATATGAAACTTACTGCTTAAGTATTTACCAATACGGTCTTACCGCAGCGGCATAATACTACAGCCGATCTGTTTGTATACTTCGTGTCGAAACTCAAAGTTTCGTATTTGTGTTCTTCAAAAGAAACACATAACCATAACGTGATGCCACATCCGTTAAGGTCACGAAATATTCATGTACACATCTAGCCAAGCTAGATATGGGCCCACTTACTTCACCATGAATAGGGTTTACAGATCGGTGGCCTTTACACTATTACCTAGTAAATAGTATTTTAGGTACTTTACCTAGTAAACTAGATTCGTAGACCTTATTTGAATAGTCAAATCAGTCCTAGTACCCACTCTTCAAAAGTGTGGATATACGAGTCTTGTTTAATTGTGTCCCAGACAACAATGCCACAAATAAGTCTCTATTGATCAAATCAATTTGAGCTATTTATTTGTCATTTATATGTTTGAGATTTTATTTATATTCAAAATATAAATTATGTTATTTACATCTAATGTATTTGTCTCAGTATCATCTTTATATAATGAAACACTTTAGTGTTGGTTTTATCCGCATCGGATTAAACACTGATATAGAGATAATGTCTCTAGTCTAACTAGTTACATTATTACATTTCCTAATTTAAGTACATACCCAAATGGTAGTTCCTAAATTTAGGTATCTACGGTCGAAACAGCGACTTTCGTCCCGTTTCCAATTCGCAGAGAAATCTCGGCTTGAAGCCAGTATCCAGCTCACAGCGGATTCTGAACGTCAATACATATATGTATTATGTACCACACTAAGTATTTAAAATCCAATTTTAATACTAGTAGTAAACATAACTTTGACAAATATTTTTAAAGTTAGAGCCTCGCCCTTTCTTTTAATTCCTTCGTGTTTTCCATATCCAAATGGTAGTCACTTTGAGATATGTCAATTATCCTTTTCAATATTTCACAAACCTTTGGCCAAGCCTTGGGTTTCGGAATATCGAAACGATGTGCACCTTGTGCTACATGCCCAATTGCAAACTTTGACCTTTCTCCACTAGAATAGTCAATTAATTCTCCAAGAATTATTAATTGCAATTTTAATACTTTTAAATCTAAAGATAGATTTATTGTAAGTATATTAATTAAGCACTAAAGTCATCATCGCATAAATCTTCCAAAGACTTTATGCTCTACTATTTGCTTAATTATGGGCTTAGTAATAATAAGTTATTTTATCAAATAAATTAACCTATTATTAATTCCCAATTGAAAATTAAATCATTTAAAACATTTAATCCAAGGATTATATATTTTAAATATTCAACCTTTCAATTCTTTCCTTGATTTTAATAGTCCAACTATTTAATCAAATTATTAAGGTACTATTTATTATAATGATTACAATAATCCAATTATTTAATCAACTATAATTTTAATATATTACTATAATCCCATTATAAAATCAACTATCATTTAATTCAATTATATTGATTACTATAATCCAATTATAAAATCAACTATAATTTTAATTCAATTATATTGATTACTATAATCCAATTATAAAATCAACTATAATTTTAATATTGATTACTATAATCCCATTATAAAATCAACTATCATTTAATTCAATTATATTAATTACTATAATCCAATTATAAAATCAACTATAGATTGAATGAGTTTGTATATAGTCCAACTATATATATAATTTAAAACAGCATAAAATATTAGTCCAACTAATACTTTTAATAAATATGACGAGTAAAATAAAATGAGCGTGTTTAGCGAGTATTCGAACGAATGTTGCAAATTCAATACTTGCCTCCCACTATTTTTCGTCGAGTCTCTAACCCTCTGTGGAGTACTCGGGAAACCGTGTTTCCTAGTGGGCTAGGATCCTATTAAATAACACACAACCCTGACTTTGGTCAATAAAAAGCTGTATGCTATTTAACTAGGTAGATCTCACAGATCAATTGGATCTCATCCAATTCCTAGATCCGGTTAGGTGGACATCCAAGTCCGAAACATATGTATAATGTCAATGTATCCAATACATTTTCCTAACCATATCCTCCGAATCATCTAGGCCTTGGCTTTGGCCAAAAACAAACCTAATGATTCCAGTTAAGCAGGACCCATTGACGAGGAAAGTTTCGTAATCAATGTCATTGGACAAAAAGTGATCTGACTTTGGCCAATAAAAATCACGATTTGGACAAGACACCGATATGCAACAAAACTCTCATGATTCAAGTACATCCTTGATTGACAAAGGTCTTGACTTTGGTCAAAAACAAACCAATGCCAACTTCGGATCTTGAACAAGAATCATTCAATGGAAGGATATTTGCTTAATATAGATTGAGGGATTTTCGCGTGCAAATTGGCTACCAATTTAATTATCTTTGTTAAGGTTTCATCATCATACACCCTTAAACATGCATTCTAAATACATAATAAAGCGAGTATGAAATAAAATAATAATGATATGCGGATGGATACTTAACACATTGATCCTAGATCAAATCTCTCCCTTTCTCACTCAAGCTAGCACTTGTACTACTTCTACCCGTTACACTACACTTCTAAAGAAACCTCATATACATAGAGGGGAATAGGTGAGAAGAGAATACAAAGAGAAAGAAGGTGATAAGGCTGGACACGCAGGTCCAATTTAATAAATCGAATTTATTACAACAATTTCTAAAATTACCCACCCGACTAATATCCATCCGATATACATTATTCATTCAACACAACCACGTATTCACACACATAAGCATGCTATCAATCAATCTAATCAAATTAATTAATCTGATAATTAAGTGATCATCCAATGTTCAAACAACGATTTGATTTTGTTCGAGTCAAACTCGTTTTTGCGAATAAGTACTAAAGTACGAATTCATGAATTAAATTAAACTACATCATTAAATCTAATTTAACATGTATTTAATACTAATTCACTATTCAATTCCAAATTAAATATTACACTTTTATTTAATAAACCTTTTACGATTTAAATTCCAAATCTAATCGTAACGCGTCTCAAAGACCGATTAACGTCCAACGTCAATTCAATTAAAGTCCAATGGGCTTTTGATTGATTTCTTAAGGCGTGGACTTTTGGTCAACTCGGGTCAAACCGATAACCAAAGTCCAATCCGGGATTTACCCCATAAGCCCATAAATCAATCTTGGCCCATTAGCCCAAATTGAACATTAAAGGTTCATTAGCCGCAATTGGGCTTTATGGTTAAGGTTTTGGGCCCAATTGGATCCAATCCACTTGGCCTAAACCAAACTTGATAAATCAAGCCCAATAGGCCCAATTACAACTTTAAATTCTAATTTCCAAAATTAGGCCCAATTAATTAAATCCAAAAATCCAATTTTCACAATTTAATTACCAAAAGTGCATTATATGATTAATCAACTAAATCAACATTTTTAAAACACCAAATTAGTCTTATTAATCATATTCAATTCATTATTACATGTCAAACACACATAATGAAAAATCAAACCCATTTACATGCTTTCATGCTCTCGGCCAAGGAGGGATTTTGTGTCCGATTTGGTTTCGATCCAATCGAACCTACAATCGACATCAAATCACCATCCAATTTGATTTTATACACATCTAATGTCACAAAACCAAAATTCCAAGACAACATTAGGGCATATCCAATTCGGCCAACATAGAATTTTGGGGTTTTTGTCCAATTCGAAATCCAATCCAATTCGATTCAAATTAACGTCAACCTAATCGATTCTAACTCATCAAATGAATTAAAAATCAAAAATCCAAGATCCCAAAATTCATCACACATTCGGCCATGGCATAATATTTGGGGAAAATAATTCCAAATCATTTTTCATCAAATTAGTCCAACCAAAATGAATTTAAACATGTTATAAACATACTCAAACAAACAATTTATTCAAATCATGCTCAAATCACATTTACCCAAATTTTAAATCCCTAAAATTTCATGCTTGCAACATTAGCTCTTGATGCCATTGTTGGTTTATTCTAAGGTCCCAAGATCAAATCAAGACATGAAAACATGCGTGAACACATCAACGGAGGTAGCGGAATACTCACATTGATCGGTTATGTCGATTTGAAGACGAATCAAGGCCAAAAACGTACTGCCCTTCACGCCAAACTGCTGGCAGTCCACTGCCCTACAAAACAGAAATTCGGGTCTCAAAACAAAGCTCCAAACTCCATCGGATGAGTCCCGCCTCATGGTCGAACCTCCCTACCACCTTCGCAAGACTCGTAGTGTGCTAGCACTTGCGGTTTTCACCATGAAAACCCAACTCTTGGCTTCCCTTGCTCACGATTTTTCTGGTTCAAAACCAGTCCAAAGTTTCTGTTTTGGGCGTGAGGTGAGAAGAGAGAATGAGAGAGTTGAATTGTGTATATTAAGTTAAAATGATTTACCAAAAATCAATTTATATTTATGCCATAATATTTATTAAATTAATAATAAATTTATGACACAAAACATGCAATGGCTTAGAGTGTCAAACACTCAAACTCCATGCAATGACATTGAGTGCAATGTACACAATCTACATGCAAAGCATTAGAATGACATGTGTCATGTGGGCTCCACACGTTTCCAAATGAAAGTGGGCCCACGTGCACTCACGCGTTCGGGTTCGATATTTCCGAAATACCGAGCTTACGTCGCGACGTTAATTCAATCGAATTTAAATAAATAATTGCGCCTGGCGAAATTATTATTTACGTCGCTAACGAATTAATTCTAAATTAACTCGTTTGCCCGAATTAAAATCTAATTTTAATTCCGCGTCGAAATCTAATTTCGTCTAATATATCGAATATATTAATACATCGATTAATTCCGAATTAATCGTTCTCTCTCTTTAGACGACATTTTATCCCGGATAAAACATCTCCGTTATTAATCCTAGATTAATTTTCTCTCTCTTCTATTATAATCCCAGATTATTCAAGAGTGCGAGTTGTGCGTCATCGGTGGATTATCGGGAAGCGACCCATGAGATCCCCGGATAATCTAGCAGTAAATACGGTCGTCGGAGTATCCGAATCACGTACGTACCAAGTACTACGTTCTACCGATTTACGAGACAAGGTCGACTCCTAGCAAAGCACCAAGTCTACCTAATTCTCCGGACATATCCATTAAAGAATATTAAGATCTGTATCAAGCGTAGTATACTAATGTATTGTGCATATCGGCCCAGTATCGGATAATCACGTGCTAGGGCTGGGGCTGGATAAGTGTCTGCCCCGTCCGAAACACATATCGGATGTCTGGTAACTAGTCTCTATAATCGGATATTCATGACCTGGTCATAATATCACGATTGGATGCGCATCACTTTATGAGCACTAATACCGTATCCTGCGTGACATCATCTCCATTATGACTGGAGTGACACTTCCGTCTTGACATCACATCCAATACACTACGATTCTCTGATAAAGCCAGAAGAGGTGAACACAGAACCAGTTAAGATCCCCCACCACCAAAACCAAAGTTTACCGATTGTCGTAAGTATTAGCGATGCAAGTCTCAGGTTAAGACTATACACACCTACCTTGATTTCGGCCTCCCATAGACACCTAGTCATAATACCAATGGGATTCCGAAGGGTCTATCCAGAGCGAAGCTGTTTCCGTACCATCGGTGAAACACGACCTCCTATCGCACTTGCACAAGTATCCAATACTTATATATATGAGAACTATGCCGTTGTGCCCTCACAACGCGCACAAGTGCAATACTAGCCTATTCCGCATTATCGATGTCCAGTCTCGATAATACTACGGCTAGGGATATTTAATGATTAATCCTTCGTGGACTGATACTGTCTCATATCATCTCAATCCAGGAACTAATCATAGGGACCTCTCTTCATTTATATATCTACGGTGATCTAATCACAAATGATGAGAGTGCAATTTCCTTATTACATAGTTAATTTGCTACAACAACACAATGATCTGTGCAAATAGTGACGCTATGGGTCATATTATCCAACAAGTTACTAGTTGTTTTGTTTTATTCTAAATTACTGAATAAGTAAATTCTCCGATTATTTTTACCATTCTTCATATACATCGCCAACAAAATATTAAACAACTTATTTTTGCCCACAACAGTCATAAGTGCAGTTGATAAGAGAGTAATATTTTTGTTCTAAAGTTCTATCAGATTTCACACCTTTTTATAGCAATGGAATAATTTTTCTCATTTTTCTGATTTTTTTTTTGATTTTTCTCTATTTTTTTATTTATATACAATACCTTCCGTCTATGTAGCGATTGTTGGGTCGGTGACTCCCAAACCAGTTGGCTTTAGGGCACTAGGTTTTAAAACACCCTTACAGACTTAATAACTCGGATCTCAGATGTTGTTTTTTTTTTACTCCATTGCTTTTTGAGATGTTTCCTCCAATTAAACTAGAGCACTGAATATTACAAACTTTTCAATTTTAGCTCATGTCCGTATGTTACTATATATGTTGATAATATTCGTCAACTGAGCATATGAAGATCCATATTAGTCTGTTTTAAGGAGAATTCACAAATTAAATAATTCAAAATGAAACAAACAAAAATTAACTTGTTTCGAAATAGGTTTGAGATACGTCTCAGGAGTGGAAACTCCTTACTCAGCTATCTCTTACCAATTTCACCTTTTTAATCAAATAAAAATGCAAAATATTTTTCTAATTTTTGAAAATTTTCCAATTTTTTTGTATTTTTCGAAAAATTTTGGACTAAAAATAAAAATAACACACAAACTAAAAACAATGTACTGATCAACTAATTCCCTCCCCCAAACCTAAATGAGACATTGTCCCCAATGTCTTAAACAGTAAAAGGAGAGTTGAGAAGGTCGTACCTGGTTAGCTGAAATCTACAGGAAATTAAAGGTTAAGATCCATATTAATCCGACACCTCTTACCACGATCGTCCTCGGACCAATTTATCTTTGAAAGGATAAGGTCAACTTGTGGTTCATAGGCTGTGAGTTGGTCTATTAGATCCGAAGCAGTTCTGGCAGTGAATATGAGTTCTTTCATAGGTTTTGACACAAACCCATTTCTTCGGGCATCATCAAGAAACACATAAATAAAATCATAAAATCCATCAACATTAAATAGTCCAAGCGGTTTCTGGTGTATGTTCAGGTTCGCCCAAGATAATACTGTAAAAATTTCCTCCAAGGTACCCAAGCCACCTGGCAAAGCGATAAAAGCATCAGCACGGTTAATCATTTCTACCAGTTATTCAGACATACTTGGCACGATCAGTTCCTCTTCGTTTGATGATCCAAGAAGATTTGCTTCTGCCAAGGGTTTTGGGATGATTCCCAAAACATGACTGCCTCCCTCCTGTACAGCCTTTAAAACGATCCCCATAAGTCTGAGATTGCCTCCGCCATATATTATGTGCATATTCCTTGCAGCTAAGACTCGACCCAATTCCTATGCTGCTTCTACGTATTGTAGCTTAGTTCCGACACTACTACCGCAAAACACACAAATGTTTTCAACTCGTCTTCTTGAAGTGGCTTCCATTTTTTATGTATTTCTTTTTCAAATCAGGATGCCTTCAAAAGTGTAATGACGGGTTGAATTTATAGTACCTGAAAAAGGGTGAGTAATAATAGCACTAATATCTTCCAAAGGACGATTGTTAGCTAAACAACAAAAGAGATCGTGAAAGGTCAAAAAGTCTGGATCCTGTCTACGAAAATAAAGATAATTACAACAGAAAAGCGAATCAAAGCAATAATTAAGGCAACGGAATTGTGTACGCAATACGCCACTCGCTTAGTATAAATTCATTAGGATGCGTCTCAAGATTTTATTCCTTACTCAGCCATCGCTAATGAATTGTTTCTCATCTTTGATTGCCAAACACCATTCCTTCTGTCTTAAAATGCTTCGTTTGTGCTTTTCCCTACAAAAATAACACACAAAATTAAAAACTCTACAACTTGTATACACAAAATATGAAAACAAGAGTTACAACAAATTGCATGGGTTGCCTCCCTGCTAGCGCTAAATTTTTTGTCTTCAGCCAGACGTGACTGAAATTCATCTGTTAAGGAGGTTTCAATGTCGTTTTGGATGTCCGATTAAAGACAATCCCGTGAGCGTTGCTTTTGAAGGGTCTCTTCCAACGGTAAAGTGGCAAAAAGAATTTTGTCCTATTCAGTGCTCGTGCCACCTTTTTGCTCCTTGTTACTCCAGGGGTTCCTGAAAAGAAAGAACGAAAATCAGGAGGTCTCATATGGTGCTTGACTTGGAATGGGAGTTCCATTCTGTCAAGCTTTTAGGCGATATCTTTGATTTGTACTCCACAAAACAACGATGTTTCTCCTGAATGCTCTGGATCTTTATTAAGGTCAGACAATTGCTCCTCCATTTGCTCTGCTTCTTACTGCACCTTTTCTTCACAGATGTATTTGAAAATTTCTGCATTCAGCTCTTCATCTGTCATCTGTGAAATACATGCTTCCAAATTGTCAACATGAGGATGCAAAGATGTTTCTGACATTAGGTTTTCATCCTCTGATACGACTGGAATGGATGGTTCACATAGATGTTCTTCAAACATCAAGGTAAAGCATGCTCCAAGATCTTTATTTTGAGGATTGAAAGTTTGATCCTCCGTTGTTGGTGCAGTTGGTACAAATAGATCAGCTTCATCCTCGTCAGAATCTGAATAATAAAAGTCAAATTGAGACTTTTTCGGTTCGGACTCCTAAACTGATACCTCTGGTTGTTGATACTGCTCAGCCTCCTCCTCTGTTGAAGTGTCTTTGTGAAATGATTGGTACTCGAAGGCTTCATCAGTGTCATCTGAAACTGGTTCTTAAGGTATGTAGTTCTGGTTTTCTGTGAATTGTCTCATTTGATCTGTCATCCTCTGAATGAATTCTGATTGTCTCCGAATTTGTGTATCTAATAGAGTTTCCCGTTCTTCGAGCCAATGTTTGAGCGTGTGAATCAACTGATCTTCCTCTGATGGTTCTGTTTGTTGATGAATATCATAGATGGATGGTGGATAAGATGGATAATATGATGGTTCTTCGTACCTTGAATGATTCCAATAATTCTTCCACTCTGAAAGGTATATACATTGATCGCTCGGGTGGTTACCATCACATATTACACATCTCCCCATTTCGTTCTGTTGAGCAAATGTAGAATTACTTGGTTCTGGCATCCAGTGATAATCATTGGGCTGGACAACATGCCTCAGAAAACCGGACTGTTGCTCCCAGATGTGGGGTGTATCTTCTTGTAAGGTTTGTAATCTCTCAATCTCCCAGTAGTGTTCCATTTTTCAACCACCTGAAAAAGAAAGAAATAAAAATTACAGATAAAATTAAAGAAAATTAGATACAAGTAAATTAGATAGCTTCAAAATTAACAACTCAAGAAATATAAGTCCCCGGCAATGGCGCCAAAAACTTGACCGGCGTAAACACAAACGTATAACGCAAGCGCACGTATCGTTCAAGTAGTATAAAAATATCGATCCCACGAGGACTTAATTCCTACTGTTGTTATTAATTATTGAATCTATTTATTTACAAATATCTAATTGAGGGTGAAGAGAATGATTGCTTGATTGATTTGGTTGAATGTAGTTTTGCAAAATAAATAAATAAATAAAAAGACAAAAGAAAATACTAAAGAAAATAACAAAAGACACAAAGATCTAGGGTTGTGAATCCTTCTAATATCTTTTAAAAGATGAAGTGATTATTTTATGTTTGTGTAATAAATCAGTTTACTAACCTGGAACACTAAATTATGCAAAAGCCTCTGTCGATGGTCAGACGCAAATACCCGCCCGACAGGTATATGTCTATCATGTAAGGAAATCTATTAAAGGGTTATCTATCCTCAAGGAAGATCGTGGGCTATTAAGTCTAAGGCTTAAACCTAAAATCCCTATGTCTAGTTCATTTTAGATTTACCACATCAATCTTATTGGTGATCAGACAACAAGAAGCATTAAGCTTAAGACTTAATAAGTAAACCTTTAAATTACCCAAACTATAAAATAATCCTTTATAAACCGGTGATATTAGAATTCATCACAACCCCAGATAACTAACACATAACTAGGGCTAGTAAAAACTTAAAAGGTAAAGACATAAAGTAAAAATACTGAAAAGTAAAAGACATAAAGTAAAAGCTGAAAAGTAAAATAAAATAATATAAAATGCTAAGGTAAAAGGAATTACTTTTTCTATTTACTAATTTAGATATCTCCCATAAAATAATATATAAACTTGTGATAATATTACCAACCGACCAATCTGGGGGTATCATTTATTAGTCAGGTTTAAACCAGATTAAAATGAATTACCAACCGACCACTCTGGCGGTATCCTTTTTAAGTCAATATTTTAAATAGTGAATATATTATTTTTAAGGGAGATTAATCTAAATAGTAATAGTAAAAGAATTACCTCTCACCCTAGCTGGGGAAGTTACCTCATCATGGTAAATAGTAAAAACTGTAAAAAGTAAAAAAAAAAGTAAATTACTATATTAACAAAACGTAATTAAAATTATTTACAAAACTAAGAACTAAAAAAAACTAAAAACTAAAAGAAACTAGAGAGATAAACTCTCTCTTTACATAGAATAGAAGAGAGAGAGTGGTACAACTAAAACTGAAATTTGAAGCTCTATTTATAGGCCTCGGTGGGGTTCCAGCGTCGCGACGCCAGGGCCTTTGGCGTCGCTATGCCAGCTTTTATCGACGTGGCACGCTCTGGTTCGTCGGTTTGCAGATTCTGGATAAGCTGATCAGGTGACACGTGGCGAGGTGGTTGGGCTTCAATTATTGTGACACGTGGTGGCTTCTGATTGGTCGATGAGATTCTTATCCGCCACGTGTCAGATAAGGATTAGATACTCAATGATTGATGCTGACATGGCGGTGACGTGGCGACACATGGGAAAGAGACTGTCGGCACCGTAGGATTGCGACACGTGTCACTTCCTGATTGGCTGATGATGATGTGGCGGTGAGGTGGCAGCTTGACTTGGTTAACCTGGTGATGTGGCTGTCGGCACCGTAGGATGCTGACACATGGCACGTCGCATGTTAGCAGATCGGCTGTGATGGTGACACGTGGCACGACACATGTTAGCAAAGTCAAACTTTTCTCAGATTCTGATTTGGGACCCGGCGCACGTTAGTACTGTTCGGTGTACGTTAGGGGTCGCGACGCGGGAATTTACCAAAATGCCCTTTTCGTCCAATTTTAACTGTTTTGGCCCAAATCACCTCCAGAATGTCCTGAAACTTTATTTATCTACAAAATAACACAAAACACATCAAAATATTCACAAAACTCAAGAAACTATACAAAATATCAGGTTAAATGAGTGGGAAATAATGATAGAATTACCACTCATCACACCCCCAAACCTAACATTTTGCTAGTCCTCAAGCAAAACATAAAATAACATAAATAAATTAACTAAGCCACTTTCGTAGGGATCACGGTTGCATTTAGCGTATGCAACAAGCCTTTAAACCCCTAGGTGTCCCTAGTGGACGAGTTGTAGTCTCGTGAGGGTTTACATCAATGATACCCACAAACATTTTACAAAAGTAAAAGGTAGTAAAACTAATGCACACAAAAGCAAAAAGACAAGCGAAAAGAGAATAATGATGTTAGTGACTAATCAGGTGAAACTTCTACTCCAAGTTACTAGTTGTTTTGTTTTATTCTAAATTACTGAATAAGTAAATTCTCCGATTATTTTTACCATTCTTCATATACATAGCCAACAAAATATTAAACAACTTATTTTTGCCCACAACAGTCATAAGTGCAGTTGATAAGAGAGTAATATTTTTGTTCTAAAATTCTATCAGATTTCACACCTTTTTATAGCAATGGAATAATTTTTCTCACTTTTCTGATTTTTTTTTTGATTTTTCTCTATTTTTTATTTATATACAATACCTTCCGTCTATGTAGCGATTGTTGGGTCGGTGACTCCCAAACCAGTTGGCTTTAGGGCACTAGGTGTTAAGACACCCCTACGGATTTAATTACTCAGACTTCAGATATTTTTGCAGCATCTTTGATCCATGTAGCGAGCTTTGGGCCAGTGACTCCCAAACCAGTTGGCTTTAGGGCACTAGGTTTTAAAACACCCTTACAGACTTAATAACTCGGATCTCAGATGTTATTTTTTTTTTTACTCCATTACTTTTTGAGATGTTTCCTCCAATTAAACTAGAGCACTGAATATTACAAACTTTTCAATTTTAGCTCATGTCCGTATGTTACTATATATGTTGATAATATCTGTCAACTTAGCATATAAAGATCCATTTTAGTTCGTTTTAAGGAGAATTCACAAATTAAATAATTCAAAATGAAATAAACAAAAATTAACTTGTTTCGAAATAGGTTTGAGATACATCTCAGGAGTGGAAACTCCTTACTCAGCTATCTCTTACCAATTTCACCTTTTTAGTCAAATAAAAATGCAAAATATTTTTGTAAATTTTGAAAATTTTCCAATTTTTTTGTATTTTTTGAAAAATTTTGGACTAAAAATAAAAATAACACACAAACTAAAAACAAGGTATTGATCAACTAATTCCCTCTCCCAAACCTAAATGAGACATTGTCCCCAATGTCTTAAACAGTAAAAGGAGAGTTAAGAAGGTTGTACCTGGTTAGCTGAAATCTACATGAAATTAAAGGTTAAGATCCAGATTAATCCGACGCCTCTTACAACTAATCATGGCTAAACACTTTGATTTATTAAATTATGAATTTTGGAAAATTGGAATTTAATAAATTGGGCTTGATTTTGAATTGGGCTTATAATTGTTGTATTTGGGCATAATGGGCTTGGTTGAGCCAAATTGGTTTGGGCCAAATGGATTGGATCCAAATTGGGCCTAAATCATTTCATTAAGTCCAAATATAACAAATGGGCTTTAAAAGTTTAATTGGGCCTAATGAGCCGAAATTGGTTTCTTGGTAAATAAGAGTGATTCCTTAATTGGGCTTTGGTGTTTGGGTTTGACCCATATTGACCAAAGTCCATGCCTTATGAAATCAATTGAATGCCCATTGGACTTTAATTAAACAACATTGGATGTTAATTGGGCTTTGAGACCCGTTTAGATTAGATTTGGAATCTAAGTCGTTAAAGCGCATTAAAAAGTGTAGATATTTAATTTGGAATTAAATAAATGAATTAGTATTGAATAAGAATTAAATTAGATTTAAAAAGTAGTTCGATATAATTCAAGAATTCGTGCTTCGAGTACTTATTCACAAACGAGTTGGACTCGCGCAAAATCAAATCGCTGTTTGAACATTGGATGATCACTTAATTGAAAGATTAATTAATTGGATTAGATTTATTGAATAACATGTTATGAATGAATACATGGATGTGTTGAATGAAAAACGTATATCGGATGGATATTAGAAGTGAATGGCAATTTTGGAAATTGTTGTAATAAATTTAGAATTTATTAAATTGGACCTGCGTGTCCAGCCTTATCTCTCTTGATTCTTTGTATTCTCTTCTCACCTAATTCCCCTCAACGTTAATGAGGTTTCTATTATTGTATTATGTAATTGTGTAGAAGTAAGAATAGTGCTAGCCGGGGAGAGGAAATGAGTGATTTGTTCTAGGAACAATCTGTGAAATATCCATCCACATATCGTTATTAATTTATTTTCGTGCCTTATTATGCTCTTAGAATGCATGCTTAAGGGTGTATGATGAGACCTAACAAAGAAAATAAATTGGTTACCAATTTACGCGAAAAAAACCCTCAAAATATATTAAGCGTTTTTCCTTCCAATGAGTGATTCTTACTCAAGATCCAAGATTGGCACTGGCTTGTTGGCCAAAGTCAAGGCCTTTGTCCATCGCGGATGTGTTTGAATCATGAAGGCTTTGTTCCATATCGGTGTCTTTTCCAAGTTGTGATTTGTTGGCCAAAGTCAAGATCACTTCTTGTCCATCGACATCGATTACGAAGCTTTCCAAAGTCAATGGGTCCCGCTTAACTTGAATCATTAAGCTTGTTGTGCGAAAGCCAAGGCTTAGTTGATTCAGAGGAAAAAGGTTAGGAAAATATATTGGATATATTGGCATATATATTGTATATATGTTTCGAACTTGGAGGTCCACCTACCGGATCTAGGAATTGGATGAGATCCAATTAATCTTAGAGATCTACCTAGTTAAATATCATACTGCTTGTTGGCCAAAGTCAAGGTTGTGTGTTATTTAACGGGATCCTAGCCCACTAGGAAACTAGGTTTCCCGAGTACTCAACAGTGGGTTAGAGGCTCACCGAAAAATAGTGTGAGGCTAGTATTGAATTTGCAATTTTGTTAAAATACTTAGCTTTACGCGCTTTCAAATTATTTCGTCAATTATTTTATTTGTTGGACTAATATATTATTATTTTTCTTGTAACAGTTAGATTGTACCCATACGTCGTTAATCGAATAGTTGGACTATTACGGTTAAGATGACTGGAAAATTGAGTATTAGGGATATTGTCATGGGCGACAACGTCTTTAATGGCACAAACTTTCAGGACTGGGATATGAATCTCAGAATAGTTCTGGGATCCGAGAAGTTACTCTACACTATAGAGCGACCACTTAGGCCTAAGCCCCGACCTGATCAGTTGCTTGAGCTAGAGCCTTGGAAGACTCATAGCGATGATAATGCAATTGCTCAATCGGTAATGCTTGCCGCTATGATTCCGCATTTCCGTCGTCAAAACAAGGGGTTGGATCCCTATGAGATGATGGAAAAGTTGCACGATCTCCACCGATCTAACCTTAGATCGCAAAGATATGAGTTGCAGAAGAAGATCTTTCACGCTCGCATGTCAGAGGGTACGTCTGTTGAGCACCATGTCTCACAGATGATTGCTGATATTAAGCAGCTCGGACAGATGGGCATAGTCTTCGAGGCTGAGACTTCAGTAGATTTGATCCTACAGTCTCTCCTCGACACTTGGAGTGGGTTCATCATGAACTATAACATGTTGAACCAAGACCAAACTCTTGAAGAGTTGATGTCCACTCTGCGTGAGGCAGAAAATGAGCTCCTTAAGGGCAAGAAGCGCAAGGCGCACTATGCTTCAACATCTCAGACTCCGAGGGCTTGGCACAAGGCGACTAGAGGTGTTAAAAAGAATAAGCATAAGAAGAAGGGCAAGGCTAATTCGTCAAAGGGTTTTGGGAAACCCAAGGAAAAATCCGAAGATGTTTACTTTCAGTGCGGGAAGCAGGGTCACTGGAAGCATGACTACCGCGAGTACAAGTTACACATGAAAGAGATTAAAGCGGGCAAGGCACCGACTAAAGGTATGTTTGTTATAGAAATAAACATATCTACTTCTAGTTTAAAAAATTGGATTTTTGATTCTGGTTGTGGAACTCACATATGTACTGATGTGCAGGATATGCGGATTAGCAGGAGACTGGCCTCAGGAGAGATTGACCTCTGTGTTGGAAATGGGACGCGAGTTGCCGTTTTGGCCGTGGGCACTTATGTTTTGGAACTGCCCTCGGGGCATGTACTTGAACTTATAAACTATTATTTTGTACCTAGTTTGACTAGGAATATAATTTCTGTATCTATGTTAACCCAATGTGGGTATACTTTTTTATTTAGAAACACCGGGTGTTTTATGGATAAAATTAATATGGAAATTTTCACAGCTGATGCAAATAATGGTCTTTATATTTTGAATATAAATCAATCTCAAACATATAATGTAACAAACAAAAGGCTTAAAGTAAGTAACAAAGATGAAACTTATATGTGGAATTGTCGTCTGGGACACATAAACAAGACACGTATATCCACACTTTCGAAGAGTGGGTACTTGGACGGATTTGATCCAAATTCATATGACGTCTGTGAATCTTGTTTATTAGGCAAGATGCCTAAGTCACCTTTTAGTGGTAAAGGTGTACGTGCCACCGAACTGTTAGCCCTTGTTCATATTGACGTTTGTGGGCCCATGTCTAGCCAGGCTAGAGGTGGATATGAATACTTCGTAACCTTTACGGATGATGCATCGCGTTTTGGTTATGTGTATCTTATGAGACAAAAGTCAGAAACTTTTGAGAAATTCAAAGAGTTTCGACACGAAATAGAAAAACAGACCGGCAAAAGTATTAAGACATTACGGTCAGACCATGGTTGCGAATACTTAAGCAATGAGTTTCTTGATTACTTGAAAGAATATAGTATTCTTTCATAGTGGAATCCTCCTGAAACACCGCAATTAAACGCTGTGTCCGAACGGAGAAACCAAACTTTGTTAGACATGGTAAGGTCTATGATGAGTCACACAGAGCTGCCTATTTCCTTCTGGGGATATGCATTGAACAATGTAATACTTATTTTGAATAAGGTTCCGTCAAAGTCTGTTCAACAGACTCCATATGAAATATGGACAGGAAAGAAACCGGGTTTCTCATTCCTGAAGATTTGGGGTTGCTGGGCATATGTCGAACGTTTGGAAGGTACCAAACTAGAACCTAAATCGGATAAATGCCTATTTGTAGGATATCCTCGGGAAACCAAAGGATATTACTTCTATCACCCACAAGAGAACAATGTATTTATTGCTCTACATGCGGTTTTCCTTGAGAAGGAATTCCTAAATGCAGTGATAAGTGGGAGGAAAGTGGAACTCGATGAAAATCGGAGTGATACTATTCCTGGCATAGAATCCTCAACGGAACATGAACAGTCCATCAGGGATGAGACTGTACCATAATCTTCGAATACACAAGGACCGCGTAGGTCGGAGAGAGTCAGAAAACAACCTGAGAGGTATGGGTTTCTGATCTCACCTCATGTGGATATTAATCTTATTGAGGAAGATGAGCCGGCTACGTATGAGGAAGCGATACAAGGTATCGACTCCGGTTTATAGCAAGATGCCATGAATTTCCAAATGGATTCCATGTACACCAACTAAGTTTGGACACTGGTTGATGCATTAGAAGGCGTAAAGCCTACTGGTTGCAAATGGGTCTTCAAGAGGAAGACTGACATGGATGGCAATGTACAAACATACAAAGCTAGGCTTGTAGCGAAAGGGTATCGTCAATGACATGGTGTCGATTACGACGAAACTTTTTCACCCGTTGCCATGATTAAATCCATTCGCATAATGCTTGCTATTGCTGCATATTTTGATTACGAGATATGGTAGATGGACGTCAAAAACCATTTTCATTAACAGAAACCTTTTGGAGGATGTTTATATGCAACAGCCTGACAGTTTTGTCGTACCAGGACTTGCAAACAAGGTTTGTAAGTTAAATCGATCCATTTATGGATTGAAGCAAGCATCGCGTTCTTGGAACCAACATTTTGATGAGATCATAAAAGAATATGATTTCGTTCAAAATGAGGATGATCCTTGTGTGTATAAGAAGGTTAGTGGGAGTGCAATGACATTCATTGTCCTTTACGTTGACGATGTATTGCATATTGGCAATGACATTCCCATGTTAACATCGGTGAAAGCTTGGCTTTCATTAAAATTCTCCATGAAAGATCTGGGAGAATCTGCCTTTATTCTAGGAATAAAGATCTACCGGGATAGATCTAGAAAGCTGCTTAGACTCTCTCAGAGTACGTACATTGACAAAGTGTTGAAGAGATTCAACAAGGACCAGTTCAAGATAGGACTGTTGCCAGTGTCACATGGCGTCACTCTATCTAAGGACATGTGTCCTAAAACTCAAGATGAGAGAGACAACATGACTCGGATACCGTTCGCCTCGGCAGTCGAATCGATCATATATGCCATGATATGTACACGACCTGATGTCTCATATGCTTTGAGCATGTGTAGTCGCTATCAGGCCGATCCATGTGATAGTCACTGGATGGTGGTTAAGAATATCCTTAAGTATCTTAGACGAACTAAGGATGCTTTCTTAATCTATGGAGATGGAGGACTTGAGGTAACTGGGTACACTGATGCAAGTTTCCAAACCGATAAAGACGACTGTAAGTCACAATCAGGGTACATATTTTGTTTGAATAACAGAGCAGTAAGCTGGAAATCTTCCAAGCAAGAGATTGTTTCCGATTCAACAACTGAAGCGGAGTATATTGCTGCATCTGAAGCAGCAAAAGAGGCAGTTTGGATCCGAAAATTCATAATTGGATTATGAGTAGTTCCGTTAACAGTTGAGCATGTTCCATTGTATTGTGACAATAACGGGGCTATAGCGCAGGCTAAGGAATCGCAGTCTCATCAACGATCCAAGCATGTTCTTCGATGTTTCCATCTGATTCGTGAGATCATACATCGTGGTGATGTGAAGATCGAGAAGGTCGCATCAGAGGACAACATTACAGATCCGCTGACGAAAGCTATTCCTCAGCAAAAGTTTGAGCGACATGTACATTGTTCAGGTATTAGATGCTTGAGTGACTGGCTATAGGCCTAGTGGGAGATTGTTAGACAATTATGACCCATAGAGTCACTATTTATGAAAGACATTGTGGTTTTTGTACAAATTAATTTTGTAGCAATGAAATTGCATTTTATCATTTTGTAATTTGATTACTTAAATATAATAAATGATAAAAGTCCATATGATTAATTCCGGATTGATAAGATATGAGACAGTATCAATCCATAACAGTTTAATCATTAAATATCCATTGTCGTAGTATTATCGAGACTGGACATCGATAATGCGGAATAGACTAGTATTGCATTTGTGCGTGTTATGGAAGCGTAACAACATAGTTCTCATATATTTATGTATTTGATACTTATACAAGTGTGATAGGAGGTTGTGTTTACCGATGGTACGGAAACAGCTTTGCTCTGGATAGACCCCGTGGAATCCCATTGGTATTATGACTATGTGTCTATGGGAGTCCGCATCAGGGTAGGTGTATTTGGTCTTAACCTGAGACTTACATCGCTAGTACTTGCGACAATCAATACGATTCGGTTTTGGTTGTCCAAGACTTTAACAGGTTCTGTGTTCGCCTCTTCTAGGTTTATTGAGAACCGTAGTGTATTGGGTGTGATGTAAAGATGGAAGTATCACTTCAGTCATATGGAGATGATGATCACGCAGGGATATAGAACTGGTACTCTAAATGGTCGCAACCATCGGGATAATAAGACTAGGTCATGATTATCCAATTTAAAGACACTAGTTGCTTGTAATCTGATATATGTTTCATACGCGGCAGACACTTGACCAGCCCTAGGCCTTGCATGTGACATCAGATACTAGATCGAAATATGCAATACTACGTATACTACGTCTGAAAAAGATCGTATATTCCATTATGAATATTTCTGGAGAATTGGGTAGGCACGGTGCTTTGCTAGAAGCCAACCATGTCTCGTAAATCGGTAAAAACGTAGTACGAGATACGTACGTGTTCGGATAGTCCCGAAGATTCACCGGCTTTACTGCCAACATATCCAGAGATCTCTTGGATCGCTTCCCGAAGATTCACCGATGACGTATGATTCGACCATAATTAATCTGGGATTAATTACGGAGAGATTTTATCTAGGATAATATACTATTTGAAGAGAGTGAACGATTAATTTGGAATTAATCGATAAAATAATATATTCGATATATTAAACAAAATTAGATTTCGACGCGGAATTAAAATTAGATTTTAATTCGGGTAAACGGATTAATTTATAATTAATTCGCTAGCGACGTGAATAGTAATTTTGCTTGGCATAATTATTTTATTAAATTTGATTTAATTACGTCGCAACGGAAAATTCGTTAATTCAGAATTAACGAAACCGAGCCTGTGATGTGTTTGCGAGGCCACTACGATTTTGAATCAAGTGCGGCCATAAGTCACATCGCTCGTCACATCGCATGTCATTCAAGTGATAGATGTCAACTCACTTTTTGGTGATTGACATGGAGTCACTATTCATGAAAGAAGTGGTTGTGAGGCTTTAATGCAAATTTTGGCACCAAAATTTTGTTTGACTTTTTGAAAGCCATATACCAAAGTTTGGAAACACTTTAGGTATTATTGTTTTTTGGAAAAACAAATCAAAACAAAGAAAACTCTCTCTCTCTCCTTAGCTCACAAAACCGTGAGCTTCACTTGGTGGATAGAAAAATTTATAGCAAAATTTTCTCAAGCTATCATTTCAAGGAATCATCACTAGGTGATAGGGAAACTAATCTAAGAGCTTGGAATCAACACAAAGCTCGGAACTTGGACTCAACAATTCTCATTTATCCTTGGCCGAATCTTACAAGGGATTTTTGTGTTCATCGTCTTCAAAATCCGTTCAATGTAAGTGTATTTCCGCTTCACTTCTTTGAGTATTCATTCTTTTAAATGTTCAAATATGATCTTGGGACCACATTAGAAACCAACAAAACGCATCGCAAAGCCGGTGAAAGTGAGTATTTCCGCTACTTTACTTTGTTGTATTCACACATTTCATTGCTTAATTTGATCTTGGTTTGACCTAGAAAACCCAACAATTGTATCAGAGCGGTTATTAAGCATGAAATTGAATTTAGGGTAAAATTTGGGTAAAACTGATTTTAGCATGATTTGATAAAATTGATTGTTTGAGTATGCTTGAATGATGATAACTTAGAGTTATGCATGATCAATTTGATGAAAATTGAATTGGATTATTTTTTCCCCAAAAATTTGGCTTGGTCGAATACTAGGATGCCCTAAAGTCATGGTGATTTTTGTTATTTGAATCATTGGATGAGTTTAAAAGACATGGGATATATTGATTTATGATTTAATTTGATAGAAATCGAAATTAGACATAAAATCGCTACAATTCCCGTGAGCAATATAGCATGAAATGAGATGATTTTTTGATTCAATAATGTTGGACATGTGTTGATGATGATTAGAATGATTAATTATGTAAATTGGTATTTTGGAAATGTTAATTTGACTAATTAATTATGGCTAATACACTTTAGTTAATTAAATTGTGATATTGGGAATATTGGAATTTAATTAGTTGGGCTAAATTTGGAATTGAGCTAATAAAGTTGTATTTAGGCTTAATGGGTTTGGTTGGGCCAAGTTTGGTTTAGGATAATTGGTTCGATCCAATTGGGCCAAAAACCATTTCCATAAAGTCCAAATATGATTAAATGGGCCTTTAAATATTTTAATTGGGCCTAATGGGCCTAAATTGATTTTTGGCAAAGGGTGATTCCTTATTGGGCTTTGGTTGCCAAAGTCCATGCCTAATAAATTAATTGAAAGCCCATTGGACTTTAATTAAACTGACATTGGGTGTTAATTGGGCTTTGAGGCCCGTAAAGATTAGATTTAGAATCTAAGTCGCCAAGGCTCATTAATAAACTGTAATTATTTAATTTGAAATTAAATAAAGAATTAGTATTGAATACAAATTAAATTGGATTTAATATTGTAGTTTGATATAATTCAAGAATTCGTACTTTGAGTGCTTATTCTTAAACGAGTTGGACTCGCGCAAATCAAATCGTTTGAACATTGGATGGTCATTAATTTCAGATTAATTAATTGGATTAGATTGATTGATAACATGCTTTGTGTGAATACATGGATGTGATGTATGAAAAATGTATATCGGATGGATATTAGATGGGTGAGGGCAATTTTTGAAATTGTTGTAATAAATTTAGAATTTATTAAATTGGACCTGCATGTCCAGCCTATTACCTATTGATTCTTTGTATTTCTCTTCTCACCTATTCCCCTCAATGTAAATGAGGTTTCTTTAGAAGTGTTATGTAATTGGGTAGAAGTAAGATTTGTGCTAGCGGGAGAGAGGAAATAGAGAGATTTGTTCTAAGAACAAGTTGTTTTAAATATCCATCCGTATATCATTATTAATTTATTTACCGCGCCATATTATGCTTTTAGAATGCATGCTTAAGGGTGTATGATGAGACCTAATCAAAGATAATTAATTGGTTGCTAATTACGCGAAAAACCCTCAACAAATATTAAGCGTTTTTCCTTCCATTGAATGATTCATTCTCAAGATCCAAGATTGGCATTGGTTTTTTGGCCAAAGTCAAGACCTTTGTCCATCGCGGATGTGTTTGAATCATTAAGGCTTTGTTCCATATCGCATGTTTTGTCCAATTTGTGATTTATTGGCCAAATTCAATATCATTTCTTGTCCATCAACATCGATTACGAAGCTTTCCAAGGTCAATGGGTCCCGCTTAACTGGAATCAATAAGTTTGTTGTGCCAAAGCCAAGGCTTAGTTGATTCAGAGGAAAAAGGTTAGAGGAAAAAGGTTAGGGAATTGGATATATTGGCATATATTAGATATATATTTCGGACTTGGATGTCCACCTACTGGATCTAGGAATTGGATGACATCCAATTGATCTTAGAGATCTACCTAGTTAAATATCATACAGCTTGTTGGCCAAAGTCAAGGTTGTGTATTATTTAATGGGATCCTAGCCCACTAGGAAACTAGGTTTCCCGAGTACTCAACAGAAGGTTAGAGGCTCGCCGAAAAATAGTGGGAGGCAAGTATTAAATTTGAAATTTGGTTTAGATACTTGCCAAATACACTCTCATTTCAATTTTTCGTCATTAATATTTAATCGTTGTTTTAATTAAACAGTTGGATTGTATTCAAACTACTTCAATTTATAGTTGATTATATAATTGGATTATAGTAATCAATATATTTGAATTTAACCAATCAAATTATAGTTGATTATATAGTTATACTATAGTAATCATTATATTCAATAGTACCCGAAATCGTTGATTGGATAGTTGGACTATAGCAATCAAGATAAATGAAAGATTAGCGTTTAAAACATAATTCTAGGTGAAAATGTCTTTAAGCGGCTTAAATTTTCAAATTGGTAATAAAACCTCAGGATAGTCCTAAGAACTGAGAAGTTATTCTATTTGATAGAACAACCTTTTGGGCCTAAGCCCGGAGTTGAGCAAATAGTAGAACATGATCTTTGGAAGATTCATGTGATGATAACTTTAGTGCTCAATCCGTTATGCTTACCGCAATAACACTGTAATTCCGTCGTCAAAATTAAGGATTAGATCCTTGTAACATGATGATGAAATTAAAGATCTTCATAGATCTATTTTTAGATCTTAGAAGTTCAAATTGCATGAGAAGCTCTTTAGCTCGTGTATGTCAGAGGGTACATCTTTCGAGCACTAGGTGTCGCAGATGATTCCTGACATCGATCAACTAGGTTAGCTGGGCATTACCTACGTGGCCGAGACTACCAAAGATTTGATCTTATAGTCTCTACTCAAAAGCTGGGGCAGGTTCATTATGAACCAAGAGTAAAGTCTTGGAGTGTTGATGGCTATTCTCAAGGAGGCAGAGCTAGAGCTTCTAAAAGGGGCAGAGGCAAAATCATCACAGTCTTCTAGGAAGACAAATGACATATCCCAAGATGTCTGCCTAAACTATGGCAAATGGTATCACTGGATGCGTGACTACCGTATGGACAAGGCAGACATGAAGGGGGGGGCAAGGCTCCGTCTTCAAGTATATTTGTCATTAACATGTTCGCTATTAGTTTCAAAATTTGATTTTGATACTAGATGTGGTACATAAATATGTGCTGATGTGCAGAATCTGCTGATTAGCAGGAGACTAACTTCAATTGAGATTTATCTGTGAGTCGGAAACATGATGAGATTCGCTGTTTTAACCGTAGAAACCTAAGTTTAGGAACTGCCCTTCGGGTGTCTACTTAAATTAGGAAATTGTTATAATGTACCTAGTTTGACTAGAAACATTATCTCTATATAACCTGTTATGGGTTTACCTTTATATTATAGAACACTAAAGTGTTTTATTTTATAAAGATGATATTGAGATAAACACATTAGATGTGAATAACAGTATTTATATTTTGAATATAAATGAATCTCATACATATAACATGACAAACAAATAGCTCAAACTGAATTAATCAGATGAGACTTATTTGTGGCATTGTTTTCTGGGACACATTAAACAAGACATGTATATACACACTTTTGAAGAGTAGATACTAGGACGGATTTGATCCTATTCAAATGAAGTCTACGAATCTAGTTTATTAGGTAAAGTGCCTAAAACATCTTTTACTTGGTAAAAGTACAAGTGCCATCGATCTGTTATCCCTCATTCATAGTGATGTAAGTGGGCCCATATCTAGCTAGGTTAGAGGTGGATATGAATACTTCGTAACCTTTACGAATGTGTCATCGCATTATGGTTATGTGTTTCTTTTGAAACACGAATCGAAAACTTTTGATAAATTCAAAGAGTTTCGACACGAAGTAGACAGACAGACCGGCCAAGGTATTAAACTGTCACGGTTAGACCGTGATGGAAAATACTTAAGCAATAAGCTTCTCAATTATTTGAAAGAGTATACTATTCTTTCACAGTGGACTCCTCCCGGAACACCTCAATTAAGCAGTGTGTCCGAACGGAGAAACCGAATTTTATTGGACATGATAAGGTTAATCATGAGTCGCTCTGATCTACCATTTTCCTTCTAAGGATACTGTGGGACACAGAAACTGGGCGACGCATGTTGTTCTAGGCTCGCGGCCTAGTTGGGAGTACGGAGTAGCCCGCGAGAGAACTAAACCGGAGAAATAATGGAGTCGCCACCCGGTGTGAACCGGGAAAATGATTTAAGGCCGCACTCACCCCTCGCGAGGGAAGACCTCAAATCGTTGGGTTCGGAATGGTCCCTTACTTATGCCACTTATAATAAAATGATTTGTGCAATAATTTAATCGAGTCTAGCAACATATATTCCTAAGGGTATTCTATTTCTAAGTTCGCACGCATAAATCAAAAGTTCATCTAAGTTCACATGTAACACATTTTCATATTTGCATACAACCTATTTGCATATGATCTATGTCCAAATTTGCATACAACTTATTTGCATACAATCTATGTCCGAATTTGCATACAACCTATTTCCATACAATCTATGTCCAAATTTGCATACAACCTGTTTGCATACAATCTATGTCCCAATTTACATACAACCTATTTGCATATAATCTATGTCTGAATTTGCATGCATAAAGATAAATTGAAATACGGCAAGCATACAATGTCATAAGCACATTACATTAATGGACACGGAAATGCAAACAAATGGCAGTTGCACAATCATACATAATAAAGAGAAACAATTAGGTATATAATGGAAAGAAATAACCAACGAGCCAATTGTACATCAAAATAAATGTGCCATGATGCAATTTGAAAGATAAATAATGGAAGTGAAAGAAAAGAGATGCGACATATGCCCACATCTATATAGGACTTCAAGTGTCCGATTGAACGTATCTCACATTCAATCGAATGCACTTTGTCGGGCACGGCAAAACGTCGTGGTAAAGGTAGCCCGTAGGCTTTCTATCCCTCAAAGTGGAGGACCTTTAATCCAACTTGATTTGCCCATGTGCAATGCAACATGATCCATGATTATGCAAGAAGATGACATACAAATAAAAAACAAATAACGAAATAAAAGGCGTGGCGAAGTATCGTGGTAGAGGTAGACCGTAGGCTTTTTATCCCTCCAAATAGAGGACCTTTAATCCAACTTACTAAGCCCATGCGCATCACATCATAATGCATATAAAAGTAAAGACAACAATATCGGACTTCGTATACCCGATTGAACAAATCTTACATTCGACCGAATATACATCATCCGGCGCGGCAAAGCATCCTGGTAAAGGATTTTAACCCCTCGACATGGAGGACCTTTAATCCAACTTACTAAGCCCATGCGCAAATAACATAATGCATCTAAAAAATAAAGACGACAATATCAGAATTTGTATACCCGATTGAACACATCTTACATTAAACCGAATATACATCATCCGGCGCGGCAAAGCATAATGGTAAAGGATTTTAACCCCTCGAAATGAAGGACCTTTAATCCAACTTCCTAAGCCCATGCGCTAATAACATAATGCATATAAAAAATAAAGACAACAATATTTGACTTTGTATACCCGATTGAACACATCTTACATTAAACCGAATATACATCATCCGGCGCGGCAAAGCATCATGGTAAAGGATTTTAACCCCTCGAAATGAAGGACCTTTAATCCAACTTACTAAGCCCATGCGCTAATAACATAATGCATATAAAAAATAAAGACAACAATATTTGACTTTGTATACCCGATTGAATACATCTTACATTCAACCGAATATACATCACCCGGCGCGGCAAAGCATCATGGGGGACCTTTAATCCAACTTACTAAGCCCATGCGCTTTATCTCATCAATACACAAATAAATAACATGCAGAAATTAAATAACGAATAATAAACAAACAAAGACAAAATGAATCGAAATATGTGCCATTTGCTCGAGTGGTACGTGGAGTTGTATCCCAAATACAGACCGCACTACCGTCCATTTGGATTCGGCTACGGAGTTTACGTCTAGGTTTCCATCCTATATACCACAAGAGGCGACACATTTTCTATTTTATTCAAGGGCCACAACACACATCATTCCACAATACTCATGCAAATAATAAACAATAAAAATATGAATGAAAATAGATGTAAAAAGTGCCCTCAGGTCTAACTTTTTATGTCGACTCTCGGAAACGCGTTACAAGGCCGTCGGAAGGGCTAACACTCCGCAACTTTTCTGGTTCACTGGTCCACGTCATTCCTCGCTGTTTCGCTACTCAAGCTACTATTTTCACTCCGTTTTGCTGCTGTTTTGCTACTGTTTTTTAGTCACTATTTTTGCTGTATAAGGCCACTGTTTTAGGGTGATTTGTTCACTGTTTGGGGACTTTTTTCAGAGATTTGGGGGACTGTTTTGGGCAGTTCTGGACTGTTTCAAGGGACTGTTTCAGTGCTTTGGTGGTCTGTTGAAGTGAGCTGAGTGAGGCACGTTTTTATGGTGGTGATTTGCGTGAACTAGGCTGTTTGTAGGTCTGTTCGTGAGTGGATGCGTGAATTGATTGAGGGTTTGTCTGGTTTCTGCCGAGGTGCTGATTACGTGGCTCGTGGAGGCTAATTATTTTGTTTATTTCACATGGGGATCTGCTACATGGGTTCTTTGTATTTGGTCGGTGAAGGGGCATGCGTGGCTTACGTTGAAGGTGGCTTTGGTCGGTGAGGGGGCATGCGTGGCTTACGTTGAAGGTGGCTTACGTGAGTGTGAATGTGGCATTGAATGGCAGTTTGTTCGCTTGGTCAGAGGGTGTTAGGTGTATTTTGTTTGTGTGTGCATGTGATTAGGGCTGATGAATGGCGGTGAATTGATATGTTAGATGAAGAGGGGGGCTGGTTAAGTGGAGTGAGATCGTGGCGTGAAGGAATTGAGGTAAGAGGCGTGTGTCAATTTATGTTGTTTGTGAGGGCAGGACGTGAGGTGTTTGAGAGTGGCCTAGGTGCTTAGAGATTAAGGGGCTGTTGAAGGCTATTAGGGTTTATATGTTTAAGAGATAAGAGAGATGCATTTGTTTAGGGTTTCATTGTTTTGTGTATGGTGAGAGGAGTGAGCTACCGTGCATAGTCTAGGGTTAGGGTTATTAGGGTTGTGCATGGATGAGAGATCATGCAATAAAGGTGAGATATTTCTTAGTCTCATGCAAAGAAAGTAAGAGATTGATTGGAGACAAGATTTGGTTTAATTAGGAAGTTAAGATATTTGATTTATGTTAACTAGGTAGGAAATTATTTAAATTTTATTTAATTTGTTTTGATTTTCCCATGTGTTAAATATGTATTTAAATTTTTCGGATGTGTTTTAAGTGGGCTTGGGAGTGTGTGGGCTAATGGTGGGCGTGTGGTTGGCTTTTGGTGGTGAGCTTGGTGTGTTTCAAGGGTTTTGGGCCAAGGTGTTTTAAAACGGAGGTCCAACAAGTGAGCCTGAAGCTAAACAAGCGAATAAAATCTAATAAAATCCCGATTCCCTTCCAACGTCCATTTTATGTGACTTCCTCGACTTAAAAGGTAGTGTCTCCAACTGATACTCATCATAGGGTCTTATATGTAAAAATGCAATGCCTACAGATACGCATTTAACAGTGAAACACTTATTTTGAATAAGGTTCCATAAAAATCTGTTAGACAGACTTCATATTAGATATGAACAGGAAAGAAACCGGGTTTTCTCATTCCTGAAGATTTGGGTATGCTAGGCATATGTTTGGATGATACCAAACTAGAACCTAAATTTGATAAGTGCCTAATTTGTAGGTTATCCTAGGGTAACCAAAGTATAGTACTTATACAACTCACAAGAGAACAATGTAATTGTTGCTCGCCATGCGGTTTTCCTAAGAGGAATACCTATATGCAGTGGTAAGTGGGAGGAAAGTAAACCTCGATGAAAATTGGAGTAATACTGTTCCAGGCACCAAGTCCTAATGGAACACAAATAGTTCATCAAGGATGAAACTGTACCACAATCTTCGAATACACAAGAACCGCGTAAGTCGGAGAGAGTCAGAAAACAACCTGGAAGGTATGGGTTTCTGACCTCACTTTTTAAAGATGTCAATCTTATTGAGGAAGACAAATCGACTACATATGAGGAAGTGATACAAGGTATCGACTCCCTATTATGGCAAAGTGCCATGAAGTCCGAAATGGATTCCATGTATACCAACCAAGTTTGGACACTGGTTGTTGTACCGAAAGGCATTGTGCCTATTGGTACTATATGAGTCTTCAATGAAGACAAACATGGATGGAAACATACCAATGTACTAAGCTAGGCTTGTAGCGAAAAGGTATTGTTATCAATATTGTGTCGATTACGACGAAACATTTTACTCGTTGCCATGGTTAAATCCATTTGGATAATGCTTGCTAATGCTGCATGTTTCATTTATGAAATATAGCAGCTGAACGTCAAACTCATTTTCCTTAAACGGAAACCTTTTGGAAGATGTTTATAGACATCCTAACGGTTTTTTCATGCCAAATCATGCAAACAAGTTTTGCAAGTTAAATCGATCCATTTATGGATTGAAGCAAGCATTGCGTTCTTGGAACTATCGTTTTGATGCAATCATAATGGTATATGATTTAATTCAAAATGAAAATGATTCTTGTGTATATAAGGAGGTTAGTGGGAGCGCACTAACAATGATTGTCCTATATAATGATGATATATCATTTCTTGGAAATGATATTCCCATAATACAATCGGTGAAAAACATGAAAAAGTTTAGGGTTAAAATTGGGCAAACCTGATATTGAGCATGATTAATGAAATTGGATGAATTAGTATGCTTAAATGTGTTTTAATTTACGATTGATTGGATCAATTTGTTGAAATTGTGTTTGGAACAAATTTCCCCAATTTTTTGGTGTTGGCCGAAAATGTGATGCCCTAAAATGTCTTGGGATTTTTTATTTTTGACAATTGGATGTGTTGGAAATCATTCGGGAATATGATTTAATGTCAATTGTGGAATTAATTGGATTGAATTCGAATCGGACGTAAAATCCCCAAATTGCCGAGAATGTAAGAACATGAAATTGGGTTTGATTTTTGTTAAAATGTGTTGGACATGTTTTAATGTTGATGGCATGATTAATTAGCCTAATTTCTGTTTTGGAAATAACGATTTGGGTGATTAATTATGTTAATGCACATTGATTAATTAAATTGTAAAATTGGATTTTAGTAATTTAGTTAATTGGGCCTTAAATTGGATTTGGGCTCGTTATGTTGTTATTGGGCTTATTGAGCTTTGTTGTACAAAGTTGGGTTAAGGCAAATAGGATTGGATCCAATTGGGCCCAAAACTGCATCCATAAAGCCCAAATATGACTAATGGACCTTTAAAGTTTAATTGGGCCTAATGGGCCAAGATTGATTTCTAGGCTTATGGGGTAACTCCCAGATTGGACTTTGGTTATTGGGTTCGACCCGAGTTGACCAAACGTCCACGCCTTAAGAAATTAATTAAAAGCCCATTGGACTTTAATTAAATTAACGTTGGACGTTAAACGGGCTTTGAGACCCGTAACGATTAAATTAGGAATTTAAGTCGTAAAAGGTTTATTTATAAAGTGTAATATTTAATTTGGAATTAAATAGTGAATTAGAATTAAATACAAATTGAATTGGATTTAATTGTGTAGTTTAAGTTAATTCGAGATTTCGTACTTTAAGTACTTATTCGCAAAAACGAGTTTGACTCGAGCAAAATCAAATCGTTGTTTGAACATTGGATGATCACTAATTATCAGATTAATTTATTTGATTAGATTGATTGATAACATGCTTGTGTGAATACATGGTTGCGATGCATGAATAATGTATATCAGATGGATATTAGATGGGTGGGACAATTTTAGAAATTGTTGTAATAAATTTGATTTATTAATTGGACCTGCGAGTCCAGCCTTATCACCTCCTTATTCTTTGTATTCTATTCTCACCTATTCCCCTCAATGTAAATGAGGTTTCTTTAGAAGTGTAGTGTAACGGGTAGAAGTAATACATGTGCTAGCGGGAGAGAGAAAGTGAGAGATTTGATCTAAGATCAATGTGTAAGGTATCCATCCGCATATCATTATTATTTGTCATATGCGCTTTATTATGTATTTAGAATGCATGTTTAAGGGTGTATGATGTTTAAGACCTTAACAAAGATAATAAATTGGTTGCCAATTTGCACTCGAAAAACCCTCGCAAAATATTAAGCGTTTTTCCTTCCATTGAGTGATTCTCACTCAAGATCTATGACGGCATTGGTTTGTTGGCCAAAGTCAAGGCCTTTGTCCGTCGAGGATGTGTTTGAATCACGAATGCTTTGTTACATGTCAGTGTCTTGTACAAGTTGTGGTTTGTTGGCCAAAGTCAATACCACTTCTTGTCCATCGACATTGATTACGAAGCTTTCCATGGTCAATGGGTCGCGCTGTAGGCATTGCATTTTTTGCATGTGAAACCCGATGATGAGTCTCAGTTGGAGGCACTACCTTTTTAGTTAAGGATATTGTGGGAAACGATCGTCGGAAGGGAATCGGTATTTCGTTAGATCCTTATTCACTTGTTTAATGTCAAGCTCAATTGTTGGACCTCCGTTTAGAGCACCTTTGGCCCAAAAAACCCGCAAACCTTTTAACCTTGGCCCAAAACCCTTGCCACCCACCTAAGCCCACTCACCAAACCAACACAACACCTAGCCCACCAAGAGAGGCCCACACGCCCATAGCCAATAAAATAAACACAAATTAAATCAAATATTAATTAAATTAAATATTAACTAAATAAAATATTAATTAATTGATATACCAAATTAAATAAGACATAAAATATAGTCATACCTAATTAAGATAAATCACATATTGTAACTTCCTAATCAAAAATATTATATACTAAATTAAAGAAATATTATGCCTAATTAAAATCAATCCTAACCAATTAAAATATTGTATTCCTAAACCAAGCAAATCAAATATTCAACCTTCCTAATTCACCAAAATTTGCCCCCCCAATCAATCAAATCCTTTCCTTATCCAACACCAAATCAAATCCTCTCTTTAATGCCAAAATCCCTTCCTTGTGAGACAAAGAGAAGCCCTAGCCCTTGTCTCTATAAACAACTCATAACCAAGACATGCGGTCCCTTCACAATACAGAACTCACACGCAAATCACAGCAAGAAATCCTTGACAGTACACGCAAATCATAAGAAAAATAGCAAACAATTCTCTTCATCCCCACCCTCAAATTACCGAAAACAACAAGCCTTCAAACACTCCCTCACATTACCGAAAGACACAGCCTGATACAGCAGGCATATAACCGAAATACAGCAGCCAAAACACTCCCTATACAGCAGCCAAATAACACCAAAGACAGTAGCCCCATAACCCCCCTTTAAGACCAAAACAACAGCCCCATAACCCCCCTTTAGGACCGGAATTCACAGCCAAATACAGCCCCTATATTACCAAAATTTACATAAAAAATAGCAGCTACATCACCGAAATTTATGTCTCCAAACAGCCCCCTTTAACACCCCAAACCAGTAGTAAAAAACCGCTCTGCAGTGAACACAAAAACTGCACTCTAAGCCTCCTTAAACAACCAAAAAATAGCAACCTCTGGACCTCTAAAAAATGCAAAAACAGTAGCAGAAAATACAGAGAAAAGATCAGCAAAACGGAGGTCAAACAGCAAGCAAAACAGCAAAAGAGTGAGCTAAGACGCTAAACTAGTGAACCGGAGAAGTAGAGGAGCTTTAACCCTCCCGATCTCCGTGAAACATAAGTCCGAAAGTCGGCAAAAAAGGTTAGACCTGAGGGTAATTTTCACACTTGTTTTCAGTTTTATCTTTATTATTTACTGAGTTTTGTTCGCATGATTACTATATTAAAATGTATGTTGTGGCCCTTGAATGAAATGAAAAATATGTCGCCTCTCGTGGTATATAGGATGGAAACCCGGACATAAATTTCATAGCCGATTCCGAATGGACGGTAGTATGATATGTGCTCGGGATACAACTCCACGTACCACTTGAGTAAACGGCGCATATTTTGTTTTATGTTGTTTTGATTTGTTTGCCATTCATTACTTGATTTCCGCATATTATTTGTTTATGTAATGATGTGATCGAGCACATGGCTTAGTAAGTTAGATTAAAGGTCCCCTATTTTGAGGGGTTAAAATCCTTTACCACAATGCTTTGCCGCGCCGGTTGATGTATATTCGGTAGAATGTAAGATGTGTTCAATTGAGAATACGAAGTCCAATATTATTTATGTTATTTTTTTTATATGCATGACGTGATTGAGCGCATGGGCTTAGTAAGTTGGATTAAAGGTCCCCTATTTTGAGGGGTTCAAACCCTTTACGACGATGCTTTGCCGCGCCGATTGATGTATATTCGGTTGAATTTAAGATGTCTTCAATCGGATATACGAAGTCCGATATCATTGTCTTTATTTTTTTATATATGTATTGTGTTGATTGCGCATGGGCATAGTAAGTGCGATTAAAGGTCCTCTATTTTGAGAGGTTAAAATCCTTTACCATGATGCTTTGTCGTGCTTTCAGCCCGTTATTATTTATGAGATTTCATCTATTCACCCGTTCATGTATGTGTCATGTTGTTTACTGCATTTTAGAGGTCGTTGCTGTAACCCCGTTCAAACGCGTGTTTTCTGTCTGGTCCCATTCGAACGTGTTATCAAACGCTGTACGAATGTGAACCTTCTGTTTACCATTCAAATGCGTTTACGAACGCTACGCGAACGCGCATGCATTTGTTTCATCAGGTCTGGTCCCGTTCGAACTCGTTATCAAACGATATACGAACACGAACCTTCTGTTTACCGTTCGAATGCGTTTATGAACGCTACTCGAATGCACATGCATTTGTTTCATCAAGTGTGTATATATGTATGGGCATTGATTGACGAATTGAAGTGCATAAGTCAACACATATGTAGGTTTATGGTTTAGTTATATGATCTTTAACGTTTCGAGGGACAAGTATATTACTATCTCTATTATATGACATTCTATCTGTTTGAAAATGTATATGAATGTGTTACTGTGAAAGCCTTTTCAAGTATGTATGATTGGTAAGTGAAAGTTCTAAGGATCAATATAAGTTAAGTTTTCTGAAATTATACAAGCATGAATATATGTAAGATATTTGAATATTTATGATTAGTGTGTTTAAACATGTCTAGTACTGGAAGTGTTTGCAAATGTGAGGGCACATATATATATATATAAATATTATAAAATCGGACGTATAGATTTATTAAGTGATAGACCTAAGAGTTAATATAAGAGATGTTCTTAAGGTTGTAAAGGCATGTGTACGTATGATATGGTTTTGATATATTATCGACAGAGTATAAGAATACTTGCTAATTGGGATAATTTCACATATGTGTAACAACCAATATGTCTTTGGGTATTGTTTTTGTATGGTCAGTTAGTAAGGATAAATGGAAGTTTGAAGGATTATTAGAGAATGGATAAAAATCAGCTCATATAGAGGTTCTGAAAATGGTAGTTATATGATACTTCACATATGTTTTATTAATAAATATTATAATATGTTTGACTTGTATGCTTTTATTATGTATGGTTACTTACTAAGTTTCATAACTCATACCACTATAGTAGTTTTGTAGGTTGGCAACTAGATCAATCGGCCATTTAAGTTTGGATATCTTGCTCAAGTCTTGTAACTTTCCAAAAAAAAAATTCTTGCTCGAGTCGATAGATTACTCAAGGTGCAGTCACCTAATCTAGAGTCCTGTGAAGGGTCATATAGTTTAGAAATCATGTTGTATTTGTATATGTTTATATTAATCAAAACACACCAATGAATGTATGTAATTATAAGTATTGGATTGTATGCTTTGATTTGAGCACGGAGCCGTGAAGATTGATAATGTGATTTGAATTGTTTTGAGTTTGGACCGGAGGTCTTATTTGCGTATTTGATCTTTATACATGTCTTTTTGGTGCTGAATTGCTATCCAAGTTATCCAACTTTTAGGCGTGTCATGTCTCTTTTCCGTTTGTTTTGAGACTCAGAGAGACAGGTTATTCTTGTCTAACGTCCTTCATGTAGCAGAATGTTATAGAACCATTAAAATCAAAGTCATCATTGTTATTACTTGGATAGGATAATACCCCAACATTGTTAAGACTTGTAAGGAGAAAAATATTTGAAATTGGATAATAAACTGTTAAACAGTTATGACCCATAGCGTCACTATTTTGTAAATGATATTGTATTATTGTACAAAATTAACTATGTAGTAATGAAATTGCCTTTTACCGTTTTGTAATTTATTTACTTTGATATAAATGGTAAGAGTCCCTATGATTAGTTCCGGATTGTGATGATATGAGACGGTATCAATCCATAAAGGTTTAATCATTAAATATCCCTAGTCGTAGTATTATCGAGATTGGACATCGATAATGCGGAATAGACTAGTACTGCACTTGTGCATGTTGTGAGGGCACAACGGCATAGTTCTCATATATTTAAGTATAGGATACTTATGCAAGTGCGGTAGGAGGTTGTGTTTTACCGATGGTACGGAAAACAGCTTCACTCTGGATAGACCCCGCGGAATCCCATTGGTAGTATGTCTGCGTGTCTATGGAGAGTCCGCTTCAGGGTAGGTGCATATGATCTTAACCTGAGACTTGCATCGCTAGTACTTACGACAATCGGTAAACTTTAGTTTTGGTGGTCCAGGGCTTAACGGGTTCTTTGTACACCTCTTCTGGATTTATCGAGAATCGTAGTGTATTGGGTGTGATGTCAAGATGGAAGTATCACTTCAGACATATGGAGATGATGATCGCGAGGGATACAGAACTAGTACTTATAATGTTGCAACCATCGGGATAATATGACTAGGTCAGGATTATCCGATTCAAAGAGACTGGTTGCTTGATGTCCGATATGTGTATCGTACGGGGCAGACACATCTCCAGCCCCAGGCCTTACATGTGATCATCCGATACTGGTTCGATATACACAATACTACGGTATACTACGCCTGTTATAGATCTTATATTCCAATAAGAATATTTCTGGAGAATGGGTAGGCATGGCGTTTTGCTAGAGGCTAACCTTGTCTTGTAAATCGGTAAAAACGTAGTACTTGGTACGTACGTATTCAGATAATCTGACGGCCGTATTTACTGCCAACATATCCAGAGATCTCTTGGGTCGCTTCCCGAAGATTCACCAATGACGTATGATTCAAACTCGATTAATCTTGGATTAATTACGGAGAGACTTTATCTTGGATAAAGTACTAAACATAGAGAGAGAACGATTAATTTGGAATTAATCGTAAAATTATTATATTCGATATAATAATCGAAATTCGATTTCGACGCGAAATTAAATTAGATTTTAATTCGGGCAAACGAGTTAATTTAGAATTAATTCGTTAGCGACGTAAATAATAATTTCGCTAGGCGCAATTATTTATTTAAATTCGATTTAATTAACGTCGCGACGTAAGTTCGGTATTTCGGAAATATCGAACCCGAACGCGTGAGTGCACGTGGGGCCACTTTCATTTGGAAACGTGTGGGGCCCACATGACACATGTCATATTATGCATTATTTAATTCTAATGCATTGCATGGAGATAGTGTACAATGCACTCAATGGTTTTGCATGGAAATTGAGTGTTTGACACTCTAAGCCATTGCCATGATTTGTGTCATAAGTTTATTATTAATTTAAAATAATATGGCATAAATATAAATTGATTTTTTGTAACAAAAATCATTCAACTTTTCTCTCTCACATTGCCGAAACTTGCAAGCAGTTTTTGGCTCTCCTTTCTTCAATTTTTGTGGCAAGATTTGAAGAAGTTGTGCATTCAAAATCACAACAAAGGCTAGCACCTTCAAGGGATCATACATAGGTGATATGGGAAGCTAATCCTTGAGCTTGTAAGGATCAAACTCGACTTGGAGTCCCTCTTTTCTTCTTGGCCGAGAGCTTCACTGCACAAGGGAGGAGTTTTCGCATCATCTAAGCATCCATTTTCAAGTATTGTGAGTATGATTCCGCCATACTTCAATTTATTCATTCATGTATTTATATATTTTGCTTGTTCTTGTTGATCTTGGGGCTTGGTTATTTTCTAACAATGGTATCATTGAGCTTAAAGAGCATGCAAATATATTAGGATGTTATTTGGGGAAAATTGTATGAAGCATGATTTGATGAGTTTGCTTGATTAAATATGCTTAGATGTATGTATTTAGATTATACATCATCAATTTCATGGAAAATAATTGGATTAATTTTTCCAACCAAATGAGGCTTGGCCGAATACATGCAAGCATATGGACTAGATGATTTTTTAATTTTAAGACATTAGAGACTTGAAACAATATGGAATGATGATTTGTAACTCGATTGGATTGAAAACGAAATCGGAACCCATTTTAATCACCTTGGCCGAATGCTTGATGGAGGATTAGGGACTTGATTTTTTGATTAATAATGTTGGACATATATTTAAGATAAAAATATGATTAATGGATTAATTTGATATTTTGGGAATATTGATTTAAATGATTAATCATGATAATACACTTTAATTAATTAAGTTATAAAATTTGGAATTTTAAAATTTGGTTAGTTTGGGCTTAATTTTGAATTGGGCCTAAAACTATTATATTTGGACATAATGGGCTTGGTTGGGCCAAGTAGATTTGGACCATTTGGATTGGATCCAAAATGGGCCTAAATCACACCATTTAAGCCCAAATGTAATAAATGGGCTTTTATGTTTAATTGGGCCTTATGGGCTTGATATTGATTTTATGGCATATATGAGGGTGATTCCTTATTGGGCTTGGTAATTGGGTTTGACCCATACTTGACCAAAACCCAAGCCTAAAGAAATCAATTGAAAGCCCATCGGACTTTAATTAAACGGACATTAGATGTTAGTTGGGCTTTGAGACCCGATTGTATTAGATTTGGAATCTAAGTTATAAAAGCACAATAAAAGTGTAAATATTTAATTTAGAATTAAATAATAGGATTAGTATTGAATACGACTTAAATTGGATTTAACGAGTAGTTCGATATAATTCGTGAATTCATACTATAAGTATTTTTTCTCAAATTGAGTTGGACTCGCGCAAATGCAAACAATTGTTTGAACATTGTATTGTCACCTAATTAAAGACTAATTAATTGGATTTGATTGGTTGTATAACATGCCTTGAATGAATGAATGTGGATGTGATGTATGAATAGTGTATATCGGATGGATATTAGAAGGGAAGGGTAATTTTAGAATTATTGTAAATTTAGAATTTATAAATTGGACCTGCGTGTCTAGCCTTTCTCTTATTGTCTCTTTGTATTCTCTTCTCACCTAATTCCCTCAATGTAAATGAGGTTTCTCTTATTGTATTATGTAATTGGGTAAGAGTATAATAGTGCTAGGGGGAGAGGAAAGGGAGTGATTTTTTCTAGGAACAAGTTGTTGTTCATATCCATCCGTATATCTCTATTACTTTACTTTACGCGCTTTATGATGTTTTAGAAGCATGCTTAAGGGTGTATGTGTTGGATAATATGACCCATAGCGTCACTATTTGCACAGATCATTGTGTTTTTGTAGCAAATTAACTATGTAATAAGGAAATTGCACTCTCATCATTTGTGATTAGATCACCATAGATATATAAATGAAGAGAGGTCCCTATGATTAGTTCCTGGATTGAGATGATATGAGACAGTATCAGTCCACGAAGGATTAATCATTAAATTTCCCTAGCCGTAGTATTATCGAGACTGGACATCGATAATGCGGAATAGGCTAGTATTGCACTTG